>OY757279.1:2617116-3817116 GCA_963584085.1 Pyrausta aurata
AGCAATGGTTTATGATCAGTTCGCAATACGAACGGGATTGCTCGTCCATATAAATACTGATGAAATTTTCTGACCCCGAAAATAATTGCTGTGGCTTCCTTCTGTATCTGCGAATATTTTTTCTCAGCATCATTTAACGTCCTAGAAGCGAAGGCGACCGGCCTCTCGCAGCCGTCAGCACCCTTCTGTGACAGAATAACACCAAGGCCGTCTGGCGAAGCATCAACTGTTAAAATTATAGTAGCATTTGCATCAAAATGTGCGAGTAGTTGGTCAGACGCGAGCAGTTTCTTTATTTGTAAAAATACTTTATCATGAATCGCGGACCATTCCCATTTCTTGCTTTTATGTAATAACTCGTATAATGGCGCTAGGGTTGACGATGCATTTGGAACAAAACTTCGATAATAATTAATCAGACCCAAAAATGACTGTAATTGGGTGAAATTCTGCGGTAGTGGCGCTTTTAAAATGGCTTCTATTTTTTCTGCTGATTTCCTGGTACCGTTCTTATCGATAATGTGACCCAAATAACATATTTCATTTTTAAAGAATTCACACTTCTCCTTACTTAGTCTCAACCCTGCGTCTTCCAGTCGCTTCAAAACTATTTTAAGTCTTTCTAAATGCTGATTTTCATCTGATCCAGTAATTAAAATATCGATGGCATAGCGCACACTTGTACTAACTACAAAAATTGCGATTTTTACTTTTTTACTGCAAACTGTATTAATTGACGTGCTCTACCGTTTGCACTTACCCACGTGTCGATATTCCATCTCTTTCTACCAAAAACCCAGTGTCACTGCTGTATCAAGTAACAATTGGTAATAACCAAAAGTATTAAAATCCTTTATTTTTACTAATCTAGTACGAAAAATCAATAAGTGATATAAACATTCCCTCACTTTGTACAAGTTAGTGCACAAGAATATTAAGTACATTTACAATATATTATCTTACATATTACCGACAATACAAACGTTGTAAGCGCATTTCATACTAGAACAAATCTAACGTTTGCAACTATTTTTAAGTGCACAAATGTGCTAAGTCGCTTTGATACAGAAGAATTGTTGCTTACAAAATTATTGATAATCACTTATCTAATAATTACAGTTATTTAATAAGCAAAATTAGGTCAAAACAATGAAACTACGGAAAATTAATTATCCCAGCCGTGATCTCGCCATTTTGACGCTCTCTAATTATTTTATACTTATTTTATGTTCTATCCTGCACAATATATTTTGAGTCGGTACAATGTGTTTTTTTAAATCCTTGATTGGATAAAAAAATCGATACAACAAGAAGCTACAAAAAATATTCTTGTGCACTAAACACCAGAACTCTAAGAATGTAAGAAAGCCTACAAGAACTGGACCGCAGACCGGCAGTCACCGATATCAAATGGCACATCTGCATTGGTAGTATACGTGAAAAGAGAAAACTCAGAGAAGAGATAGAAGAAAGAGACAACTACGTCATGATGTACTATGTATAAAGGAGAAGTCGCATTTTTTTATATATACTTATCAGTACACACGAAAATATGGACAGTTATACAAGTGTTCGCACCGGTGGAACAATGAAGATACTTTCTATGAGAATCTGTATGAAGTAACAATAGCACATGCCAATAACATCCTAATAGTTATAGGGGACTTAAACGCTCAAGTCAAGGCAACATGGTGAAGATCGCAATCTCGGCAAATACGGCAACAGAAAAGGAAGTAACAACGGACACAAAGTTCCTATTAAAGAACAATCCTAAATTACTAAACTCTGTTTTCAACAAAAATCCTTTTACAAAGTGGACTAAGTGTGTGGACTATCACCCGATGGCAAGGTCAAGAACAAAATTGGCTATATTCTTTCAAACTCCGGTCAGGTCGATACTCCAGTCTGCCATACCTTAGTTATGGACCAACATAAACAAAGATATTTGAAAAGCTTACTTCACATATCTTTTGAAGATGGCTACATCTAACCTACCAACAATAGACAAATACTTGTACAACAAAATATTACTTAAGAATAAAAACTAGCACCTTCGACCACATACATACAAAACAATTAATCAGTATAACAAGCCTATATTTATGACATTCATAGGCTATGCCAAAGCTTTATGACAGTCATAATGAATGACCACATTTATGGCAAAACTTAAAGGAGCAGGGAATAAACAAAGTGTACATAAATAATAAAGATGTAGGTACTCCATTCAAAATAAATAGAGGAGTTAGACAGGGGGGTTCGCTATTGCCTAAGCTCTTCTTAGCTGTTCTAGAGCAAATTTTCAGGAAAATTTACTGGGTCAATCTTGGCTTGAATATTAATGGATCTCGTCTAAATCACCTCCGCTTTGCGACAATCTAGTAATACTAGAAGAAGATCCCTCTTTGTTAAATCAAATGATCAATAATCTAGCAGACAAAAGCTCTGAAGTCGAACTAGAAATTAACCCAAAAAATACCAAGGTTATGACAAATAGAGAAGAGGTCGAATAATCATAAATGGATTGCCCCTGGATGGAATATGTGTACCTCTGCCTCTCAATATCTCTCAATGACCAGATGCACAAAAGCGATCTCTTTGTCCATCTGGTCATTGGAAAAGGATAACTAATAGCTGGAAAATATACTGGAGTCTGAAAGAAATAATGAATAACAATGAACTAAATATGCACATAAAAGCAAAAACTTTCAACACATGCATTCTTCCATCAATGACATACGGCTACGAGACTTAGAAATAGAACAATGGAAAGAAGCTAGTTAGGCGTAAAATTAAGGGATAAAATAATGAGCTAGGAAAACAGAAAGAAAACCAAGCTCAAGGATGTGCTCTCTTTCATATAGATCATCTGAAGTGGGGCCACCGGGTCACGTGCGCTGCACAATGAACAAATCGAGCAAGCAGGTCACTCTCTAGTATCCAAGAGATAGCGCCAGAAAGCCGGGACGATATGAATGAATATAGCAAGATGACTCAGGCTGACCTTGGGACCACACTGGACGAGAGTGGCATCAGACAGGGTCCAATGGAAACAGTTAGAGGAGGTCTGTGCCAAAAGACACCTAGTTACGGGACATTTTGTGAAGTAATGAAGGTGTAAAGTATGTAATTCGGAAATTAAATTCTTATCTTATCTCATTTTATCTTTTTCTGTTGTATTAGTAAATATTTAACATATTTTTACTATGATAAGTACCTGTTTCTCTACTAGAATAACAGCCCCGCTCCACTTAGTACATTCGTGAATTCAAATTTTTAAATTTAAGGGTTCAAATGTACTAAGTGAGGGGGGCTAGCAAGTAATTCCACAGATTTTGTTATCAATTTGACGTATATTCATTATGAAATTTACTTATTTGTAGAACCAAAGAACATGTCTTATTATTTAATGAGATTTGATTTCCATATCATTAAAGGTTTTTGTATTATTTGTGCTTCAACTTTAAAACGCTCTACTGAAAAATCAACTTTTTGTAATTAGAACAAGTGTGCGCTAAGCCATCGATATTATCTAAGAATACTATAACGCCATCTATGCCTCTAAGTAAGCATTCCATGGTTCTTTGAAAAATTGCCGGCGCACTAGAAAGGCCAAATACGAGTCTAGTATATTTAAACAGTCCGCGGTGAGTGTTTATGCACGTAACGTCCTGTGATCCCTCACTCAATAAGAGTTGATTGTAAGCTCTAGACAAATCAAGTTTAGTGAACTGTTTGCCTCCATGCAGCCTTGAAAACAGTTCATGTACCGTTGGCAAGGGGTACTTTTCAATTACCAACTGTTTATTGCACACGCTTCCATCTTTTTAGGGTTCCGTAGCCAAATGGCAAAAAACGGAACCCTTATAGTTTCGTCAAGTCTGTCTGTCTGTCTGTCTGTCTGTCTGTCTGTCTGTCTGTCTGTCTGTCCGTCCGTATGTCACAGCCACTTTATTCTGAAACTATAAGCATCACATAGCTGAAACTTAGTAGGAAGGTGTATTTTGTTCACCGCTTTCCGATTCAGATACAAAAAGTAAGAAAAAATAATATTTAAGGGGGGCTCCCATACATGAAACTAAAACCTAAAAAATTTTTTTTACTCAAACCTATGCGTGTGGGGTGTCAATGGATAGGTCTTTTAAAATGATGTTGAGGTTTCTAAAACCATTTTTTCTAAAAGTGTAAGGTTTGAGATATAGACGCTTCCAAAGTGGTAAAATGGGCGTCCCCCCCCATCTAACTTTTGAACTAAGAAAGTAAAAATTTTGAAAAAAATATATGATGTAGATCTCAACAAAAACTTGCAACGAAAATTGGTTTGAAGGAGATCGAACCAGTAGTTTTTGAGATATTGCACATTTTTATCAACTGCAAATATAACTTTGTCTTTCATACAAACACTATGAAAAACAAAGTTATTTTTGCTGTCGCAATATATTGTGATGTTTTCATTAAGTGAAAGTAAGTGGACCCTGAATTTAGTTAAGGGTGGCACGGAACCCTCAGTGCGCGGGTCCGACACGCACTTAACCGGTTTTTTTTCAATACGGGGACTATGGGAGATGCATATTCCGATATTTCGACAGGTTTTATAATTCCTAGCTCAACAAGTCTATTTAATTCCTCCTCAATTTTCTCTCTTAAAGCAAAGGCGACAGGTCTAGCTTTAAAAAAAAATGTTTTTGCATCAGATTTTAATTTTAACGTCACCTTATATTTATTAAACCTGCCTAATTCATCTTTAAATAAGTTTTTGTATTGTGATAACAGTTGTGATATGACGCTTTTATCAAGATTGCTCATATAATTAACAGCTGGGCCAATTTCTAAATTAAATATTCGAATGAACTCCCGGCCTAGCAAAGGGGGCCCGCCGTCCCGAACTACATAAAAGTCCAGTGAGTAGGTATCGCCGTTATATAACACGGGCAAGCGCAAGTAGCCAAGTGTAGTTATCTGACCGCCCGTATAATTGAATAGAACCTTATCAGTGCCGGACAATGGTACCGTGCTAAAATAAGATTTGTATGTTTTTTCCGAAATTACGTTAACAGCTGAACCGCTATCTATTTCAAAATCCAAAATAGTACCATTTACTTCGACGCGTTCCGACATAGGTTTCCCTTTAACACATTTAATATTATATAAGGCTGACTCACCGTCGTCCCCGGCATCCACCGTACCTTCCTCAATGTAGTGAACTTTCGTTGTTTCGTTCGAATTGGACGCACACATTCTGGCTAAATGACCCTTCCGGTTACACTTCTTGCACTTGTAACTTTTAAAACGGCACTGATTAGACTTATGATTACTGTAGCCGCACACTTCACACTTCACATTCCTAGAGATGTTGAACACGGCGTCGGGTTGCGCAAGCGGAGCGTTGGCCCCGCTCGTGCCCGGTGCGGTGGCAGCGGCGAGGCGCGCGCACCGCACGCTCTCCGCCAGCTCCACGGCCTTCCCCAGCGTCAGTTCCTGCAGGCTTTGCGCAAACAGCTTGTCGCGCTCCGGACCTGCTGCCATTCCCATCACGAACTTGTCGAGAAGAGCCTCTTCTAGGTTTTTAAAAGCGCAATGCGCCGATAGTCCTCTAATCCTTGCTGCCCATTGAGTATGACTTTCATCTGATCGCTGCACCGCCGAATAAAAGTGGTACCTTTCTGCAAACCCAAAACGCTTGGGCGTAAAATGGTCGTCTAAAAGTTTGATGATATTGTCGTACTTCACGTCGTGCAGGGCTTCCGGCAGTGCCAGATCACTTGCTAGCTTATAGCTTCCTTCGCTCAATGCACTCAGTAAAATTGCCCTACGTTTGACCTTCCCGACGTCCGTTGCATCGGACACGTCATTGGCAATGAACCACTGCGTAATTCTTGATTTGAAGGTGTTCCAATCATTGGTTTTATGGTCAAAACTACTGAGGGCACCGAAAACACTGTTGTAGGCCATATTTCACGTGAATTCACTCGTCGCCAGTTGATATGTATTTAACGGTTATAGGTACGGAGCGCGTAGCGTGCAATCAAACGGCTAGCTAGATGCATACTGACATTTATTGTTTTGCGGTATACCCTCTAATACATAACAAATATAAATAAATTGAGTTGGTTTAAGTACCTAGTAACACGCAATACACTTAGCTTTATAAATTGCTAATGTAAAAAGAACAGTGTCAGACAAGGATTCGAACCCTGTGTCTTACGCTATCCGGGCGCTTGCCTATACCACTCAGCCGACACATTGGAAAGTTGTTGGAATTGTTGCGCCCGGATAGCGTAATACACAGGGTTCGAATCATTATCTGGCACATTTGCTTTTTACAAGAGCAATTTATATTAGTAAGTTAGTACAGTGACAAAACACTGTTAAAAACAAAAAAAAAAAAAACAGAGCTACATAATATTTTAAAGTAATTTAAAACTTACCTCTTGCGAAGCATACACTGATAGTGATAACACAAATAACGAATAATAAAATTAACAATTTCGACATGATGTTTTTGTTGTAAGTATTTGTCCCAACTACTGATAATATTTAGGTTCACGATCTTATTTTATATGTAAAAACGTTTCAGTTACAGTTCAGTGTAGAAATAGGGCATTCTATAATTTGACGACCTCTGTGGTTTAGTGGCTAACTGGGTTTTAAGGCGCCTATCGAGTCAATGTAGGAATTATTGGAATCATTATTTTCTATATTGTCTTGGGTCTGGGTATTGTGGTACTACCGTTGTTTCTAAATTCCATAGCACAAGTGCATTAGCCACTTATTTGAGAAGTTTTTTTGCTTATAACCCTGAAGACCTCAAAAATTTTCACAAGTGGTGTGTGTTAAAAAGACGACCTCGCCGTAGGTTGTTTTACTTCGGTAACATTATCAAAGCGCTGCCACCACTGAGCTGTGAACACCAATTCAAACTTTTTACATAGCTGTAGACTAGCAGTCACAGTTGGCAGATAGTTAACGGCCACCAGATATGGTGGTTAGCTGCGAATACGTTGAGAAGCAGTCTTCGACCAAACAGCGGCAGGATTACAAGAATGTAGTGGGGAGTCTTAGTGGAATGGGCTTTCTGTATTAACTCGTCAAGTATGTGTGAACGAGACACAATAGAAATTCTATTATTATGCGACTCCCGGCAGTCGTTTGATACCTGACTGATTAAAATCAACTATATTCAGTGACGATCCTGTGTCATGGCGAGTAAACGCCGCCGTTAATAAGGCGTTCCCTGGTGATAGGTAGCAGCAACATCAGTACTAGCAGAAGGCTGAAGATTTAGTATATCAGGAAAGGTTTTTAACTGGGTAATAAGAGGTTGGAAACCCCGGTTCTTAAACTGCGGTGTGTAAAGCAAGAGGGAAGTCACCACACTATATCTTCCCGAATTTAGAGTTTTTATGAAAAAAATACTACATCGACAGAGCCTAGCTCTTGGATGATAATGAATATAATCATTATAAACTTTCATATACAGGGTGTTATTGCAAGGGGGTGCCAAATTTGGACCAAACTATAATGTATGGAGAGGCAGAAAATAAAATTAAAAATTGAACGATGGTCCCATAGTAAAAGTTGTTCATATTGATATCACCTCCAAAAATTTGGCACCCCCTTGCAATAACACCCTGTATAGTTTAATCATAATAATAATTTAAGAGCCCATTAACACTTTCCTAGCTTGGCGTATGACGTATGCACAACGTACTTAGTTGCTACGACAAATTTTTGCTTCCCGTGTTTGGCCTGACGAAATAAAATAGTAAGATCGTACAATGACAGCATTTGCAAAATCTACGTAACACCAAAATCGAGAACGAATTGTTTGGATAACCTTGAATAAAAACGTTTGGTCAATATTATCATGTTTGAAACCATAATGCAGAATAAATAGTATCTACTATGTGTAAACCTACACTCGCAAGATGTTCTTAGAATTTTTGCAGAAAAACAACAGTTCCAAGTTTAATCTATTGCATTAACTACAATTTATTAATCTGTGGTATTGCTAAGTAGTATCAGGTAATGTCGCCTTACCACATTAGGAGCCAAAATCGTCTGCACCTAGCGTTGTCTTTTGCTTGAAGTGAGTTTTTGGATTTAATTATGAAAGTATTTTCTGCCAGTCAATTCTTTAACACTTGACAAATGAAGTACCTTATTTGACATTTTACCTAATTTAAATATTACAAAAATTATGTTAGCTAAATAATTGTAGTATTGCAATAATGATAGTATCATTAATGTTAATTTTAGCTAATTTGTGAATTGTTAGTGTATTCCAAATCACCCAAATATTGCAGTTTGAATCCCTTTCACAGGCATGTTATCCTAAAAGAGTTTACTTTCGTATTCCGATGTATATTGTATTTCTATTTTTAAGGTTCCGTAGCCGAATGGCAAAAAACGGAACCCTTATAGTTTCGTCAAGTCTGTCTGTCTGTCTGTCTGTCCGTCCGTATGTCACAGCCACTTTATTCTGAAACTATAAGCATCACATAGCTGAAACTTGGTAGGTAGGTGTATTTTGTATACAAAAAGTAAGAAAAAATAATATTTAAGGGGGGGCTTCCATACATGAAACTAAAACCTAAAAATTTTTTTTTACTCAAACCTATGCGTGTGGGGTGTCTATGGATAGGTCTTTTAAAATGATGTTGAGGTTTCTAAAACCATTTTTTCCAAAAGTGTAAGGTTTGAGAAATAGATGCTTCCAAAGTGGTAAAATGGGCGTCCCCCCCATCTAACTTTTGAACTAAGAAAGTGAAAATTTTGAAAAAAATATATGATGTAGATCTTAACAAAAACTTGCAACGAAAATTGGTTTGAAGGAGATCGAACTAGTAGTTTTTGAGATATTGCACATTTTTATCAACCGCAAATATAACTTTGTCTTTCATACAAACACTATGAAAAACAAAGTTATTTTTGCTGTCGCAATATATTGTGATGTTTTCGTTAAGTGAAAGTAAGTGGACCCTGAATTCAGTTAAGGGTGGCACGGAACCCTCAGTGCGCGGGTCCAACACGCACTTAACCGGTTTTTTATAAATAAATTTAATACACTATTTAATAATCTTGGTAATGAATAAATCGATATTACCAAACCATCGTAAACGCTAACTTACAATCTATATATCCATTAAAAATGATAAGTAAATCTCTTTGGCCGTTAACAATCAATAAACGAATGATTTTCTTCATTAACAACACTATATAAACAAAAACTTGAACTAAAATATGTTGAACAAGTCTGATATTTTTGTAAAGAGGTACATTTTTGTGAAGAAATGAAGCAAGTTATTGTTTTAATTTTGTTGGTAGTAGCTGTGGTGACAGTTAGCTCTATTGGTGAGTTTTTTTTATTTAATTAATTTATTTTATTTTTATTTAAGAACTTTATTGCACAAGTTACAGTGTACAAAAGGTGGACTTATGCTAAAAGCATTCTCTCCCAGTCATACCTTTAGGTCATGCAGAAAGGCACTCTTGCCATAAGACACTTCATAATTCCATAATTCCCTTGGAGAATAATCAACTTATTTGATGATACATCTGGTTAGTGGTTAGCGCTCCTCACTACCAAACCAGCCGAGGTTGGAATCCCGCAAGGGGCAAAATGATTGTGTGATGAGCATTTGTGTTATAATTATTTATGGTAGACGGCCCCGTCATTATCGTTGTCTGGTATTTCGTAAAACAAGGAAGAAAATCTTTACATCGAAACCAATTAAAAAATTGGTGTGTTGTCTGGTGCATATTTAATTAAATTGTTCCAGATCATGGGTGTAACTTTACTGACTATTTTTATAAAAAGGGGGAACTCTTTGCTTTTACCAATGGTAATACTTCAAACTGCCTCGGCGGGTTAGCGGTGAGAGGGTCGCATTTTAAAGCGACGGCTGCGCTGGAGGTCCAGGTTCCATTCCCGGGTTGGGCCAAAAATATGTACCGGAGTTTTTCTGTTCAGAAATTCTCAGGGTAGCCCGGAGTTTGGAAGCTGGCGGTGTTTCACCCCCGTGCCTCGAAAAGCACGTTAAGCCATTGGTCCTGCGCCTGATCTCTCTCCGGTCGTGTCAGATTGCTGTCCCATCGGGCTTGGAGAGTGAAAAAAATAGAGAGTGCACATGTGTTTGCGCACACACTTGTGCACTATAATATGTCCAACGCAGTCGGTTAGTCGTTGTGACTGGCCACCGTAGTCGAAATCGGCTAGGCGGACTATTATTAATACTTCAAATCACGTTTAATTCTCTTACTTTTTGTGTCTTTCAGACGAGAAATGCTCCTTGCCTCTGATTGCTGGGCGCTGTTATGCATACATGCCTAGGTAAGATCTTTTCACCAACCTTTACCATTTATAAGTGTACGTCTTCATCATTAAACTACTAATTACTAGCGTATGGAATGAGGGCTACCGTTTTAGTGCTCACTAGTTGGCGCCACTGTCGCGTGAGGTCCAGAATATAGCTTTTTTGGTATTTAATTGTCATGATGGAGTGATAAAAAATCAAGTTTGCCATTAAATCTTAATATTACAATACATCGGGCATGCCGCAGTCCAGATTTGTTAGGAAATGAGGAGTAAGTACAGAAGTTATTAAAGATTAAACATTTATTTTCTTAGTCCCCTTATAAAACACTCTCATTCATTGATCCGTAACTATTATTTGCCAAAATTAATGGAAATTATTGCTTAATATTACATTAATCTAAATAGAAGTAAACCCGCACATCTAACCCACAGACAGTGACATTTGACATTTCGGAGACCTCACGCTACACAAGCGCCCCTAGTGGCGAATTCTTACTTATGCGTTAGCCCTCATTGAGATGAACCGCCGTGGTCAGATACGACCCGGAGAAAGTTTTATTGTTTTTAGTAATTGAAATTCTATTACTGCGTATGGAACTGACATCACGAACAAATTTCGTGTTCCATGAATTAATGACACGGTCATCAACTCGTAATACAAATTATAATTCGAAATTAAAATTTTCAAAGAAAATGTCACAATCTTGTCGTATTTGTGACTCATTTTTGCTTGGGAAAGCTTCTTACGTTGTAGTAACAACTCACTGTTTTTAGTAAACAAATTCACGTCTCCAAATGTATTTTACTATTTTCAGGTATGGCTACAATCCTACTACTAAAGCGTGCGAACAATTTATTTACGGAGGCTGTATGGGAAATGAAAACCGATTTATGACTATTGAGGCCTGCCAGGAAGCTTGTAAAGAGTAAATCTGATTGTTAAAATTTGATAATGAATAAACCATTGAACTCCTATTACTTTGCTTAAAGAACTTCCATCACAAACAAATGTCGTGCAACATAAATTGACGCCACTTGTCATCAACTCAAACAAACGATTTCATATTCGAAATAATATTACGAAATAATAATACGTCACAATCAGGAGCTCTATTTTTGAATCACTCGCTTCAAGATGACGAGTGATTTTCGTTCGAAGATGAATAAAAGTCAACGAAAATAACTCGTTTTCGAACGAACGTCACTCGTAATATTGACGCGAGTGATTAAAAAATAGAGCTCCAGGGCCCCTATTTTTGAATCACTCGCTTGGATATGGCGAGTGATTTTCGTTCGAAAACGATTTTTTTTCTATGACTTTTGACTCTAAGTCGAACGAAAATCACTCGCCATCTTAAAGCGAGTGATTCACAAATAGGGCTCCTGGGGCCCTATGTGAAAAAAATCTGTCGCAAATACGACGACCTGGGGCCCTATTTTTGAATCACTCGCGTCAATATTACGAGTGATTTTCGTTCGAAGATGAATTAAATATCAACGAAAATAACTCGTTTTTGAACGAAAATCACTCGTAATATTGACGCGAGTGATTCAAAAATAGGGCCCCAGGTCGTCGTATTTGCGACTGATTTTTTGCTTGGCTAGCTTCTCTTTACGTAGTAATGAAAACTCACTGTGATAAACTTACAAAAATTGGTAAAATTTAGCAATTTCTACTTGTAACCCAGATTCATTAAAATTATGTAGAAAAACGATATTACTTTATCCCACCTAAATTTCCTCTAATTTTACTATCCACAACAAAATAAAAAAGGAATTAGCAACGCACTCAATTAAAACATCTAAAACATACGGATGTTTTGTGTTCGTAATTTGATGCGGATAGGATCAAAGGCTAAGATTGTCTATAAATAGCCGTCATCTTTCTATGAACTGTCAAATTATGGCGCGAAACGAAACCACCGATAATAGGGATGAATGAAGTTGTGTATTTTTTTTTAAATGAAGTTGTCTCACGTGGTCTTACCACGTCTTACCCTGCCTTACCATGACCTATGTAGGTAAGACTAGTCGTTAGTCGTCCCTGCGGCTTCACACACACTTACACTACAGCGAAGTAAGTCCGTAAGTACCTAAATAACAAAAATCATATAAATTTTAAATCATATTTGTTTTAGATAGTAATAAATTACAAGCTAATTATTCTTAATCTTCTTTGCGTTACTTTACACCACATCCGAACTATCTAAAGAAAAGTTCTTCCACCATCTCAAATGTCTTGTTTAATTGCCTCAAAAATACTCTAAAATACCACTAAATAACCGAGAATGCAATCCTGAAGCGTTACGACCCCAGTAAACGATTTACAAGTGAAAAAAAGAAGTTTAATAAAGAACCAGTGTAAGAAGACCCCTGGTTATGAGTTGAGTAGTGAAGAATAGGGTTCGGGTTATGTTGGACGTTATTTTGGGTTCAGCATTCATAAATTTCAGAGAACGGTCTTCGTGTAAATCATTTTAACGCCAAAACTCGGTCTGATGATGCGTATTTCGGTTTTAGATGAGACGATACGATTTTTGGGTATATTTTTATACTTATTTACTACCCCCAGCGATTTTCGTTTCGCCCCCGGCCCCGTCCCGCCTCGGTCCCGTTTTAGGGTTTAATTTCGTATTCGGGGCCAAGACGAATCAAATTCGGTCCATCCGTTCTCGAGTAAGTGGTGTAGGTTTAAGAACATTTTATTTTATGATTTCAAAGTGTAGCTAAACCTCTCCGATCCGTAGGGATAAAAATAGGTAAGTAAGTACTTTATGTGTGTGTGCATAGCGACATTATTTTAAGTATATTGGAATATTTTTTGTTCTACACGGATCATCTCATATTTTAAGATGAAGATTGGAGATCCTAACATCGGTTTTCCTTTTTTAACATTTTTTTTACAACAAACCCAAATTTTGAAAAGTTTAAATAAAGTCTTTAAAAATTACAGCCTTAATGAAGTTCTAGCGGCTTTACCACAAATAAATAAACCAGGTTAGTGTAATTTTTCATCAAAGTTTGAATTACTGTTAAATGCTATGTGGGTGGGCTATGTGGCTAAAGTTAAATGTAGGTATGTCACCCTTGTCATTTGACTTGATCGACGCTGATTTTAAACTAGCCGTATTTTATTTAAACAACGGTTTAAACCTAGTTTAATCATTTGTGGTTCAATTCTAAAGAAGAGAAATACAAGAGTACGTCAAAAAATGGCCGCCCGGACGCATTTTTTAATCTTCTAAAATCACAAGTAAAGATTTAGGTAATTTAATTTAAATAGGGGCTGGGTGGAAAAGGATAGTAAGAGTAATTTTACGGAAAGTCTGACTATAAAATTCGTGCCGTGTAAACGCCACCGCGGCGGGGCAGCCAACTGACAGCTGTCAAATAGCCAGACCGCAGGGCTCTAAATACTGGCAGCTAATAATAGGGGAGATGAGGAATTTCTCATTTTCATCGGTTTGTCTGTTTTGATGCTATACTGAATGGTTTGAGTTGAGAATATCCCTGATCCACTTTATGAAGTATTAATTAGAAAAAAAATATCTCCTACATTAGTGTAAGGCTTAGACTCACTTGTGCTATTGAATTGAACCTATTACGATTTAAGATTATTTAGAAAAGGCACATTCTTGAGTGAATCAAATCGGGTAAAAGTCGAAAAAAGCGCTAGTTATGCGTGCTCTAGCAGATTATGCGCTTACTATTTTTGACTGTTTACTATTTAATTTTTAGATTCTATACTATAATTTAAGGGATCTCTGAACATTATTCTTTCTACAGGTGTAAAAAAAAGTGGGAGCCAAATTCAAGGGGATGGTTAAGAGTTGAGTCTAGAATACAGAAAACTAAATCTTTTTTTTTTAATTTCCTTAAAAAAATTTTTTTCTTGTATTACAAACTCGATTGAAAACCACCCCCTTCAATATGGCTTGTGCTTTTTTTTTAACACCCTGTATAGTCCGTGTATACCAAAAATTTAACCCAAATGTTAAAATTAACATATTACATATACAATACAATTTAAAATATTGCTGCTTACTAAATACTTAGCAGCAATATTGTAAAAAAAAATAAACAAACAAATATAGTAAGCGCATAATCTGCTAAAGTACGCAAGACGGCAAGCGCTTTTATCGGCTTTTACCCAATCTGATTCACTCAAGAATGTGTCTTACAAATAAATGGTAAAGATCTTTATAATTATACTATAAAGAGCGAACCATTAGACTGCATTGTGTGTGCCTATTGTGGCCCGATGGACGATGTCATTAATATCTTTTGGTACCGGGCTTAAAGAGGTGCAGTTGTGTGTTTGGTTCCGTAGGATTAAAAACGCTTTTACACTAAGGCGACTTTAGCAGCGCAACGGTCGCGCAACAGCCGCGCTGTTGATAATTTCATACATAAATGACAGCAGTACGCTACATACAGCAGTAGCTTACGGCCTTACCACAAATAGATAAACAAGGTTTGAACAACTGTTTAAATGTTATGCGGCTAAAATAAAATGTATGTCACCCTTTTGTCATTTGACTTGATTGACGTTGATTTTATACTAGCCATATTATATTTAAACAGTGTTCGAAACCTTGTTTAATTATTTGTGGTAAGGCAGTTTGTCTTCAGGAGGCCTTCTACGAAAAACTAAATCCGTCAATACGATAATCGTTTTGCGGATCCGAAGCATTTTGTAGTAAGGATTGCATACTAAAAATGTTTCGGATCCGAAAAACGATAATCGTATTGAAGGATTTCATTTTTCGTAGTTGGCAGTCAGGTGCGAGTAAAAGTACATTTTTAGGTCTGTGTCTTAAAAAATGTATAGAAAACGAGTCGAAGGAAGAATAAGAAGTTATTACAACCAAGTGGAGAAGCAGATGAATGAATGATGAAGAACTAGCAAGATAAATGGAGTTTGATCTCTGTAAGTACGTAACTAATAGACATGACGGGTCTAAACGCGAATAAAAACTTATGAGTTGCTATTAGTCACTGCTCGACGTTTCGGCGGTATTGCAACTGCCGTGGTCACGGGCTATGTCTATTAGTTATTATAATGCAACGCGAAAGTTTAAAATCTTAGTAAGTACGTTATCTATTTTTTTATTTTACATATAATAAGACTGTAAAAGATCGATTTCTGTACATTGAAGATAATAAGACTGTAAAAGATCGATTTCTGTACATTGAAGATTTTTATGAAAAATTGTTACAGGGGGTCTTAATTACCGTAATAGAAGCCAAAACAACAATTTTTAAAATTTTTGTCTGTCTGTCTGTCTGTCTGTTTGTCCGGGCTAATCTCAGAATCTACTGGACTGATTTTGATGGGGCTTTTTTTATTTGACTCAGCATCACTTGGAGAGTAAACTAGGATAGAAATAATCACGCCAATAGACTTAGGGGGTAGGCAGAAAATATATATATATAATATATATATATAAAAGAAAGTCGTGTTTGTTACAACACTTATAACTTGAGAACGGCTGAACCGATTTGGCTGAAAGTTGGTGGGGTGGTAGCTTAGAATCAGGAAAAGCATATAGGATACTTTTTGTCCCGCTAGACGGGGCCGGGGCTGGGGTAGCACGGGACCGGGACGAAACGGTGGGGAGGTAGCTTAGTACCAGGAGAAGGACATAAGATACTGCTTAAAGGATACTTTTTGTCCCGCTAGACGGGGCCGGGGCTGGGGTAGC
Source organism: Pyrausta aurata (assembly GCA_963584085.1). Taxonomy (NCBI): domain Eukaryota; kingdom Metazoa; phylum Arthropoda; class Insecta; order Lepidoptera; family Crambidae; genus Pyrausta; species Pyrausta aurata. The sequence goes on from OY757279.1 coordinate 2,633,140, forward strand.
ACGGGACCGGGACGAAACGGTGGGGAGGTAGCTTAGTACCAGGAGAAGGACATAGGATACTTTTTATCCCGTTCGATGGGGCCGGGGCTAAGGCGGGACGGGGCCGAGGCGAAACAATTTAAAATAAATGTGGGTGGAAATGAATCTGTAAAGTGTTTTAATTCAATGTGTAGTGTTTCGTCCATATTGGTTTGTATAAATTAAATGAATATTTGGTACTTTATGGTACTTGCCAAAGTATAACAAAACAGTGCCATGAAAAAATTTATATTTAGATCCATTTTTTCCACACAACAAAGTAAAATGTTAGTAAAGTAGTAGTTTTTTTTGTGGCAAAGTAGTAGTTAAAAGTAAAGTAACCATATTATCCTATCAAACAAAGGAATTCCTAATCGAAATACAAATTGTGAACGTCCAAATTATCGGTATGGTCATAATAATTGATCACCTTTGATGTACCTACTACCTGCTTCTTATTGTTGTAAATATGGCCAATTTTAATGATAAGTGAGTACTAAAATGTACTATATAAATACTTTATATCTTGCGTACTTATAAGTACTTATACTTAAGTATCTTATTTGTAAAATCATAAGCCTATAAATTAAAAATTCTATCCAAAGTCACTATTCCACGCGGACGAAGTCGCGGGCACAGCTAGTGATAATTATTTGTTCCTAATACAAATAACTTTTCAGGTCTAAGCCCACTACAATATATCAAACCATGACCATGCTAGGAGCGTATCAGACACGAAAAACAACACGATACGCTCTACTATGCCCACTGGACGGATCCAAAAGCGTCTGCCGGTGTTGACACGCTGAGTGCATGACACGCGACTGAGTTGGTTGTTGACGGAACGGTTTTGTGGAAACGGTTTTGTGTGTCTTTCTTCATGTTATTCGATTGATCAAATATTTGTAAAAATATTTTCCTTCGGATAATGTGAGAGCAATCTCGCAACATTGATGAGGTCACGCCGCCTACGCGTTAAAAGAAAGCGCTTGCAAAATTCAACAGGCTTGTTAATGTGACGGTGGCCGAGTGGTATAGGCATACGCCCGGATAGCGTAAGACACGGGGTTCGATTCCTCGTCTGTCACAGAGTCACGGTAGCAATTGCATTTGTAAAAAACAAGTGCAATTTATATATGACATAGTTTTAATTACAAAGAATATTTTTTTGTCTGACACGTTCCTAGCACGGTCATGGTATGATACGGTGTAGTGGGCAGACACCTTTATATGAAGATGTTGGTTTCTGAAAGATTTTTCATAATCTTTTATCTTTATGCCAAGTTAAACAGTTATAATTTAAGTTAAAAAGGTACTAAAAAAGTTTCTTGGAAATCATTTTTACGTATTTAAAATAATAAAACACAAGTTTGGTGCACTTTCCTACAAGACCTATATAAAATTATTATTGATTTCCAAACACATTTATACAGGGTGACTTTGAAAATATTGACAATATTTTAAACTAAGAAACTACTTATGATTCATAGTCCCTTCCACATATTATTAAAATGAAAATCAATTGTTATATAAACTATCATTTGATGAAACCGAGAAAAATCATATTAAACACTTTAGAATTGATTATTGCTTCAAATTAAACTAATAAATTAGCTTAAGATTTTCTTAAATTGATAAATAATATTAAAGTATCAAAAAAATTACTCCGGCTAAACGGATCCCGGAAATCGGAGTGAAACTTTATGATTTTTCTCGGTTTGATCAAATCAATTGATTTTCATTTTATTATGTGGAAGGGACTACAAATCATGAGTAGGTTCTTAGTTTAAAATATTGCCAATGTTTTAAAAGTCACCCTGTATAGGTACCTAATAAATAATTAACCTTAAACAATCTGAAAGTCTCCAACAAATTGTAACAGTCCCGGTTGTGTTTTTAGGGTTCCGTAGCCGAATGGCAAAAAACGGAACCCTTATAGTTTCGTCAAGTCTGTCTGTCTGTCTGTCTGTCTGTCTGTCTGTCCGTCCGTATGTCACAGCCACTTTATTCTGAAACTATAAGCATCACATAGCTGAAACTTGGTAGGTAGGTGTATCTTGTTCACCGCTTTCCGATTCAGATACAAAAAGTAAGAAAAAATAATATTTAAGGGGGGGCTCCCATACATGAAACTAAAACCTAAAAATTTTTTTTTACTCAAACCTATGCGTGTGGGGTGTCTATGGATAGGTCTTTTAAAATGATGTTGAGGTTTCTAAAACCATTTTTTCTTAAAGTGTAAGGTTTGAGATATAGACGCTTCCAAAGTGGTAAAATGGGCGTCCCCCCCCCTCTAACTTTTGAACTAAGAAAGTAAAAATTTTGAAAAAAATATATGATGTAGATCTCAACAAAAACTTGCAACGAAAATTGGTTTGAAGGAGATCGAACCAGTAGTTTTTGAGATATTGCACATTTTTATCAACCGCAAATATAACTTTGTCTTTCATACAAACACTATGAAAAACAAAGTTATTTTTGCTGTCGCAATATATTGTGATGTTTTCGTTAAGTGAAAGTAAGTGAACCCTGAATTCAGTTAAGGGTGGCACGGAACCCTCAGTGCGCGGGTCCGACACGCACTTAACCGGTTTTTTAATCTACCCACGGATCCTTAAAACCGTTCAAATCGTCCGTCGCTAATCGATTCGCGTCGCGATGACTTCTTAATTGTCCGCCGCGGTTTTTCTGCTTTTGTACCTATGGTACTATACGTATTGGACGCGGGCTGTGCTGTTGATTGGGCGTACAGTTGAGCACAGATGGGTTAATTTTATTTTATTTTTATGTGGTGTGAACATATTATATTGTTTTAATTAAACTATTCTAATGTTAGGTTTTATACTTGTTTAATGTAGTTTATTTATCGGAAGCTACCATAAGTGTTTCTGTCTATTATAAATTTCAAATTATAAATTTTATATATTAAGTATATTTATTTTATTTATATCCCGTTCTAATTCCGTTAAATGGTAAATGTTTATGTGCGCGTATAAGCGCGTACATTTGTACCATTACCGTTGTCTGGTATTCGTAGCACAAGCAAGAAAAATCCTTAGTTCGAAACCAAGACAATTGGTGTGTTTATGGCGCATATTTATTATTAAATTATTAATTTAGTTGGCCCGGATAGCCAGAAAGATGCTGGTTCGAATCCCGCCCGTGCGCAATTTTTGGTTTCATATTTCATCTTTTAAGAATAAATATAATTCAAAAAGTCCAGTAATTGTAATAGTATAGCAACAATCTATACTAATATTATAAAGCTGAAGAGTTTGTTTGTTTGAACGCGCTAATCTCCGAAACTACTGGTTCGAATTGAATAATTCTTTTTGTGTTGGATAGTCCAGTTATCGAGGAAGGCTATAGGCTATATAACATCACGCTACGACCAATAGGAGCAAAGATATAGTGGTAAATGTGTAAAAAACGGGAGAAAGAAGTCACTATTCCACGCGGACGAAGTCGCGGGCAAAAGCTAGTAAACAATAAATTGTAATAGTTCCCCATAAAAGGCAGTTACTGTATTGTTACACATTTTATTCTACGAATAGGTAGACATTATTTTGACCTTGATATATAGTCCCCCTAGCCGATTTCGACTACGGTGGCCAGTCACAACGACTAACCGACTGCGTGGGACATATTATAGTGCACAAGTGTGTGCGCACACACAGGTGCACTCTCTATTCCGTTTACTCTCATATCCCGATGGGACAGCAATTTTGACCTTACACTGTGTGGCATTCTCTACCAATCGATCGAATCAAAATCTTTGTTGGACTAGCTAGAGTATAATTCCTGACAGATTTCATCTGAATTGATAGAATCAGATTGTTAGTACTGAATCTTTCTGGAGAATACTTATAGCCATTAAGCTTACCTTTAGTATACCTATTTGTGTAATATAGTTATTAAATATTTAGCATGCAAGTACTTTGACTTGCAGACCCTTCACCAAAAGCGTAGGACGTCCCCCGACATGATGGACGGTGGACAGATGACCTTAAAGATCGCAGGATGCAGAACGCTCGCAATCGGTCTCTATGGAAAATCATGGGGGAGAAGCTTCGAGGCCTTGTTCAGCATTGGACGTCCTTTAGCTTATAATGGCTATGCAGTTTTATTTCTGTCTCTTTTTATTTATCTATTTTATAACTTGTCCTCTCGTCTGTACCTGCCAGCCATGCGTGCGCCGCGGTCACGGCATCATCGCGCACAAAACATCTTTTAATCCGTTTCGAACTTTAATGATACGTAAAAGAATTAATGATAGAACAATGATTTGTTCATTAAAAAACTATCGATGATGAAATGGCCGAATCTTGGACAACGCTCGTGACAAATCGATTTTTGTTACTGACTGTATCGTTGTAAGGTTGTTGCAAAAATAAATACCGTTTAAACTGGCTAGTTCTTGACCACACGAATGTTTGTCTAAAAGCCGATTTTTCAAACTAATCAACCTGAATAAGTATAAAACGACCGATTTTAAAAATTAAATGACATTAATATAAATATTGATGACAAATAAGCATTGAAATTGAATTACTATTACTAGCGTGACATCACGAACAAATTTCGTGCCACATGAATTGACACCAATTGTCATAAACGCATACAAACGGTTTCGATTTTTATACATACATTTCAAGGAATACGTCACAATCTTGTCATTGAGATGTGACACAATTTTACTTGGCATAGCTTTATGTTTCAAATTCAAATTCATTTTTTTTATTCAGATATCAGTCCATACAATTAAAAAGAAAAGCAAAAAAACATACAGCCAGCAATTTGAACAACAAAATCAATAAAAACACGCTTATAAAAAACATGCTTACCCCTGTTACCCCCTTACGCAAAAACAAGTTTTTATGAAATTTTAAAATAATATAGCTCATACATCACATCAGAATAGCACATAGGCTATTTTGAGGACGCGTTTGGTGTAGTGGTTTGCGCTCCTAACTACTACGCCGGCGGTTGCGGGTTCGAATCCCGTAAAAGTTATAATTACACTTGTCACTTATGTAAGTTATTAACACCTAGTATGCATGCATGAATAAATGAAATGAAATGAAAAGGCAAATGTTTATGTCACATAAATTATGTGATAAGCACGAACTTTTGTATTTTTATTATTTGTACCTATGTCATGGACAATTATATGTATTTAAGTATTTATGGGAGACGCCCCTTTGGAAACCATGACAATTGGTGTGTAGTCTGTCTGGCGCATATTATTTATTCATAGTGATACTTATTATTTGAGATCCGACATTTACGCAGGCAAAGCCGCGGGTAGCTGCTAGTGAGAACTAAAATGACAGATAACCGAGCTAGATTTACAAGTAAATTCCAAAGTCTGTCTGTCCGTAGGTCAACGCGCGGCCATATTTTATGAGAACAACAGTTTCGAGAGTGATATTTCATTATAGATCATTTGACGACGGAGTGAATACAGGGTGATTAAGTTTACTTACACTGTTAAAGAGTTTCAGCACTCAAAAAATATTGATGAAATAACTTCCTAGCGGTAAGAACAAAAGTAAGTAAGTATTTTTTATAAAGCATTTATTTAGGTACTTTGATTATTTATGTCTGATACGATAACTCACAATAAATTTCATCATCATCATCAGATTGAGTTTTTTCCATAAAAACTTCCATTTCCAAAACTATTCCTTCTATTCTACATCTTTTCGCATTTTCTATTTTAATGCTTACTTTTAACACATTGTTAGGTGCCTCGTTGATCCCTGGATCCAAAAAAAAATTGCTTTATCTTTAGAAGAAGAAAAGGTATTAAGTGTGGTGTCCAATCAACAGTATCAAGGTTCTTTAGAAACAGGCGTGGGCTGTAGTAGCTTTTTTTCTAGGTGTATTTTTTACGAATAAGTACATATTTAGCTACATGTCCTGATGGTATTAAGTGAGTGATGGTGCCGCATATGATATGTCATACTAGCAACCTATTCAATTGCTTCTTCTTCTTGACAGCATCCAAACTATAGTAGCTAGGCAACACCAAACCAAATAATTCTTCCGCTAAATTGCTACGTCTAGTCTAGAGTCGGTGTGAACCCATTTCGTGGTAATAAATAAAATAAAACATATTTTCACTCAATTTTTCCTCGCCACCCTGTATCAGGTCCGCGAGAGCTGTGCCGGCGCCATCTATCACGCGTTTCTTGGGCGCGTGAGTCCGCGTGACCCCGCGGTATGGACGTGTCTTTGTAATGTATGATTATTTATTTTATTACTAGCTTTTGCCCGCGACTTCGTCCGCGTGGAATAGTGACTTCTTTCTCCCGTTTTTACACATTTACCACTATATCTTTGCTCTTATTGGTCGTAGCGTGATGTTATTTAGCCTAAAGCCTTCCTCGATAACTGGACTATCCAACACAAAAAGAATTATTCAATTCGAACCAGTAGTTTCGGAGATTAGCGCGTTCAAACAAACAAACAAACAAACAAACAAAATCTTTAGCTTTATAATATTATATTAGTATAGATGTTCGAACGACAGCACGTCTAGCTAATCTCTGCGGTATCTTATGCTGTTGGAATAAGGGCTATTTTTCATCATAAAAATATAGTCTGATGTGCTGGCAATTGGCTGGCAACTATACGTCAAGTGTACAGCCTGTCGATTCATGATGTACAACTCGACTCTGATCCATATATGCGGCATATATGGGCGTTCGCTTGAGTAGAAAAATTGGTATTCACAAACTCACATCGAATCTAGCGCTGTTCGCACCAAACGGCGTGAGTTGAAACTAATCCTGGGCGAATTATTTGACACGTTCCTATGGATTTTGACGTGTTTGGCAGCTGTCAAATCACAGCCTCCCAAAGCTGCAGACTCGATTCAGTCGATGTCACAGTAAAGTAAGGTCAAGTAGTATTTAGAAAAAAAAAATTGGTGAAAGTAACCACTTTTAGCACTCTTTTATCGGATCCTTGAAGGTAATAAAAATGACAGACCGTTGAAATTAGGGTTTTTTTCATGGAAAATATCGCAAAATTTATATGACTTATTAAGATTACGTTTCAAACGCGAAATTCGGTATTTAGGCCTTTAGATAAATAAGAAAAGCCTATCAACTTGCTACCGGAACTAATTCCAACAGCAACAGACACAAAAAGTTATGTTTTTATAGCCAATATCAACGCGACATCGACTAGGTATTTTAATAAGATGAAATAAGAAATCCAAATTTGCGCACGAGCTGGATTTGAACCAGCAACTTTTGGCTAACAAACCAGGCCAACAATTTATGAAATTTAAGATTTCTTATTTTATCTTGTTAGAATAAAAATAACATCATATAGATATATTTTTATTTTTATTTCATACATGATAGCCCTCAAAAACATAAAACATTGCACTGTGTCTACTGACTATAAACTGCACTGTGAATACATACATCACCGTATTCACAACTTCACTGTGAGATCCGTCCGTGAAAGAGTTCTGTCAAAATTAACAAGACGCCAATACCTATTTGCAGGAAAAAATAGATTTTTGCAATAAAACTAATAATATTTCGTGCAAATCTGGCCATCACTAACCTAAAAATAATGCCATATAAGAATCCGATTGAACTTGTGGTAGGTACTCTGCGTGTCGTCGAGACTCCTGCAGCCGCCACAGTAATACGAGCCGGATCTCGGAGAATAATTTTGCGAAATACAAGTTTTCTCCAAAAATACTGCCTGAGCGAGCATCAAGTTTACACGGAGCAGTAATTAACAACTTTTTTTAACGGATAATCCTCGTGGTGTGGATTCCCAAAGAGAATGAAGATATGTTAATCCAACTTTTATAGTAAGGGCCTACTCTAACCAAAGGTACCGAATAGAAGGGCTAGAGCCTATACAATACTTTGGATAAGAAGTAAGCACGTGATACGTGTAATCAATCACTTTGTAAAATTCGTAGGTATATGAAATAACCTATATGTATCGTTTGCTGTTGTTTCAGATTCTATGTAGGTACAATACATTGGAATTAGAGGGAGTATAATACAAAATACAGCCCAGTGCTAAATATCGTTTCGTTTGTCTTCAATATACAGATGCCACGTCCTTACTTCCAAGATGAAAACTTTATTATTTGTGCCAACGTAAAGAGCGAAAGAGCTAGAGGAAGAACCCCACTAAAATTATTAGACTAACTGTCGGACTAAATAGAGCACTTCCTATAGGTTTGATGAAGTGATCTATATTGCTACTAACCCCAAGAAATAGAGACCAAACAAACCGCTAAGGTCAGTTGATGCATGTTGACCATGAGCTTCGTGATGCAGGATAAAATAAGTGTGAAATATTTATTGTTATAAATAACATAATAAATAATAGCCATTTATCCAAATATTTTTTTAATTTTATACAGGTACTTAGATGTAGGAACTGCATTAACTACAGCACGTGCCAAATGCTGTTTTTCTTTTCCACAAGTTTTCCACTGTTCATCTGGTTTATGCACGTTCCTTTTTGTTCCATTTGTTTTCACTTTGAGATCATTAATATTCGAGCTACTGAAGGACTTATACAATGCAATTTATTCATGCTAATTTAAATGAATATGGAGTACCAAATGATGAGCAAATAAAGTATCACTCTGATTTGAGCGAGTGCAGCGCGTAGTAAGTAAGTAGTACACGCAAGGACGCGTAGCCAGCCCCCGCACCACGCGCTTAGCCCTCTCAAATTTCCGAAACAGTATTAAAGACATGATTTTAAACATTGTTTATTAAAGACATGATTGTAATATTTTTTTACTATTTGTAGGCTAAACTGAGCAGGCTTGACCTGGAAGTCGTGCTGGATTTAAAAGACACTGATCATGTAATTTTTTGATGAGAGATTTTTAGTTTTCTTTGGTACAGATCAAAACCTCATTTTTCATACCTTTTTTTATTTACTCTATGGTTAAATACACCTGTCATTAGCTCTCACACACCTTCTCGACTCACCTCGCCCTCGCCTTGTGATGTCACGGTTATGCATGCAAAAACTAACTTTACGGATTTACGTTTAAAACACTTTTTACTGTAATGCATTTTTCCGATTCATAACATCGACTGAGTCGAGTTGAAATACATACGTGACATTGTCATATAAATTTTTACGTCAAAAGCTATTTTCAAGCATATATAATTTTCGGCTGTAAATTCATCATATTATTTCTTCAACTCTAGCCAGCACAAACCAAAAAATAATATCCTTGAAGTTGCCAATCGAGTAAATCATGCTCCGTCGTCAAGACGCTAAGGGAGTACTTGCTGATTTTCTAGAGCATATTGTGCTAGGTACTATGTCCGTTGAACTCTTCGAAATGATTTCATACATTTTGTGGATTTTTAAGGTGAAATACTTATTGAGAGAGTGACACCTTGATTTGTGATAAATATAAATATGCGCCAGACAACACACCAATTGTCTGGTTTCGTGGTAAGGATGTAAGGAATATTATCTTCCTTGTGTTACGAAGTACCAGACAACGATTATGACGGGGGCGTCTCCCATAAATACTTAAATACATATAACATCCATGAATGGATCTGTATTGCAACCGATGACTGCCAGAAATAAGGGAACTTAACAAACCGGGCAGGTAAAGCATGGTGGAAGATCATGATTTTCATGATAAAGGTTCAGCCAAATAAAAGAGAGGGATAGCGTGAATGCTTAGGCATATCATATCTATTATAAATAATATATTTATTCTAATGTAACAATAATTTTATTTGTTCTGTTTTGAGTTTAAATACTTTATATTTTTTTATGTTCGGTGGTCATAATAAATAAACATATTTTTATTTGATTGACAGTGTCAAAATTTGATTTTATTGAGTGTTGCAATTTCAAAAATCAAGGGTTCAGTTTTCACGAGCCAAATTACCTATGGTTATTACCTATGGTGTATCCACATTCCACACCGCCCGGCGGCATGTGCTGGCGGTCGTGCCGGCAGCCACACCGCTTATGCTTTAAACATATTATTTTTGACGAAGCATAATACAGCTCATGACGTATACCGCCGGCAAAGCCGATTTGGATGTGTGGATGCACCATTACAATTTATGTGGGCAAATGGGTCGTTTTAGTTGTGATTTACAACTTTTTTTGTAAATTACGTGATTATTTGTCTCTCTCTACCCTGTCTCATTTCCAATGTTTATAAACTATACTAGATTTTTAATTTTTGGTTCAGGTTCAGGTTTTTAAGATGAGCAATTAAAACCTTTTTTTACTTTTTATTTTAAGTTTTTGCTCTATGGTTTGACAAAACTTCGTATACTAAGTTGAAGTATGTATGTTTGTTTGTTGTAAATAAGAAAGACCAATTTCATCTTTACGCAAAAAGAATACAGCTAATGATGACTTTCTACCTATTTAGAAACAATAACAAATAAAATAATACACCTGCGAGTGCTGCTACATTGATGGCAGTACAAGCGTCCTTGAAAGTCACCAGTGGGTAAAACCGCGTGACATTGCTAGTTGTAATATAATTTAGCGACGATGTTGTGAATACCACGCATCACTGGGATCTGTCCATCGCGGTTGTCAGTCTGTCCGTGATCTATTTGTGACCAGTCAGCTACGAGCTTTTCACGGCGATCTGGCCGTGAGTTTACACGTTGAATTGACCTGCAGAAATTCATCCGTAGAGGCCTTCGTGCGGATTGAAAAGATATGAGTTAGCACCATGATGTTTACTTATTTTTAGAATATGCTTGGATCAAAAGAACAATGAAATTCAAATTCGAACCGTTTATTTTCAATAATATGGTTACCTATGTGTTTGTAAAAACTATGTACTGTACACATGTTTAAGTAAATAAATATATCTTATCTTATCTTATCTTATCCTAATACAGATCTTAGGGCTCGCTGGAGGAATCATCAGCAATAATATTGGTGGTAAAGACATTTTTTCGTTACCTACAATTTTTTAAATCTCGGAAGCAATCTTGTTGATAAATAAAAAAGATTATTTGCAAAATATTGTAAAGCGACAACACAATGGTTGTCTAAAATAAACCATTTTATTTACTCGTCCGTGTTTACCGCTAACGGAATGCTTAATAGGATTATGCAGGTGAGTGATTTGTTTTGTGGATTTCTAATAAACTTACACTTTTACAGGTAGATTTGTCATTATACCTATCGAAGGGTTAGTTACAATTTCCGTAGAATATTTATAATTTTAATTTAATTAATTTTTTTATAAATCTATTTCTTAAAAGTTGGTAGGTACAAAGGTTGGTTCCAAATTCGTGCCTCTATTCACCCTGTATGATTCTAACAATTTTAATTCTCTAGAAAATGCTAAGAGCCCGTTTCAGCATTGACCAATAAGTAGTATTCAAATATGGAACGTCATCTACTATATAAAAATAAGTCGAGTTTTCCTCCCTGATGCTAAAACTCCAGAACGCACGAACCGACTTCCACGGTTTTGCATTCGTTGTAAAGGTCTCGGGCTCCGTGGGGTTTATAGCAAAGAAAATTCCCATAAAACGGGGCCTGGGTGGGACGGGGCTGGGGGCGAAACAAAGTTCGCTAGGACTGCTAGTTTCTTATAAAGTAGTGGACAAATAACGCTAACGGGAACATTGGGTAATGTTTATAAAGTGTCGACACTGACGACCACTATTGTGACCACTGACGTCACATATCTTAAGAACTGTCACGGCAAATTTCGTCTCTTGTGTATCACCGCCGCCCGCACCCCTTACATTCCCCGCTCTCGTCTTTCCGCCCGCACCCCTGTACCCCGCAGGCGAAGTCTCAATGAAGCGGTTTACCTATAGTACCCGATATATTTTTTATACACTCAGTGGTCATATCCTAATAGACATATAATACACCAATTCATCATAACAGCTGCTGTGAATACCTGTGTATGGGATTGTATGGCGTCATACAATTTGGGCACAAAAGCCATGATTGATTGTGGAGAGCGTGCGAAAGCGGGCGGGGTCAGGTGGCGAGGCTAGTGTATAAGGCTGGACATGAAAAGGACGACTGAGATTTACAAGTGTAAATGAAAGATACGACCATATGGTAAGTTTATATTGCATTTAATAATAATTAGGCCCATTTGCGTATAATGATTTAAATCAGGATTACGCTAATCTTGGATTAAATGGGTTAAATCATCATGCGCAAGTGGGCTTTACGTAACTAGAGATTTAAAGTTAAATAGATTGTAATAGAGTGATAATAGTTTCCTACCGATTTTCGGAAATGGCGGCCCCTTTCAATCAACAGAGATAGGCCAGGTACGCAGGAGATATTATAATGCCCAGATGTGTGCGCAATACACAAGTGCACTCTCTGTTCCTTCACTCTCATTTAAAAATCGTAAACGAAGTATATTAAAAGTCTATCCGTGAATAGCTCTCCCCTATCAATAAGCGATGTACAAAAGGTCGGCACAATGCAAAGAAGTGTTAAAAGATGGACGGCATTTTGCCTGAATGAGACTGATTGCGTATTTTGATCGCTTACACCTTTTGGGGATGGGGTTATGCAAAGTGTTGTAAGTAGAGCAACAGGCTCCTTATAAAATAAGTGAGTATAGATTAAAAAGGATGTCCAAATTATTGTTTTTTTAAAGAATATTCTGCTTGTAGACATTCATTATCATCATCATCATTATCAGCCATAGGACGTCCACTGCTGAACATAAGCATTAGATATGAAGAAAACAAAAGTTTTATCCTAACATAGCGGGCAAATTTCGTTCCCCCTTTGTCATATTGGGGGCGGCGATGAATACAATAAAGTAAAAATCATGAAAATCGGTCCACCCCTTTCGAGTTATACTAATACGAATTTCTTTAAATAACTGCTTCAAGAGTAATATTATTATGAAATTGCTCGATTAATTAACACACATTTCTGTTAAATAAATAATTGCCTTTAAAACTAATTTCTTTCAAACAAATATGTGCCTACTTATTTCAATTCAATAACAGACATACAAATAGAAACTATGCTCTTTGGTTCATCAAAGGAAAAAATACTTTAATCACTTAAAAATTAGGCCCTATACTGTACATAACTATGTATAACTTATCTGCTTGTATTGTATTGATTTATTGTTTTTTTTTAATTCATGATCACATCATCATCAGCTTTTGGACGTCCAAAGGCCAAACAAAGGGTCCCCAAAAGTTTTCCATAGTGACCGGTTGTATGCAAGCGGTGCATCCAGTGTGATCCTGCGATCTTTACAAGATCTCTGGAGGTCTGTCCATCTTGTCGGTGGACGTCCTATGCACTTAAATGAATAGAATAATATTATGTTTCTCAATCTAATGTTTCATCACGAAAGGTCTGAACGTTAAAATTCTTCTTAAGTCATTTTTACTGGTTCCTTCGGCATAATACCAACAAATCATTTACCCCAAATACTCAAATAAATGGAATCGTTTTGCATAAACCGATCCGACATTGAAAAGGTACAGTCGACAACGAGGTGTAGATGTAATTTCCGTTGCGAGCCTTTTGTGCCGACGTTACCGCCTTCAAACATCTTTGTGATAGGATAGAGATGTCTTTTGGTCGATATCGATAAATATTTCTGTCTACTACATCGTACCATACAATGATCGTGCTTAGAACGTATCTGAAAAAAATATAACATGCATTGAAAACTACGACACGATTCCCACTATTTTGTATTTTTCTTTTTCTGTGTTTCTTGTCTAGTCTGTGACGAATAAAGCGATCATTCATTCATTCATTCATTCACTAATCCGTTCCATCACCGACCAACATCGTCACGTGTCATGCACAAACGTGTCAGTACCGACAAACTACGTTCTCACTCGCTCTCGCTCTCGCTCCATGTAACGTTGAGACAGAATACTGCAGATCTGTTCAGAAAAGTAGAGCGTATCATTTTGTTTTTCGTGTCTGATACGCTCCTAGCACGGTCGGGGTATGGTACGGCGTAGTGGGCCCAGACCTTAACTCTTTAGGAGGTTATCGAATTGATCGAGCGAATGTTTTTTCGGCTGTAACTGTACTGTTTGTTAAGGTTTATAACAGTCCTGTCAAGTATCAAAATGTTTGTGGAAAGAGATCAATGAATTGAGTACTTGGGCAAATCTCAACAACCATGAATTTTTGTCTAATTTTGGTGGAAATTTTAGTTTATAACTTTTCGGCTAAATTTGTTTAATCATAAGCAAGAGTGTTGTCTACAGTTACATGAAACGTCAGTGAAATTAAAAGAATAATAATAATTTCTGAAATATTTGAAACACCAAAATTGATCACCCACCAAAATTGTCACAGGCCACCAAAATTAGATAATCTGACACCAAAATTTATCAACTGCACCAAAATTAGAAATCCATCAGATACGGTAATGCAACATTCTGTGTTTTTGGTTTTGAATGTTAATAATAAGTATCTTAGTGAGTGGTACACACGGTATCACATCGACCTACCTGATTTGTCATATTTTGTCGATTAATTTTTAACATTTCCAGCCAAAACAAACACAGGAATCACCAAAATCATTTGCAACATTTCGACAGATTTGAGGAGAATGATGTGACACCGGTGCCGTGTGCCTACCACTGTACCGAGAACCTCGCTTTATACACACTAGTAGGTTTTAGCCAGTGAGTTGTTATTACTACTTAAAGAGAAGCTATATGTTAAGCAAAAATGACAAACGAACAAAATTGTGACGTATTCCTTGAAATTTGAATTCTGAATAAGAAACCTTTTGTATAATGGCCAGTGGCGTCAATTCATGAGGCACGATATTTGTTCGTGGTGTCAGTTCCTTGAGCTAGTAATAGTTGTTCAATGATAGTACCTCACAGGGTACAGGAGCTGGAGTCTTCTCGAATGACCTAAATATTAATATGTCAACTACTCTTGACAAGCTAAATACAATCTCAAGCAGAATGTATCGGCATCACCAGAGCAGCACAGGCGGTTGCAGCCAGAGACGTAAAAAATCAACACATTAAAATCGTCTTGGACAGCGCATCGGTGCTCCAGGCCCTACAAAACAATAGCATCAAATCTGTCCTTATTTGGGAGTGCCATAAAGCACTCCAATCCTTAGCAAGCACAAATGAGGTAACCTTGCAATGGATCAAAGGACACAGTAACTCACTAGGCAACGACGCTGCCGACGAACTAGCCAAGAGGGGCTCGGCGACAACAGTTTATGGCCCGGAACCATTACTACCCATACCGCAGGCCCAAATAAGAACTTGGCTACGTGCAGAAACCGAAGCAGCATACCAAGCAGAGTGGAGAAATGGTGAAGGTTGCAGGCAAACAAAGAACGCAATTCCGGAAGCTTCGAAAAGGCTTGCCTGCAACCTCATCCGGTTACCAAGAGACAAACTGCACATGGTTATAGGCACTATAGCTGGCCACAGTCTCGTAAACAAACATCTTTTCACAATAGGTGTCACAGACAGTCCCCTATGCAGAGGTTGCATGAGGGCAGAAGAAACACCACAGCATGTGCTCATGGAGTGTATGGGTGTGATGGAACAACGGGCAAACTTTCTCAAATCCCCGGCAACATTCCCAGAGGTCTTTAGCAAACTAGGCAGTTTGCTAGCCTTCTGGGAAAACCTGGGGTGGTTAGAATGAAAAAGGAGGGATATACGTACAATGGCCCAATCGTGAGGCTAAGTGCGGAAACACCCCAGCCAAACTAACGTACAATGGCCCAATCGTGAGGCTAAGTGCGGAAACACCCCAGCCAAACTAACTAACTAACTAAGTTGTTCAATGGTTTAAGCTCTCTGTGCCTCAGACAATCACCAGATGAAGTTGCGAGAAACCGCGCTTAGTAATAAAACGCCATGATTAACCACCGTTATTTTAAAAATCATCATCATCATCATTATCAGACAAAGGACGTCCACTGCTGAACATAGACCTTCCACACGGCTTTCCACAGCGACCGGTTGTAAACGGTCTGCATCCAGTGCGATCCTGCGATCTTTACAAGGTCGTCTGTCCATTGTCGACGGTCCTACGATGCGCTTTTGGTCGAAGGGTTGGAGACCCTTTTGTTGGAGATCTAGAACTTTTCTGCCCCATCGGCCATCAGTTCTACGCGCTATGTGCCCTACCCACTGCCACTTGAGCTAACTGATTCGTAGGGCTATATTCGTTACTTTAGTTCTTCTACGTATCTCCTCGTTTCTGATTCGATCTCGTAGAGAAACACCGAGCATAGCCCTCTCCATCGCTCGTTGTGTGATTTTTAGCTTCTTTATGAGGCCCATAGTTACCATAGTTAGAGACCACGTTTCGGATCCGTATGTCATCACAGGTAACACACACTGGTTAAAGACTTTCATCTTCAGACACTGAGGTAGTTGAGACGAGAAGACGCTCTTGCGCAGTTTCCCGAACGCTGCCGAGCCGAGTTGGATTCGTCGATTGACTTCTTTCTCAAAGTTGGACCTACCTAATTAGACCACTTGTCCAAGGTAGATGTACGCATCGACAACTTCAAGAGTTGTGTTCCCAACAGATACCGGAGTGGGTACAACACGGGAACTCGACATAATTTTCGTCTTTTCCATGTTCATTTTAAGACCCACTTGTTGGGATACTCGTTTAAGATCTTCGAGCATAGTGCCAAGATCATCCAGCGTCTTTGCCACACGGACTATATCATCGACAAACCGGAGAGCTTGAAGGCGTACCGACATGGTGGCGTTGTTATACAGACACTTTAACACTTTATATACCTATAGCCTATGTGACACCGCTGAAGAGACCGAAGCACCGTCCAAGTTTCAAACGAATCAAAGGCCTTCTCATAGTTCACAAACGCTAAACGTAGAGGCATATTATACTCCTCGGACTTCTGTATTATTTGCCTAAGCGTATGGATGTAGTCTATGGTACTGTAGCCTTTTCGAAATCTAGCTTGTTCGGGAGGCTGGAAGTCATCAAACCTACGTGCGAGGCGATTCGTGATGACTCTTGAGAACAGCTTGTAGACATGGATCAGGAGTGAGATGGGTCTATAGTTCTTCAATAAGGTTATGTCTCCTTGTTTGAAGAACAACACCACCACATTCCTGTTCCATGCCTCAGGCATCATGCTCTGTAGCAGCACGGAATTAAAGAGTCTCTGAAGGTGTTCCACCCGCATTCAGAAGCTTTGATGTGATTCCGTCCTGGCCAGGTGCCTTGTGGTTTTAAGCTGTTTCAGGGCCATCTTAATCTCGTAGAGGCTGATGTCTGGGATATCTTTGGTGTAGTGACAGGTTAGGATAGCTCTTGGGTCTCTGACAGGGCTATCAACGGGTTTGGCAACTGAGGTGTACAACTGCCAATAGAACTTCTCGATCTCGTCTAATTTTGGTGTTAGTTAAGCAATTTCGGTGTACCAAATTACCACCAAAACCACCAAAATTGCACCACCAAAATTGAAATTTTATATAAAAAAATACGTAAAATAAAAACTGTTTCGGATATTCTACCTAACTTTATATCACTTTAAAAGCACACCATGCGTTCATAAAACACTGCATTGCCACAACAAATTAATTACTAAAAAGTAATTTAAACAGGAACACCAAAATTGCAGATTTTTTGTCCGGAGGTAAAAAAATGGAATACTTTCATTTTTGGCAGAAAAACGCAACGAGATAGCGGACCTTTTTCTTCACTGCGCGTGAGTGCCCGGCTGACTGGAGTGAGAGTCGGGAACAATATTTTTTTTTGTTCGTTTATGCGGGTTAGGTTGTCTCTTTCATAAATGCCACCAAAATTGATAATTTCGCGCGGACAGACCATCTTGTCATGCTCTAGGGTTAGGTAACGCACCAAATATGAAAATATCACTAACAGCAGATGGGAAAATTAATCTGAATGTAAATAAAATAAATGAATTTGAAAAATTTCCTGTAATTTTCTTTAGACTGAGGGAAATATCCAGCAAAACGGATTGCGGACAAGCCACCAAACTTAGAATTGCGAGGTAATTTAATTTTTTTCAAGTAACTGAAATATTTTATACAATTTATATTTATGGCCTGGTATGGATACAAAAGTTTACTTTCAAGAAAAAAAATTACAAAAGTGTATCTTTTTAGTACATGACGATTCTCAGCCCGGACGCAAAAAAATTACGCTTGGGATATTCACCCACTTACAGCTTAGCCACTTAAATAATACAATTTGACGTTTTCAATTTAGACACAAAATGTATGGCAGAAAATAAATGTCAAACTTCCTGACTTGAACGTTTTTCCCTTCGGTCTTCTGACATAATTTAAAACGTCATAGGTAATATAGTAATTCGCTCAGTGGCTCAATTATAGTAAGATAATGCTGTTTTAACGTTACCATCATGGTGAAGTTAGTCGATAAAAACTATCGACATTCATCTCTTCCCTGTCTCTTTGTGCCAAGATCGAACTTTCTCCCTTTTGTCTATGCCCGCCTGATTTATACCCGCTTTTGTTTATCTGTGGCGGCACAGACTATAATTGTGCAACCAGTGGAACGTAAGCGCCATCTATTGAGTGTTGTCAGACTTTATAACGGGTTTTGAATTTGACTTTAGCTAATATTTCGACATGAACAATTAGACAAAAACGTAAGACAGTTGAATGCCAGCCAAGCAGTGCGTGCCAGACGCAATGTGTGTTGGTGATGTCCAGACCAAGAGGACCTCACTCAGCATAAGCCAGGTCCCATGGAGGACCTGACGCTGGTTTTCAGTGGGCCCCTGCCGAGTTAGGTACACGGACAGTGACGCCAACATCAGGTTAATATACTAAACATATACCATATAATAGTATGTATCGCCATTATAATATTTACTTACTCATAAGTTGTCTAGAAGAGTTCTCTCTTAGTGATAAGTCCGCCTAAAACAGAGGTACTGTCGGTATCAAAGAGGACCTGGATTCGAACCCCGAGTCGTGTCGAAAGAGTTGTTTATATATATACAAAAATATACAAAAGTAAGTCGTGTTAGTTACTCCACTTATAACTTAAGAACGGCTGAACCGATTTAGCTGAAAATTGGCAGGGAGGTAGTTTAGAGCCAGGAAAAGGACATAAGATACTTTTTATCCCGTTAGACGCGGCCGGGGCTGGGGTAGGATGGGGCCGGGGCGAAACGGTGGGGAGGTAGCTTAGAACCAGGAGAAGGACATAGGATCCTATTTATCCCGTTCAATGGGGCCGGGGCTGGGACGGGACGGGGCCGGGGCGAAACAAAGTTCGCTGGGACCGCTAGTTTCTTTTATATAGCGGTCCTCCGCGACTGCGTCCGCGCGTTTTGCGTTTGCTCCCCCCCCCCTCCCCTCCCGTCGCAGCGTGATGTTTTATAGCCTAAAGCCTTTAAATAAGCTAGCCAACACAAAAATATTTTATAAATCGGTCCAGTAGTTCCTGAGATTAGCGCGTCCAAACAAACTGACTCTTTAGCTTTATAATATTAGAATAGATTATAGATTAAAACAGCTTATTTCAGGTATACGGTGGAACATCAAAAATGTAGAGGGGATATGTTCAACATGCGTGTTAGTGAGTGAGTGGTACCTAATAAAAGTAATTATTACAATAAGGTTCTAAAGTCCATTCATCTTTGCTAGTCCAACATTGTAAACAATCTTGACATTCCTTTTTATCGAAAATATTCCTTTTAAAACAAGATAAACACGAAACTTACAAAATACATAGTTAATTTATCGTTAAACACTGAGATCTTTTTAAATTTAAAAGTAAAATTATTTTATTTGATGATTTATTATTTAAAAAGTAACAAAAATATTGTTTACATTATTGAACTAGCGAAGATGAATTGAGTTTATAAAAAAAAACAAAATCTTTATTTCAATTTAGGTCATGAAATGACACATAAGAACGTCAAATATAAAAATTAAAATAAATGTGCGAAACATGTCTCCTTATCTTTTGGGCCCTACCAGCGCTTCGAGACAGAACACAGACAATTAGGCAAGTGCTGAGAAGAAACGCCGGAACAAACTCAGTCACCACTAGCTGTCGTAAAATCAAAATCATCAAAGGTAAGTACATCAGTCGGTGCAGGCTGGACGGACCACACATTCGTGTCGTTTAGATAGTCTAGGAACTATTTGATTATTAATGTTTATGTGTTTCTTATATTTCCTTCAACATTTTTCACACGTCACAGAAATACACCGTTCCGAATCCGTTAATCAGATATCGCATTTCAATAACAGTGTCGATGTTAAAACGTGAAACACATCAAAGCGTTTTTCGCCGGCGGAAGCGCAGCCATCTTGCCCCACGCGACCGGAAGCAGCCATTTCGCGCCGTCAGCGATTGGTTAGCGCTGTGAAAGGTGTAGAGATTCCATGAATAAATTATAATATAAATATTTGGTACTGAATAACCGTTTTTTCTTTCTTTCTTTCTTTTCTTTCTAATAATAATTGATATTATGTGTGTAACGCACTATTAACCGGACTACGACCAAGCTAAAAGGAAGGTTATTTGATGATTTTAGCAGTCTCTGTATGTGGGTATTTATGGAGGTTCCGCATTCGCCGCTTAAACTACTGAGCCGTTTTTCGTGAATTAGGTATCAATCGATTCCTTGTTACAGTCCGGGTAGCAGCCTATTAACCTTGTACAAAAAAAGCAATGTGGCGAATGTGTATATCATATTGGGGTACTTGGAAAAACAAGTAATTATGTATGCAGTGTTGCGAGCGGGTACTAATAAATGAAGTCAAATTACTAAGTACTAAAATTACTAATTCATATTCGGGTTACTATTTATAACAGACATGAACATTTTTAAATTGTGTGCAGGAATTGTATTTATTTAACAATATTTTGGTATTTTATTAGTACGTTATTAAAAGTAATTTAAATAAATGCTGTCTTTGTGAAAAGTATAGTCTTACTCTTCATTAAATATAACAATTATATAATCAATAATGCGTTCATTCATTTGTTTGTATTATGATGCGCGCATGAACTAATGATAAATAAACAAATATATTTTTCAGTGCCCAGTCTAAGCATTCCAAAGTGCACGTCCTGAACTAGACATGTCCATCGGAAACGGGCGTGGTTCGCTTTTACAAAATTGCTAGACGCCTAAAACTTGGTTCGGTTCGCTTTTCTATCGTGGGTCAGCTGTCCACTTGGTAAGCCATCGCTTTGCATAGCTTCAGTTTTGAGGAGGCACTAAATAAATAGACATGAATGAAGTTAAAAGCTGTGATGTCCTAAATGTTTTGTTTACTTATACACTAAGAGCCTGTATCACAATCGACAGGTGAGCACTAACCACTGAATAGTTCAAATATAGAACGTCATTTTGTATGAATTTATCTGGCAGATAACACTAACTAGAACTTACTAACATAATCTGTGAAACAGGCTGTAAAATGTATGTACCTATGATTAATTAAAAAAAAGTATAGTTAGCCTGTAAGCATTCCACTGCTGGGCAAAGACACCTATGTAATATATCTAATTATTATAAATGTACCTATGTAATATATTTAATTATTATATTATGTAAAATACACCTCAAATGTACCTATGTAATATATTTAATTATTATATTTGTTATATTTTGTATTATATTTATAACTGTATAGCTAGGCATAAAAACTAAGTTATTTGATGGTTTGTTTTGTTTTTATGAAATTGTCTTTATATAATGGTTTGGTAAAGTAAAACATTAAAATAGAAAGCGTCGATTTTGTAAAATGCAAGGAATAAATCGAAATCAGACTGACTTATTATATTTAAATTCCTCAAAGCATTGTAAAAGTTACCAAGTAGACAGCAACCCGTAACCAAATACATTAGTTCTGTCGGCCAGATCAAAGGATTCATAATTTAATGAACGCTAGTAATTAATCGCACTGATCATGTTATAACGGAATTTGAAATTTTTATTTTAACCTCATTTTTTGACAGGTCTTGTGTTTTTGGGTACTTTTTACGAAAGTAATAATAGTCCTCCTAGCCGATTTCGACTACGGTAGCAAGTCACAACGACTAACCGACTGCGTGGGATATATTATAGTGCACAAGTGTGAGCGCAAACACAGGTGCACTCTCTATTCCTTTCACTCTCATAGCCCGATGGGACAGCAATCTGACACGACCGGAGAGATATGGCGCAAGACCAACGGCGCAACGTGCTTTGCAAGGCACGGAGTTGAAACAGAAACAACTTCCAAACTCCGGAATTTCTAAACTGAAAAACCCAGGTACATATTTTTGTCCCGACCCGAGAATCGAACCCGGGAGTGGTGGCGCAGTCTAACCGCTGCGCCACCGAGGCAGTTAGTACGAGACGAAAGTATTCCCTCCAGGGCCT
This sequence comes from Pyrausta aurata, assembly GCA_963584085.1. NCBI lineage: Eukaryota > Metazoa > Arthropoda > Insecta > Lepidoptera > Crambidae > Pyrausta > Pyrausta aurata. The sequence continues at coordinate 2,655,542 of OY757279.1, forward strand.
CAGTTCTCGTGGAGTTCTCATTCGAAAAAGAAATGAAAATTTTCTTTGTGAAACTTGTAAGTGAATTATACTACACGAAAAGAGTCGATTGACGTGAGAGTCTGGGCCCAGAGTCTAGATTCTCGCGTTAATTGAACTTTTTTTTGGTTTTGGATATTTCCTACTTCATTTTTGTGCAAGCGGTTCCGTTTCATTTGGTTAAGCAGCCGAGACTTCTACCGTACTTATTTTTAACCTAAAATCAAGCATTATTGTCATTTTTTCTGTACCATCTCTTTCACAATTAAAACGTAACCCAAAACACATTATTCAAAAAACAAGTTAACACACAGTTATCTAAGTAGAAGTTCAGATAGAGCCGTCTGTGCGAGCGCATCGTTCAGCGTAATGTATCGAATATTTCACGCTAATAGATTCGATGGCTGATTAAGACGGAGACCGGTTTTGGGGGCGTTTTCATTGTAAGCCGATACGAGAAAAAATCGTTGTTTCCAATCTTTTACACGAAAAGGCGCGTTGACATCGTTTGACGTTGACGGCAAACTGCCTTGTGTATGTCATATGTCCTAATACTGTATCCACACCGCACGGTGTCTTTGCCGGCGACCGTGCCTTCTGTAAAGCCGCAGCGGCATTTTCCATAGTATCTTGACGTATGCTGCCGGTAAAACCACCGGCCGATCTTTGGAAGCTCGTATTCGCCACCTTGTTGCTGAATAAAGCTTGGGTGAAGCTAATGAAAGGCAATGTGATATTGTGGCCTTTTATATTACAAAGTAATAAATAACTTCACATCTTGCCCCAACCCTGTTATGTGATAAATACAATTTCCACCTGTCCTGCTATTTTTCTTTTTTGTTTGTAAGTACTTGTCATTTTATGTGATTACATGAGCCGGTATCAAAACCTATAACGGTTGTAAATATGTCGTGGCGACTGTAAGGAATTTGTTTTACTTCATTCTCCTGCGCCTGACTTGAGGTATGACCGGTAGATACAGATAGTCCCATCCACGAAGGCGCGCGCCGTTCATTTTTGAAGGTGTGTGGCAAATATTAAAATTTGGGACAGTGAACGCCTACAGGCGTGAAAACAATAAAACATCTATTGTGTCTGGAATAGTTCTACGAAAGGTGTTAAATAATAAACATTTAATAATGATAATAAATATTATATCATCAATTATTGGCAAAAGCTTGCACAAATGTACCTTCTTTTAACGATAAGGACGAAAGATAACACTTTTAGCATTAAGTCTACCTTTTGTTAACTTATTAATATGCAAAAAAGTTATTAAATAAATAAGAGAATATGCTCGTTCTCTCAGTCAATGGAAACAGACTCCTACGCCTGCGCTAAGCGTGTAATTTTTTCCGCTGTCACCGCCGCGCACTATGCGAGCTAAACATGCGCGCGCGCCGATGCGCTGATAACACGAGCAATGGTAATGTAAAGGAGCTCTGTTTTTGAATCAAGTGATTTAGATCTGAAAATCGATTTAAAGTCATCAAAAATAAGGCTAAATATAGATACTAAATTGTTTTTTGAAACCACGGCTGTGTGATTTTCATTCGAAAATCGCACATTACTCAAAGAAAATCACATGTCATATTGATGCGAAGTGAGAGATAAAAAATAGGACCACAGGACACCGCTATCAAACGAAAACTGGCGTCATTTCAAACAAAAGATAATCTGTTAGGGCAGCGGGGACTTCGTTTTACGATGAGTAAGGATTATCTATTTTTATATTTCCATCACTCCAATTTGTGTTATCCTAAAATCTGGCAAACGAAAAATATCATGTCACATTAAAATATAAAATTAAGACATTAAACATGACGTCTAAAATATGGCCGCTCATTAGTCAGCGTGTATGATTTGGTTATTTCTGTCGTAGATTTTGATACAAATTAATGGTTTCAAACGGTATATGACAAAGTGACGACATGTATTAGTAATTTTCCGTAAATATGAAAAAATATGTAGTTTTAAGCTTTAGATTTAACTTATGTAAGCTTACAAATTACTAGAACTTGGGTGATAATAATATTACAGTTATTAAAAACATGTTTTTTTATCATAAGTGATCTGATTAATTATCCTAAGATTTCTTATTGATAAAAAATAAGATTAAAATGTATAGAAAAAAAAATAGTCTGACTAAGCTGCTTTTATATTCTAGTACAATAATCACTTGATTACAGAAACTACAGTTAGAGTAGCAAAAAACAAAAGCCTTGAGGCTTAAACTTAGCTTGAGAAAATAAAAAGAACATCGATTACCGATTAGTAATCCATGTCACGGCTATTTCATCAATTCAGTCAGTAAATATAATGTTTGAAATATTTTCGATCTTTGCACGTAACTCCCACTTCCTATGAAGGTTGTCTGGAAGAGATCGCTTTTAGCGATAAGGCCGCCTTAGTTGTACATTTACTTTGAGCTTATAAACTGTAATTTACTTTGTGTTGTACGTTAAAGGGTTATATTATTATTATTTTAACTAATTAAACTAGACCCAGATGTTCCGGAAAAATTCTGTCTTAAATACATAAGGTACTATGTGCCAAACATAAACAAAACTTGTTTGTTTAAACTTAGTTTTAGTTATTAACTCGTCAAGTATGTGTGAACGAGACACAATAGAAATTCCATTGTTATGCGACTCTCGAGAGTCGTTTGATCCCTGACTGATTAACTTAGTTTTCAAAAGTTCAATTTTGTAATAAAAGGGTTGATAAATTTATCAAGAATATAGAAAAGTATATTTTTTTACTAATTTTTAATGCAAACATGTAAAACTGATAATTAGTCAGCTCCTTGATATAACTTCAAGTCGTTTCTAATAACTAAGGTGTGTCTTTTACGGAACAGATTCTGTTTCATCATTGATGAAACGACAACACGTCAAATCACATTTAATCGCATTTAAAAGAGCTAGGCTCTTGTCGGTGAAGATTTTTCCATAAAACTATGTACCTGATCGTAAAAATCAAACCTCAGTCAGTATTGGATAGCTTTTTGGCGTTTCCTTTAAAAACTTAAAACGAGATTTATTTATTTATTTTATTTTTTATTTTATAATAGATAGCCAGACATTTGGCTACCATTGCACCTGATGTTAAGTGACAATTTAGCCTAAGATGGGCCATGTCTGCCTAATAAGAGCCTATTCACTCTCTTCTTGAATTTATTTTTTTATTTTATTTTACATACATGTAATTACACATGAAACACGAAATTGTTCAAATCTTATTTCAAACAATTACCGTGACTGCCAACAAAAAAAAACTAACGCTTAAAATAGACGATTAGTCATTCCTCAAACATCCCAATTTATCAGTATTCACCGTAACTAATCCTCAATTCTAAAAGATATTTAATAATACATTAAGAACCATCCTACGCAAAAAATAGAGATGATGACGCAAAATGACTAGCCGATACATTGAATAAAGACTTGTTACAAGCTTTTAAACTGTTTGTTGTAGAGATAAAAGGATATAAAAAAAACAGCTAAGTGCGAGTCGGTCTCGCGCACGAAGAGTTCCGTACCATTGACTAAGTGAACAACGGTACTTACACAAATTTCATATTGTTACCTTTTTTAACACGTTCCGGGACAGTGCACGCCTACAGGCGTGAAAACAATAAAACATCTATTGTGTCTGGAGTAGTGTCCCGGAACGTGTTAAGACATTTTTGTTGTATAGGCCTTTAAATTATTATATTTTAAACTGTGAATATTTCTTGTGTCTACTAGTGCCATCATTTATATCAAGCAAAAAAGGGCAAATATATCCTGTTTGTCGCAAAAAAAAACCCATAATATTTATTTTATTTTAGTATCTGTTGTTAAAGCGGCAATAGAAATGCATCACATGTGAAAATTTCAACTGTCTAGCTATCGCGGTTCTTGAGATAAAGCCCGTTGACACACATACCCGTTTTTACCCTTTGAGTACATAACCCTAAAAATAATATTACGCTTGGAAACATCCCCCCCTCCCTTTCAAAACATTACATCTAATCTAGGCCATCAAATTTATCATATACTAGCGGTCCCAGCGAACTTCGTTTCGCCCCCAGCCCCGTCCCGCCCGGTCCCATTTTATGGGAATTTTCTTTGCTATAAACCTCACGGAGCTCGAGACCTTTCCAACGAATGCAAAACCGTGGAAATCGGTTCGTGCGTTATATTATAGCGTCAGGAAGGAAAACCTGACTTATTTTTATATTAGTAGATAAAGAAAACGAACCTTCTCAAAGGAACCTATTTGTTTAATCTATTAGAATTTATATTTTATTACGTCCTACGGCCCTAATGTCTAAATAAGTTAACGTTATTTGTCTACTACTTCATACAAAATGTGAAACGTCATTTTACATGAAGTAGTAGACAAATAACGTTAACTTATTTGTCGATGGTGAAACATGCCCCTGTTCACTGAATTCAAATATTTGAATTATTCATTAGTAAGTACTTATTTGTCGATGGTGAAACATGCCCTTATTCACTGAACTCAATTACTGATACATTATGTACCTAATTAAAACATTTTCGCAAACAACTATTATACCCGCTATCTTTCCCAGCCTCGTTTCTAATCGATAGTCCTGTCACCGATATCGATGTATCGATATCGATATCATCGATACAGCGTCTGTATACAATAATTGCTATTGTGCGATGGCCCTCTATAGGCGATCTGGAAGTAGTACAAGTCTCTTAGATCTGGCACGAATAAAAAAGTGATTTAAAATTTAAATTATTAACATAAATTAAGACTAGACAAGTAGCTCAAATTAAGAAGCTAGGGCTTCACTTGATAAGAGTAACATATACCTGGTATACTTAGGTTTATTTCCAACAATAAATATTTCCAAAAAGTGAGATTATTGTTTACAATAAGGCTCGGCGATTACTAAAAACAACTTATTTTCTTTTTGACTTTCGGAAGACGGAGGTAACAAGCGATTAAGGTTCTGTAGTTTTTTTTAAGTCCGTCGTGTGTACGAAAAATCGTGTCTATCTGAAAAAGACATAATTATTATAACATCCGACTTAACTAATCGGCTCACAAAGTTGCTATTTCATAATAATCTGCATTATCAATTTATTTTCAGCGCGATTATAACATAAATTATCCCGGTCTATCCTTTTCGAAATTCCTAAGTCTATGGTGATATAAGTCTAGGATGACGCGGCACCCACGCCGAGCGGCACCGATCGTTCGCGAGTGGTCATCTTGTGCCACAGATAAAATATCATATCACTGGATATGTCACTGAATGTTTTAAGGTATTTTAAATATACATTATAAGGTATTTTAATTTTACGATGCATTTGGTGTATTGCTTAGCAATCCTGACTATTACGCCGGCCGTCGCGGGTTCGAATCGCGCAAGGGGCAAATGTTTGTGTGATGAGCACGAACATTTGTACCTATGTCATGGATGTTATATGTATTTAGGTATTTATGGGAGACGCCTCCGTCATAATCGTTGTCTGGTACTTCGTAACACAAGGAATATAATTTCTTACCACGAAATCAGACAATTGGTGTGTTGTCTGGCGCATATTTATTTATTTATTTTTATTTACAGTAACCCCCTTATTCATAATAACGCAAGCAGTCAAATAATCCTATTTACCATACACTGTTTTGTCACTTTCTGCCAAATGATGAAAGCGCCAAGAAAGAACGAGACAAAACAGTGTAATAGTTAAAACGGGTTTATTAGACTGTTTGCATTATTATGAATAAGGTTGTTAGTACATTTATTTAGAAAAAAAAGTTAACAACAACAAAATCCAGATATGAATAATTGTAGTCAACTTTAATTTTAAAATAAATATTTCTTATATAAATTGCACTTGTAAAAAGACAACTGTGACTCTGTGACAGACGAGGAATTGAACCCCGTGTCTTACGCAATCCGGGCGTATGCCTATACCACTCGCTTTATATTATTAAGTTTGTATGGTGACAAAACACTATAAAAACAAAAATAAACTATAAATATTTCTTGTAAAAGAACAATAATTAAAATTTGAAACCTCTGTTCTTGAGACAAGGAGTGTATTCATATTAATTTTTAATTAAAATTGAGCAATCTTTAATTTTTCCCAAAAACCAATTTAGTTTAATTAAGAATCACTTTTATTTTGGTTTTTACGTACTTACAAAGACTCACAACATTGCAGAAAGCAATAATTATTTTTTATAGATATATAATTTTGTATAAAAAAATACATTGAATATTTTTAAATAAAAATAATTACTGCAAAATAATTCCCAATAAAGTCACTCGGTTGACTCCCGCAGTACGTTACGTCACAGCCGCTACACTCCCACCTTGCCCTCAAGTGGGGATCGGTCTTGCTCACCGCTGCGACTGAGAGCTTTTCATTCAGTTCCTAGTCTTCGCGCAGAGCTGACGTCTCCAAAAAGGCTGTCAAGCTGTCCGTTTGTGAAGTGTTCAAATTTTAATCGCTAATAAGAAATGTGTGCAGTGCCATTATCATAGTGATAGTAATTTGAAAATAATACGTGTGCTAAAGTGTTTTGTGGAACGATCTGGATAGCTTCAGGACTGATTTCTACGTGGCGCCTGTAGAACCGTAAGTATTTTTTTTTGTTTATTCTTAACATAGTTTTGGAGTTTTCAACGGAACATGTCAAACTATAGCAATTTTTTTTAAATCCTGATATTCTTAGAACTTCAATAAAATGTTTCAGAAGTAAATATTAAAAAAACAGTAACGTTTCATTTTTAATGAGTGAAATTAGTGCTTACACATACACCCAGCCAAGGCTAGTCTCTGGGGCTGTGTGCATTGTACTGTATGATATATTTATCCTATAAAATCTATTTTTTAGATGCATATCTTTGGGCAAACTATAGTTAAATTGAAGGAGGTTTTAAGTTCGTTTTTTTATTTTATTTCAGGACTGGTTTTACAGCGGCGCCTGCAGAACCGTGAGTAACATTTGTTTATTTTTAACATAGAATTATACTAAGATTTATTTGTTCCTTATATTTTTTTAAAAGACCAAAGGTTGGTACTGACATGTATGTTTTACGGAGAAAGTGCTATCACATATAGCCAGCCAGGGCTACTCTCTGGGGTTGTATGTGTATAGTTTTGTGTGATATGTATCATGTCAAAGCTACTCTTTGAGGTACATATCCCTGATTTAGTTTCTCTAAAAACAATTTGGAGATGTATTAGGCGCCAAGTATCAAAGTTTACTTGTACGACAATTTTCAGATCATTAATATGTATGCTGAAGGTTGTAGTATCAAGGACCTCGGGGTTCTTGTATTGGCGTGCCCGTGCAGTGATAACCGGGTGTCGGAAACTTTTGTGCTTTATTAACTGGCAAGTTATAATTAATTTTAAAGTGGAAAGTGCTATCACATATGGCCAGCCAGGGCGACTCTCTGGGGTTGTATGTGAATAGTTCTGTATGATATGTATCCTGTCAAAGCTACTTTTTGAGATACATATTCCTCTACAAACAATAGTTCTAAATGTAGCAAGTACTATTACATACAATAGGCCAGGGCTACTCTCTGGGGTTGTATGTGAGTAGTTCTGTATGATATGTATCCTGTCAAAGCTACTCTTTGAGATACATATCCCTCGATCACATACAATCGGCCAGGGCGACTCTCTGGGGTTGTATGTGAATAGTTCTGTATGATATGTACATTGTCAAAGCTACTCTTTGAGGTACATATCCCTTTATAAACAAGTTTTTAGCGTAGGACGTACTATCACATACAATCAGCCAGGGCTACTCTCTGGGGTTGTATGTGAATAGTTCTGTATGATATGTATTCTGTCAAAGCTACTCTTTGAGATACATATCCATTATTTTCGTTCTTAGGAAGTATTCAAATAGCCTTTTATGAGATATCACTGCACGAATTTTTTCGACATCCGTCTCGCACTGCATGCCAATAAGAGAACGCTTCTTCGTACCTACATTGCCGTAGCAACAGCTCTATCAGTATAAGTGTCTAGCTAGGTACGGGATGATCATGATCAAACTTAAGGGCTAGGCTCTTGTCGGTGAAGTTTTTTAAATCAAATCTCCAAATTAGGGAAGAAAGTGTGGTGGTTTTCTTCTTGCCTTCCACACTGCAGTTTAAGAACAGAGTTTTCTGACCCTTAATAGTTACGGGGATCGAAATTCGAAATCCAAACGTTTCAGAGCTCCGAAGGCCTACTACGAAAAACGAAATCCGTCAAAACGATTATCGTTTAGCGGATCCGAAGCATTTCGTAGTATCGATTCCATACTAAAATGATTCGGATCCGAAAAACGATAATCGTATTGACGGATTTCGTTTTTCGTAGACCTCCAGATTCTCACGTCAATCTAACTTCTTTCGGGCGGTAATTCGATTATGAGTTTTCACTGTTTAACCGGAAAAAAAACAAGTTATATATCCAAACGTATAAAACAACCCCACGGAATAAATCGAAGTGCATAGAAATCGTGACCCTGATAAAGCAAAACTGAATTTTCTTCGAAAAATAAAATTCGAACTTTTTTTGAATGCGAACTCAACGAGAATTGGCCCCCAGGAAATAAATAAGCTTTGAAGCACTAGTATCCCACCCTAAGGGTGGCAGATAACATCATGTATTGGCGCTCCGTCGCGGAAGATCCGCAGCAGACTTTCCGTCAAGTGTGGCAAAAACCTTTATGGCTGTGAGAGTTCTAACTGTTAGCATACGTATTTAACTTCATCACTAGATGGCGTTGCTAGCTACTAAGCTCACGCTAACATTTAAAAAATCCTAAAGCCTTATAGTTTCCAATGGTTGTTTTTAGTACAGATTGGAATTCTTCCCAATTATTTTATTTATAGGTCTTTATTTTTTTCTACTTTATTGTAAAACCAAAAGGTGTACCTAACGCCATATGGCATTCTCTACCTAATGACTCTACTCTACATGGCTAAGCAGAAATGATAGTGGGCGGTGCGGCTGAAAAAAATTAATTAATTATTAATATAGATCCGAGGTCTTGGACACAAATCCGATCTAATGAATATAGCCATCCCTGTCACACGCATACACGGCCTGGTATGAGTGACAGAGATGGCTATAATCATTGGATCGGGTTTTGTCCACAGTAAGGCCAATGGTTTCGGTTAGCACACTTACTTATGTGCCACATCTAGGGACACTTAAATCTGTGTACGATATCATTTGGTTCTCAAACACAAAAACCAATAAAGGATCGTTGTCTTGCCGATAGCCGCTCTTCACTAGTCGACACGTCGATATCGATCAAGTTAGGGTTCCGTAGGCAAATAAAAACGTTTTTTTTTTTTAGTTAGCTATTACTGTCCCACTGCTGGGCAAAAGCCTCCCCCAAACTTCTCCAGTGGTCGCGGTTACTGGTCTGAGCTGGCCAGTATTTGCAACTATAATTTTTATTTATTTATTTAAAAATATCAATGAGTCAAAAAGTCTTTTTAAACTTTGTTGCATTTTTTAAACTAAACTTCACACTTTAACGGGATTTTATGCAGCTTTCACTTGTTTAAAAGGTAAAAATGGTGTTTACCTTCCCGACGTTTAGACCCGGTTACACGAGTCATGGTCTCGGGGCGACTGTTGAAGCTCGGCGTCGTCTGCCTGTGCGCGATGAAATATTGTCTTCTACCCGCACACTTTGAATATTTATTGCACTAGTACAGTCAGCTCGACAAACAACACTAACAGTATCCCGATTTTTTACTGACGGCACAACACACGATTTGCACTTTGTTATTACTGGATTCCAGGTAGGTGACAGATGAAAACCATCATCCCGATTGAAATTTTTATACTTCTTAATTTCAATTGCTTCACGCACTAACCTAGTGTGGTAGTAACGATCAGTGGAGAGGATTTTTGGATCATGAAGTTCCATCCAGTGATTAGGGCCTGAATTAAGCAGATGTTCGGCTATCGCAGATTTACCTGTCTGTAGATTCTTGACAGCTGAAATGTGCTCCTTGACTCTTTCAGCGATTGGTCGCTTGGTTTGTCCAATATAGGCACTACCACAAGTTGCATAAAATCCCGTTAAAGTGTGAAGTTTAGTCAAAAAGTCGCTTTACTATCGACACAATAAGAAGTCAAAAAGTCAACTCGCAATTTTTTTGTTTTATGGTAATTTACGTTCCTATTTGAATATTCTAAAAACTGTGAATAACATGAACCTTAATTTAAAATATTTTTATATTAAGCAAGCACCAAAATAGTGTGGTGGTTCTAAATTCAAACAAAATTTTGAAGTACGGAACCATTTTATTAAAAATTTAACTCGCTCTTACCAACTTTTTGTGGTCAAAGAACAATTAGAATCAAATCTATCAACAACAAAGCATTATGAGGGGTATTGTTGAGTTATTAGGCGATTCGGAACAACTATTCGTTTTTATAAGAATGCTCGTTCGAAATAAAGGGTTTTTGTTAGGCTATAGACAAGTCATGATACCTTTTGTGTATTTAAAAATAAAGGTTTGAGGCGTTCCAAAAATGTGTTAGGGTCAATAGTTCATGACGATAGAAGATAAGGCATTGCCGATGGTATTAGTGAGAGGCATTTATTTTATTTTATTTCAATTGGTTACAAAACAGCCTTTAACCAAAATTGACATAAATCAAAGATAAATTAAATTGCAGTACACTAGACCAATGTCCTAGCATGTTACGCATTAGCCTTTAATTGCTTTAAATTAATGAAAAACAAATACTTCAGTATTTTTTAAGTGTTTTGAAGGTAGAGTGAAATTAAGTAAAAAACAAAAACATCGGTATTGTACTAAAGAAACGGTGGGGAGGTAACTTAGAACCAGGAGAAGGACATAGGATCCTTTTTATCCCGTTCAACGGGGCCGGGGCTGGGGCTGGGGCTGGACGGGGCCGGGGTGAAACAAAGTTCGCTAGGACCGCTAGTATTTCTTTAAAAACAAGATTCAAAGCTTAATAAATCAGCAATATGATTTTTTTAATCAACACATGTGCATTTATTATTCATTCGCAATTTATTTAGCTTTTAGATTTTAAACATGGACCTACCCATAACTATCTAACATCTACGTAGAGTTAAATATAAACAAAGTCATGTCAAATAAACAATCAGTATTACACATAATTAGCATTGTTTACCCAAAACTAATTTGTAAATTCACTAATGTTGTGTGCAATAAAGAGTTATCTATCTATCGATCTAAGTTTTTCTTCATTAACAGACGCAAAAAGATGTGCATTGTAAAATCATTATTCAGTTTCTAGGATTTAAAAACATGGACCTACCCATAACCATCTTGTCTGCAAAGACTTAAATCTATATTAACAAAGTCATGTCAAACAATCAGCATTACACATAATTAGCATTATTTACCCAAAACTAAGTTTCTCATCATTAACAGACGCAAATTAATGTCTTAATAAATGAAAACGTAGACTGGAATCGATATTTTTGACAATGCCATTGCAAACTGATCCTTAATATAAGTATATGAAGGTCTAGCACGATGGTCGATATTAATAGGCTTGCTATTGTAAATTGATCTTTATTGCATGGCAGTAAGGTAGATGAGGGAGGAGCAGCCAGGTAGACGTCTGGTCGTAGTAACTGACGGCTGGCTTTGCCTATCGATCTGGTGTTTAGTGAGGAGGCCATGGTCGATGATATTTTATCGATAGTGGTGGATACTTCTTGATATTTTGTTGGGTTTGATTCGGAGGTGCATGGGCTAGACTACGGTCAATGTTTGTCTTCTAAATAATAAAAAAACGGACTACAAATGGTTTAGCAACATCAAACTAATCAGCAGCAGCTGCTTAAAGAAGCATATCTATCCACCTGTAACGGGAACAGCACCGTATTGTCAATGGCATATTGTATGATCGTGAAATTTTAGTGCTAGGTGACTTGTAGTTGCTTAGTGTATTGACAAATAGTTTAATTTTGAGCATATTGCTACGGATTCTGCTCTTAATTGCAAACGTTTAAAAGTAACATAATGAAGTTGATTAAAGCTATTACCTCACTTCGGTCCACTGAAAACCAGCGTCGGGCCCTCCACACACGCACTGCTTGGCTGGCATTTGTGTAATAATATATCGGTAATCTTGTCTTTTTATTTTGTTTGTACATATTGTATTTTGTAACATTTTCTATATTTTATTTTTGTATTTCGTCACAGAATATATAATAAGTACTTTCATTGTGAATTCGTGGGCGTTTGTTTGTATAAGTTTGTTTGTGTGTATATATACCTACGAGTATATGTAAGTGTGTTTGTGACGTCCCTAAGCAATCAAGAAACGCTTAGGTAATATTTTTTTCTTTCTATTAATAAATAACATTTATGGTTCATTTACATTAGTAATGGTAAATCAGTGTTATCGATAAATGTTGTCTACTGTCTGAGCCCGTCGCTAGTAGGATCGCCGTGATATTTTTGATAACAATAATTATTTTAAGCTCTGTCAAACGATTTCTGAGCATCTGAAAATGTCGTTTATGGAATTAATTATTATATTAGCGTATTCTTCATCGCCATTCATAAATTATGTTTTTGGAAATATAAACGTTCGAGAATCGAGATGAAGTTTGTTAAAGATTTTTTAACTGACAAAAAAAATATTAAAATTTCATTGCATAACCTTTTACAAAAAGAAACTTAATGCCATGTTGCATTCTCTACCAGTCATGCCTTAGTATGAGGTATTGTGAAAAAAGTAAAAAATCCTGTCATAAGTTTCTAAGCCTTTGAGAATTACTTTTATTTGGCACCTCCGATTTGAGCCCAGTGTCTTTTGTTAGAGAAAAGATTATATAATATTAACTACCTAGATAGATTTAACATTTATTTATTTCTTACTAATTATTATTAAGGCTCTCTAGAAGCTGACGCTTCGGCAAAGCAAACGGACGGTAGTTGCAAATAAAAATAACTTGGTCACAGTTTAAGGGGCGGTTACGTCGTTTAAGATGTTTCGTTGCTATTTCAAGAAAAATAATGTATTTAAAAACATTGTCATACTTTAAACGAGAAATTTCTGCTTATTTCATTTCTAAATTTCAAAAACAGCTCCAACGATTTTCATGAAATTTGGTATAAAAACAATGCCATCGCCTTTTTAAGGCACTGAAATGGGGCTAAAATATAAATAGAATTAGAATACAAAGGTTAATTTCGCCACCAATGACAATGTCACGATAGGTAAACGGTTAACACGTTCCGGGACAGTATTCCAGACATAATAGATGTTTTGTTTTTACACCTGTAGGCGTTCACTGTCCCGGAACGTGTTAAAAAGGCTAGGCTGTCTCGGAACTTTGACACCTGGGCTATGACCTGCGTTTGAATCCATGTACATCAGATTTATTTTTAAATATTTTTTTAGTTTTATCAGTGTTTTAAACTTTTTTCTCTTTTTTCAACAAAATAGTTAGATATTTATTAATAATGTAAACATAGATCAACATTTCCGTAAATAAGATAGTAAGAATTAGTATAATTGTTTGTAGGTACATAGAACTGAGCTCAATAACTATGCTCAACAGAATATGTTCATGACTTTTAGTCTAGGTCAGTTTTACACATTTACAAATTGATAGAAAGACATTTTGTCAGTTTGTGTAACATCGTTTTTCAGAATTTCTGCAATTTTTTTTATTATTTTTTTCCTTAAATTTATTTTCTGTTCATTTATAAAAGTCGTTCTTAAGAAACCATCCCTTAACCAGTTCTTTGAGTTAATGCCATCTCTTTAGCAAGTGAAAAAGTGTTGCAAGCTGAAGGTAAATATTGCGCGAAATATTGTATAAATCCTTCAAGAGTTCTTTCTAATTATACACAGAAATGTTCCTTTGGGCATAAAATTCGAATAAATGGCTTTCTGAAATTTTTTATACGTTATATTCAAAAAGTTTAACTGTTTATCTTTTTGATAGCAGTGCTATAAAATGCGAGTAAAACTCATTTTCTAAAACGTTTCCTCAATGTATTTATTTACTATTGTAATGTATTGCAATTGAAACAGCGTGTAGCTATGTATTGTATGTATTAGGAAAAGAGGCTTTAAGTTTTATCCACTTAAGTTTTAGTAGAAGCATACCAAAAATTGGACCACTGTATTTCAAACTAGTTGTAAACAATAATGTCGAGTACCTACCCACTCCCACATATTGTTTATAGTTCATACATAGAGCTGGTTTAAATTATTTTGTTAAAATAATAACTTATTTTTCTCAGTAATGTTCTGTACATTAATTTGCTAATTAATGGAATCGGGCGTTACTTTGCGAGGTTTTTTTTCACGTTGGGTACTAATTGCATTGTCTGTGTGCATCCTGCATATGCCTGAACTAATACTTAACGTGGTGGTGATTCGTATTGAGTGCCTGCGCCGGCGTCGCTTAGCGGAAATGTATAGAAAAATAATTTTATGAAATTCAACATATTTTTTTGATCGTTTTACAGGCCACGTCCAGTATATGACCTTGTGTTCGTATTTTGGATAAGGTATATGGTCTAATGCTCAAAAGTTTTACTTTCTTTGATCTGGGGCCTTATTTTTGAATCGCTTGCTTCAAGATGGCGAGTAATTTTCGTTCGAATATGACTTAAAAGTCAAAGGAAATTACTAGTTGCCGAAAGAAAATCACTCGCTATTTCGACCCTGAAACCGCTCGTTGAAAGGTGATATGAAATGTCAATGAGAGAGAGAGAGAGAGAGAGAGAGATAGTGATGAAACATAGATACTTCAGCTATATTTAATGCCCGCCTGCCTGCCTAGTAAATTATAAGGGTTACCCAATGGGCAAGAACGGGACCCTATTACTAAGACTTCGTTGTCTCTCCGTCTGACTGTCACCAGCTTGTATCTCAAGAACCGCTATAGCTAGACAGTTGAAATTTTTATGAATTATGTATTTCGGTTACCTCTATAAAAGTAAAGTTAGCCTGTAAGCATCCCACTGCTGTGCAAAGGCCTTGCCTCAAATGTGAGGTAGTATGAGCCATACTCCACCACGCGGGCTGAGTGCGGATTGGCGGAGGGGTGTTTGCAAGGCAAGTGACCAACTTTGCTGTCAGATTTGATCAAGCCGCCCATAAGGCCTCTGACTAGGCTTAACGACAAATAGCAACCGATATTAGCCGGGACCAACTCCTTATCGTGCCTTCCAAACACCCATCCAAACACCGACCGCGCCGTAAGTTGCTAAACTTCGGTATCACTACCAAAGTGCTACCACCATTGCACTAAGAGCAATTTTATAAAATTCATCATTTTTTTTTGCCCTTATTTGCTCGATATATATAATGAGAACTAGGCACTTGAAATATTCATCTATGTTGTTTACCTAGTCAATGGTACGGAATGCTTCGTGCACGAGTTCGAGTCGCACTTGTCCGGTTTTTTGCAATTGCCGGCTGATGGAAGTTACTATAGTCCATAATCTATGGATTTGTTTCACGCTATATCAAATATAAAATTCTCGTGTCACAGTTTTCGTTGCCATACTCCTCCGAAACAGCTGGACCGATTCTCATGAAATTTTGTGAGCATAATGAGTAGGTCTGAGAATCGGCCAACATCTATTTTTCATACCCCTTAGACGGGGCCGGGGCTGGGGTGGGACGGGGCCGGGGCGAAACGGTTGGGATGTAACTTAGTACCAGGAGAAGGACATAGGATACTTTGTATCCCGTTCGACGGGGCCGAGGCTAGAGCGGGACGGGGCCGGGGCGAAATAAAGTTCGCTGGGTCCGCTAGTTCACCTATAACCTGAACCATGTAACCCATGGAATGGCATAAACCGCACGTACCAAGAATCACAATATGAATCGTTACATTACCCCTTAGAGGAGCGAGATCTCTAGGCAAGATATAGGCAAAATGGTAGGAATAACAACTAATGTGACATGATTTTCAGATAGTTAAGTCCTGACGTTACGAGAATAGAAACCATAATGCAGCTTAGGAGTAGGGTGAGCATGGGTTTTGCATGTTTATGGGAAAAAAAATACTACATAATTTCACTATCCAAAGGTTATTTGAAATAGATCGCTTATAGCGATAAGCCTAAATTGTAAATTTCCTTTTAACGTATTTGTAAATTAATGTAATGTGCAATAAAGAGTTATCTTATCTTAGCTTAAAGAGAACTTGTATGTTATACGACGTGATTTGTCAAAAAAACTACCGTTTAAGAATAGACCTGTCAATGTCACCGCGCATTGAAGGAAGTCTGCAATAATGAACTGAATTAAATTAAAATTACATATACCTCTAGTATGTCTAATTACCTATATTTTTAGAGAAACCGTACATGATCTTGGCATTTTTGTAAACATCTCCTTTAAATTGCATATGGTATGTCTAATCACCTGTATTTTTAGCTATTTTTACATACTTTTTTTTTCCAATTTAATTTGTTTATTATTGTTTTTAAATTCAATGTATGTGTTCTTACTTATTCGAAAGGGTTCCCGCAGAATACCAGTATCGTGACATGCCTCGCGCTGTCACGAATTTTGCTGAGCGGGGACCTTTTCGACAATTTTTTTTTTTTAATTGTATTTTTCTTTTTCTGTGTTTTTTGTCTATTTTGTGTCGAATAAAGCCATCATTCATTCATTCATTCATACTATTAATGGTCTTGGCATTTTTGTAAACATCTCCTATAAAGTCCTATAAAGTACATCATTCTGAAGATGCTCTCCCAGAGATTTGACTGTCAGTATATCAACCATTGTTATATGGTTCATATATGGACTAATACCCAAATACAAGCTGATGGTCGTCCAATTTAATTTATTTTTAATTTAATTGAATGTATGTGCAATTTAATCTAATTCAATAATTTAAAATGTATGTATGACTTAATTATGTCGAAATAAATAAATGAAATTGAAAATTGAAAATTGAAAGTATTTCTATTCTACTTACTCGTGTAGTGCTGTTTCACGCTAATCTGCATTGACGAAATAGTAGTGAAATTGCTAATCCGTTTAAAAGCAGAGCTACTTAACTGTCAAAGCAACATCACAATACGCAATACGCAAATGACAGAATGGCTATTTCAATAACCATTGGATTATTTTATATTGCGGTAAGGTATTTTTCATAAATCATATCGTAAATATTTTACCGCTGGTAACACCATTTACCATTTCTATCGCTCACGAAATTGGGCCTTATTTCTTAACTGTCGATTAGCCCAATAGCCAATGGTTTATACCTTGGCACCTTCTTATTATCTAAAAATAAAAATAAAAAAAAACTTACATAATGACAATTACATACAAATTAAATTACAAGTAAAATATACTTTTTTGAAAAAAAAAATATTCAACTTCAAAGATAAATAGTATAAACAACAAAAATATGTACAAGAAAAAAAGTTTCATTTTTCCATTGAATCATGGTTACCCCACAAACTCAACATTCAATACGCCGGCGCAGCGAGATGCAAAATTCAAATCAGTCTTCGTCTGACTGTCAGCGCGAGCACGCGTCTCTCAAAATTTACATACACGTTTTGTATGTAAAATATTTAACATTTATCTGCGTACTTTTTTCTCTGAATAAAAACTACCATTTTAGACTAACGATGTGCTTCCATTTTTAGACTTTCGCCTTTTTAAGAGGGGTGGGTGAACTTTGAAAATGTAGTTTTCAATCGTGTTGACGGGTTTACATACGGGCTCTGAATGCGTAACTTTGTGTGAAATAAGTATTTACACTTTATAAAAGAGAACTCTCCATATATGGTACAGAAACAGGTTAAAATATTGGAGAGAACACAGGATAGTTTTTGACCTGAAAATCCTCTAAAGGGATGAAAGTTTCTACGGAAAATATACAGGGTGGTAATTTTGAGTGCCTCCTGTTAAAATGGGATCTGAAATTAACTAGTAATTTCTTAATTAGCGGTCCTAGTGAACAATGTTCCGATCCCGGCTCGGACAATTCCAACAAAGTAAAAATCATTAAAATCGGTCCATCCGATCATGTGGTGTTACTAACATGACTTTCTTTTATGTATAAGATTTGGTGTAAAAAGATTCTTGCAAACATTTAAGTGCATTCATAACTTTAATAGATGTGGTCAAACATATTTTATTTTTATTTTGTCACCCTGTATATCAAAAAATGAGATGTCACTGATCTCAATTTGCCTGCACGGATCAGTCCCACGGTTCAAAATATTTAAATACTTATTTATACAGTTGGTACGGAACATGCTAATTTATCAAAAGAATCAAAACAAAACGACTTCTCCAATAAAAGGAATAATACAAAAATGTTTTAAAAGGACAGTTTCTGCACAAGATTTTTACAGAGTATGTTAAATTAAATTCAGAGTGAAATATAAAAATGCCTGCCTGATGTAAATAAAATTAATAAAAGTGAGTTTAGCGCATCAAATCTAAATTCTTCTTATCATATGTATTCGGGTGGACAGATTTTCATGATTTTTACTTTGTTGGATTTGTCTTTGCCCCGAATAGGGCATAGGGGGAAAACAAAGTTCGCCGGGACCGCTTGTGTGAGTGAACACGATTTTTTAACCTGTGCTGGAAGTTTGAAGCAAGATTTTTAACATTTCGCGTAGACAATTTCAACATTCTCATTTTCTGCTGCATCGAATATCGTTTTGTCTTACGTAGCTAAATCTTCAAAAATATTTTGTATTTTTTTAAGCTTGATAAACATTGTTCTCAAGCAGTAAATACACAAAAATACCAATTTTGTCTCGGCATTTTTCGAGCGCTACCTTGTGGTTTTACGGGGAACTATGTCGATACTTCCGCACCTGTGCTGGAAGTCTGAAGCAAAATGTTTGACATTTCGCTTAGACAATTTCAATATTCTAATTTTCTGCACCATCGAATATCCTTCTAACTACATAGCTAAATCTTTAATAAATCGTAAAAAATATTAATATTTTTTTAAGCTTGGTTCAAACATCCTTCTCAATCAGTAAATACACGAAAATACCAATTTTGTCTCAGCAATTTTCGAGCGCCACCTGGTGATTTTACAGGGAACTATGTCGAGACTTCCACGCCTGGTAGGTACTTTACTGTCTAATATTTTTTGTGGTACTTTGTTTTTGAAATTTATAATATCTTTAAAGTTTAGCACTTCAGACTACTTATATTCTTGACATTCGCCCTTAGGACATCGACAGATCCTATTTTATCTAAGTTTGAACTGTGGGAAACAAAATAAAGAAAATATCTGAATATATCTCTCACATCACTAGCTGTGTAGGGTGACCGTACGCGCGTAGAAATTTTGAAGTAGGTATTAAGATAAGATAATATACTTGTGCGTAACTTAATTATGTGCGAGTAGTATAAGTAAGAATGCTGGAAATTGTAGTTTTTATATTCCCATACATGGTTGGAGCCGCTTCATCGGTCTAATAGAGTGAAGGAACAGAGTGCACCTGTGCAATTGAACTTTTTTTTTAAATTTATTTATTCAAAAAAAGATACATTGTTGTTTCTTTAATATAATTCTAGTCTGCCAAACTACGCAGCAGTTTGTCGGCAGTCGCTCTCGTGAAATATTCGACAACTATGTAGCTTGTATTCCAACCACACGGTCTTATCTTATTTGTTTGTAGTAGGGGTTAGTTTTCAACAAAAATGTATAGCCTGACATGTGCTGGTAACCGCACTTAAACTGTTATCCTATTTATTTACTTGCACAACATATTTTTTGATTATTATTTTAATTAAGTACTACAATAATTTATTTAGGGGCTCAAAGACAGGTAGTGTTTTAACTAAGTTTATCATTGTTGAAATCGGTCCATACCTAAGCTGCAACTTTAATAAGAGCGTTTCATTTGTATGCACTTACCTAATCACAAAGAAAGCAATTTTCTATCTCCAGATCTTAAAAACCTACACTTTAAAAATGTTGGAACCCTCAGAACATTTTATATCTAGATTCCACTACAAAAGTTAACCTACCTATATATATAAGGCTTCTCCAGTCGGATAAAATCCTCTTTTCTTGATTTACTTGGTGCCCCTAGCACGAAGGCAGCAGCTATCTCCGGCGCTGAATGTATAAGCGATTAGTACATGCGTCTGCGCATCGAAGCATTTATAAAACTTTGAAGAACTTGCTTTTCTCTGCGCAAATAATTTGGTTTCCCATAAACACTTTCTTTTTTCTATACTTACGTACCTATTGTTTTTATTTTTTTATTATATGTAGATAAATTTCATGCTCTCCTCTCTCTGTTGACATATTATTATTTTTTGTATTCAAATCATATTATCGTAATTTATTATTTTATTGATAAGTAAATAAGGGACCTAAATATATATATGTAATTTTAAATGAAAGTGATAACGGGTATTGTTGAGATTTGCTATTAAAATCTTTCACCCTCTATTTCAGGGGGACTTTTTAATTGCAATCTTGCTTTAATTCGTTTAAGTTCCAGGCAGTTCAATACCCACTCAGCTAGCTGAGTCGCCAAATTGGTATTGCGATCCAACTTAAAAAAAAAACTTTCTTACTCACTCATATGGTCGAAATTAAGGCATGGAAATCAATCGAAATTAAGACATAGCATGACGAAATTTACTAATCCATTCAAAAGCAGAGCAGCTTAACTGACAAAACAAGATCGCAATACGCACCCAGATTCCTTGTTTCAATGTGTATCTACTTTACTCTGTATACAAATTTTACTGCTGAAACAGTGGATGAAATAAATGACATCTCGCAAGAGAATCCGCGTAACCTTGCTTTTACAGTAAATATGTTTTTATATTTTTTAAACAAAAAATATTTTGTGTCGTGACCTTTTCATTGATTAATATTGTCCTGCTAAAAGTCATCAAAAACATTCATTTGATTCGGATTCAAAGGAAATCTCGCGTCGAATATTCTAAATACTCGTATAACCTTTTTAATATCATTTTTTTAGAAAATCGTAATTTATTTTTCCTAGAAGTGATAAAAGGGATCATTTTGTCACTCCTAGGAAATGGAATGGATTGAAAAGGACACTAGAATTAAGGCACGATTAATTATTTACTAACTCTCAATATTTCTAGGATAGGATAGTACCAGAAGGCTTGTTTTAAGAGTTCTGGAAAATACTTTTAATTTAAGTTGCAGAATTAAGTAATATTTCTACAAGAAGAAATAGTCAAAAACAAAAAAAAAACAATTTTGTTTTTGTTTTTTAATATTTTCTTCGGGTGTTGAGAGAGCATTTTCACAAATTGATGAGGTGACTCGGCGTTCGCGTTGAAAAAAGCACTTGCAAAATAAAACAGGCTTGCTAACGTGTCTGTGGCCGAGTGGTATAGGCATGCACCCGGATAGCGTAAAACGCAGGGTTCGATTCTGTGTGACACAGGTGCATTCTTAACAAAAAAAATTAAATTAGGTATTAATTGCACGACTTCAATGAATTACTTATTTATAGGTAATGTTGACACTTGTTACGAAATTAAGCACTTCCTTAGTGTCACTACAAGTAATAGTTCCTAGCTAGAGGCTTTTAGACCAAAGCAACTAATAGACTAACAAGAAATACGTGTCTACTTCGTTCATACATTAATTAACACATTGTGGGACGTCATTCAACTTTCTGTTGATCATACATTTTATTATTGTGGACCAAGCATTGTCCCCTGAAGAAATCCTTTTAACCGACTTCATAAAGTTATTTATAAATATTTTGCTGTCTAGTTGAATTGGTATATATAAGCTTACATTAAATACATATTAATTACCACTGATATTATTAATGCGAATGAATGCATGCATGAATATTATGATTTAAAAATGGCTAAATTGATTTTGATGGAATTCAACTAAAATAAATGATGGAAAGAAAATATATTACTCTAGTTTAGGCGCTCAAAGATAGCTGTTATGACGTCTTCGAGAGAAAACGTATAAGAAAATAGACAGTCTGGAACTCTTTCCATATTCCATACATTTTGTGTAAAAAATAGCATTATCTAAGCACCTAAATTATACGATTTTGTAGATTAAATTTTTCTTTGTTGCACTGAACTTGCATGTCACTTAATACAAATTCGTTCAAAGGAATTGTATTTTTATCACAAAAAACATTATTTATAGGGCAGAAAAGAAGGATTACAGTGGGTATAGAAAATCAAATATTTATATCGCATGGAACTGTTTCAGTTATATTTCTAAAATGAATCAATGTCTATAATATTTTTATCATATAATATTTTTTATAAATGTCTCTCAAAGACACCATTGTCAACACCCGCCACCGAAATACATTCCGCGTCTATATTTACCCTAATAACCGTCGGTCTGTCCGTCGGCTCTTTAGCACTTCGTTTGCGCCGTCTTCAATCCACTCCTGCGCATAGTTAGTGCTCATTTTGGGTTCTTGGAGTTGTTTAATTGGTATCTTTTCTTACAAAATAAAGAGTCGTAAGCTTTAAGTAAAATAAAAAAATATATACACTCGCGTCATAATATGGCGTCTAATTTTATTTAATTATTGTTTGATTTTTGAATGAAAATCAGTTGAAAGCACACTATAGTAATTTAAAGAACTCTATTTTTATACTCTCTCATTAAAAGCGTGCAACTCTGCATTGAATTAATGAAAATCATTCAGCTATGTAATTCTTTGTGTATATTTTGATAATCCTTTTTTGGATACTTTACAGCACTATGCCTCTACTGTCTTTCTCTTTCAAGCCATACCACAACATGTTATAATAATACTGGCTATACCTTACCTAAAGATTGTCTAGTAGAAATTTCTGTAAGCTGTAAGACCGCCTTAATTGAACAACATGTATGTCTCGTGCCATATAATGTAATGCATTTAGAATTAGCAACTTACGGGGCGTATGTGGTGTTTAATTATTTATATTTAAAACAAAGTCCTATTAATTAACTATTCATGACTCAATAACGGACGGAGCATTTTTTGTTTCACTTGCTTATATGTACTTTTTGAATTTCTTGAAATTACTAAATGAGTGACAATTTATACCCAAATAGTAGGACTATAAATGCCTAGACTAGGTTTAACTATTTGATCTTAGCCACGGAACACATCCTTACCTATTTCCTACCTACCTATTTTATGTCTCATCTCTTCTTCAAAACGATGTAGTACCACAGACCAAATTGACCAATATTTGTCCAGCATTGCCATGCCGACGTTTTAACACCAAACACACTTTGACCACATAAATGTATTTGGTTAGAACACCCTTTTAAAAACTGGTTTAGTTAACTTACGACGCATATGACTAAATGGGCGAGGTATGATACGAGTCTATTAGTTCTGTAGACTTTATATGTGGGAAGAGATGTTTATGATTGTTAATTTAAAAAATAGGGCGACATTGAACTACTATACTAGCGTATGGAACTGATGGAACTGACACCACGAACAAATACCGTGCCACATGAATTGACGCTACTTGCCATCAACTCATACAAACTGTTTCGTATTCCAAATTCAAATTACATGAAATGTGTCACAATCTTGTCATAGTATTTGCGACACATTTTTTGCTTGGCATAGCTTTTCTATACGTAGTCATACGTAGTCACAACTCACTGTATAATGTTATAAACTCTACCCTCTAGTATTTATAAAAATATGCATTTTGGCAAATATTTAACATTAATTTACGGTTATAGTGACTGATACTATCCTTCTGCATGATCTTATAAGGTTTGACTGGCAGAGAATGCTTTAAGCATTTAGTCCACCTTTGAACACCATTATTTGTGCAATATTTTTTTCAATCTTTTGTCATTGCCACTTTGTTGAGAAATTACTTAATATTTTCATATTTCTCTATTTTTATATGTGAGAGACATCTTTGACACCGATGCCCTACCTCTTGCTTCTCAAAAAGATTCCTTTAAGAACGATGCTTAAATAAATCATACAATCTCATAGCCGTAATGTAATCACATACTCAGTTTTATATCGTTAACTTCATACGAAGAACCTTTTAGAGTAAGTACAGGACTTTGATACGCAAAATTATGTATGGAATCGCATTAGTAGACATTATGTTCTGAAATTTTATGGGATAAAATGTCTGGGTATATTTATTTTACTTTAAGGAATAAATTTTGTGAAAAACGATAAAATAGCCTTAATCACAAAGGTATGAGTGTGCACCAAACTATATTTTGACAGTTAATAACCCGGTAAATATTTGTTAACTTAACCGTAACTTAAACTTAAGATGAAACTAGAAACCAAAAATTGCGCTCGGTCGTGACTCGAACGCGCAACCTTTGGCTAACTGTTTTATTGTTATATGTATGTATAGTTAAAGAAAGCAGTGTTAGAGGTAGATACCCCATTTACAACTCGAGAACGGGTGAACCGATTTTCATGATTCTTACTTGTTGGAATGCTCCAAATAGGACAATAAGCACAAACTAAGTTCGCTGGGACCGCTAGGATTTAATCATCATCATCACCATATCAGCCGCAACGCGTCCAGATGGTTTGCGAATATTTTTTTTTATACAGGGTGACATTGCAAGGGGGTGCCAAATTTTTGGATGTGAATGAGACCATCATATGAACCATATTTACTATGGAGTCATGGTCGAAATCTTAAAAAAAACAGGCGCCCCATACAAAATCAGCCAGCTACATGACGATAATGTATGAAGAGGTAGAAAAAAAAATTGGATTTTGAACGATGGCCCTACAAAAGTTGCAGGTATTGATTGGTCTCATTCACCTCCTAAAATTTGGCACCACCTTGAAAAGTCATCCTGTATACATGTTATATTCAGATTACTATGCGAGTTATAAATATAAAATAAACATGATTGCTTAGTTAGTATTCAGTTAATGTACCTGTTTACTATCTACTATCATACATCCACAAAAAATACCAAAGGTACGGTCACCCATCCAATTCTAGCCACCGCAAAAGTCCCCAATAAAAAAGCAGGGGGAGTAGCATCCCCTTAAATGTGTCAAGAGGTCTTATAAGCACCACTCGAGATTTATTTTGCGATCGATACGAGTAACCGTTTGTTACTTTGTAAAAATCAGCCCCCTTACTCTGGACACAAAACCCGATCCAATGAATATAGCCATCCCTGTCTCACGCATACACGGCCTGGTATGAGTAACAGGGATGGCCATAACCATTGGATCGGGTTTTGTGTCCAAAGCCGATAAAAGACGGTTTGACGATTTGACGCATTTGTATCGCCGAAATCGTCATCAGACAGATGACGAGAAATTAGTACGGTTTCGGTCTTTCACCTTACCACTTTAAAAACCAAAATCTCTTCGGGTATTGGGGCGTTTTGCACTACGAGGTTTTTGCACCGCGGTTTAAATCGCACAAGTGCTGTTTCAGAATGGGTAACTTCGCACCGCCCAGTGATTTAGCGGTGCAAATCGCCTAAGGTATATTTTGAATCTACCCATTTCACTGATCACTGCGGTGCAAATAACCCCATTCTGAAACAAAACTTAAGCGATTTGCCCCACAGTCCGAAAACCTCGTGGTTCAAAACGCCCTAAAACCCTATTTGGGTAAAACATGAACGTACGACTTAAATAAAGTAGATGGTGTGAATTAGATAAGTTGGAGTTATAAATAAAGTTTAAGTTGATAACTTTTTAGTTGTTGCATAAAATGCGTTAAGCTATTTACTGAACCGAAATTAATGAGGTTTTCAGGTATGTAATTAGGTGTTTTTTTAAGGATTCTTCTCTGAAATTTGACGTCTCTAAAAATGGTTCCAATGTAAAAGTACGCAACAATTTAACGACCAAACTGCCGAACGCTTTTACTAGAATGGGATGTTTTTAAACCAATAAGTAAGTATTACACGTTATTCTTGAAACTTAGATTTAGAGATGTCTATTTGTTCGATAACATGGTTTTGTCTAAAAGTAACACCTTTTGCAACTAAGAGAATCAATAATTAAAGGCTCTAAAAATAATAACCATATTATTTCCAGTTTTTTAAGTGGTTCTTTGATTAAAAAAAATAAAAAAATATGGTACCACAATCGAAATCGCTATAAAACAATTTCACTATCATTTGATCGCACATTACAACTTTTAAAATACCTATACTATATTAGAACTACCTACTATACCTATACTAGAACTCAAGATTTTGATATTTTGAAAGTATCATACATTCAATCGTACCGAAACTTTTATGTCCTTGGTAAATGGGACAAACGCACTTGACAAAACATTACAAATAGCACACCCTTTATAATAATAAAATTTGATGGCTTTTAACTGTACAAACTTCTCTTTATAATATTTTTATTGCACTTACCAATGTGACGCATTACAATATGGATCTTGGCTACAAAGTAATAGAAGTTGTATTAAATTTTATCGATATTTAAGTAGGTTTGATGGAAAGCAAAGATGATAGGAGGGAGTCAAATTGATATTAAAAGGATGTTATTGATTGAAATAGTAAATTTTTATTAGGATGATATACTGTGGGTGCTTACAAATTATTGTCATGTTGGTGATCAAGTAGATAATAAAGAGTTATTATTTTTTTGGGTTCTGTAGCCTGAACTGATGGCGTATTTCAGGCAGTTCAATTCCCACTTATCTAGCTGAGTCGAAATATTGTATTGCGATCCAACTTAAGAAACATGAAAAGTAACTCATTCTCACTCATACGGTCGATATTGGTATAAAATAATCGTAAAGAAATTTGCAACAGAGCAACTTTAATTGTCAAAGCAAGATTTCAATACGCAACCTGGTATGGAATAGTGTAAATCAATCGTATTCATTTGACAGTTCAAAACGTACGATATGATCTGTCAAACGGCAAAGAACAAAAGGTTTGACAGATCATATCATACGTTTTGAACTGTCAAATGAATACGATTGCTTTACACAATTACCCCTCTGGTAATTATGTCAAGTATTCGATAAAGGGTTAAAAAAACAACAGAAATAACTTTAAACCGATTTGATGATTTTTGGTTAAAATACACTTTAATGTTTGTTTTGACCACAAATCCAGCCATATCTCTCGGCAATGGGTCTTCATCTTACATTTTTTTAATAATTTATCTCAGCGCTACAGTATATTTAATGCTTTTTGATAAAGTAGTATCTTATTTAATTATACTTTGATATCATTATCACACGCCACCAAAGACACATTACACACACCACTAAATCGGAAAGCAATTAGTACAAAATTCAAATTATTTGTATTACACATCCAAATACAATATATAATATAATTATACTCAAACAAATAGCAGATTGTATAATAAAGCTCTGCTAAGTAAGTCTAATGAGGACAGGTAAATGACACGCGGCCCGACTGGTGTGTGCCACTTGGCGCTTATAAATACAACCAATGTTGAAAATAGTAATACCCAGAGTACGCAGATTTGCTAACTCGGTTCACTTTACAATACTGTCTCTTCTATATGTAAAACAAAACATCGTATTTCACATCTATAGAATGCAACTTATAAATTCAACAAATTAAACATCTCACCTCGTCACTTTGGTTAGAGTCTAAAGTCAATAAAATGTCTCCAGGATTTTAGTCCTCTTTTTATCATCCAGACACAAAAACAAAGGTTAAAGTGATGATTACAAAATGCCAAGACTGTGTGACTTTAAAATTAGTTCAAAATACAGTTTGTTGAAAGGACTATATTAAATCTCAGTATGGTTGAGTATGAACAGGAAAATTTTATATATTTTTTTAAACTTTTCATAGCTAGGCCGAGCTGTTTTTTATAGTTCCAAAATTAAGTGTCCAAGGCCGGAAACCTGTAAATGAGACCTGTAAAAAATCCGAAAAAACTTAAGGTTTACATTATGGTTTACTATATCATGATTTATTATATTTTATTAACAGGCGGTCATTTTCCCTACACAAACAAAACTATGTCCTTTATGTAAGGCTCTTATGCTGTATTTTATTAAATCCATATCAACAGATGTTGTTAAATACTATAAACAAATGACAAAGATTTCTTAAAACTGATGTGCACGCTCGTACTAAAAGGGTTTCAACCTAAGTTTAAAGAGAAAAAAAAAGCGAAAGTGGTCGCCTTCCCAGTCCCAAGTGGCACACACCTCTCATCCTGACTCCCCGCTCCCGTATTGATTTTGGTTGTTAGGGATTATTTACGAGTCCACCTGGCCCGGGCATCGAACCGGCGAACTGGGGTGGAAAGAGATAATTATGTGATGAACTTTGCCGACGACAGATTATGGGGATGCAAAAATCGCGGTGGATTTAAAGAGTAGAATGTGGTTTAGAAATAAATTTACCACAGATTTGGAGAATACTCTTTGACTTATACTCTATACATCAATTTTTAATTACAGTCACACAAAAACAATTATTTAAATCAGCAGAGAGAATGTCTTCCTATATTTTACCTAGATAAGTTAACACTAGGCAAGCATAGTAGGCACGCCATTTATTTACCTATTTCTAGAGCTTAGAAGCATTAGGGCGGATGTTGATTTTGCCAACTTTACAGGACAGAGCAAAATAAAAATTAAATTTTATCGGCAAATATTTTAATAGGTACAAACAACACGTAAATGATTTCTTTGCATTTACTTAGATAAATAAGTAGCTTTCCTAGCTTTATAATTAAAATTTAAAAATAATGTTTCTAAACAGTGAAAAATCAACTTTTTTTAGAAAAATGATGACATCCGCCTTTATGCCCCTAAAATTATTCAATGTATTTATTCAACTGATTAGTATGTGGCCATACGGCTTTATGCCTCCAATTTTTGTAAATTTAATGTGAGGTGTTTGTCCAAATATAACGTTATGCCTAAAAATAAATCAATATCTATTAAAATTTAACAAGACGAAATTGCAAATGCGACTTTATTGTGTTCATTTATTAACTATAGTTCTTTTGGCAAAAAGTCGGACACAGAAACTGTTCCATATAAACGACAATTATTTATCACAATAATATGAAAAATCAGAGAAAATTTAGATATTTAATTATTCATCTATTTACTGGGGGCGTATTGCGATCCAATTTTGACGGTTTGGCTGGTTCGTTTTTGAGTAGATTAGCAAAATTCGTATTGCGATGTCATATTTTTAACCAATTCCGGTTCAACTCCGAGTCAACTTTTCTGACAGCGATTTAACTTTAAATCGAAAGTATAATCGATCACTAATGCATTTCACTTCACTCATTCAGTTAATATTATTGGTTGATTCATATTTTTTGTGACTGCTATTGGACAAGAGAAGTGGTAATTAAGTCTTATTGGCGGAATGAGGTTTGGAAACGTCACACAGTGGGTCACATTACCAAATAATACTGCCAAATATATTACCATAACCACCTAGAAGATACAAACTCTTTTTCCCAAACCTCCTTGCAAATAAGACTTTAAATTATCAATTTCGACATTAGGCAGAGTACACATGCAGCAAATTCAGTCCATAGTAGTTTTCTTTCATACATACATTAGAGCTATCTTATAACAGTATTTCGGCTAATCCAGTGATATAAGACATGACTCGCCCCACTTCATCCTCGGAAAGAAGTGAACTCTTCTCTTTGGGCCCTAAAAGTTCAGGTGCAAGCCAACAAACACGAAAGTGATGTTCTTGGATAAAATTATTCTCAGTATTAGTAGTAACTAAACTAAATAGTAATTTATAGTTACAAAAGGTTCAGATCATTGCTTGGCATTTTATTAAACGCCATAAGTTATTTTTAACAAGCAATGTACTATCCTATGTAATGCACATTGCAACACTTTCTGCGTTGGCTTAGTAATATTAATAAGTAACTATAATCTTGCATAAAATGCAGAGCCCTTTTGACTCAGAGTGCCCAAGCGTATACCTATTTAAATATGAACTCTTTTTTTATTTTTCGCTACTTAACTCACTATAAAATATGTATAGGTAACGAAGGATTGAATTTGGACAAAATATATTTAAAAGGGCCTATGACACTTATCCATAATAGACATGAACTAAGTCTTTACTTTACATACTTAAAGAAGTTATGACTAAAGTTTATGTACGTTGTGTGCATCTTACTTTAAAATCATAAACCAAAAAAATGACTATCTTTCTCTTTTGTAGTACCTTCTTACTGTCATTTGGTGTTGGTTGTTGTGACAGTTTACGAAATCGATAATAAACCAAAATATTGTTGATTTTATGTAAATAAACTAAAATACACATTATCAGTATCACAGATTAGTAAGAGTGATTTCAATGCCCGTTGTCAATAGCAAGAACTTGCTGCTAGACAAAGTATACTGCATAATGGAGTTTCGAGCACCTATGATAGTAAACGACAAAAAGAATCCAATTGCTTTTTTCAGTTCGTGAAAGTGCTCCAATTCATTATTATTGCAAAAAACACCATTAACCAAAGCACAAGCTTTAAGTATAAACTTACCGACATAATAGATATGTAAATAGTAATCATATAGGAATATAAAAGAACTGTGTAAACTGTGTATAACTTCTTACAATAAAATGCTTTAGTATTATAAAATTGTCTTTACTTTTAAGTTAAAATATACTGTTTAAGTACCTATGTTCTAACACTTCGGTTCCACAATACTCCGTAAACATTATAATGCATCACTAAAAACACCTCCAAAGTCCAAATTCAATCCACATTTGAATCCATTAATTGTTACTGAATGGGGATCCGATTTACCATCACTTATGTTTTATTGTACTATGATTCCATTTTAGAAGTTTTGGTAATTGATTTTTTCTTCAGTGTCAGATAGATATTATTTCACTTTCTCTGTTTAGGAATCTCACTATGATGCTATGTACAATACTCCGGCTTATGTACAATTCTTAAGGCTGGGTTAGAGATATCAAGAGCACAAATATGTTTATTTCGTTAATAAAACTTTCTAAAATAAAATGTCATGTCATTGAAGCTGGACACTAACGGTCAGTTTTTGCATCAGTCTTCATCATTCGTTTTAGCGATTTAGCAAATTAGCGTCATCCAAGATGATTGTATGGAAACTAGATTTCCCCACTCTCTGGCGTCTCTCCGGAATTTTAGTTTTTCCCTGTCTTCGTTGTGTAAAAATACTGGATATATTATGATAACCACAAAAAACCTAGAGTTCACTTCTTTACGATCAAAGACGGATGTCAGAACTGACGTGAAAATCTGAGCGCCAATGTCCAGCATTATTTTATAGTAAGGTTTTCTTGACTTTGTCAAACTTCATATTGAAATGTAATTTTATTGGCCAATGAGCCACTGGGTCGTTTGTCAACCACCCCATAGCAAGTGAGTCGGTAGCCAATGGCCAATTGGCCACTGGGTGGCTTTTATTTACCAATAAGAGTCATCTTAATTGCTTTCTTATACGCCAAAAACCAAACGGCTCAATTGCGACTCTGTGAAAAATTGGTATTGCGAACTAACTTTTCACTTTATTTTGTTGGTTGGCTGGAAAAGTGAATGATGACCGAAAATTGTCTTTGATCAGATTTAACCTTTTGTCAATAAGATGTATTCTTACGGATACTACTCGGACATTTAAAATAAATACAAAAATATTATTATGAATTCATATAATTTTTCGAATCAAATATTTTTAAACGGCCGATAGTCCTCGCCAATTATTATAAGAAAACTATTTTTTAACACATTCAAGCCAAGACTTACACTGGCTAGAATTGACTCTAATTTAGTTTAATTATAATTAGAGATGCGCCGAGTAGCACTTTTGCCGAGTACCGAGTACCGAGTTTTACTCGGTTCATTTTTTTTCCAACCGAGTACTCGGTCGGTTTAATCAAATTCCTGTTTCGGGTGTGTAAATAAGTACAAACCAGGTTCGCGCAAAATAAACCTTCATCAAGCCACTAGAGCGCGATGATCTTAAAAGCCCCATTACTTTTTTTTAGTATTACGAAATCCCCAGCATGATGATAATATAAAATATAGACATGTAAGACTTACAGCCTCTGACGGATTTACATTTTATTGACTAAATTTAAAAAAGGTCGCCATTGCAAAGAATTTGCTAGCAAAAGACAAGAGTCCTTTCGAGTGGAGGACAGGGCCCCGAACGAGGTATTCGGAACTGGCATGGCACGCTTAGCAAGAGTGTTTCTATGAGCACCTGCAAGAACCATTCACAGCGACTGATTATTTTCGGAGGCTGGTAAAGTCTACGAAGAAAAAAGTGTGCGCGTGTTTTATAAAGTACGAGTGTGTTGTGGTGATCAACACAATGTAACTTCATAAAATTACTCATATTATTTTTATTAACGTTTTCCTCATTTTGTCTCTACTCATTCATTATCATAATTGAGGTTGTGATAGATTTCCCCAGTCGTTTAGATGATATCTACCCAAATATATTGCTTTAAATAAACCGAGTTACTCGGCATTAAAACCGAGTTACTCGGCCGAGTACGAGTATCAAAAAACCTGCCGAGTACGCCGAGTACCGAGTATTAACCGAGTACTCGGCCCATCTCTAATTATAATCGAATGTGTTATTTGTTTAATTTTTTTATTTTATTATTATCAATCATTATTTTCTATTCCATACGTTTCATTGGTATACGATTGTATCACAATTCACAGGCAGGTGGACGGACGGTCTTTAACAGACTAATGGTTAACAAAAAAAATGTTTCCACTACTCGACACTAGATGTCTAGTGCAAAGTGTACTCGTCCCTAGATGGCGTTGTTTACCGTCAATAGGAATTAATTGCGACTCAGTCACATGCGGGAAATATTTTAAGTAAATTACTATCAACATAACACTTCTTAAGTCTAAATTCGTTATGGCTAAGCACAATAATTTTCGGCATGCTAATTTATAAGATATACACAAAGGGATTCAACTCTGATTTGACAAACTCGTAACGTCAACTTAATGAATGATAATATTAAATCAGAATCGATCATGAGACAACGCTATATGAGAAAAAGAGTTAGATAATCTATTCAGCAGGTCAGCATAGGACAGCACCATACGAGTGAGTGAAATAGAAATACTTTTATTGTTTTTCAAGTTCCATCACAATACCAAATTAGCGACTCAACCAGGTGAGTCGCAATTGAAGTGTCTAGTTATTGGATAGTTATTGAACCGTAATAAGCTGCATCGCAATACGCACCCTGGAGTATAATACAACGTGTTCTTTTTGTTTTCCGGAAAATTAAACCAAGGATTAAAGGACAAAGTTAAAGTAATATTTTTTCGAAAGAATTTATTCTAACAGAAGTATAAAGCACGAGTAATATTGTTTTTCAAATTCATTTCTTTATTATTTGCTCTCATTGTTTTTTGTGACGTTGTCAACTTAACTTCAACTGCAAATGGTCAGCAAAAAAGGGCACAGACAAACATTCTTTATTATTATTTTTGTTACTGGTTTTTGGTTTAGTTATTTGTTACAGTTTCCCTAATGAGCAGTTTTCATCTATACTCGTAATTCACTGTCGCTAAATGGTGTTAGGGTAATCTTCAGGAACTTTAAACAAAAATATTTTTTACACATAAATTGTTTTTTTTTATATATTTTTTGTAATTGATTTTTATAAAAAAAAATATTTTGTTTTATTTTTTATTTTTTTAAATTAATTTAGACACTTAATATTTTTACTTTAGTCATTTAAAGGATATGTTTTTGGTGAAAAGCAAAAGACAAGAAAACTTCACAAATCAAGCCAAACATGCTTATAGCAAGACCTTTTTTTGGTTTTGGGTTTTGCTGGAAAATCGGGAATATTTCCGTTATGAGGAAAATTTCTATGGTATGCATGAAACTCCGTAGGAACCCGTTTCAAAAGAGTCATGAGATCATTGTTCTTTGCAGTAGATATAGGCTTTTCAGTGTCTCTTACTTGCGGTATTTTTTTGGGGAAGTTAATATTTCTGGGAGAGTTAGGCGCCAAAGATATATTGGTCAATTATTCAGAAAAGTTTTGTTTCAAAATACAGCACACCGGGTTCCATTTGTCTCAGTTGCAGCCACACAGCTTCCAATATTTTGAATTCTTTACCATCCTTAGTTTTTTTATCCACAACCTTAGGTCAATTGGATATAAAATATAAATCACAGATACGCGCTATACAAGGTGCCATAGCAATTTTTTTAAAGATAAACTACGATATTTTTGATAGGTTAAAACGTTATGCTGAATTTTATGCTTAAAAAGACTAAATTCGTTGAGAATCGGCAATTCGCGTTGCCTTGTGTACGAAGTAACTATGTTCAATGCTTTTAGAAAATGGCTGGTTTGGTTGCTTGCCCACATCATGGATACTTTTCTGTTTATTTTAAACTGCTAGGAGGTTATCAGTGCCAGTAATACCTGCCTACAAAAAATTCGACGGTTTTTATATAGTGCTAGAATATTTAAAAACGGTATCAAACATGATCAAATAAATAACAAGTTATAGTTTCAACATGTATTTTTTTTTACAAACACCGTTTTATTTAGAGCTTTAATGTACTTTGGCACGACGCAAATTGAATTTATAAACGTTTTATTTGAATGTTCCTAATAAGCATAGGAAATCAATTGATAAATTGAATTTCCCGATTACGTAGGAACATCACTATTTTTTAATTACAAATAAGTGGCAACTCACCAAATGTCATTTTGGTCTATCTAATTAAAAATCAGACATGAAAAAAACAAAAACACCGAAATGTATATGCGTGCAAGGAGCAAAGTGACAGACGGCCAGACATACGATGGCGCAACGACCAATCACAACGTATCAAACTGATTCAGTGTTAGTTATTTGACACGCCATGACCAATGGATAATGCCAGATGTTGCAAATTTTTTGGCACCATGTTTTGAAAAGTTCACATGCATAACGATTTATTTTCACATTGGCCCACCGATGCATTTACAAAGTTATTAACACAAAAGGCATATAGCCGTTTATCCACAACCGTTTTTTTATTATTAAAAGAATCTTAGATGCATAATGTCGGAAGTTTAGTTCCTATGAATATTTTAAATCACTGTTTGGATCATAAAGGCGTAACTCCTTTTACGTAGCCTTCGTGCGATTTTTTTTTTAGGCATAAGGGCCAAACTAAAAATCCACCAAAAGAAATATACAGCAATGTAGACGCAGAAAGGAGGAAGTGAAAATAAAACCTTAGGGTTCTAATGATTTTAGAAAAGCTGTTAGAACCGACATTATGCACGGAATTATCTTAGCCCAGAAAAGGGATAGAAATACAGCTCATAATGGTATGGAAAGAGAAAAAAGCGCTTTTCTTTGTTATTCAATAAAAAAAAATTGCCCGACCTGCACATCCGCCCATATGCTTCTAAGCTCCAGATTTATTATAATAAATCACAAAACCGAAAGTGCACATACATGAAAGCTGAATACATAACTCTTTTTAAATAATTAAAAATAATATAATAATAATATTATAATATTTATTAGTGTAACCTTGTAGTTTTCCTGCCAATGTGTATACCTATAGTTGGCATATGTAGAAGAATACCTTAGTTATTTGTTACCGTATTTTATAAATTAAAATAAAAATAAAATATAATAAATATTAAAATTAATATAATAGAAAAGAAAAGAATAAAATAATTATTTAATTTCTTTTAAAATTAAATAATCAACTATTTAATTAAAAAAGAACTGTGTTCAACGATATATTACATAATTGATAACTACAATATTTGACAGCAAAGATAATAGGTCTTAGCAACTGTTTCTGCCTAACCCAATGGTTGACTAGTAGATATTGCTTGAAAGCATTAAGTTCGCCATTTGAACTCCCCTTTGTAACTGACATATTTCCTGTATCAGATATGTCAAATTTATTCATTTTATACTATCGTTATTCAGGAATATAAACCCGACTGGACCTAGACTAGATTCCAGACAAGTCAAATTAGTCTGAAAGTAGACAAACAGACGGACGTCCGATATTAAAACGTTAAGTGCTGAGACTATAGATTTGGTTAATTCTGTACCAACCGAGAAAATATTAAAGTGTCATCTTAGATGCCCGCCTCTTAGATGCCCGCTTCTTTATCGTTTATCGCGACAATCGATAAATTTCGAACGTCTTTATCATATTATGTTTTACTAACTTTAATGTAACTCATTTGTTTTAAAAGCAATAAGCATTACCTTCCTAGTAAAAAAAATATAGGAAAGCATGTGGTTCAGGAATTAAAATTATTTTATCGACGCGATAAACGGAGGTGTGCATGTTACTAATATTTTTTATTGTTTTACCTATTGTTTAAGCTTTCATATACAGGTGAGCATTTTGGTTATATTTTTAGTAGGTACGCATTATTTAAATGCATAAGTCAAATGAATTTTTCAATTATTGGAATTAAGGCAATGTTTAACTATTGTTTTAGCTTTCATAAAGCATTAAAATATCATTAATTTATCGGACTTTCTGTCTGTATTAGTCTTATATTTAACCCCTGACGCAGCACGAGGAGGTGTTGTAAGTTTAACGTGTCTGTGTATCTTTATCTGTGGTATCGTAGCTCCCAAATAGATGAACAGATTTCCATTTAGTTTTTTGTATCATAGATAATTTAATAAAAGAATACCCATTCTTAGCATTTTTTCATGAAAATCTGTTCAGCCGTTTTCTCCTCTGCGACGGTTTTTTTAAAATTTAACTTTTTTAGGTAATAATTCTTAAATTCAGCTTAACAGTGACTTCATAGTAAAAACAATGCATCTATCTATAGTAACAAATATTTAATGAAATCATTTATAAGGAAGCTGACGTTTACTTAGGATAAAATTAACTTATTGATCCGAATCAACAAACGGTCACAAACAACGACACGTTTAACAGTACAATAAATTGGATTTAACACAAAATTGAATTGCCCCCAATGGTTTTCCACATCAAACAAAGAACATCAGAATCAGACCCAAGGCGGGCTGTGCTGACCGCATACATAGAGAGAACAAGACAGCTACTACATTTACTATGTTTTTTTATAGAGAGGTACCTATTGCTTCAACTTTCTGCATTCCCGAACGGTTGACTGTTAAAGAATGTAAATTGCACTTGTAAAAAGCAACCGTTACTCTGTCACAGACGAGGAATCAAACCCCACGTCTTACGCTATCCGGGCGTATGCCTATACCACTCGGCCACCGTCACATTAACAAGCCTTTTAAATTTTTGCAAGCGCTTTGTTTTTAACGCGTAGGCTGCGTGACCTTATCATTGTTGCGAGATTGCTCTCACAATATCCGAAGGAAAATATTTGTAAAAATATTTTAACAATCGATTAAGATGGAAAGCCAATTTTAGATAATTTTTGTTTTTGTAGTGTTTTGTTACTATACAAACTTAATAATATAAATTGCACTTGTAAAAAGCAACCTTGACTCTGTGACAGACGAGGAATCGAACCCTAGAGAATGCTCTAAGGAATTAAATCCGCCAATTGTACAACTCACAGTGCAATAAAGTTTAAATAAATATTGTGTACTATCAAAACAAAATATTTTTATTTACTGAAATGACCGGATGACGTGTTTAATTTCAAATTTACGCAACAAACTAATTAATTTAGTTGATGTACGTACAACTGCTTAATGCAATTACAGAAGTAACTTTGATTCGAATTATTAGAAGAAAACTTAAATTTTCAAAGTCTGAGTGAACAGGCTTCTTCTGGGTGAGCTCGCTCCATCGTCGTCTCTGTCTATTCCACGTCTGGTATAGTCTGGAGACAAGAGCGAACTTCTGGACATCTGTACCGTTACCATGAGTTTACGTCGGTTTTACTCGCTAGCGACGACGTAACTTTTTGTATGGAAAATTTTAATTCTGTAAGTGACCGCTAAGAGCGCTGCGCAATTTTCCATAGACTTTTTTTATGTAGTCGTTAGCAAGTAAAACCGTCGTAAACTCATAGTAACGGTACTGGAGATTAATTGAAGACACTCTAGTTGGTATACTTGATTCAGAACCCTATAAATTTTTTTTCTCTATTACAACGGCCTGTTTCACAATGTCTGAATAAGTTCCAATTACCGTTATCTGTCAACTACTTCATACGAAATGACGTTTCATATTTGAATTAATCTTTTGTCGATGGTGAAACAAGCCTTTAGCCTCCTTCTTTGACAGCATGGACTGGCCGTTCCCACCTACGTTGTGGTTCATCAAAAAATATTGGTATTCTCGCAAACGGCGGACCCGGGTAACTTGACAAAATCCTTAAAACAGGCTTAATTATATACGTCACAGGTGAAATGGGTAAAGAGGTTACCTGCAGCCCTCGAAAGAGGTTGAAGATTAGGTTAAATAAAAGATTGAAGGAATCTTGTCGTTTTGAGATTTTTGAGTGGAGTTTGAAGTGGGGGCGAGTTTTTTTTTATAAAACGATTTATTCTAATAAAATATTAAATGTCTTCTTAGAACCTTACGATGACACATTTGACTATTTGTAAGGTGGCTACCTAATTGGTCATAATCATTAAATTATGGAGCTATTGTCGGTGATGTTTCTATTCTTCTTCAATTTAAGAGCAAGAACGCGCTATTGCTCTTGGTGGAGTAATCTCCATTCTTTTCTCCTGCCTGCTTTTATCTTGAGTTCCTGATACGACATGACATTAATTTTCTCCTTCACTTGGTCGAAATAGCTTATCCTAGGCCATCCTCTTCCCCTCCTCCCTTCTATTTTTCCTTCTATGATATTCTTTAAAAATCTGTCATGTCTAATCAAGTGTCCTATCATATTCCCTCTTCGATTTTTTATTGTTTTCAGAATAGTCCTTTTTTCGTCTACAATTTTGAGCACTTCTTAGTTTGTTTTCTTTTCTGTCCAACTTATAATGTTTATGTAATAACTCCAAATTAAGGAAGATAGTGTGGTTTCCCTTGTGCCGTCCACATCGAGTTCAAGAACCAAGAACCAAGGGGGTTTTCCGCCTTTTAATGGCCAGGCAAAAGCCTTTCCTGATATACTATATCTTCAGCCTTCTGCCAGTACTGATGTTGCTGCTGCTGAACACCAGGGGAACGCTTTTGATACACAGATGGCGGATAGTGAAAGGCTACCCTATAAGCTACTAGTTCTCGATTTTTTATAATGTAAGTACTATTTGTGCGTAGTCAAGATTGTATTCGATCATTTCTAAAACAATTTCACTTAAAATCTTTTCACATTAACCTCAACAAGCCATAGATACTCTAAAATCATCCTCCTAAAATCATTTTAACAGTAAAATAACGTACGGAACCTATAACAGTCCGAACCTAGGGGGTTGAATGTCGTGATCAGTGAGAAAGAAACCGCGATACGGTTGCCATGGCAATGGCGCCATGTTGTGAGGGTGGAGGTATTAGGTGTGGTGATAGAGATTTGTCTGTGAGAAGGAAAAAATGTTCCAAAATTTTTTTTTTACAGAGATAAAGCTGGCTGATTCCTAGCTTAAAGGATTAGCATAGGTATCGAAACGCGGGAAAGCAGCCAGCATCATAGCCTCCTTGCCACAAGTTTTAAGATACATGTCTTCGTGTTAATCATTTTCTTATTTGTTTGTAATTATTAAACGAGTACCAAGAAAGATTGAACAGTTCCTTTTATTTATCTATGATTTTAGATACTTACATTTTATCTCTCACTAGATTGCGTTGGGGAGTCGATAGGTTTTTTTTAATTTGCTTTGGAAACAGTATCCTCTGCTGTACGAGAGCGTCATCTTATGATAAAAAAAAACATCTACCTACAGTCGAAAGGTCTTTAATCTAGAACTTTTCTGCCCCAACGTTCATCAGTTATTTGCCCAGCCCATTGCCACTTGAGCTTCTGATTATAATAGACTAGCTTTTGCCCGCGACTTTGTCCGCGTGGAATCGTGACTTCTTTCTCCCGTTTTTTACACATTTACCACTATATCTTTGCTCCTATTGGTCGTAGCGTGCTGTTATATAGCCTATAGCCTTTCTCGATAACTGGACTATCCAACACAAAAAGAATTATTCAATTCGAACCAGTAGTTTCGGAGATTAGCGCGTTCAAACAAACAAACAAACAAACTCTTCAGCTTTATAATATTAGTATAGATAATTTCTTTATAATCGTCAACACATAACGTTATCTATACCTATAAAATGCTTTGTCCTGAACGACTGACTTATTGATTGACTGACTGACTGACTGACTGACTGACTGACTGACTGATGGATCAACGCACAGCCTAAACCGCTGATCGTAGAGACCTGAAACTGGGAGGGTGTGTTCTTTGCATGACGAAGGGATCCGATAAGAAAGGATTTTCAGAAATTCTACCCCTAAGGGGGTCAAAAAGGGGTGCAAAGTTTGTATGGAACAACCAGATCCCTTGGTCCAATCTACTTCAAATTTTGCATACACATTCTTTTACAGAATTGACGGAAGACTTATTTTGTATTTTATTGAAATTCATCTCCTAAGGGGTAAAAAGGGGTACAAAGTTATTCTGGGGGTGATTTGCTTCGAATTTAATATCAATACTCTTTAGTGCTAATGATAAAAATATTTTTATATCATTTTTGACAATCATTTGACATGTCTGAGACACAATGTTTTGACACATGTTTGTTATTGATGTTATAGGTAAACCGCGAATTTGAGACCTCGCCTGCGGGGTACAGGGGCGCGGGGGGAGGCGAGAGCGGGGTTTGTGAGAGGTGCGGGCGGCAGGCACATTCTTTTCAAAATTCAGTACGCTCGCTACACAGGTAGCGATAGCATCTGTTGACAGTTGCGGACGCTTTGACAGAAGTACACAAGAGAATACTGTCTGACTGAAGTCTGAAGATGAGTCGCAGTATATTCGGACACAAAATCTATATTATTGTATTTTTTGTCGTGTTTTTTTTAATTTCTATTTTACATAATTCTCCAGCACCTGTTACAATCTTTGTACATGACCTAAAGCTGTAGTACTTTTATATATTCTATGCTAAAGTATAACTGGGGAAGAGAATGCACTTAGCATTAAGTCCACCGCTTCAACACTGTAAAATAACAGTGTTTTAATAAAGGCTCTAAATATATACGAATATTTTAGAATGAAATATAGATCTAAATTCAGTGGAATATGAACTAGATATGAATATGAACTAGATATACACTCAAACAAAACAGTCGCAGAAGTTACCAGGGAATGTTATTTGAAATTTTTAATTTTGCCTAAAAATCAATCTTATTTTAAGATTCCATTTTATTTATTGATCAAAATCCACGGCTCTGGATAAAAATATTTAGAATTAATTCACTCTCATTGGTGTAATTGTATCGAATCGAATATTTTTTTCCAATATGTTATGTAATGTTATGAAGTGTCGACACTGACGACTACCATTGTGACCACTGACGTCACATATCTTAAGAAATGTCGCGGCAAATTTCGTCTCTTGTGTACCGTCGCCGCCCGCACCGCTTACAGTCCCCGCTCTCGTCTT
The DNA here is from genome assembly GCA_963584085.1 of Pyrausta aurata. NCBI lineage: Eukaryota > Metazoa > Arthropoda > Insecta > Lepidoptera > Crambidae > Pyrausta > Pyrausta aurata. Next base: position 2,697,085 of record OY757279.1, read on the forward strand.
TCCGCCCGCACCCCTGTACCCCGCAGGCGAAGTCTCAACGAAGCGGTTTACCTATAGTGGTTCTATCCTCTTTGATTGATGTTGCTCTCGAAATGCTCGAGAAGAGATTTTATTCTTTAGAACAATAAATAATATTTTTTTGTGTAAAAACCATTAAACAGGGTAGGTATCAAGAGGTCTGTGTCCAATGTAGATTGCAGATCGTTTGTTCATATTGTCGGTGGACATTCTACGCTGCTTCTGTGGTCGAATGGTGTCCAATCTGGAACTTTTCTGCAAACGTTTCGTGGGGCCTATGTTTAGCAGTGAACGACTTTTGGTTGTTGATGATGATGATGGGGTAGAGCCCTACATAGAATTGTCCCTTTGAATTCACGATTTGAATTCAAGAAAGTAGTTTTCGCTATGACCATAACCAAAGCTCAAGTTCAAACTTAAGGTAGCGGGAGAAGACTTGAGGTAATTTGCTTCTCCCACAGCCTGTATGTGGCATGATGCTTGTAAGCGCACTGAGTATAGCCTGGTCTTTTTATTAGCATCCGAAAGAAATATACGAAAGACGATAGGCATAGAATGTACCTATTTCCATTTCGTTGTAAAATAAAAAGATATTATCCCCGTGTAAGTTTGACCAGATTAAAGACCGGGCTACGTGTAGTGTGTACACAAAATATAACATTTATCTATACGCATTTCTACGTTATATATTTAAAAACTGGATGTTTTTGTTGCTTTTTTGTTTGAACGCGCTAATCACAGGTTCATCACTGTTGGTCCGGTTATAAAATATGTTAGATACATTGTTAGATAGCTATTTTATCAGGGAAGGCTAAAGAATGCGTATAGGCTTACAAATATTTTTGCTTCGATCTATGGGAACGGAGTAAAATTATTACGCGCGTACGAAGTCGCTGGCGGGCCGCTAGTACCTAATAACTCCCTTGGTGTTAGCAAGAGCAAGGCTCCGTGGTGAGGATGCTGATACGATTTGAGATTGCGTACACTGTTAAATATTGAGACTACTAATTATTGTGGGACAAATAAATAATATTTCGATAGTAACTATTACTTTGCTTAGTAAATCTTCATATTAAGCAGACATCTTGTATCGTTGTCATCTTAATTAATCTCTTAATGTGAAAAATTGTGTTTATTTAGGTCAAATAAAATTATTTTCTTTCTTTATTCTTTCATAAAGAAAACGACAGCTTGCTACTGTGCTAAGTAGCTAAAACGTCAAATGTATTAATCACTTAATTTAATTGCGGTTTAATAAGAGTACTTCATGACTAGTATTGCTTAGGTACACATATACAGGGTGTTTTTGCAAGGTGGTGCCAAATTTTTGGAATGAATAGGACCATCAATATAAACAACTTTTACTATGAGGCTATCGTTCAAACCTTATTTTTTATTTTGACTCTCCATACATTATAGTCAATGCAGCTGACTGAGTTTGTATGGGACACCTAAAATTTTATTCAGATTTCGACCATGACACCCAAAGCAAAAGTTGTTCATTGATGGTCCTCATTCACATTCAAAAATTTGGCACCCCCTTGCAAAAACATTCTGTATAGGCAGTCAAAAGTAGGAAAATTCTGACCCGATTAGGAGTTTGTTAAATAGAAAGTTCGAAATATTACTGTGCGGTGGTAATGAAAATAAATAAATTCTAAATTTTGACATTTTTGCCAGGAGATATAGGTGTATTTCAAAAGTATAAAACTACCACTAAATTAAAAAGGCTAGTTTGAGAATGAAATCATTTCTCAAATTCTTTGCAATTTCCGGTTAAAAAGTTCGATTCCCCTATGGCCAGTTCTAGAAAATTTTAAATACCACTAATTTATTTTTTACTTCAATATTGACCTTCCGTGCTAGACTGCAGTTTCATTATTCAGTGATTGCGTCCGCACATTAAGTGGGGCCAGACGGCGGGGCATTTCGGGTTTTGCCCAAGATAAGTACACCCGGTATTGTAATACTATACTAACGTGATAGGGTGTAGAATTAGTCCGTGGCAATTTTTCCAAAGTATTTAATCAAAGTATTTATTCCTTTAATTCATTATTTTTAAGAAATATGATTTTTTATAAAGTATAATAAATGGAAAATAATTTTTGCTATGATTACTTCACCGCGAATTTTATTGGTTTTATTGATTTTTAGTAACGTTTATCAATTTTTTAAATTTATTTTCTAAATCCGTTAAAAGTTTTTTGTATTGTACTTCGTCTTTAAATATTTTTTTAAGTAATTTACAACTTTTAAAATTTAACACTAGATAACACATTTCATAAAAAACACAATTTCGGTAGATTTTTGTAAAAACCGTACCACAATCTTGAACATTTAGTAGAGTACATAGTATATAACGATAATACTCAGATTGTTGCATATATTTTGAACCAATTTCAACATCCGGGCTTAACCCAGATTCAAAGAAAACACCTCCCGACTGAGGTTTGGGGAAATAGGGCTGTCACAAGTGCTAAATAATTAATATTAAATATTTTGTAGAAGAACTAAGGTAACTGACATAGCCCTACGAATTAGTTGGCTCAAGTGGCAGTAGGCATGGCACATAGCGCGAAGAAGTAGCCGTTGGGACAGAAAAGTTCTAGATTGGAGACCCTTCGACCAAAAGCGCAGCGTAGGACGTCCACCGACAAGATGGACAGACGATAGAACGCAGGATCACACTGGATGTAGACCGCTCACAAACGGTCGCTGCGGAAAACCGTGGGGGAGGCCTATATTCAGCAGTGGACGTCCTTTGGCTGATATTGATAATGATGATGATGATGATAATAGTTTGACTACCAGTAAGGTATTTTTCCACTGTCTAGTCGGAGAAAGAGGCGGATAAACTTAATGTCACAAAGTGCTGTGGGGTTATATTCTTACGTAACTTACATACCTGACAGCAAATAATGCCCACCAAAACATCGGTGAAACACGCTAAACCCAAATATTTTTTGTAGGTAACAATCTGTACCGTGGTTTTGGCAAATATATAAATAAATAAATTTGTTAATTCATTTATTCGTTCATTCGTTCATTCATTCATTCTTATTACAACGTTATTTGCCAACCCTACCACCCAGCCATAAAGATAAGCCATCGGCAAACAGCGGTCAAAATTAAGCCATCGCGCAACCAACTGATATATTCACACGAAAAATATATTAGATGCACAGATTTTCTTGTAAAACTCTATTATAAACATGCTGTTTTAGTTTAAATACAATAGGTTATCATATCATCAAAATAGCTTAGGATTAATAAAGCTACTAGCCAAACATAATCGATCCTCAGTCACATCATTCACGTTGTTTCCTCTTCCCAATAGTTGTCTGGAAGAGAGCTCAAGATAAGACTCTCAATATAGTACTTTTTTTTTTTTTTTTTTTTTAATTTATTTACCAATCAAAGAAACATTACAGAAATATTTAATACGAAAGTCGCATTCTAAAACCACTGAGGTTTGTATTGACGCGACCTGAGTCGTCGTTTAAATACATTATAGTAGCAGTAGGTATGAAAACAATAACATATTAATAAAGACCATGTAACAACCAAATAGGAGGAATCGAGAAAACGCACATCTGCCAACGGATTCAATTATAAGTTTTCTAGAAAGTGTAATTTTAACTTTCGATTTATATTTTTTATATTAAAACTATCGCGCAATTCAGTAGGCAAGGTGTTTATCAGTCTTGGAATAATAAAACTCGCCGTTCGCTCCCCGTACATGTTGTTTGCTCGACTAGTTTGTAGCTTCCTACTGCTCACCGCGCGCGTACACACGGGGTGATTTATTGCCTGTTTTAATGTGTCGTCAAAAAAGTGTTTTTTTAAAAGTACATATTTTAATTGCGTATGGACTGGGAGAATATTGCAGACTTGGGATTTGGTTGTTTTCATAATTTTGTTATTTGCGTTTTTATTTGGTATGAGTCACACTCCAACACGCGGGCTCAGTGCGGATTGCAGAAGGGATGTTTGCAAGGCAAGCGACCAACCTTGCTGTCAGATTTTATCAAGTCGCCTGTAGGGCCTCTGACTAGGCAGGACGACTAATAACAACCGATATTAGCCGCGACTAACGGCTTAACGTGCCTTCCGAAGCACGGAGACGCTCGTGATATACGTCACTTATATGGCCAAAATGGTCACCCATCCAAACACGACCGCGCCGTAGGTTGCAAAACTTTGGTATCAAATATCAATACCAATGCGCTGCCACCACTGCTGCCCTCCGAGCAAGGGCGTAAATAATGTCCAAATACACATTGAAAACCGAATACAGAACAGTATTGCAAAAAAATGTATTATGTTTATAAATATCCAATACCTACTTGTGGATACAGTTCTGATCCTCGTTCGATAAATCCAAAAAATTAAAACGGTTAAAAATTTAAATTAAAAACATTGCATAACTTAAATTCGATATTTTTATCTCAAGTCTTCGGTTTCGGGCATTTTAAACATTGATTTTTATTGGCGCTCGCTTATGCGGTGCTTACCTGATTAATCCATGTTATAAATTTATGTTACAATATCAAATAATTCAGTTTTTTTGGGTGACCATGCTTCTGTAAATTTTGAGTCATTTTAATATTCTTTTTTTTTAATTGTAAAATGACGAACCTTTATTGGCTGTAGGTAATATTAATAAATATTGTTTGTTTTCTAAATCTTAAGAGCTGTAGATTGATGTAAAAAAATATAAATATAATTTCAGCAGAGTTCAAATTTTAGGAATTCCTATTGTCGTATCATCTATACCAATAAAATGCTTTGTCCTGAACTACTGACTTATTGATTGACTGACTGACTGACTGACTGACTGACTGACTGATGGATCAACGCACAGCCTAAACCGCTGATTGTAGAGACCTGAAACTGGGAGAGTGTGTTCTTTGTGTGACAAAGGGATCCGATAAGAAAGGATTTTCAGAAATTCCACCCCTAAGGGGGTCAAAAAGGGGTGCAAAGTTTGTATGGGACAACCAGATCCCTTGGTCCAATCTACTTCAAATTTTGCATACACATTCTTTTACAAAATTGACGGAAGACTTGTTTTGTATTTTATTGAAATTCATATCCTAAGGGGGTTAAAAAGGGGTGCAAAGTTATTATGGGGGTGATTTGCTTCGAATTTGATGTCAATACTCTTTAGTGCTTACGATTAAAATAATTTTTATTTCATTTTTGACAGTTTTTGACATAATCTGAGACAGAATATTTGACACATGTTTGTTATTGATGTTGCTCTCGAGAAGAGATTTTATTGCATAGAATAGTAAATTATATTTTTTTGTGTTTAAACGGCGTAGGTATCAATCGGTGTGTCCAGTGTAGATTGCAGATCGTATGTTCATATTGTCGGTGGACATTCTACGCTGCTCCTGTGGTCGAAAGGTGTCCAATCTGTAACTTTTCTGCAAACTTTTCGTGGGGGACCTATGTTTAGCAGTAGACGGCTTTTGGATGTTGATGATGATGGTGGCGTAGATCTTTACATAGAATTGTCCCTTTCAATTTACGATTTGAATTCAAGAAAGTAGAGTAGGTATTCGCTTTAACCAATAACCATAAACAAAGCTCAAATTCAAACTCTTAAGGTAGCGAGAGAAGACTTGAGGGAATTTGCTTCTCTCACAGCCTGTATGTGACATGATGCTGTGTAAGCGCAGAGAGTAGCCTGGTCATTGTAGTACCTGAAATAAATATACGATTGACGATAGGGCATACGAAGTATTTCCATTTCGTTGTAAAATAAAAATAATAATATCCCTGTGTAAGTTTGATATTTATAGTTAGTTTGATTATACCGGGCTACATGTTGTGTGTACATTAAGTATAACATTTATTGTCTGTACGCATTTCTTTGTATATATTTTAAAACTGGATGTTTTTGTTTGTTTGTTTGAACGCGCTACTCACAGAAACTATTGGTAAGGTTATAAAATATGATAGATAGATAATTTATCAGGGAAGGCCATAGTTTAATGCGTATAGGCTTATAAATTTTCTCTACGATCTATGGGAACGGAGTTAAACTAAAACGCGCGTACGAAGTCGCGGGCGGGCCGCTAGTTAACTATAAAATATTATTATTATTATATTCCATTCAATAACCTAATTGAGCTCTTGAGCTTGCATTGTTTTTAATGTACTATTGTTTCAAATAAAAAATAAATATTTAATAAAACACAATTTACGGATAATTTCGCGATAATTTTTAATCATGCGATTTTTATTAAAATCGTGTTTTATTAAATGTGTAGTATTCGCGTAAACTTCAGAAACAAATATAAAAAGTAAATAAATAAAAAAACAGTAAACGTTAGAAAGTTATTAATGTCGTGGGACCAGTAAAGAAATTAATCAGAAAATAACAAGACGGACAAGATATATTTTTGTCAATGTCCGGATACAATTTAGAAAATTAAATGTTCAATGAGGAAAAGTATTACTAAGTATTTCTTTAGGCGAATCACTTATGGGGTTTCGTGAATTCAAACGTAAATAATATTGATTAACCATTTGTGGTGCAGAAATTTTTAGTTATGTGAAAGAAACATTCTGCACAATTTTTTCCCCGTTGGCCACGAGTTTAATTAAATATTTACACGAAACAAATTAGGGAATTGTAGAATAAATTGTTTCAATGTTTATAGAATAGAATTAGAATAGAATTAATCTTTATTTCAGACAATAACATCCATAAATATCATTTAACAAACAATAAAAATTACAAAACGGCGAATTAATAAATAATTACAAATAAAAAAAAATATTTATGCTTGTGTAAGTACTTTAATTTTAAGTAAAAGATAGAGTTGGTTTAGAGTAAAATTATCTCTTATAAGTTTTTTTACTGTGCAATATAAAAAATATGAAAATGTTTTTGTTATTTATTAAACCACTTTATAGTATATTGTTTTAAACTTTGATGGTCACTAATATTAGAATAGTTAGATACGGGATTGCTACTTTATAGTACATTATGATACAAGTGTGCTAAGTTGACCATTATATACAAGGCGATATTGTGTGCGCCATAAGAAAGCCGCGTATATTATGGTCACAGGCATACGTATTTCATACGACGTTTTTCAACACACTTGCGAGGAAAAAACAAGACTCTTTATTCAGTAAATTGGTCGGGTTAATAAATAAAAGGCACTCGTTCAATAGTATACTGAAAAAGCACGCGTGTTTAATATCTAGGATTTAGAGCCAAAAATCGGTGGAATAAAAACGTCGTTGAGCAAGTGTTGAAAATAATATTTATTAATTTTGTCCTCTTAAAATTTTTAAAACTCATGGCCACCGTACCCAGATCTCAGATATCTTCGTCTCAAAAACTTGGCATATTTCATACGAACAGCCGAAAAATTCGACAACCCGTCATTACCGATGCTATCTTACCCATTGTTTGCTCACTAAAACGCTGAAATTGTGGATGAAATTACCTGATTTATCGCATTGACTTTTAAAGGGTTTATAAAGATGTTTTTCGGTGGAATTTTACATGTAATAATCGTTAGTTAGGTGCTAATGTTATTTGATTTTGATGGATATTGATATGACGTGTAGTTGAATCATTGAACTACAATTCTAGTAATATGGACCTGACACCACGAACAAACTTCTTGGCATAGCTTCTCTATATGAAGTAATAACAATTCACCGAGTTGAATACACATACATACACACAAAACAAAGTATAAGTATCTAAAATACAAAATATTTGTTAATATCTTATCCTACTAAAATAATAATACTCGTACCATACGATGCTACAAAGCTAAATTAAAACCACATTTTGGTAGAAAGCTCGAAAAGTATCGAATTTCACAAGTTCCTGTTCAAATTGCTTGCGCAAATACGAAGTGAAATAAATTGGGTAAAATTAAAATGTTTTGTTACACCCCTTACCACGATATAGCTTTAGCAAAATAAATCGCTAATTTCTTTCCAGAATCAGACAAAATCTATCTCTAACGGTCACGGTTGGGTTTTCGTGGTACAAGTCGTTAATTTGTGATTTCGAGTGTATTTTTTTTTCTAACCATTCAGTTATTAACAATGAAAAGTATAGTGAAATAATTGGGAAACATCACAAACAATTTTAGGCCTTATTAAGAACTTTCTTCAAACTTTGAACGGTCATATTTGAATGACCAAAAATGGGTAGACCAAAATAACAATGTATGAGACATTCTATTGTTGAATTCAAGGACTTGGGATCAACATTTTACGCCTCAAGGATCATAAGATTCATTGTAAGTGTTGTAGAAAAAAGTCGCACGGGCTTGAGTTGCAACATTTGTATTAAAGGTTCCGTAGTTAAAAATTATAATGAAGTAACAAGCAAGTAGTATAAAAAGTACCTCTTCTTCAATATATTTCATAGATATGATATTGACGACCGATTTGGCGCAGTGGTTAAGAAATTGGCTACTGCGCCAGAGGTCGCGGGTTCGATCCCCGCACATTACAAACATTTGTGTGCATGAACATGTATGTTTGTAGTGGTCTGGGTGTTTTCTATGTATAATATGTATGTATTTACAAAAAAAAAGTATTTAAGTATGTTTATAACCGTTGTCTGGTTGCCATAGTACAAGCTTTGCTTAGTTTGGGACCAGATGGCGCTGTATGAAATGTCTAAGGATATTTATTTATTTATTTATATTTATATACAAGGTGTTTCAAAACAACGAGTAAAGAATGAAGGGAGTTACTCAGAATCAGTAACTGAACACAACTTTCTCCTAGAAACATGGGTTGAAATACGCCAAAAATTTATTGACTGTCCATAGAAATCAGACGGGTCACATGACCGATTTAGTATGGGAAGTCAAATTATTTTTGGCGTTATTTGACCTATGTTTCTACGAGAAAGATGTCCAGTTACTGATTCTGTGTAGGTCCCTTCATTCTTTAATCGTTGTTTTGAAACACCCTGTACATGCATACATATTATACAGACTATACTATACTACTATACTATACTAGACTTGAGCCTGTTTCACAATGTCGTTATGTTTTGGCTAGCGTTATCTGTCCAATAATTCATACAAAATAATGTTCTATATTCGAACTATTCGTTAGTTAAGGTTTTTTTGTCGATGGTAAAACAGGTACAAAATTCCTCTTATTTTGCAGTATCTTAATTAAGTACTCACTTAAAATCCGTCCCCAAATTTAGCTTCAACGATTTTAGGTCTGAAATGCCTAAAGGCGTTATTCTATCACCCTACGGATCCCTAAACAGGAACAGATGTGCGCAAACATTCCTTTGTGAATGGAGGCGAGTCTTCTTGACTCTATGGAGTACAATTATTGACATCAAATGAAGTCCCGGCGCGGTGTGGCTTTTTTTGGGACAAGGTGGTTGGAATAAGGCCTGTTATCCAGTTAGATAACTATTACATTTGATATATTTTTATCCAAACTGTACCACTAGACTTTGTTATTATTTAATATCACATTCAAATTGACATCTATTAACGATTAGCAGTATGTAAGCTAGCAGTAACATAAAGTAGTTTTTTATTTTTTTTTAATTTAAAAACAGTTTACAGTTGAGATGATAAAATTTTTATACATAATATGAAACAATCAGGATTTCGTCCTGATTTTCTAAACGTTTTATCTATTTAACTTTATTATTCTGTCATTTGTATAATTGGCGGACTAAATGCCCTCAGGTATTATCTACCTATTACTCTTTGTTATTATTTATTATTATGGGAATAAGAGTTTAATCAGTGGCAGAACATTCAGTTGTGGCTAAAACAGTTTTTTCCTAAACAGAAACACATAGAAGAGTAAAAATATACTTATTAATTTTATTTTATTCTTCATTGCACTGAAAAAAATAAAGTAAAAATGGCGGACTTAATGCTTAAATTATTCTCTACCAGTCGAATTGGGTCAAGCAAAAACGATTGAGGCGGCGTAAAAGAACATAAAAAAGCTTGTGAAGTAAATACTCAACTAATGAAACATGTAACTTGTAATTGAGTATAGCGTATATATATTTTTTAAATTAACGTTTTTTAATATTTGAAATGGGTTTGCTCTTGACTCCTGCCTAGACCCGTTGGGCTAGTTCACCCAGAATAAGCCTGTTCACTCTGACTTTGAAAGTCTTCAGGTTATTTTTCATTGGGAACACTGATGCGGGCAGAGAGTTCCACTCGTTACTCGTTCCTACCTATACATTTGTAAATATATTTCTTTACCAAAAAATGCCTGTCTTCTTTCAGTCAGTTTTGATAAATTGTTTCAAATGTTTACCCTAACTCTATTAAGTAGCTGTCTTACTGGATCACAATCCTAACACAGTGGTTAGCGTTTTATTGTATGACAAGCAGGTGTTAAGTTGCCATTGGCACAATATTATTTTAAATCTTTATACTTTTCTTGACAGGAGTACTCGATTTTATGACACACAGATCGGATAGCTGATATAACAATGTTTATGTCATTGGTATTAGTTTCGACGTGGTGACAAAAATATTTTGTTTATTGGAGTATTCGGTTACGATGGTTGTTGCAAGGGTTAATTAATTGTGTATTTTGATAGTATAAGAGAAAATGTTTAATAATATAAAAATTGTATCTGCACTTTGCAAGATTTATATTTAATACAAGGAACGAAATAAACTCGTCTTTTGAAGTAAGTTAAAATGCGTAATATCGTCGGCTAGTGTTACTTCTCTTTATGCCTAAATTCTCATAAACTAATAGTTTACTAGAACTGATGGCCGATGGGGCAGAAAAGTTCTAGATTGGAGACCCTTCGACTAAAAGCGCAGCGTAGGACGTCCACCGACAAGATGGACAGACGACCTTGTAATGATCGCAGGATCGCACTGGATGCAGACTGCTCACAACCGGTCTTATAAGGCCCACTTGCACACGGTGATTTAACTCAGGATTACGCTAACCCAGGATTAAATAATCATTCTGTCTATGTCAACGTCACATAAACTGACAGAGACAAATCACACATGGTGCAAAAGTCCCACAAAGTGTCTGTAATAATAACGTTATCCGTCTATTACTTCCTAATAAATGACGTTCCACATTTAAATTATTTTCAACGTTACCAAAGTTTCAGAAATAATAACAGATTTATCAAATTGACATTTAAAGTAAATATAAAATTTATACTCATTTCAACACAACTAAGTGGTCAGAAAAAAAACTTTTAAACCATTGAATTGGACCCTCTTAACTTGTAAATCACTATATTCCTATAACATTATTCGTCTCATTGGCTTCTATTCAGATACCTTTGTTACAATTTGTTACTTTAAAACTTACTCGACCGTGCAGAAGGAGGATTATTGTTAGGTTAACGGTCAGTTTGACTATTCCAATTTTTTTATTTATTTATGTAGTTCCACAGCATTTATAAAACCATGTTCAGCCATCTTGTTAAACATTTCGTTTAATGACTTGGCTAATTGACGGCTAGCCATTTGATTAGATGCCCGCGTTTAATGAACTACCTAGGCATCCAATCAACAGGCTGACTTTACCCGATGACTGTCACTTACACCACTTACCCCTACCTAATACCCCTTCCTATAAACCCATAATTTCTTTACCCAAAGGTTGTCTGGAAGAGATCGCTTATAGCGATAAGACCGCCTAAATTGTACATTTCCTTTAAACAAATCTGTAAATTCACTAATTTTGTGTGCAATAAAGAGTTATCCATCCATCCATCCATCCACTTATAATTCGAGAACGTATGGGCCGATTTTCATGATTTTTTCTCATGTCTCTTTATGACTTACTTCACGCCGCCTGTATTATCTCTGTTAAGACGTATGGTTGAAATTGCTTTTAGCATTAATTTCGCCATTGTTTGTGTATAAAGTTTAAGATAAATAAGTAAACGTTAGGTAAACGAAATGAAAATTTTGTCGTTTGCTATAACATATATCTACCTACCACCTTTCAAACAGACCACAAAAGACGCCAATTCGTGTTTAATAAAACCCGTATTTAATTACATCAATAACAATAAAACACGTATAAAACAAAGAATTTGGATTTGTTAACACCTTTGTTATCAACATAAGAGCCGACATACCCAGGATTGATAAAGTGGTTTTAGGCCCGTATTCATAAGTCAAACCTCAAATTCTACCGACTGTTATTTTGATAGCGTGGTGTCTCTTGGTCGCAAACTTCTCTTGTCGAGCTTGTGGCAGACTTTGTCGCTCCCGTATTGGTTTATTTAGCCATGAAAGAGTTGTACTTCAAACGTTTCACCATAAATCGTCTGAAATATATGATAAGGCCATTGATTGATTTGATTGATTGGCGTTTCCTAGAGATTACAATGCGACACTATTCTAAGTCATTGTGAACAGGCTTCAACTGGGAGTGGGTTCCATCTTCGACTCGGTCTTAGTTGCACCTATTACCTTGGTATTGGTATTTTAAGGGATTTTTTTAATTTATTTTTAAGGATTAACTTAAAAATAACTCATAGGTCTATTGATCGCTAGTAGGTACAGTCGCCACACGGAAGAGGTTGTTTTAAACTTTTGAGCATACAGGAAGCAAACAATGTTACTTTAAAGGTGTTTGGCCTGAACTTACAATTAGCATTGAAATCATAATTTAACTGGCTTCGATAGTAGTGACGACGTTAACCATGCCGGGAACGTATTGTTTTGAAAAGGTTTTAGATCAAAATATGACCTGTTACTCTATTGCCACCAATGAGTTGAGTTTCAAGTACGTATAGAAGCTATGCCAAGCAAAAAATGTGTCGTAGATACGACAGTAACATTGTGACGTATTCCTTGAAATTTGAATTTCGAATATGAAACAGTTTGTGTTGATAACAAGTGGCGTCAATTCATGAGGCACGAGATTTGTTCGTGGTGTCAGTACCAGGGGGCGTATTGCGATGCAGTTTTGACAGATGAAACGCTCTGATTTACTGTCAAATTTGCAATTATTATTCAAATTTCGCATTATATTGATAATATTACTATAATATAACAATATTAAGATTAATATTCATACCATTTTGGCGCAACGGATTAGGAAGGCAAAGGGAAGCGCTTCCTACCGGCCGGGTGTTATGGCCGGGGACCAAGGTCCGATGTTCACCGTCTTGGTTTATTCATATGTAGTTAGGACCGATCTAAATCTTTAATATCGCGGTTCAGTCTCCATACATCGACTAACAGCGCCATCTAGACGTGTCGAGCCGAGTCAGCGTGCTTGCGATGATATGTAGTGCGTTGGCAGATCATAGATGTCGCTACACCATTGTAGTAGTATTATAATATTATTATATTGATAATATTCGTTTACACTGAGTCTGAATTGAACTGCCTCGGAATTAAACGGATTAAGTTGGATCGCAAGACGCCCCCAGTACGCTAGTAAAAGTATAGTTGATTTTTGTTTTTATAGTGTTTTGTCACTATACAATCTTAATAATATAAATTGCACTTGTAAAAAGCAACCGTGACTCTGTGACAGACGAGGAATCGAACCCCGTGTCTTACGCTATCCGGGCGTATCGTCTGTCACAGAGTCACGGTTGCTTTTGAAAAGTGCAATTTATATATGTATGCTAGTAATAGTAGTTTAATGGTTAAGACAGCGAGTCCAAATTGACAGAAACAAAATCTTATAGGCTCAATTGCAGATAGCTTTATAAATATGGCCCCAGACGGATAAAAACATCGATTCGACACCATTCTTCCAAATCTAAAACTGACACCTCAACTATTACTCTATCCCTTTCCACACAAACTACAAAGAAAGAGACAACGTTCATTATAAATGCAGTCTTAGGTTGAGTTTATCTGAATGGAGTATAGATTTGTCTATTTTTAAATTTATTACTTTTTAGTGTGTGGTCGCAAAAGTGTTCAAAGGAATCATTCGGAGTGTGTTATCAGTAACGGTATGGTGTTAAAAACCTTTTTTAGGGTTCCGTAGCCGAATGGCAAAAAACGGAACCCTTATAGTTTCGTCAAGTCTGTCTGTCTGTCACAGCCGTTTTATTCTGAAACTATTAGCATTACACAGCTGAAACTTGGTAGGTAGGTATATCTTGTTCACCGCTTTCCGATTCAGATACAAAAAGTAAGAAAATATGATATTAAAGGAGGCAGGGGCGTGCATTCCATATAGGCAGTTAAGCAGTGCCTACCTCGTCATAATAATTAATTAATCGATAATAGAATTAGCTAGAACCTATAAGTATTTATTTTTATCGTCAATTACATACATACATTCAGTACTAACGCCCAAATTTAAAACGTAAATAGCAACATAAACACGGTAGGCTGCCCAGCGGTTGCTTGCTAGATACACGCACACTCTTGCAATCGCCACTCATCCCTACAATGTCACACAGCGAAGATAAAAAGACGACCAAATTGAAAATGCGCCCTGTTCATACAAATCGAGATGACAGGCGATCTCCGCAAGTTAGACTCCTAAAGTAGGCATGCATACTATCTTCTTTCTCTGTCAGTTCCCTACTTATGTGTTTTTGTCCCACTCGCACGCAAATGACGTTAATAAACTTCGGAATCTTATCATTGCACATCTTTACTATTGAATTACGTTTATAAGTTAGGTTTAATTGACAAATATGTTTTTATTTAAACTTAATTGATATAAAACAAACAAATACCTTTAACATTGATAAATACAAACAAATCTTTAAAAGCAGATCTCGTGCCAGCGGAAATTTACGTTTTAACTCATCGAGTCGATACTAGATGACGCTTTGTTGCTATTTACCCCTTACCTTTTTCTTATTTTAAACTAAATTTTATTTCATGCAAACAAGTCAAGCCAACCGATCTTGACTTCCGTTTCGGTAAATGCAAACATTATTATTATCGAAAATTTGCGTCAGTTATTTCTTTTGTACGGAGTCTTTGCTTCATTTTTGCGATTTTTCAAATTAAATTTCAAGTGCACATTTGTGGTTTTAGATTAAATTAAAGAGTTTCAGGGGTTTGATTTGCGTAAGTAAGTTATTTTTGCTGGAGTTTCGCCTTAATTTCAAAGAGCTGATTAAAAAATGTCGAAGCTGAGTTACGAGATGTAAAATCTGGGGTTGATTTTGATTTTCTTCATTTGTTCTGACTCAAAATGTGTATGTGCCTACTCCACTCAAAATCTAATGCACGCCCCTGAAAGGAGGGATTCCATACATGAAACTAAAACCAAAAAAAATTTTTTTACTCAAACCTATGCGTGTGGTCTTAAGGTTTGAGATATAGACGCTTCCAAAGTGGTAAAATGGACGTCCCCCCCCATCTAACTTTTGAACTAAGTAAGAAAGTGAAAATTTAAAAAAAAATATATGATGTAGATCTCAACAAAAACTTGCAACGAAAATTGGTTTGAATGAGATCGAATTAGTAGTTTTTGAGATATAGCACATTTTCATTAACCGCAAATATAACTTTGTCTTTCATACAAACACTATGAAAAACAAAGTTATTTTTGCTGTCAAGCAATCTTGTGATATTTTCGCTAGGTGGAATAAGTGGACCCCGAATTCAGTTTAAGGGTGGTACGGAACCCTCGGTGCGCGGGTCCGACTCGCGCTTGGCTGGTTTTTTTGATAAATTAAGCTTTGCTGGTGGTATGGTGAAGCTTTAATGTATTAAATACTAGCTCTTTGCTGCGGCTTTTTTCTCGTTTGACGTAATAGTTTAGCCGGGTTGTGAATGCTTATTTTCAGTTTTCCATTTACATTAAAAATGATTTTTTTTTCAAATAACTTGATTTTGTTAATTTCTTAAATATTTTCTGTAAAAAAAAACTTGCAATGATCATTATATGAGCGGCTTATAATAGCATAATATCTAATATACTTTCAACTACAATTTAATTCCTTCATAGCTTTAAACTAGATAATGTTGCAGGTAATTCAACAAACTAGTGATTAACAAAAGAATTCTAAAGTAAACAAAAATAATATTACGCTACATTGTAAGAATGTTATTTATTCTGCAATATACCGCCCTCCTACAGAGAAAGGCTCTCATATGAAGTTAATTTACAACAGCATAGCGTAACCACTTAAAACTAATAACATAGTAAAATCATAGACAAAATTATGGCTATTTTACACTTTGGTAAAATGACAAGGCAGGCACTGTTTATTGATTCATAAATCTTTGGATTTTAAGGTTATTTGAACATAATTTATAATTATTATGCTTACACAAAGTTAGTTCAACGCGCTATGTGCCCTGCCTACTGCCAATTGAGCTTACTGATTCGCAGAGGTATGTCCGTTACCTTAGTTCTTTTACGTATCTCCTTGTTCCTGATTCGATCTCGTAGAGACAGCAGTGGAAGTCCTTTGGCTGATGATGATGACACAAAATAAACGCGAGAATTATTAATTATTAATTTTATCGCAAAATAACTCTACAGTTTTTGATAAAACTATGCCAAAAACAAAAAATAATAATTGCACACGCTTGAGTTAAGTGATTTTTGATCAGTGTGAAAATTGACTCACAATTTTGTAGTCGGTTAAACATAACATGCTGGTCGTCAAACACATTCCTTTCTATCAAAAGTCAGTTTATCATTATTTTTTTTATTTCTCTAAACGTATCTCGTTAAAAAAATATTATTACCACGTACTTTGTTTTCGTAGTCCGGGTAATTTGTATAGGCTACCTTTTTCTAAGTTCACCTTTTATTGAAAAAAAAACAAATCCGAGTACCAAAATGTAATTGTAGACGGATAAGTTTATTAAGCTATATATTGGCTAAAGCGCATGATGATTTAACCCAGGATTACGCTAACACTAGATTTTATCATCATTCTGTCTGTCAGTTTTTTTGACGTTGACAGGGACAGAAGTGGGTCTAAATGGTATTGTTTTCCATCTTTCCCCAACATAATTGAGTAGTTGTCCAAAAAAACCAGGTCCCCACTTCCTCGCCAGGGTGATTTAGGAACACCCATCTCGGCAGTTTCCCGCGTGACCGAACTGCGGTTTGCGCAGTCACGCGTGTTTGTTAACAAAATGGCTGCCGGTAGCTGTCAGTTGACATCACAATCAAAGCGGTGGGAATGGAGCGGTGAAGATGAGCTAGGTTAGCCGTGAAGAAAAATATGCAATAAAAATGCTATAAATGTACGCGCAAAAATATTAATAAAACTTCCTGACCCTGAATTTACGGCAATTTCACTCACTAAGCTTGTTATAATTTATTTATTCTTGTTGTATTAATTTGAGCTTTAGAAATGTTACATGTACTAGCGGTCCCACCCAACTTTGTTTCCCTATGTCCTATTAGCGGCGACGAATACAGCTAAGCTGGTTATCACGACTAGTGCTGAGCGGGAGCCTTTTTGATACACAATCATGTTTTTTATATTATTTATTTAATTTTTATTATGTATGTATTGTTGTGTGTCAAATAAATGTTTCTTTCTTTCTAAGTAATCATGATAATCAGTCCACCCGTTCTCTAGTTATAAGTATAACTAACACGAATTTATTTTATTTAAAGTAGATTTTATATTATCTACGAAATCTAATCAAAAATGAGAAGAGCCCTGAAAATCAGTAAGCTCAAGTGGCAGTGGGCAGGGCACATAGCGCAAAAACCTGATGGTCATTGGGGCGGAATAGTTCTAGATTGGAGAATCTTCGACCAAAGACGCAACCTAGGACGTCCACCGACAAGATCGACGGACCTTGTAAAGTACCTACGCAGGTTAACACTGGATGCAAACCGCTTTCGATAGGTCGCTGTGTAAAACCGTGGGGGAGGCCTATGTTCAGCAGTGGACGTCCTTTGGCTGATAATGATGATGATATAAATAAAATAGAAAAGCGCTCAGGTTCTTAGCTCATTTGGCATTGCTATCCAAGGCGGCAACTCATCCAGCATCATAGCCTTCTTGCAAATAGGTAGGTTACAGTTTATTTTTTATGATGCATGTCTTATTTACTTTTTATTCTTTATGTAATAAAGATAGATAATAGAACAATATTATCTCTTTAAAAGATATCTAGCTAGGATCAGCCTCTTAAAACTTGTACTTTTTATCGTTTAAACTAACCAAAAAAGCTAACCAATAACCCCATAACATAACTCGATCCTTTTTTAGCCTCTTTCCAGTGTTGAATTACACCAGCTATGCTTAGCTCCCGTGACAGCCACAAAAAAGCGCGGTAGAGTACCCCTGTCATTCTATAACTTACGAGGGATTGGCTCTTAACAAGGTAAGTACAGTCGGATGGGTAAACATGGGTATTTTTTTGGGTAAGATGTTTTTAACCGACTTCAAAAAAACGGTACTCAGTTTGGCATGCATCTAATCTCTAAAAAACATGCATGTATGTATGTTTTTTAGAGATTATCTCGTGTTTGGCTGAATCGATTTTGATGCGGTTTTCAGGAAAGTAGTTGGTACATTTAGGTTTTAGTAACAATTTTAGTACAGTCAGGAGTGTTGTAATTTAGACAACTACTAAAAACTAGTTTTTTTCAAATATTTCAAATAACTATTTTATTATTATTTTTATTTAGGTTATAGTTTGCCCAAATGTTACATACAATAAGACCTGTTGTAAAATTACCTATACCAAGCAATAAATAAATTGATTGATTTGAGAGTTTGATAAGAAATATTCAAGGCTATTAAAACAAATAAACAGAGGAGAGATCAGCGTTATGCACTTTTTGAAAAAAACTATATACCTGCAACTTCTTCTTTAGATTGCCTATCATTTCTTCTTTATTTAAACGATATTGTAAAAAATCATTGTTACTTTTGTGATTAAATGACTAAAGAGTGATCAAACAAGAAATAAAAATATTTAAAACATTGAATGACTTGTTATTTAGCACCATATCAGCTTGAACCTTCATTTTCATAATAAAGTGGCATTTGTAGAATTTGTCATTAGTAGAATGTGTCATATCCAGAATTAGACTTTTGCAGAATGAGTCGTTAATAGAATTTGGCGTTTTCAGAATTTGTCATTTATAGAATTTGTCGTTTTTAGACTAGTGTGTCATTTCCAGAATGTGACATTTATCGACTGAACCATTGATTGAACGTCCTTCAAAAACTCACTGAAAGGACTAAAATAACGCTAATGGGAGAAATGAAATCGTTTGAAATCGGTACATGATGTAAACTTTAACACTTTTACTGCACTGATGAGTCGGACGTCCGAATATGACATACAATATATTTTTAACACTAAGAATAGAGAAGTTTATACTTCATTGCATTGCATATAATGCACTTTTGGACGTATGGCAATTGCCTTGGGTCATTGAAAGTGTTAACGGACAGCAACAGTCTACGCACGCACTAAGGATTGCAACCCGGTATGTTTCTCAACCCGGACGGGCCCGTTAGCATTTTTCTCAACCCGGATTTGTATTTTTTTTCTGAAAATATGCTTTTGAATGGATAAAGACAATAATTAAACTTACTGTTAAAACATAATTGATAACATTTGCTTATTTAGAACAAACATCTGCTTATTAAGATAATACTTGCTCCGTTGGCTCAGCGACCCGAAGTGGATACGAGATGGCGCCAGCGCGCCCTGTCTTGAGCGATCTTCTCCCAGTTTTCTGCATTCAGGAGCTCTATTTTTCAATCACTCGTGTTAAGAAGAGGTGTGATATTTTTTAATTATTGTCCGATTTTCTAGTTAAAAACAGTTGAACGACAGTGCTTGAAAAAAAGATAACAAAATTTTGTGAGTATTTATATATATTAGGTATTTTACGCGATTTTCCTTGTTTGATTTTTTTTGTTTAAATTTGATTTCGAAGGAAAATCACACGCCCTAATCAAGCGAGCTCCAGGGCGCGTAGGTCCTTGGCCACTTTTATTATTCACCACATCTCTCCACCTTTATTATTAAGATAATACATATATTTAAACAAGAATTGTTCTTCGAAAGTTTAGGATAAAATCCAAACAGCATACGTAATTGTAGCTACACATACGAAAGTAAACGACGAAAATATTTACACGGCTGACTGTACCAATAACACCAACACCATCTGTGGCTACCGTTTTAGATTGTAAACTTGTAAGTATGTCTGTTTGTACACATCACTATCTTTTACCAAACAAGCACCTATTTAGACGGGCTAGGGTAAACTATTAAGATTTTTTTACTTTAAAATAAAAATAAGTTACAAATCTGTCAAGTGAAAAGGAACTTAAGAAAATAGAATTCACTTATTTTTAACAAAGGTACCTTTTCAGAAAGACAATAATATTATGTATACAGTAAATAAATAAATACGAATTATTATTAAAATTCCAACATTTTGTCTGATCCTTCCAAAGGTACATGGATAGAGAATTCTATTCTCTATCTATTCTTCTAGACGACCTCCGTGGTGTAGTGGCTAAGCACGCTGGGTTTCAAGGCGTTGCCGCTCCGAGGTCCCGGGTTCGATTCCCGGTCGGGTCAATGTAGAAATCAAAATTTTCTATATCGTCCCGGGTCTGGGTGTTGTGGTACCACCGTTGTGTCTGATTTCCATAACACAAGTGCATTAGCTACTTACTTTGGGATCAGAGCAATGTATGTGATTGGTGTCCAATATTTATTATTTATTATTATTATTTATTAAGCATTGAGTCCGCCATTTGTAATTTCTGTTGTTTTTGTAATAAAAATCCTACTAATATTATAAATGCGAACGTTTATGATGAGGATGGGATCTATGGATATTCATTGTTCACGTATACTCTGCAGAATCATTATTAAAATTGTTGTTCCTATATTCATGTCGCACGCTGTATGTAAACGGATATATTGACATATGCATATACCTAAGTCAGATTTGCTATGCTTACCTCAAGTGACTTAACATGTTCCGGGACAGTGAACGCCTACAGGCGTGAAAACAATAAAACATCTATTGTGTCTGGAATAGTGTCCCGGAACGTGTTAAAACTTCGTGCAATAGGCCAGAAATGTTTATCTTAAAGAGTTCTGTTATTCACTATTACCTATTTACTACAATCTAGGTTTAGAATACGTTGCAATAGGAACCGATAACATCATACATGATTTCAGTGTGTAGTGTACCTAACATAAATAAATTGCATTCAGTAAGCTCGTGCAAAAACGGCACATTAAACATCTGGTACATTATGGAGTCTAAAATTAATCACAACATTATAGGTGGTCGTCCGTAAGTCTTAAAAACTATAAACAAGATATTATGTTGAAGTAACTAGATACATTTATCTTTATCTATGACTTACCTGTAGCTTCTATCATTTTTTTTGTATTTCCGCTACATTTATTTTAAATGTCACCCGATTTGGTCCCTAGTATGCAAGATATTTTGTGTTCTAACTAAATGTATCGAAGGCAAATACCTCCATAGTACTACTAGCATTACATTAAATAATTTTTGAAGCTTAAATATAAAAGATACCCTAGCCTGTTCCTGTTATTTAGAGGAATGGACTTACTCACAAATTTTCTACTGCAACCCATATCCTACCTTTCTGCAGATTGGCTAAACACGTCTCGAGACCACTACTGTACGCCAGTCATGCTTCTATCACTAAGGACAGACAGACACACAGACAGCAGACATGTTTACACGTATCTGACAAAAGGTTCACACGGATCACACGTGGTTTCGAGTGGCTAAAAAGTTTGGTTAAAAGGGCAAGATTCAAGATGGGCAAACCTTACAAAAAAGGCTAGAAATTTTACGACGATACTTCTTTACTATCAAATAAGTAATTGGGTAAAAACCAAGATCTTTATTCTGTGTTGTAAACACAGAATAAAGATTTTGGTTCGTATTGCGATGTTGCTTTGAATGTTAAGCAGCTCTGCTTTTGAACGGAATAGAAAATTCGTTTTGCAATTTTGTATCATCCACTTAGCAGATTAGCGCGAAAAGGCACTGCACGAAGGAGTGAAATACAATCAACTTTTAATTTTTCTTCAGTTTCATGGTAATGCCAATTTGGCGGCTCAACTAGTTGAGCGGGTATAGAACTGCCTCGAACTTGAACGGATAAAAGCATGATCGCAATACCTCCTAGATTTCGTATGTCAATTACTTCCAACACGGAAACCTATATGCAGATAATAAATGCCGTTTAATTTTATTACACAAACGCATACATTTTCACAGCATTTCACTGTGCCTCGGACCCGGGAGCCTACCAGAATATTTAAACTCTGACTTAGTAAGTTCAAGCATTGAACTTATATTTCTAGCGAATAGAGTTCCATATTGACACCATGTAAGTACACGATGAAAAAAAATAATTTGACGCTTCTAGGCATCAACACATACAAACGGTTTCAAATTCGACATTCAAATTTCAAGGAATACGTCACAATCATAGCTGATTATTTTACTCAATGAGCATAGATTATCTTTACATAGTAATAACAACTCAGTGCCTCACTCTGACCCAAAAGCAACAATTAAAAAAAAGCATTCCAACAACAATAGAAAACAAATCGTAAATCTCTAAAACGTTTGGAAAGAGATATTTAAAAATAGAACCGAACGAGCCATAGATAATGAACCGTTCGCGCATGCGTGAGTGACGTCCTTTAAGAAGTGTTTGACAGGCAAATTATAGTCTGCGGTGCGCAGGCGGCGGTAAGCGGGTTTCCTCACCGCTGGGTAGTGTAGGAGATAGGATGTTTGTCATTTAATGTCCAAAATGTTTTTGCTCTACTTTATAATACAATGAAGCGCAGTCATCTGGTTCAATTAGCCTGTCAGTTGGACGCCTAGGCCGATGATCAAACGCGTTTTGAAGATGACAGAACAAGATTCGCCCAAGTGATTCTAGTTCAGTTTTTTTCCAATTCAGCGGTAGTACAGTTTTGAACATAGCGAGACATTTGGCCACGAACTCAACTGATAGGAACTTTAGGAAGTCATGATACAGCCCAAGATGGTTTATAAATGTCTGACTAGTGACAGCCTATTAGCAGATTTTTCCCTCGAATCTATACAAGACTTATTTCTTTGGACAAATATCTTTTCTGAACTCTAAATGTCAATTGCATCATTTTAGATACCCAACCAAACGAAATACTTATTAACGGCCGCATGGTTTATGGAAGTTTTATAATAGTTTTATTATGCATATTAACACAATGGTTACAAAATTAAGTAGCTGTAAGTCTACCTTTGAATTGAGGGGCAAGGTTACTTAGGACCTATTTCACGAATATCGACGAATAAGTACAAACCAATAACTGCCACGGTGGCGCAGCGGTGAGCGTCGCATTTTAAAGTGACGGATGCGACGGAGATCCTAGGTTCATTCCCAGGTCGGGCCAAAAATTTGTACTTGAGGTTTTATGTTCAGCAAATCTCAGGGTAGTCCGGAGTTTGGAAGTTGGCGGTGTTTTACCCCCGTGCGTCGGAAAGCACGTTAAGCCGTCGGTCCTGCGTACGATCTCTCTCCGGTCGTATCAGATTGCTGTCCCATCGGGATATGAGAGTGAAAGGAATAGAGAGTGCACCTGTGTTTGCGCACACTTGTGCACTATAAATGTCCCGCGCAGTCGGTTAGTCGTTGTGAAATGCCACCATAGTCAAAATCGGCTAGGGGGACTATTTTTACAAACCAATGAATAATTCAAATATGGTACGTCATTTCGTATAAAGTAGTGGACGGCTATAAGTAATTCAGTCATTGTGAAACAGGCTCAAAATATGATAAAATAACTTTGGTCCCCTGTCTCTAGGCCTATCTTCATGATTCGTAAAAAATATGTTTTTGACAAGCCAAATGTTTAGTTTCCCTTTCTTTTATAGTTATTTATTCATAAAGGGTTATTTCTAATTTGTATTAATGGATTTAATTGCTGTGTTCAGCTTTTATCGATGTTCTAAAAGAATTTTATAATAATAAAATTATAGAAGGCGGTTTC
This sequence comes from Pyrausta aurata, assembly GCA_963584085.1. Classification (NCBI taxonomy): domain Eukaryota; kingdom Metazoa; phylum Arthropoda; class Insecta; order Lepidoptera; family Crambidae; genus Pyrausta; species Pyrausta aurata. The sequence goes on from OY757279.1 coordinate 2,721,072, forward strand.
ATTTCCATTTGTTTTTATTGGAATGAGGATTTCGTGTTTATTTGCGAAGTAAAGTTGAATGTAATTATTTTGCCTTAGAATATAAACAAAGTAACTTTTAATACCATCATAAAAAAAAGATCACTTCGAACTATAGTTTGGGGTCAAAATGGGATAGTAAGCAACGATGACGGCCGTGTATATGGAATTGGATCATGATTTAATACCTAAAAATGTAAAAAGACTAGACTATTTATATATATAAACTAGCGGCCCGCCAGCGACTTCGTAGGCGCGTAATAGTTTTACTCCGTTTGATTCCCATAGATAGATCGTAGCGAAAATATTTATAAGCGTATACGCATTAAACTACTTCTATAGCCTTCCCTCATAAATTAGCTGTCTAACAATGTAGCTAACATATTTTATAACCGGACCTATTGGTACTATTGTTCCTATTATTAGCGGAGAAACAAATTCCTTCAAGTCTTCTCCCGCTACCTACCTTAAGAGTTAGAACTTGAGCTTTGTTTATAGTCATAGCGAATACTCTACTTTCTTGAATTCAAATCGTGAATTCAAAGGGTTAATTCTATGAAGGGATCTACCACATCATCATCATCAATACCCAAAAGCCTAACTGCTAAACATAGACCCCCCCGAAAAGTTTGCAAAAAAAAATTGGACACCCTCGACCACAGAAACAGCGTTGAATGTCCACCGACAATATGAACAAACGATCTGCAATCTACACTGTACACAGACCGCCTTAAGAAAGAAAGAAAGAAAGAAGAAAGAAAATGAATTTATTAATTAATACCTGTTTAAATACAAAAAAAAATCTTTACTGTTTTAAGGAATAAAATTATCTCTTCTCGAGCATTTTCTCGAGAGCAACATCAATATCAAACACACTGATCATGTAATCTTTTTTATCAAACATGGCAAACATTGTGTCACAGACATGTCAAATGATTGTCAAAAATGATGTACAAAATATTTTTATCATTAGCACTAAAGAGTTTAGATATCAACTTCGAAGAAAATCATCCCCAGAATAACTTTGTAACCCTTTTTCACCCCCTTAGGAGATTAATTGCAATAAAATAAAAAAATAAGTCTTCCGTCAATTCTGTAAAAGAATGTGTATGCAAAATTTGAAGTAGATTGGACCAAGGGATCGCGTTGTTCCATACAAACTTTGCACCCCTTTTTGACCCCCTTAGGGGTCGAATTTCGAAAAATCCTTTCTTATCGGATCCCTACGTCATACAAAGAACACACCCTCCCAGTTTCAGGTTTCTTCGATCAGCGGTTTAGGCTGTGCGTTGATCCATCAGTCAGTCAGTCAGTCAATCAATAAGTCAGTCGTTCAGGACAAAGCATTTTATAGGTATAGAAGATTACACTTGTAAAAAGCAACTGTGAACCTGTGACAGACGAGGAATTGAACCCCGTGTCTTACGCAATCCGCGCGCATGCCTAAACCACTCGGCCACCGACACATTAACAAGCCCGTTGAATTTTGCAAGCGCTTTTTAACGCGTAGGCTGCGTGACATCATCAATGTTGTGAGATTGCTCTCACAATATCCGAAGGAAAATATTTTAACAATCAGTTAAGATGATGAAAGCCAATTTATAGTACACACTACACTACTTATTGGCGTAAACACATGAAATTAATAAAAGATTTATATTAATAAACATGGAATATCATCCCAACAAGCTTGTAAAAATAGAAGGGTCTCATAACAAAAACTATTAAAAAGACATACTATTTACACTAGCACTACCATCTCCCATTTTCGTTCGTAATTTGGAATTTAATTCACGTAAATGGTAGCACTAGCAAACTAGTTATACTTTTAAAGTAGTATCTTCTATATCTATATCTTATATATACTCGTATGTATAAAAGAAAGTCGTGTTTGTTACAACACTTATAACTCGAGAACGGCTGGACCGATTGCCATGGTTTTTGTTTTGTTAGATTTGCTTCCGTCTCGAATAGCAGAATAAAAACAATGAAAACTCGATTTGTGTAATGAATACTTAATCATTCTACTGTATAAAATAAGTCGGGTTTTCCTTCCTGACGCTATAACTCCAGAACGCATTAACCGATTTCCACGGTTTTGCATTCGTTGAAAAGGTCTCGGGCTCCGTGAGGTTTATATATAGCAAAGAAAATTTCCATAAAACGGGGCCGGGGCGGGACCGGGCTTGGGGCGAAACGAAGTTCGCTGGGACCGCTAGTTATTAATACAAATTCACTTTTCTCTAACTTTCGTATATGAATATTAAAGCAGCTTGTTGCAAAAAAAAGTAAAATAAAAATACTATCAAATAGAAATAACTGTGACTTGTTGAATATCATTACAATTTTCAATTTGTTTAGACTTCGTTAAATGTTTTTATGGTTATTTTTACGACGGGGCGTTGAGACACGGGCAATTTAAAATTAAAAACTAATTCTTTATAATGAAATAGCTAGTTGGAGGATTCCTTTATATTAATATTTCTACATTTTTTTAATAGCTATGTAGTTTATTTTCAAAGTAAGTTTGCAAAAGTTATCAAACCAAATAGGTTAGTACTACAACTATCCGTATGAATGAAGTCAATTGAATTCTATTTTTAAAACTTTGTAAGTACCTTGTAGCAGAAAAACTGCTAAACCGATTTTGATTGGGAAATAATATTTTTTTAAAGAATACCCACTCAATAAAAGGGAATTCTTATTTTCTTTCGTTCTTTTTAACACTTAGCCACTGAACAATTTGCAATGCCATTTTTTTTTCAAATTTTTACAATTAAAGTCTTGGGTCAAAATCCTTATAATGCGCTCCTAAATTAACTGTCTAAACCAGAGGTGCATATTTCAAATTCCACCGAATTTTTCTTCAGATCTTTAATTACTCTTAATTCAAGTATTTGTCCAATGATTTCGGTTGAGAATTTAAGGAGCGATATTAAAGTCTTTGTTTTTGTTTTAAACGATCTATTTTTTTTTAGAATTTGTGCGGGCGTAGTATGAAGCAAAATTTTTGATATTTCGCGTAGACAATGCTGAGACCAAATTGGTGTTTTCGTTTAAATTCTATTATATAAATACTTATTGATTAAGAATTTTTGAATGAAGGTTAAAAAAATTACAAATGTTTTTAAAGATATAATATAGCTACGTAATTTAAAAGGATATTTGATGCAGCTCAAAATCAGAAAATTTTAATTGTCCACGCGAAATGTCAACAATTTAAATGACGTAATTAATCAAGGAGCCAGTTAAATTGAATTCTGTAACGGCAAATAAAAAAAATCTGGCTGGTTCCTAGCTCAAAGGATTAGCATAGCTATCCAACGCGGCAACGCAGCCAGCATTATAGCCTCCTTGCCACAAGGAAACGGTTTCGTTTTTGAATAGTTTTTTTTTTGTTTTATTTATGATGCATGTCTTAGCTTATTTTTTTTAATGTTTGTTTGTTATTAATTTATCTTTAAAGTAGACTGTTCTCTAGAAAAAAACATTGCTTATCTGTGTATGTGCATCATAGCTAACCTTTACGTAGAAATAACTCACTGGTTAACCCTAAAATGCTACTTTTCAATCTATAGAGCGACCTCATGCCATCAATCCGTGGAGCCGACGTAGCAATGAAAGTCAAATTTCTTAACACGTCGAAAGCTAGACAGAACCGTTTCTAAAACAAAAGTAATAATTAGTCAAGGTGAGCTCGCGGGCAGCGAAGCGTATTGTTCGGTGGGCGGCGCGGGTAATATATATTTAATTGTGACGCCCTAAGAACGCCCACTCTGTATTTGGTGCAGTCTCTGGGAGGACAGAGGTGTGGAGTAGTTGGGAAAAATATTTTTTTATTTAATATATCTTTGGCATCGATGCACCGGTTATTACTTTGAACAGATTTTGCAATGCATTCAATAGTGAATGTAAAAATTTTGTTAAATGACTTTTGGATCTCGCAGTAACTGGGTTCTTATTCAAGCAAAAATTATTCCTTACCTTGCAAATATGACTGCTACAATCCGCAATGAACCTCTGATGTGGAATATGGCTTATACTACAAAATATTTTCTTTTATAACCACGTTATATTATCATTTACAAATCAAACTTATCCTTGTCCATTTAAGTTACTAAAACTTGTGATGGGATAAAACTGCTCTTCAGAGTATTACGTGAAACGTGGTACTAACGTTTAACAATTCCGCGAAACTCGGTAGCTCTACTCCTTCATTATACTAGTATGTTTACTTAAGTGCTGACGTTTTTTTTTTGCAAGTAGTAGGAATTTAAGTTACTTTACTTTTAAGTTTTGATTAATCAGCAGTTCTATAATGAAATAATTAAATATTTGTACTACATTCATTCACTCTGCTTCAACGGTATTACCGTGCAGTTATTCTATAAATATTCTGTATCAACACATGATAACATACATGATAAATGAGACTGACACATGGCGGTAAGTCTATTAAGCATAAACCAATGAAATTCGTTTAATGGCTTACGAATTAAAAAAAAAACTTTTTATAACAAATCCACTCCGCGCCACTCCTGTTTTAACAGTTATTCGGCCTGTTCATTCCCACGTTACGATCGCCGGCATTCGGGGGTTAAGCTAATTATTTGGTTTTTTTTTACAGAATACATTTACACGGCTCGTACTTAATTTAATTTTGAGGTACGTGGAAATGCTCAGGTTTTAATTGATGGAACTTTGATTTGAATTTTGCGCGCGACATTGTAAGATGAAAATGGCTGATAGGAATTTCAGCATTGGTATTCTTTATAACTATTGATTTGCTTATTATTCGTGTCAGGAGAGTAGGGCCTCGATTCTCACGTCAATTGAACTTTTTTCGTGTAGTAATTAGATTCCGAGTTTGCCAGTTTTAACTATATCAAGTTATATATCCACACGTAAAAATCGAAATGCATAGAAATCGTGACCCTGATAAGTAACTTACGTCTTAGCCCGGAATAGGATAACAGCTAGTTTTCGATAAAGCTATGTATGAATCAAGTCTTTTTATACTTTTAGGTAAAAATAAAGTAGCATCCTACCAAAATTCAGCGGTTCATCAAACCCCATGGTTTTAACGTGGTGCAAAGAAAACTAAGAAAAAATTTGAATTGTATGCCATGCTTAATTATTATTGTTAGCTAATATTGTTAACTATTATTGTTTGGGTACGTAAAGTCATATGACAGTTTCATGTTCCCAAATGTTATCATAGCATAAATGCTTCCAATCAATCCAAACACGTTAATCCAATAAACATCAAACCTTAATTTCCATACAAAAACAAAAAGTATGTTCTCTTGCCCAATAATTTAAATGTCCGAACTAAAACCTTGCCATATGTATATGTAGCGCCTTAACTACATAAATACAAGAAAAAGTTTTGTCTTTTCGGACACCATACCTCATAACAAAAAGTGACGGCTGAGCTGCTAAAACAGAATTTTAAGAGCTACTAATTGATACCAACCATTTGTTAAGAGACAAAAATGACATGCCTTGATGAAAACATACGGGATGTTACTTTGAACGGGCACGTTTAAGAAACTTTTGAAATTATATGAAATGAAATGCATTTTTTACAAAACATGGTCAAGTTAATGGTGGTACATTCTATCGGTTCAGCATGTTTTATCTATGTCAGACATGTAATTATATAAATTAAATAAATGGACACTAAAAATAACAAGCACAATATATTACTATAACCAACAACAAATCAATAATGTCCAAAAAACACAAAGTAAATTAAGCAGTACACAAAATCAATAATGAAAGTTAATTTCATAAAAATCATAATGTCCTAAATATTTAGATGTAGCAATGTCAAAAAACACTTTGATTTCTTTAGGTTTTAAAACTATGTTGGATAAAATCATCATCATCGTGGGGTGCCATCATCAAATTGAAGTTTAGAGGTCAGCATGTGGAAACCGATGCGGTCTTGAGCCGCTCTTTAAATGTTTATTATTTATTGATATTTTTGAAAAAAAAAAATGAAAAATACATTTATTGATATTTTCAATAATTAAATTTTTGCTCCTATTACAGGCCACAGCCCGTATTGACCCGTAGCATGTACGTCTCAAATTCTTCCCCGTATGTTGTAACCACAAAACCTCCGTACAAGATACAATCCGGACGCGTCGGTATCGGCGCATTGCTGCCTCTTGTCCCAGTTTTTGTGTCCCAACTAATGGGTAGCAGGCAAATCTGGATTTTGATCTGGGATGGGAATCGAAGCGACAGTCTCAACTACACGGCCATCTGGAACATGCCATGATAGAGATTTGATGTTCAAGTAAAATATTAGAACTTTAATTATATGTATTTTTTCCGTAGTATTCCATAAACACTGATTTAGTCGTTTTAAAAAAAGAATGAGAAGTAGCCGACAGCTACCTACCAACTCGAAATTAAACATAATAGTAATTCAAATGCTGACTGTTGGCCTCATAATTGTTTTCTTTTTCTCTTCTCTTCTCTTCTACATACATAAAACAAAGTCGTACTAGTTATACTACATGTAACTTGATAACAGATGATATTTTGTTGGATTTACTGACATGATTAACGGGGACGGGTCTGGGCGGGGTCGGGGCGATATGAAGTGCGTTGGGACCACTAGTTTAAAAATAACGAAATCAATTTAGCATATCAATGATCAAAACATTGAACACTGACAGACAATCAGTTAGGTATGTTAACAGAACTATTCAGTAATGGAGGGCCACTGCCGCCGAATTACCCAAAAAAGAAGAGTGAAATGTTTTATTTACTAGTTTAATGGTCTGAGTAGACGAACGACTAAGTTGAGTAAGAGGTGAAACTATTTCTTCGTGGAACATCGAGCCCAAATAAAAACAGTATTGATTAATCTAAATAATAAATTTCTATCAGCTTGTTTCATTTTATCTCACGTGTAGGCTCTCTTGTTGTAGGTTCTTGACTTAATTAGATATTTTTCACGGTTGAGAAATCTGAAAAAACGAGTTCCTTGTTAAAGAAGGTACATAATTCATAAATATTATAAAGCTGAAGAGTTTGTTTGTTTGTTTGTTCGTTTGAACGCGCTAATCTCCGAAACTACCGAATTGAATAATTCTTTTTGTGTTGGATAGTCCAGTTATCGAGGAAGACTATAGGCTATATAACATCACGCTACGACCAATAGGAGCAAAGATATAGCGGTAAATGTGTAAAAATCGGGAGAAAGAAGTCACTATTCCACGCGGGCGAAGTCGCGGGCAAAAGCTAGCAATCTATATTTTTTGAGTCTAACAACACGACACAGTCTTGGGTTGCCTCTGGAAGACAAAAAGTAATGCTTTTGAACAATTGTATCTTAAAATAATTTATCAGACTCGAAAAATCAGTTCATCTTAAAAATGTTCTGTATTCGCGACTAATCGTAACGACTTATCGCATCGACTAGTCGCTCGTTTGCTCTCCCTACTACTACACAGCGTCCTTATCTAGTATCGACTACCCATGTCAGGGCGCGTTTGACACTACCGGCGACTGCATGTACACATTATGACACTATTCAAAGACTAGCGGTCAATGGTAACATTAATAAATAAATAAATAAATATGCGCCAGACAACACACCAATTGTCTGGTTTCGTGGTAAGGAATTTTCTTCCTTGTGTTACGAAGTACCAGACAACGATTATGACGGGGGCGTCTCCCATAAATACCTACTTAAATACATATAACATCCATGACTTAGGTACAAATGTTCGTGCTCATCACACAAACATTTGCCCCTTGCGGGATTCGAACCCGCGACGGCCGGCATAATAGTCAAGAGCGCTAACCAATACACCAAACGCGTTGTCTGACATTGTTTATAAAAAAAAGCAACTGCGAGTTGGTTTCGCGCACTTAGCTTTAAACGGAATTCAGAGTCTACTTACTTTTACCTAGTGAAATAGTTACCCTACCCGATTTCGACTACGGTGGCCAGTCACAACGACTAACCGACTGCGCGGGACATATTATGGTGCACAAGTGTGTGCGCAAACACAGGTGCACTTTCTATTCCTTTCACTCTCATAGCCCGCTGGGACAGCAATCTGACACGAAGGCTTTACGTGCTTTCCGAGGCACGGGGGTGAAACACCGCCAACTTCCAAGCTCCGGGCTTCCCTGAGAATTTCTGAACAGAAAAAAACAGGTACATAATTTTGGCTTGACCCGGGAATCGAATCCAGGACTTCGGGACTCTTTACATAGTGCTTGTATGTCAGGTATCTATCTACCTAAGTGAAACATTTACCTTCTTAAATTCCCTATTACAGTGCGTTACCGCTATTTCACCATTCTCTGTACACACATTGCTCTGTGTCCACTCTGAAAGTACCCAATATGTTACACCGAGAAGTGTCAAACCATCAAACATAGGTTATTATTTCCGTGTATTCGTCCTGTCACTTTTTGACAGCAAGCTCAGAAAGACCACCTCAGCAGAGCCAAAAAAAAAGGGATCCAAGGGAAGATTAAAGCAATTTCATGGATTGAAATGAAATGAGTAGTATTTTCTTTTTTCTGAATTTAATCTTCGGATTTTTCCTGGTTTGCGGGTTCCAAACTTTTTGTTATGTTTTGAATTCTTCAAGTTAATAGTTTTCTCGGTTAATTAGTTATATCTGGATGACCGAGTTTTACTCGGATTAACGGATAATATGAGGGTAAAGTTGTAACTACAGACCCAATAGTTTCCGAGGTAAACCTTGTCGAAATTCATTAATTTATTCGATCTAACTGCAGGGATAAAATCCTGGGGAACAAGTCTCTCATAGTGTAGCATAATTAGTTATATTAGTTCATTGAAAGGATTCTACTAATAACTACCCCTTTAGAATTATATTCACCAAAATCTGAAAAAGCGGCAGAATATTTGCAGCTTTCTCGATTATTGTCCAAAGCCAGAGAGTACTTGGGGCATATTGCGATCCAACTTAATCCGTTCAATTCTGAGGCAGTTCAATTCCCACTGAGTGTAAACGAATATTATTAATATAGTAACATTATAATAATACTACAATAATATATATATATAGATATACAACAAAAGATATAAGCTTTCTTATATTTCAACCACATTATAATATGTATATATTTATAAAATTAGTTCATACTACAATCGTATGAATATTCATATTTATATTGTTATATTATAGTAATTATTATCAACATAATGCGAAATTGCAATAAGGATTGCTAATTTGACAGTGAAGCAGAGCGTTATAACTGTCAGAACTGCATCGCAATACGCACCCTTGTCATTCCATATTTATGATGATCACAACTTTATTCATGAGGTAAACGGCTATTTAGATGGAAAAGCTGTGAACCTCCTTAATTTTCTTTAAAAAATATATTATTTACCTTAACTTCAGCCGTCTCATAAAAACTAGAAGTGTCTATCTCAATTGGGTGTTCAATAAATAAAGCGTTCTAGAAGCAACTGAACTCCAATAAATAGTCCAAAAATAGACAGAAGCCCAGACAAAAGGCACCGACAGCTAGTTATACATATAATTATACAAAAAATATGTCGTCGGCGTCAAACGTTTGCACGGAATACAAAAAATATACATATGATAGAGAAATTGAAGCAGCCATCCCGTTTGGGTTAAATAGATTTTTCTGATTGTGTATTATTTACTTTTGATAATAAAACTAATTTTCCTGGCATTTTTTAGCATTCCCACTTTTTTCCTTTTTGTTGCAGACAGATAGGTACAATTAAAAAAAATTTGTCCAACTAAGTGAAAAAATTAAAAAATAAATTGTCCTACTTAAAAATAATTATGATTTAATAAGCTTAAAATAACGTAAGCATGATATTATTCACAGACCCCAAAAGCATTTGTTACTTCTTAATAGAATACAAATGCGTTATTTTAAGCTTTTTAGTAATTTTTGAAGTAACATTTTAAATTAATATTTTTGCACTAACTTTGGCCAATTTATTGGTAATAAAGTAGGTTTATCTAAGGCTTTGTTGTCTAAAATATGGCAACAATTAGGTACCTATTTCTACGATGGACAGTTTTGTTGTGTCTGTTGAATTTTCTCTATGATCCATACCTCAGAACGAAATTCTATAAAAGCTCGCGGCAAAAAGGTGGTGTTGCCGCCTAGTGGGAATACGCGAAAGAAAATAATAATGCTTAAGGCTCCTCACGCGTTGAAGCCTGAATTTTAGTGCTCATTCACTATTCTGTCAATTTTAAATGTATATTCCTTGCATTCCTTAGTTTCTGTTTTCTAACAGCCAGAAATATTCCCCGCTAATTATTGAACTTCTGCGTTTTCAAGCGGTTGACTGTCAGAACCGTTTCTTACGGCTGTCCTGTTTTGCGGCACCACTGTAATACCGGATCCTGCAGAAAACTTTGGTGTTCACACGGCTGTTTTTTGCGGGTACGGTTGTCCGTCAAATGAGTCCTGCCAAAATCTCGCTTGCACAAACTTACCAATAAAGCGGCTCGCTGTATATTCCTATCTTTCACAGCGTTGCCATGGTAACTGTTTGTGCATGACGTATTGAAAATGACGGTTCATTACAGAAGTGGAACTGGTCCAGTTTAATAGCAAAACTGGATAAGTAAAAAACATAGATTTATACGGGTCACTGCTAAACGGGTTGGCTGTGTGAACATTAGCATAAAACTATTCCAGGTAATAATAGTCCTCCTAGCCGATTTCGACTACGGTGGCCAGTCACAGGGACTAACCGACTGCGCGAGACTTAATATAGTTACATTATATTATAGTGCGCAAGTGTGTGCGCAAATATAGGTGCTCTCTATTCCTTTCACACTCAAAGCCCGATGGGACAGCAATCTGACACGACCGGAGAGAGATCAGGCGCAGGACTAACGGCGCAACGTGCTTTCAGAGGCACGGGGGTGAAACACCGCCAACTTCCAAACTCCGGGGTTACCTGAGAATTTCTGAACAGAAAAACCCAGGTACATATGTTTGGCCCGACCCGGAAATTGAACCCGGGACCTCTGGCGCAGCCGTTGCTTTAAAATGTGACCCTCTAACCGCTGCGCCACCGAGGCAGTTTATTCCAGGTAGATTTGAAATAGCAAATTAGTAATATTAGCAGTTCAAGAGTCTGTTTTACCATCGCCACATAAGCGGTAACCAACGATTATTCAAATATAGAACGTAATTTCGTATAAAGTGGACAGATACCGCTTCTTCTTCTTAAGCTTAAGAGCTTCGCTCTTGTCGGTGGAGTAATTGCCATTCTTTCCTTTTGTACGCCTTTCTCTTGACCTCCTGATATGACATAACATATACTTTTTCCTTTACTTGATCGAAATAACTTCTCCTCGGTCTTCCTCTTCCCCTCTTTCCTTCCACTTTTCCTTCCATGATACCAGATACCGATAGTAGGAACTAAATCAGACATTGTAAAACATGTACAGCTTAAATAAAATATAATAAGTCAAAGTGTCATTAATGTACCAAGGCCCTAAACGTCCAGTCTCGCTTCTTGGTCGTTTTGACCGCGCGAGGGTTAAGTTCAAATGGTATTCAAGGTTAGAAGACAATAGACCAGCGGGGGGTTGACTGGGCTCACGACAGACTGATGTTCCAGTGTTTTAAAATTTTGTATTATTTTACACTTATGGCGTTTTAGCAGGCGGCCGTTGGAAAAAGTGAGATTTTACTTTTAAATTTAGTGATAGTTTAAAAAAAATTGGTCCAAAAGCTGTGGCAAGTCGTCAAGCTTCGCCATTTTAGTAACTAGCCGATTTCAAGGGTATCGATACGCTAATATTTTCATTGAAAATATATTGTAGATGACTAAAAAAGCAAAATGAAGTTAGAACTATTAGCTACTTGTGTAGCTGGGTGAATATCCCAAGCGTAATTTTTTTGCGTCCGGGCTGAGAATCGTCATGTACTAAAAAGATACACTTTTGTAATTTTTTTTCTTGAAAGTAAACTTTTGTATCCATACCAGGCCATAAATATAAATTGTATAAAATATTTCAGTTACCTGAAAAAAATTAAATTACCTCACAATTCTAAGTTTGGTGGCTTGTCCGCAATCCGTTTTGCTGGATATTTCCCTCAGTCTAAAGAAAATTACAGGAAATTTTTCAAATTGATTTATTTTATTTCCATTCGGATTAATTTTCCCATCTGCTGTTAGTGATATTTTCATATTTGGTGCGTTACCTAACCCTAGAGCATGACAAGATGGTCTGTCCGCGCGAAATTAACAATTTTGGTGGCATTTATGAAAGAGACAACCTAACCCGCATAAACGAACAAAAAAAAATATTGTTCCCGACTCTCACTCCAGTCAGCCGGGCACTCACGCGCAGTGAAGAAACAGGTGCGCTATCTCGTTGCGTTTTTCCGCCAAAAATTAAAGTATTCCATTTTTTTACCTCCGGACAAAAAATCTGCAATTTTGGTGTTCCTGTTTAAATTACTTTTTAGTAATTAATTTGTTGTGGCAATGCAGTGTTTTATGAACGCATGGTGTGCTTTTAAAGTGATATAAAGTTTGGTAGAATATCCGAAACAGTTTTTATTTTACGTATTTTTTTATATAAAATTTCAATTTTGGTGGTGCAATTTTGGTGGTTTTGGTGGTAATTTGGTACACCAAAATTGCTTAGCTAACACCAAAATTAGACGAGATCGAGAAGTTCTATTGGCAGTTGTACACCTCAGTTGCCAAACCCGTTGATAGCCCGACAGGGCTCTGACAAGAGACCCAAGAGCTATCCTAACCCGTCACTACACCAAAGACATCCCAGACATCAGCCTCTACGAGATTAGGATGGCCCTGAAACAGCTTAAAACAACAAGGCACCTGGCCAGGACGGAATCACATCAGAGCTTCTGAATGCGGGTGGAACACCTTCAGAGACTCTTTAATTCCGTGCTGCTAAAGGGCATGATGCCTGGGGCACGGAACAGGAGTGTGGTGGTGTTGTTCTTCAAACAAGGAGACATAACCTTATTGAAGAACTATAGACCCATCTCACTCCTGATTTATGTCTACAATCTGTTCTCAAGAGTCATCACGAATCGCCTCGCACGTAGGTTTGATGACTTCCAGCCTCCCCCCGAACAAGCTAGATTTCGAAAAGGCTACAGTACCATAGACCACATCCATACGCACACCCTTAGGCAAATAATACAGAAGTCCGAGGAGTATAATATGCCTCTACGTTTAGCGTTTGTGAACTATGAGAAGGCCTTTGATTCGTTTGAAACTTGGGCGGTGCTTCGGTCTCATCAGCGGTGTCACATAGACTATAGGTATATAGAAGTGTTAAAGTGTCTGTATAACAACGCCACCATGTCGGTACGCCTTCAAGCCCCTGGAATAGGAAGGACTCGGCATCAAAGTAAATGGCGAATACATCATACATCTCCGGTTTGTCGATGATATAGTCCATGTGGCAAAGACGCTGGATGATCTTGGCACTATGCTCGAAGATCTTAAACGAGTATCCCAACAAGTGGGTCTTAAAATGAACATGGAAAAGACGAAAATTATGTCGAGTTCCCGTGTTGTACCCACTCCGGTATCTGTTGGGAACACAACTCTTGAAGTTGTCGATGCGTACGTCTACCTTGGACAAGTGGTCTAATTAGGTAGGTCCAACTTTGAGAAAGAAGTCAATCGACGAATCCAACTCGGCTGGGCAGCGTTCGGGAAACTGCGCAAGAGCGTCTTCTCGTCTCAACTACCTCAGTGTCTGAAGATGAAAGTCTTTAACCAGTGTGTGTTACCTGTGATGACATACGGATCCGAAACGTGGTCTCTAACTATGGTAACTATGGGCCTCATAAAGAAGCTCAAAATCACACAACGAGCGATGGAGAGGGCTATGCTCGGTGTTTCTCTACGAGATCGAATCAGAAACGAGGAGATACGTAGAAGAACTAAAGTAACGGATATAGCCCTACGAATCAGTTAGCTTAAGTGGCAGTGGGTAGGGCACATAGCGCGTAGAACTGATGGCCGATGGGGCAGAAAAGTTCTAGATTGGAGACCCTTCGACCAAAAGCGCAGCGTAGGATGACCACCGACAATGGACAGACGACCTTGTAAAGATCGCAGGATCGCACTGGATGCAGACCGTTTACAAGCGGTCGCTGTGGAAAGCCGTGTGGAAGGCCTATGTTCAGCAGTGGACGTCCTTTGTCTGATAATGATGATGATGATGATTTCTAATATAACGGCGGTTAATCATGGCTTTTTATTACTAAGCGCGGTTTCTTGCAACTTCATCTGGTGATTGTCTGAGGCACAGAGAGCTTAAACCATTGAACAACTTAGTTAGTTAGTTAGTTTGGCTGGGGTGTTTCCGCACTTAGCCTCACGATTGGGCCATTGTACGTATATCCCTCCTTTTTCATTCTAACCACCCCAGGCTCTCCCAGAAGGCTAGCAAACTGCCTAGATTGCTAAAGACCTCTGGGAATGTTGCCGGGGATTTGAGAAAGTTTGCCCGTTGTTCCATCACACCCATACACTCCATGAGCACATGCTGTGGTGTTTCTTCTGCCCCCATGCAACCTTTGCATAGGGGAATGTCTGTGACACCTATTGTGAATAGATGTTTGTTTAAGAGACTATGGCCAGCTATAGTGCCTATAACCATGTGCAGTTTGTCTCTTGGTAACCGGATGAGGTTGCGGGCAAGCCTTTTCGAAGCTTCCGGAATTGCGTTCTTTGTTTGCCTGCAACCTTTACCATTTCTCCATGCTGCTTCGGTTTCTGCACGTAGCCAAGTTCTTATTTGGGCCTGCGGTATGGGTAGTAATGGTTCCGGGCCATATACTGTTGTCGCCGAGCCCCTCTTGGCTAGTTCGTCGGCAGCGTCGTTGCCTAGTGAGTTACTGTGTCCTTTGATCCATTGCAAGGTTACCTCATTTGTGCTTGCTATGGATTGGAGTGCTTTATGGCACTCCCAAATAAGGACAGTTTTGATGCTATTGTTTTGTAGGGCCTGGAGCACCGATGCGCTGTCCGAGACGATTTTAATGTGTTGGTCTTTTACGTCTCTGGCTGCAACCGCCTGTGCGTCTCTGGTGATGCCGATACATTCTGCTTGAAAGATTGTATTTAGCTTGTCAAGAGTAGTTGATATATTAATATTTAGGTCATTCGAGAAGACTCCAGCTCCTGTACCCTGTGAGGTTTTGGATTATTATCATTGAACAACTATTACTAGCTCAAGGAAGTGACACCACGAACAAATATCGTGCCTCGTGAATTGACGCCACAGGCCATCAACTTATACAAAAGGTTTCTTATTCGAAATTAAAATTTCAAGGAATTCGTCACAATTTTGTCGTCGTTTGTCATTTTTGCTTGACATATAGCTTCTCTCTAAGTAGTAATAACAACTCACTGGCTAAAACCTACTAGTGTGTATAAAGCGAGGTTCTCGGTACAGTGGTAGGCACACGGCACCGGTGTCACATCATTCTCCTCAAATCTGTCGAAATGTTGCAAATGATTTTGGTGATTCCTGTGTTTGTTTTGGATGGAAATGTTAAAAATTAATCGACAAAATATGACAAATCAGGTAGGTCGATGTGATACCGTGTGTACCACTCACTAAGATACTTATTATTGACATTCAAAACCAAAAACACAGAATGTTGCATTACCGTATCTGATGGATTTCTAATTTTGGTGCAGTTGATAAATTTTGGTGTCAGATTATCTAATTTTGGTGGCCTGTGACAATTTTGGTGGGTGATCAATTTTGGTGTTTCAAATATTTCAGAAATTATTATTATTATTTTAATTTCACTGACGTTTCATGTAACTGTAGACAACACTCTTGCTTATGATTAAACAAATTTAGCCGAAAAGTTATAAACTAAAATTACCACCAAAATTAGACAAAAATTCATGGTTGTTGAGATTTGCCCAGCTGCTAAAGGATCCATATCGCTTTATCATGATTATAGTTTACCCGTTGCCATTTTGAAGTTGTCAATTATGAAAATTATAGGGAAATTGAGAGTCAAGAAGTTTCAATTTTGACACATAATGTATGGAAAGAATTTGAAACTGTCAAAATGGCATTCTTTGAGTAGCTTGATTAAGGACTGATAGGGCTAATGGAAATCGATTGTTTTAGTAGTTTTATATTTTAAATAGTAATTATCGGTCTCGTAAAACTATAATAATAAAATCACTTTACTTGATTAATAACAAACAAAAAAAACTACTATTCACTATTCAAAAACGAAACCATTTCCTTGTGGCAAGGAGGCTATAATGCTGGCTGCGTTGCCGCGTATAGCTATGCTAATCCTTAGAGCTAGGAACCAGCCAGTTTTATTATTGGCCGTAACAGAATTGTTTTGGAGATTTTTTTCTAAACAACAATTTAGCAGAAGGAAGATGACTTAAAAATATTTCGTCACCAAAAATAGCTTCCCAGAAAAAAAAACGTCAAAACAAAGACTGTCAGACGGTGTCCGGCCGCTAAAAACGCCTAACTCGTGTTCTTAGCTTTTTAGTTTTTATTTCTTTCGCGCATTCTCTGATGTCGCAGGCGTGTTTGAAGAAATAAACAAATGAAATATGTGTTTGCGAGTTTTCGTTCCTTGTTTTATTGGCAGCTTCAAAAACAACAGCTTTGTAGAATGTTTGGATTTGAAGTTTTAAGTTTTGAGATAAAATTATGCATACGTAAAAAAGTGAAAAGTAACACTAAAATTACAAAATGAAAAAATATGGCTTCTACGCTATAGAAAAACTCATTAGGGTTCCGTAGCCGAATGGCAAAAAACGGAACCCTTATAGTTTCGTCAAGTCTGTCTGTCTGTCTGTCTGTCTGTCTGTCTGTCTGTCTGTCTGTCTGTCTGTCTGTCTGTCTGTCTGTCCGTCCGTATGTCACAGCCACTTTATTCTGAAACTATAAGCATCACATAGATGAAACTTGGTAGGTAGGTGTATTTTGTTCACCGCTTTCTGATTCAGATACAAAAAGTTAGAAAAAATAATATTTAAGGGGGGGCTCCCATACATGAAACTAAAACCTAAAATTTTTTTTTTACTTAAACCTATGCGTGTGGGATATCTATGGATAGGTCTTTTAAAATGATGTTGAGGTTTCTAAAACCATTTTTTCTAAAAGTGTAAGGTTTGAGATATAGACGCTTCCAAAGTGGTAAAATGGGCGTCCCCCCCCATCTAACTTTTGAACTAAGAAAGTGAAAATTTTGAAAAAAATATATGATGTAGATCTCAACAAAAACTTGCAACGAAAATTGGTTTGAAGGAGATCGAACCAGTAGTTTTTGAGATATTGCACATTTTTATCAACCGCAAATATAACTTTGTCTTTCATACAAACACTATGAAAAACAAAGTTATTTTTGCCGTCGCAATATATCGTGATGTTTTCGTTAAGTGAAAGTAAGTGGACCCTGAATTTAGTTAAGGGTGGCACGGAACCCTCAGTGCGCGGGTCCGACACGCACTTAACCGGTTTTTTTCTTGTAAAGCCAAGCCACACAATAATTAAGATATCACAAAAAACAAATACAGTAACTCTGTCAACTGAAAATCTTCATAATATTTTGCCACGATATTCAGTATCAATAAGCTGTATAAATGACAAATGGAATCATATTTTTTGTCATCCATCATGGATTTAGTTTTCCCAGGGATCGAATATCTCACTTGACAATGGGAATGTAAAAACATAACCCTCTTTTTCGGGTTTCGGTAAAAAGCGGGTCAAGGGCGAAAATATAAACTTTGCTATTTTTTTATTTGCCGCGGAATTTGTCTATTTGTTTGTTTGATAAAAACAGTAAACATCTATTCAAAAACACTAGTCTATTTAAAAAAAATACCGAAACCGCACAACATATTTACTTTTACATCCAAAACTTTACCTAGCTTTGCTTTTGAGAATCTACATAAATAAATAAAAGACAAGGCATCAAGCAAAATCATGTCGCAATTTTCTTAAAATCGCCACAATTCCCATTACTCGACTAAATCGTCTTAACTCAACCGGGATTAGTGCTAATTAATATTTGAGAACAATACCACTTCAATTATAGCGGCTTAAAATGTAAGGTTTCCGACTTAGGCGCTTTTGCTTTTTGGACGGACTAATTTGAAATCTTTAGGAGGGCTTACGTACGGATTTGTTGAAACATTTGCAAATGCTTAGTTATTTATTATATTAGACAAACCTGGCTGAATAACTTGTAAACTTACTATTCCTATTTCCTATGGTTACCACATAACTTAGAAAACAAACTTTCTTATGATTGTAATCACGCGGTTTTTACAATCTGACGCTGACATAGATAACGGCACAATGTGCAGTGCAACACTACGCCTCCCCATTATTAGGTAGGTAAACCGCTTTATTTAGACTTCGCCTGCGGGGCACAGGGGCGCGGGGGGAGGCGATAGCGGGTCGCGCGAGAGGTGCGGGTGGCGCAGAAACACCCGCCCGCGCCGCTCACTAACCGCGCTCTCGTCTCCCCCCGCACCCCTTTGCCCCGTAGGCGAGATCTCAATTTCGCGGTCTACCTATAGGTTTATGATTGGGAGTTTTTAATTATAAAATTCGGTTACCTATATGTGTGTGATGCTCGGCAGCTGTGCCATTCATATTTTAATTATTAAGTAAATCAAAAAAAGAAGTTCGATGCTCAAATGAAGTCATTATATCAATTATTTCTTGTAGTTAACTACATAAAAGCAATTATGTGTAATAACAATTTGTACAAAAGTGATGTTAACAAGACGGAATCTTGACGATTACACCAATTTTATACTTTGTTATGAATTCTTAATCGGTTTGACAAGGCAAAAGAATGGCGCAGTTTTTATTTGATTTAATGAAAACGTAGCATATACTCTATTATTTGTAAAAGGGTGGTTTATTCGTCCAAGGTAAAAGGACCTAGTTTCTGCAATATAAAAAAAAAACATCATGAAGTAACTAATTCGTACATAAATGAGGAAAAAATACACCTCTTACGGCCTTTTTCACAATGTCTGAATAAGTTCCCATTAGCGTTATCTGACCACTTCATACAAAATGACGTTTCATATTTGAATTTTTCGTTGGTTTGTTTTAATCTTCGATGGTGAAACAGGCCTTGCTTGACTAATATTATTCCAAATAATAGCAAACGAAAAATAATATACCCACTTTTTGGAACTATCCTCCATCATACAGCCTTTGATTTTAGTAAAATGTTTGCTATATTATTAAAAAGTACAGAGAAAAATGCTATTAAAACGCAAACTTCTGAAAAAAATCATTTCCCTTTGTGGCATCTCTGTAGTCGGTTAAAAAGAAATATAACGTGGACCTCGAACAATTATTTTAAAGACATAACAAGCGAATGGTGCTTGAATGTAACCAATAAAAAGGATTACAATAAAAACAGTAATGATTTTAGCAATTAAAATCGGCTATAATTGGTTAAACACACAGAAAATAATTGAAATACTGCGAATTCTTATTTAGAAGCCACATAAAAGTGGTAGCGATTCGTTAAAAAACCAGTCATATTAATTGAGATGCAGAAATATTGAACTAAAAGCAATACTCGGCAATACTAAGGCCACTGTTTCTCCTCCGTTAACAACGAATAATTCAAATATGGAACGTCATTTCGTATGAAGTATTAGACAGACAGATACCGCTACCCAGACCTTATTAGGACATTGTGAAACAGGCCGTTAGTTAATTTAACTGTTAGTGGTAAATATTTAATTCACAACAGTCCATAAATTCGTTGTAAATATAAATAACAAATAAAATGAATTTTATTTCAGGTACCCAGATCTAATACAAATTAAAAGTTTCAAAATACATCAAAGGAGCATGGCGGATTTTTTAAAATATTTTATTTATATATAAATTGCACTTGTAAAAAGCAACCGTGACTCTGTGACAGACGAGGAATCGAACCCCGTGTCTTACGCTATCCGGGCGTGCACGTGTTACAAGTGCAATTTATATTATTAAGTTTGTATAGTGACAAAACACTATAATAACAAAAATCAACTATTTTATTTACTTTTCAAGACAGTCAATTTTACAAAAACAAAGCATAGCATAATGAAAAGAATCTTCTTTTATATTAATTAACTCTTTTTTTCTGCCACTTTCAGTCTAGACATCACTTCCCAAGTTTCCAATTTTTGCTCATTAACTATTAATGATTGCACTTACCGTCTCCGCTACAAATCTGTAGTTCTGCGAAATCGTAGCAGATGTGCCGTTCTGTCTGCCGTTGCTTCCGTTTGGTCTATTCAAGGATCTTAGGGTGTATTCACATTAGAGTTATACAATACAAAATGTGGAGTGAAATAAATAATATACGATGTAAGTCCGTCTTTGGCTCTAAGTCCTACATGTCTGTATATTATGTTATCATCGATGCGCTGTGGATTTTGTAATACAAATAAAATGAAAATAGTAAGTTTTCATTAATCATCATCATCTTAATCAAATTAAAGAGCTAGGCTCTTGTAGGTAGATTTTTTTAAATTTATACGCTCTTCCGCCATTTACTTGACATTTTGATCTCTTGATACGACTATACGTTTTGTTTTATTTGATGCAAGGCATATGGCTTTTTCTTGGTCTCCCTCTGTTTCTTATTCCTACTAATAATTCATAAATATGATTCTTATTTAGTTTTTATGGGCATTTCTACATAAACGACTGATTGACCTACTGGAGCAAAAAAACTACCTTTAAAATTGAATAACGTGTCTCCAAAAAATCACACGTATTTATACAACTCTTGGCTTGATGGAGATCATATCAAAAAGGCCACCAGGTTGTACATATGGCTTTAAAAAAATCTGGAAGTTCAAAAACGGGCAGAATTTGGCCTAAAATGGAGTGTCCGATTCCCAGAATATTCTCGTTTTTGTTTCATAACTTTTAAAATAATGACTTACTCATTATTATTTCTACATTCCTATAACAAGGGATAAATAATGAAGCCATAACAGTGTTTATATTGATTCTGAATCCTTTAGTTTTGATATAGTGACACATTAAAATATTGTCCGAGGGGTGTACCTCAATTCGGTGAAATTTACTTTTATTTACCTATAGCACTATCTACGCTTAATAGAAACGGTTACTATGGATTCCCGCCATCTAACCGTTGCGCCCGAGCGGCCGAGCACTATAGACGTGGGACTTGTTGCGTTGAGGAGCAATTTTCAGAGGTTCGAAATCATTCGGTGTTTTTAGTTTAGGGTAATTTCTCAAATCGGTGTGCCACTTCAATTATGTTTCTGAAGTATTTTTGGAGATTTGTGCTAAAATTAATAAGTGTTTAACTGCATTTTGCCGTTACATTTAGTTAAAATTACTGTTACTCATAATATTTTTGAGTAATTTTATGTATTGTGATATTTTCTCAAATCCGTGGATCTCAATTCCGCTAGAAAATGGGCACCGAATTAAGATTTTACTGTAATATTATGAATTTTGCTAATGAACTATTCATTTATTTCATAAAACGATTTTGCTGGAGATTGTGTATGGCACTGTCTTATTTTTTCCAAGACTTAGGCCAATTTTAGTAAAACTCTCTCTCTCTCACAATCCAATAAACAGATTGAAAAAGTGTAGACACAAAGCTATTTCTTTTGAAACTTAAGAGCTTGGCTCTTGTCGGTGGAGCAATTGCTATTATGGTTTTACAATATTTTTAACACTCACAGTGTCATATTTTATTCTTAAAAGATGAAATATGAAACCAAAAATTGCGCGCGGGCGGGATTCTTTTGTCTTTTTCTTGTCATCCTGGTATGACATGACATTTACTTTTTCCCTTACTTGGTCAAAATAACTTCTCCTAGGTCTTTTTCATTCCTTCCACTTTCAAAAATTTCAGATAGGCAAAATAAATGAATTGACGGTTTTATGTATTAATGGCAATAAATAGAGCAATAAAAATACACTTAAACAAAGACCTATCCTAAGTTCTATCAATAAAGACACATCACCATCATATGAAAAGGACGTCCACTACTGAACATAGGCCTACCCCAAGGCTTTCCACGGCGACCGATCACTAGCGTTCTGCATCAAGTTTAATCTTGCAATCTTTACAAGGTAGTCTGTCCATCTTGTCTGTGGACGTCCTACACTGTGTCTTTGGTTCTCCAATCTAGAACTTTTCTGCCTCAACGGCCATCACAACGGCCATCAGTTCTTCGCGCTATGTGCCCTTTTCATTGTCACTTAAGCTTACTATTTTTAAGGATACGTCCTTTACCTTAGTTTTTCTATGTATCTCCTTATTTCTGATTAGTTCTCATAGAGAAACACTGAGCATAGCCCTCTCCATCACTCGTTATGTGATTTTGAGCTTCTTTATAAGGCCCATAGTAAGATACCATGTTTCGGATCCATATGTCATCACACACCTCCGGTATGCCAATGATATAGTCGTTGTGGCAAAGACGCTGAACAACCTTGGCACTATATACTCGAAGAAATGGATGAAAAAGACGAAAATCATGTCGAGCTCCCATAGTGTACATACTCCAGTATCTGTTGGGAACTAAATTCTTAAATTTGTTGACGAGTATGAGTCTATCTGGGAATAGTAATCCAACTAGGTAGGTTAAACTTTGAGAAAGAGGTCAATCAACGATTCCAACTCAGCTAGGCAGCGTTCGGGAAATTGTGCAAAAGTATCTTCTCGTCTCTATTACTCTAGTGTCGTAGGAAGACGAAAGTCTTCAACCAGTGTTTGTAACCAAACATAAATAAAATGTTGATTAGATTTTTTTGAATATATTTCAAACAATCAATAAAGAAAGGCACAAATAATACCTGAAATAAACCATTACCGATAGACCAGCAGTTATTTAACAAAACGCTTTAGGTATTTATTATTCTTGTCATTGTAATACATTTTTTTTATAAGGTTACATAAATTCTCAATTCAATTTCTCAATTCGGTGCTTTCTCAATCCGGTGCTTAACTTTTCTCATTAACCACTCAACAAAATTAAGGCAAATAGTTATTTTAAGATTCAGGATGGGGTAAACTTAATTTTATATTATATAAATTACTTAAAAAAGCAAATTACAAATCGACCACCGAATTGAGAAAAAAAGTACCCTTCTGTAGAATTAATGTCCTTATGATAAAAAAATAATATATCTAAGTATTTATATTTTTGCCGTTTTGTTCGGAAAGAAACGAACATTTTATATTATTTGAACCAGAATACCTTCGATCGTTATATTATTTATGAACCGTTGTTCTTCTTAAAACCGTTTTATAACTAAACCCTGGCTGACATCAGTTTGTTTATAAACTACGTGTAAATAGAAGAAACTAGCTCCCCATTTTCAGCATAGCAGGTTAAGTTCTCTTGCAGTCAATACAAAGTCTTCAAGCAGCGAAATAATACGACGTTGTCAGCTAGTCCACCTATTACCAATATGAATAGACCTTTATTTTATAAATTATTAAGGAGTGGCCGATGCGTTGTATCACAGGGCGGATGTCTGTCTGTCTGTCCGTCTGTTTGTACTATAGCGAATCTTACAAAGAGATCCGCGAAATGCTTTTATGTTGTAGCACCAATTAGCACCTTTTAACTAAGTGTTAAGTGTCCAAATACGAAGATAATATACACGTTACACACAATACACATGTTTGTTACACATTTATAAATATAAAAAAAATACTGTTAATTAGTTTTATTTGGTTTGTTGATATAAATTTACGGGCTTAATGCCTCAGCGCATTCTCTACAAATCTCAACTGTATGCGAATTTTGACGAAAAGTAATTATTAAGAAAAAAATAAAACTAAGACATGCGAAATAAAAATAAGACTACCCTATTATTGCCTTGTTTATTAATTTTGTTGCATTATTCTTCTCATTATCAAAAATTTGCATCATCGAAATTTACTTCACTATCTAAATTTTTAGTATCACGTTGAGGTTTGATTGACCTTTGCAATTAAAATTACGAAAACCATCAAAATTAACCACATATCGTGCTAATAAGCATTTAAATTAACAGCACATAAACGATGACCGAAACCAAAAATAAGACCAACCAACTTTGACACTACACTTTTACTATCCCATTTTTATATTTATGGTCTTCGCAATAAGAGCTACATCGAAATTAACAAACATATTGGTTTTATTTTTTAAACTAAAGCATGCGTGTGACAATTCCACACAATTAAAGTCGACTACAAAAACTCGAGAATTACAAACATACAAAAGTTTTGTAAAACCAATATAAAAAATAATGCGCACTAAAATGGACATTCTCCTTTTGATATTAAGGTTCAATAAAATCAAGATGGCGTCGTTTTGAGTGCCAATTTAAAAGTGGTCGCGCAATGCACTGAAAACCAAAGAAATTTGTCCCAGCGATATATTTTTTGTGCTTTTTATCCGACTTTTGCTCTTTTTCAAATGTACGGAGTGTTTCGCAAAAGGTTTTTGACATTGTTTCTGTACTGTTCGGATTTGGCACCAATTAATTTTTTGAATAACAGAGTAGTTAGGTGCACAGACTTAACCTTTTTTTTTATTTAGCTGCCCTTGTTCAATTTTCACACTGGATAAAAAAACCTATTTTCAATAAAAACATTCTTGATCACCTCTTAGTTTGGATAGTGAGAGTGGATTATATTTAAAACAGCATGACATTTCCTTAACCCACGTTTTAGATTTAAGACAATTTGATCCAGGGTATTTCAGATAATATGGGTTGCTCGGTATATATTTTATATCAAAACATATTTATTGACCGTCGCAATCTGGAAGGAATCGAACCCATTTTTTTATCTTAGTTAATTTTAGTAAGATCAAGAATATTGTGAGTTCAACACAAACCTTTATTTATTTCCAACATACATATCCTTGCAGAAAAAATCCAAATCGATATGTATAATAATAAAATAATAATATGTAAAATAATAATATACGTATAATAATAATGTATGTATGTATGAGTTTGTCCGCAAATATCTCTTGTTTGGCTGGACTTAAAGTATGTTTCACTTAGGAGGAAGTTTTAGTTAGAACTTATTTTAATTTAATCAACCTAATTTAGGTTAGGTATAGCTAAAAAATACGAAAAAACATTCGTCAAAACATGGCGCAAGAAATTTCTTCGTGATGTTAGTTCCATACGCTAGTAATATTAGTTCAATGCTGTTTAGCCGCTGCACGGGATGTAATCTCTGTACCCAAAACTACTCTTCACAAAACGCTTGGGCGGCCATTTAAAAAACTCGCCGCCATTTTGCATTGTCGCCCGTGTTTGCTCGATCGCAATCTATTTGATAAATCGACCCACGAATCCAATTGATTATTTTTCTCAGGACAAGAAATGGCGGCTTGTTTTAATATTTAAGGCGTAATTAAGACGAGGTGATAAAGAGTTGGGTTGCCAAGATTGATTTTAGGAATGATCGCGTTAAAATTTCGCTTCATTAACGGGTTATGTTTGGTTGTTAAGTTTGTTGGTGAGGTAAGGGCGAGTCGGCGGGTGAAGCGAGGGTTCCGTATTTCATAATATAATAAAGACCATTTGAAAACGAACGGAAACACATTATCATCATATTATCAGCTACAGGGCGTCCACTGCTCATATATTCTCGAACATTAGGCCGCTCCTACGGTTTTTCTTAGTGACCGGTTGCAGGAAATCTGTATCTGGTTTATTCTGGATGCACGATGGACGTCCAACGCTGCACCTTTGGTCGAAGAGTCTACAACCTAGAACTTTTCTGAACGAATAATAGTTCTTCGCGCTATGTGCCTTGCCCATTGTCCCTTGAATCCCTGATTCGCAAGGCTAATGTCCTTAACATTAGTTTTGCTTCTTATCTATACTTAATATTATAAAACTGCAGGATTTGTTTGATCGCGCTAATCTCGGCAACTACTGGACCAATTAAAAAATATATTAGGTATTGTGTTTTTAGCTTATTTATTGGGGCAGGCTTTAGGCTATAAAACATCACGCTGCAATGGAAGGTGGAGGTAGCAAACTCGAAACGCTAGAAACATATAAAACAAAAAATTATTTTATCCAACGGATCCTTAAAAAAATAATTTCTAAATCTTTGCAAGTATGTAATTTTATCTTACTTCAGATAACTTTTCTCGCCATTTTGAGGCATTTCTAAAATGTTATCACCACATCGCGTTAGCGTTCGCACTCCAATACCTTTTTGCATTTCGTTGCGATCGCGATGCGATTGCGATCAGTGGCTGTATTTGCTAATTATTGTTGTACGTTCCCCGGTTCGGTTATCGGGTTTAACGTGAACTTATAGGCTAGGAGAGAGACCACAAAATGGCTACTTAATTTTATTTTGCTCTGGAGAGGCGCAAAAAGCAACAATGGCTCCGTATTAAATGCGATAGAATATGAGAAGAAAATAACTCGTATCTACTGACGGCTATTCAAATAGATTTATGGGGAATCAGCTGATTGACTGACAGCTGTTTGACATATTGTAGGATATCATGGAATATTGCTTTATGTTATTAATCCGAATAGTTATTACCTGTTTTACCGTACATTTATGTATAGGAAATCTTTTCGTAAAAGCATAAGGCTTATATTTTAAGATATTATGTTCAGTCGACAGCACATCAGACTAACAAAAAAAAAGATGAAATATGAAACCATACAAATATACAATGTCCTTTTCTTATCTTCAGTAAATAATAAATAATATTTGGAATTCTGTCTCCTGGCCTACGTTACTGTTAACAAAGAGAGTGCTATGGTCGTCGGCGCGATCTAAAAGAGAAGTATGCAGATTTATCTTACAGTTTGTTTAACGAAACATTAGCTATAGTTACCAGCTTCAAGTATAGTAGTATGTACTTGAACTAATACTGATAAACATGTACTTGATGAACTAGCAGCTTTGATTTGAAAAAGCATCATTTAAAGACTTGATAATATTTGAGTATGATGTTATATAATGTTGATATATTCAGGTATATTTCAACTTAGGTTACAGGGTTCATTTAAAAAAAAAACGCATTTTGTCTTCTATGAAGAAACTAATTCATTTGGAGTGTGTTCATGAGATGTGCATAGACTGTTGGTGTTTTGAGCTTAAGATTTATAGTCAGTTTTTTGAATGCGGTTAAATTATTTTTTATTTCATGATTTTTAGTTATTTTCATATCCCAAAAACAAGTGGACCGATTTTGATGAAGTTTTCACTGTAAAGTTGGAATAAACGAAATTTGGCACCTGTGCTTGGAAGCCTGAATACAGGGTGTAAAAAAACAAACCTAAACAAATTTTAACAATATAAATTGCACTTGTATAAAGCAACCGTGACTCTGTGACAGACGAGGAATCGAACCCAGTGTCTAACGCAATCTGGGCGCATGCCTATACTACTCGCCCATCGTCACATTAGCAAGTCTGCTTTTTATGCTGCGTAGGCTGCGTGACCCCATCAATGTTGCGAGATTGCTCTCACAATATCCGAGTGGTATAGGCATACGCCCGGGTAGCGTAAGACACGGGGTTCGATTCCTCGTCTGTCACAAAGTCATGGTTGCTTTTTACAAGTGCAATTTATATTATTAAGTTTGTATGGTGACAAAACATTATTCAAACAAATCAACTATAAATTCCAACAATATTATACCTCAAATTGATAACCTTCTTTTTATGAAATCTGATATAAATAAGAACCAACTAATTTTGCAGACTAGAATTGGCTAAGTTTTCAAAGTTGCACGCCGATTTTTTTTTTGCTCAACTATTAACTAAGAACAAGGAAGTCCAGCAGTGGGCCTAGGCCATGGAGCGTGGGAGGGCTACCAGCAAGTCATGTGTGCCCTGTCATACCACATTAGCCTCAGATATTCTCCGAGTTGCGAAGCCGTAACTACGTCCTCACGCGATGTAGGAGGCAGGTTAGTGTGGAAGAGGCTTTTTGAAGGTATTTTTTTAGTTGATTTTTGTTTTACTACTACGGGCATACGCCCGGATTGCGTAAGACACGGGGTTCAATTCCTCGTCTGTCACAGGTTGTCTTTTTACAAGTGCAATTTATATTATTAAGTTTGTATGGTGACAAAACACCATAAAAACAAAAATCAACTATAAATTAGCTTTCATCATCTTAACTGATTGTTAAAATATTTGTAAAAATATTTTCCTTCAGATATTGTGAGAGCCATCTCACAACATTGATGATGTCACGCAGCCTACGCGTTAAGAAGCGCTTGCAAAATTCAACAGGCCTGTTAATGTGACGGTGGCCGAGTGGTATAGGCATACGCCCGGATTGCGTAAGACACGGGGTTCAATTCCTCGTCTGTCACAGGTTCACAGTTGTCTTTTTACAAGTGCAATTTATATATGGTATTTTTTAGTTAGGTATTAATGTTTTTAACCTATATCATCCCACTGCTGGGCAAAGGTCTCCCCCAAGCTCTTCCACCTATCTCTATGCATGGCTAACGACTCGCAATCCTTAGCAAAACTAAACAAATCGTCACACCAGCGCTTTCTGGGTCTGCCCCTGCGGCGATAGCCATCTGCTGGTATCCATCGCGTGACGATTTGGGCCCATCTATCCGGGTGCATCCTACATATGTGTCCCACCCACTCACACTTTAGCCTTGCTGTTTTCTCACCTACATCCGCTATGCCAGTTCTGGAGCGTATCGTGGTATTACGGACCTTATCCATCCTTGTAATACCCAACACGCTCCTTTTCATGGCTCTTTGGCAAACCTTGAATTTGAGGCAGTATTTATTATATTTAATTACTAATTTTTAGCTATACTGATAAACGGTATTGAGTTTAAAAAGAAAATACCGTTGTAATTGGTAGAAGACTTTCTTCTTCTTCTTCTTCTTCTCAGCCTTCTTCTACCATTTTCTTGGTGTAGGCCTCCTTTCTTTTATGCCAGTCTCTTCTATCCTGAGCC
The DNA here is from genome assembly GCA_963584085.1 of Pyrausta aurata. Lineage (NCBI taxonomy): Eukaryota > Metazoa > Arthropoda > Insecta > Lepidoptera > Crambidae > Pyrausta > Pyrausta aurata. The sequence goes on from OY757279.1 coordinate 2,750,098, forward strand.
ACCTGTAAGAAGAATAGAAGACTAATAATAATAATAGTAATAGAAGACTTTAATCAAAAATAATTTTAAAAATAAATCAGTATTCAAAAAAGTTTCAAAAAAGCTTAAAATAATCCATTTGTCTTCTATTTAGGAGAAAGAAAACTCATTTGGAGGCTGTATAATAATGTGCGTAGACTGTTGGTGTACGTAAGCTTTGCACAGAGTTTAAATAAGCGTCTTTGCTACTAAAAATGTATCAAACTCTAGAAATTTTTTTGATGATTGTTTATAATTATCGTAAATTTCTTATTATTAAATTATTAAAAACTAATAACTGCATGAATTATAAAGCATGTTTTTGTTTTATTCTACTATAGCGTTAAGTTTTTTACGACAGATATGTATGTGACAGGAATGAAGTCTTGTGTAACCAGCACAACCTAATTCCAAGAATATGGCAAATCTGATGGGATTTTTAAGAGTTTTCTACTGCAATGCATGCATGTAAAACGCTCTCAGTTTCCTTAAACAAGTAATACAAAAGTCGCTTCCACATTAACATATCCCTGGCGTCTCGGTCGCAACTTACAGGATATGATGTATAGTCACATTCTTCAGATACAGGGTGCTTATTTCTTACTTTATTTGAGGACAAAGTTAAATTGCTTTTGCATCATCATCATTATCAGCCTAAGGACGTCCACTACCGAACATAAGTCTCAACTATGATTTTCCTCAGCGACGTATCACAAGCGGTCTGCATCCAGTATGATCCACGATCTATACAAGTCGTCTGTCCATCTTGTCGGTGGACGTCCTACAACGTCCTTGTATCTTTATAGCAACATTATTATTTTGCACTTATAAAAAACACACAATGAAAGGGGTATACCATACCACCATAGGTATTTGGTTTTGGTTTGGTTAAGTAAATAAATGTCTTTCTTTCTTTTTTTCTTTTATTATTCTTACACAATCTTCATTTCTAATTCTAATTTTTAATGTCACTGAATTGTCACCAACCAGAACATAAGGTTCGCACAATTTCAACACTCGCAGCAAAATAAAATAAAATAAATTCTAGAAACTTGGAACACCCTGTATAAGCCCGGATCAGGTTACATGTATGCGTGTATTTTGACAGGCGTTTACCGTGGAAGCCTTACCGTCTTTCATTACGTCATTAGCGATATAGAAAAATCACTAATACTCGTACTAGGTCCGCAAAATCACAGGTCTGTACTAGGTCCGTCATTTTAAATAGTTTTTGTTCGTGCTGAGAACTAAGTAGGTAGTACTTTTGTGCTTAGTTTTTTTGTAGGTACAAATTAGAATGTACTTACTGGTTACAATTGTTAGGATTATTATGTAAAAAGGTTGCTACTTTAAATAAAATAAAAAAAGGTGTAAACTATACAGGATGGATTGACTTATTAAACTTTAAACAAAAAACTGCACGAGTTTTTGTTGGATAATTAATTGAACCTGTGCTGGTAACTAACGTCTTTTCATATGGCATGTTTGTTGCAAATAAATGGTTTAATTTGATTTGTTTGTCAACTAACTTTATGCATGGTAAAGCATATTATGGAAACTATTGTCTGTTTCGGGTTGGTTGTCCTAACTATAACATATTATGTTTCAAAAATAAACTTTTTTATGGGTTTTTGTAAATATGTTAAACATGGAAAACGAACCTACGGCTTTACCTAGGGAGTTATAACACTAAAAATATTGCTCTACCTGGGATTCTGATATGAAATTCAACACTTACACACATAATGCTAACATACATAACGTACTCATCAGCAAGTAAATCCATTTAAAAAACAAAAAACTAACATCACTCCACGCGTAAAACGCGGCAACTGCCTAAATACTTCAGCGCTAATGCATAACGCCGTAACTGGCATGGGGCATGACGAAAAATTAGTGGTAGTTGGGAGGAAAGCAAACAATATGGCTGTATAAATACATTTACCTGTTTATTGACGGAGGCCGTGCGTGAAACGGTAGAGCTAGGAATGTTTAGAGTTGACATTTTCAATTTTGGAGTGTTACTACGGTTACGGTAAAAAAAAATCTCCAATTGGTCACTAAAATCATAGTTATCAACGTTATATTTGAAGTCTTACCGGTCTGGGGCCTAATCTTTAACTTTGACACACCATACTTATATTCGGTTAGGTTAAGGAAAGCTCTCAGTATGTTTTAACCACTGAACTACTATTTTACTAGCGTATAGAACTGACACCACGAACAAATTTTGTGCTCCATGAATTGACGACACAGTTGGGTCAATTTCAACAAAGTCGATTTTTTTATCACTTCGGTGAACTTCTTTATTTTTAACATTTTTCGAATTAAAACTATGGTTTATGATACTTCTTGATGTTGTTTAGATCAATACGTAACGCCATCAAAATATCTTGATAAACTAAAAAGATACATTGCTTCAAAGTTTTGATGACACCGAAATGAAAAAACGATTCATCGAAATGAAATAACTCGCCCACCGAAATGACAACACTTATCCACCCACCGAAAACCTTTAACAAAATTACTTCTATACACTAAAACACGTGGTTCCTCGTGACTGCATCCGTGCGTTTTGATTTCACTCCATTCTCGTAGGTCGTAGCGTGTTGTTTTACAGTATCCCGTAGGTCAACCGATCCCAAAATAATAAATTAGTAAAATACCTGAACACAACGCAACAGCACCAGCCTACACCGTGGATCTCAAAACAATGATCGATATTCAATTGTACATTCAGGAATCCACAAATACTGGTTAACCAAGACAAGCATTAGACAACATCCGCTCCTGCCTGCGTCGTCCACATAACATTACCAGCGAATGTAACAACAAACAACTGCCTAAGAAGAACTATATAAACGCTGTAATGCACCACTAAGATAATTCACTATTCATCCGTCTGTTAGATTACTTGCAAACCATTGTAACCAGTCTAATTAAATCAGTTGTACCGCATTACTTTCGTATAATTTTAACTGGCGCCCAACGCGGGGCCCAGATTCGTAAAAGACAACGTAAAAGCCAGATAAAACGCGACCTAAAATCCCGTGACTGTGCCTGTGTCTGCTACGAGACTTCTAAGTCAAAACACCTGGGCAACCCGACAAAGAAATAAGGAAGATTGCGGAAGTATGCTGTACGCCACCACGCTGCTAGTGCTGTAAGTGCCTGTATGCATCCTTTTCAAATCACCTCATCCTTTTTCCTAAAACCCGCAACTTTTGTATTTAAATCTAAGGACAAGAATAGTGAGTTCGGCCCCAACCCTGTGATCGGGAGTGATTTAAGCTCTGCGGTAAAGCACAGCTCAGCTAACGTCCCAAGTAGTAAGTCTTGCCCCATAGAAAAGGCAATATCTAGTTCTTCATCTACTATGGACCCAAAAACTTTGATTAGTTTTGTTCCCTCGTATGACGGTGAACCATTTACTCTTTATAACTATTTGAATAGTGCGAAACAATGGCTAGAAGTAGTAGGCGAAAAACGCGAAAATGTAATGCTACTCTTAAGTAAATTAGAAGGTAAGGCTGCTATTAGTGTAGGCATGGTGGACCATAAGTTCACCTGGACTAACGTTGTCACCATCCTAAAACAGGAATGCGGCGACAATCGTGAATTTAATACATTGCTAATAGAACTATCAAATGTGAAAAAACGTGGATCTTATAGAGATTTTATATTTGAGCTTAAGCAAAAGCTATTTTTTATTAAAAGTAAACTATGTGATAAATATTCCGATAGAATACTAGTTGACGCAGTAATGGAGCCATATATAAATACGGCTCAAAACACTTTGCGTAACAGCCTACCCTACCATGAACAAATATATGTCTCTAATTGCACCTTTAATGAACTCGAGGCGGAAGGTCGCTTCGACAACATTAAACAAAAATTCTCACAAGTTCTATCACCTCCACGCATAATTAACCAACAACATTACACATTCGAACCAAATTTCCAACAATCGCATCTGAACACTACTCAACTGAGACAATCACAGTCACATCCTCTACAAAAATCAACAAGTCGAAACATACCGCAGCAAATACAAACAATGCCGTACCATGTACGCCATCAATTGAATGAAAATCAAAACAACCTTTTCAGTAAACCTAAACATCTTTTCTCCCAAGCTCCCCCATATCAACAACAAAAGACCATAGAGTTCAATCATGTAAAATCGTACTTACCTTATTTTGAAACAAATAATCCAACATTAAAAATATTAATTGACACGGGTAGCCAACGTTCTTTTATTACTAGTAATGCTGCAAGACATTTTTCCGAATTTTGGAAACCCAGTAAATTTGTTGTAAGAACCTCCCATGGCATCACTTCACATAACGGCCAAATTGAAACCCCATTTTGGTGTAAATATTTTGGCGATGATAAAGGACCCCTGAAATTTTATGTTTATGACTTTAGCGAAAAATATGACGTTTTAATGGGCACTGAAATGATAGAACAAATAGAAGCAAAAATCGACCTTAAAGAAAGAAAGCTTTCCTTACCAGAACGGGAAATATTACTTTTCCATATGACTGCAGATGACACCCTTAACATAGAAGATTTGTGTAAAACTTACGCGGATTTATTCACTGAAGATGTCACTAACAGCGCGACGACAACTGTTCGACACAAAATAGTTTTAAACTCTAACGAACCAATTTACCAACGTCCTTTTAGATTGCCTCAGATACAGCAAGAAGAAGTGAACCGGCAAATTGAAAAATTATTGCAAGAAAACATTATTAGACCATCAGACTCTCCATGGGCATCACCCGTCCACCTTGTCCCAAAGAAAATTGACCAATCTGGTAAACCAAAATAGCGAATGGTAACTGACTACCGTCGTCTTAACGAAGTCACCAAGTCAGATAAATTCCCTCTGCCTAATATAGAGGAACTATTCTCCAAGTTGCAAGGAAATAATTACTTCACCACGTTGGATCTGACATCAGGATACCATCAAATTAAAATGGAACCCGACTCAATCGAAAAGACTGCGTTTAGCACCTCTAATGGTCATTATGAGTTCCTAAGAATGCCATTTGGCTTAAAAAACGCACCTGCTACATTCCAACGTATGATGAACAACGTCTTTAAAAATGAAATTTCGAATAATATATGCCTTGTCTACTTAGATGACGTCATAATCTACTCTAAGACTAAACAAGAACACATTAACAGGTTACAACAAGTTTTCGAGGCCCTTAGGAAGGCAAACCTTAAATTAAATAAAAATAAATGCGTATTTATGGCTGAAGAAGTTGAATTTTTAGGCCACGTACTTACCAAGGATGGCCTTAAGCCTAATCAAAAAAAGATTGATGCTATTTTAAATTTTCCAATCCCAAAAACTCTTAAGCAAGTTAGAACATTTCTTGGTTTAATTGGGTACTACAGGAAATTCGTACCAAACCTAAGTAAAATCATCAAACCCTTAACAGAAGCTACAAAAAAGAACGCAGTAATCAATATTTTAGATAAAAAATATGTAGAAGCTATAAATACATGTAAACATTTACTTACAAACGCACCAATATTAGCTTTCCCCGATTTTAACAAAACGTTTGTAGTCACTACCGACGCATCGGACTTTGCTTTGGGAGCAGTCCTAAGCCAGGATGGCCACCCTATAGCCTACGCGTCGCGAACACTGTCAGATACCGAACAAAAATATAATACGACGGAACGCGAATTGCTAGGTGTATTATGGGCAGTTACACAATTCAGACCTTATATCTACGGAAGAAAGTTTATATTAAGAACAGACCATAAGGCACTTATTTGGCTTACTAAACTCAAGGAACCAAACCAAAAACTCACTAGATGGAAATTGAAACTACAGGATTATGACTTTAAAATAGAACATGTCAAGGGAAAAGACAACCGTGTAGCCGACGCCCTAAGCAGACTAGAGCTATTTCATACAGAAGATGATGTTTCATCACAACAAGCAGGCCCCTCGCGACCACTCAAGACCCGAAATCGAGACCAAAGTTCAGATTCAATGCAAGTCAATCTAGGAGATAATCCAGTTCTGTCAAGTAACAGTAGCGAAATCGATAAAGATAGTTCAGGACCAACTATTCATTCCAACCAACGTGATAGCGACTCAGGAATTCCCATATTAGATGCCTACCCGCCTAAAAGACTGCGCAGAGTTGTTTTTGAATATGCACCGTACAAAAAGGCCCTAAGAAAAGATTCAACCTGGTACTTTTACATATCACCTGAAGATGAAGAGCGAACTATCAAAGAATTCATGTTAGAGTATCTCCCATTCGAAAAATATGCTTTTATCATTCCAAACGACGACCTTTACTACAAAGTATCAGAAGTTTATCGTAAATACTTTGATCATGCTAAATTTAAACCTACAAGATTTACCAAATCCTTGATAGAAATAACAAGTAAGGAAGAGCAACTAAAACTAATTGAAAACTATCACTTACAAGACAACCGTCACGCTGGAATAGAAAGCCTTTATAAACAATTGAAGGAAAAATATTACTGGGAAAATATGCGAAAGCATATTAAAAAATTTGTGCTCCATTGTGAAACTTGTAAAAGAGAAAAATACAATAGACACCCTAACACACCTTTAGCTAGGGAAACGGAAACACCACTCGAACCTATGGAGGTGTGGCATATAGACTTTATGTCGTTAGAACGTCAATGGTATCTTACCATTATAGATAAATTTTCCAAGTATGCTATCGTTAAGCCAACAGAAAAGAGTAGAGTCTATGACACACTAACCGAGATATTCGCCCTGATCGGAGCACCCAAGAAAATAGTACACGATGGAGAGCAATCATTTTGTAGTGCGATTATTAATGAACTTTTCCAGACCTACAATATAATAAATCACACAACATCCCCCCAGCATCATAAATCGAACTCTGATGTGGAGAGGTTACATAATACAATCCAAGAACTTTATAGACTACAAAGAGAGACAGATTTAGATCAAATGCAGAAAATTTACTACATTACTCATGCTTACAATAACACGACACATAGTACTATAAACATGACACCCTTTGAAGTCCATTTTGGTAGGAAACCAAAATTGAAAAGTTTTGATAACCTACGAGTGGCAATTCAACGTTACACGGCACAACAAAAGGAATTTGTTAATAACCTAAACAAAAACGTCCACGACATGATAAGGAAGGAAAAGGAAAAACGAAACGAGTATTTCAATAATCAAATTAGGCCCCCCAAGGAATTTAAAATAGGAGATTTAGCGTATTTAAAAAATAGTATGGCTGAGAGGCACAAAACTAAACCTAGATATTTGGGACCATATAAAATTACAAGTATAGAGCCAAATAATAAATATAAACTAAGTAACGGCAGGACTTACCATATCGAGGAACTTGTTGTTACAGAGCCGCCTCTGCCATCGGCTTTAAGCTCAAACACTTGAGTCCAAGTAAACATGTTTTGATGTCGAGCTTACACCACCCCGTATCGAGAAAGGGATGTGGTCTACAATACATAAGCTAGGTATATTACCTATTTAGGTATCTCTCATTTATATCCAAAAGTACTATAGATGATGTTAAAATAAATTTAAGATAGAAGATGTAAACCTCACCCATCAAAGGTTAAGAATAATTTTAGACAAAATAAGTAAAGTTTATAATAATTGTATAAGAATAGGTTCGAAGATATAAAAAAAAAGTGTATCAAATAAGAGAAATTGTATCTATCATTCTTCGCATCCATACCTGCTCCTATCCCTTAATGCAACAGGTCACAATAGCTTTGAACTACCAACATGCTTACGAAGGCAAAAACTGTAAGCAGCTCAACACACGCCTAATATGGCAGATCGGTGAGATCAGAAACGTGTGACGCAGTTATCAGCAGCAATAAAAGGAAGTAACAACCTTACTTATACATGAAGACTCATGAGACTATTTCACATGGACTGGATTGAGTTATGTGACATAATATACATAAAATTCTGTAAGTCCAAGGCTTGTCAAAACCATGAACTTCAAATTTGGGAGGCGATGGTCAACCGATCCCAAAATAATAAATTAGTAAAATACCTGAACACAACGCAACAGCACCAGCCTACACCGTGGATCTCAAAACAATGATCGATATTCAATTGTACATTCAGGAATCCACAAATACTGGTTAACCAAGACAAGCATTAGACAACATCCGCTCCTGCCTGCGTCGTCCACATAACATTCCCAGCGAATGTAACAACAAACAACTGCCTAAGAAGAACTATATAAACGCTGTAATGCACCACTAAGATAATTCACTATTCATCCGTCTGTTAGATTACTTGCAAACCATTGTAACCAGTCTAATTAAATCAGTTGTACCGCATTACTTTCGTATAATTTTAACTCGTATGTAGAAGTTAACCTTTCGTTCAGGACTCATATATTATTATATCAGAAAACAGTGATTCTCCCCGCGAAGTTTAAGTGCCGTGCGCCGCGCATAATACGGGTAGTAAGCTAGACTACTGTGACTACAAATTTTCAGTTTTTTTTTATTTACTATTTATTTAAATGTAACCTGATTTACAAATAAAATAGGCCTTCGGCTATTCAAACTCGCATCGCAAAATAAACAAGTAAAAAAAGTTTTTCTATTAACAGTAGTCGAAAACCCATCACTAGATGACAATTTGGTAGATTTTCTAATGTACACAACTTGAAAAGGACATAACTTACATTTTTTTATATATTTTCTAATGACTGTCATTGTCTAGCCTATCACCCATTTTAGGCTGGACTTCTATTTAAAGGACACCAACTATAGCCAATAACCTTTTCCGATAAATGAGCTATCTAACACATTATTTTTTTTTCAAATCTGAGCAGTAGTTCCTGAGATTAGCGCGTTTAAAAAGTTTTCGAACTAAGCACTTCTCGTCAACTTTCATAATGCGCACAGCAAAAGAGTGGAACTCTCTGCCCGCATATGTGTTTCCATCGATCTACAACCCTGTTATTTAAAAAAAAAAGTAAATAGGCTTCTTCTGGGTGAGCTCGCTTTATCGTCGTCCATGTCTGTGCCTTGTCTGGTATAGTCTAGAGACAAAAGTAAACCCATATCATATTAAAAAAACTTTTTAGCTTAACAACACTACTAGCAGTCCCCTTCGACATTTTCTGTGCGTTTTGCCTTTACTCCGTTCCCGTAGGTTCCAGCGTGATGTTGTCACGTCTTAAAGCAGTTGCAAAACCTGAATCTGGTGCTTGGCTGCATGCTTTGCCGTCTCCACAGTTGGGTAGGTACGCTTCTCGACAACAATTCTTTTAGAATTGCAGTAGCAGACTGTGCAGCAAAGTTTGTGAACCTCATCGCTGTATTTGTGGTGTGATGGTAGATGAAAACGGCCACCATGGACTGAGTTGCCAAAGATGTGCGGTGCGGTTACTGAGGCACCATTCTATTAATGAATTTGTGCGTCGGGCCACGGTTTCCGTAAATAATCCTTGCGTCCTAGAGCCACCAGGCTTGTCCCGCACGGATGGTAAGAGACCAGGTGGCCTAACGTTGGTTCCATGGCGTAGAGGGCGTAGCCTCATACGGGTCGCAACATGCGTTAGACACATTTACGGCATACTGTAACTTCAGCAGGTTCAGCGGCGGAAAATGCTGCCAAGCTAAAACATACTAAGTATGCTGAGCTAAAGTCTTAGTATGATTTTGTTCCATTCGCTGTGGAGACGGCTGGGCCCTGGGGTGATGAGGCACGCGAGCTTTTCAAAGAGTTGGGACAACGACTGAGGGATAAGGGTAATGATCCCCACTCTGGCTGGTTCAACAGGTTTCCATTGCTATTCAACGAGGCAATGCTGCTAGCATAATGGGAACCTTTGGGTCGGTCAGAGTGTAGAGTGGGAATCAATAGTAGTTATAAGGAAATTTAATTAATTTAATTTAATTTATTTATTTAAATCAGGCAGCGGATTACAAAGTGCAATACAGACCCATAAAATAAATACCTTACAGGCTAACATACATACAAAATAATAAATCAACACAATTGTTTTTAAAATACTTTTAAATTACACGCAATTTCACGGGCGTGTTGCTCGTGGTGTCGCGTAGACTTCCGCGGAACCGCCGAAACACGACACCTTTCGGCCAGAAACCTTCGTTCATGAAGGTCGATATCTTTTCAGTTGGAATTCTAATCACAAATGAATTAAAATTCACATTGCGACTAGACTCCAACTTGACGACCCGCAGAGTGATGTTGGTTTTCTTCTGCACGTATTCCGAGACCTGCTCAGCCTTTGTGGTGTGATGTAGGCGAGAAACATACAACAGCGCCGTCGGAATCGCAGGACGCAGCAGCATGTTAGGCCCGGTCGGTGCAGTTCCGCATTGATTGCGGCTGACAGGCTTCTTTTTCTTCTTGCGCTCCACAGTAATGAAGCCCTCCGTGTCAGGCTCCCCTTCACAAGAAGCTTTCGGCGCAGGAATGCGTTTCTCCGACTTGGATTGATCCGAAGTCTTCTTAGATTGCCGCTTATTTTGGACGGGAGGTCGGCTAGCGGCAGCAGACGCATACGCACGGGCAAGTGACGTACATTCTACAGGCAACGTCATTGTCCGATGGGTTGAATGTGAGACGGGTGAGCATCGCTAGCGCCAGCAACGGCAATGACCGGCGATGACTCCAGTTTCGCTGACTCGGCGCTTGACTGCGATGAGTTGTTTTCGCCACTTCTCGCGTTTAAGTTGGACGCCTCATGTGACCTACATACCGATTTAGTATTGCGTAACTCAACCATTTCGGTACGTAATGCACTAATGGTGTTTTCCGAGGCTTCCAGCTTAAACTTTACCTCGGCCAGACTCGCCTTCAGGATATTGATGTCCTTCAGCAGCCTGGTGACGTCGACGTGGTCGAATGTGACGGGGGGCAGCTTACGTAGCTCCTTCGCCACAAATGTAAGCACCTCGTCGGGATCCGTTTCTTTCAGCACCATGATGATGTCCTGAAGGCTCCTCTCTCCCTTATCATCCCTCCTGCGGGATGGCATGCGGTCGGTCATGCCGATGGACTCATACAACAGCGCCTTGCCTCTGCGTATCTCGTCTTCGTTGAAGTTGGACGTGCAGATCTGCATGACGCTGATCTCATCCATGACGTCCAGTTGATGTTGCAGGAACGCCAGGAGCTCGTTGGCAATGAGTTTCTCCGAGCCCATTGCTGCGATCGACAACAGTGGCGAGCGGCCGCTGCGTTCACTTGAATCACTTATTTGTAATTCGTGCGTACAGTAGAGCACGTCCGTAGCCGAGCGTACATCGCACTGAACTGAAAAGCATCGCACTGAATTTAAAGCGTCTTTTTTTCCTGTGACATTTTGTAATAAAATGACGACACTTTTCGCTGAAAGAATAATTTGTATCTTAATTATAGTTCATTATGTATGTCATTGTAATTTTCATTTAACACCTTAACGCTTTCATGAAGAAAGGGGCAGTAAGTTTTTTTTAATATGATATAACAAAAAAATACAGTTTTCGCAATTATTCCTGTATCTGTACTATATTAATGACGTTGCTTTGTACCAAATTTCAAGATTCTAAGTTCACGGGAAGTACCCTGTAGGTAGGTTTTGATTCCTTTTCGAGTGTTGAAAATTTGCGGAAATTTGCTGATATTTACGGCTATAACGGCTGTATCTTTTGATTGCGTTGGCTTAGAAGTTTGTTAGCTTAGAATTTTTTTTACAGCTTTAAGGGACCGCAGAGCTTTTGATTAAATTTTAGCTTGATACCTCCACGTGTTCCTGAGAAAAAGGGTAGGGACAGACAAACGGACGGACAACGAAGTGATCCTTTAAGGGTTCCGTTTTTTACCTTTCAAGGTACGGAATCCTAAAAAGGAAGGCAAAACAAAAATATTTTGTTCAAATTGAACCAGTAGTTCCTGAGATTACCGCGTTCAAATAAAAAACAAACAAACAAACTCTTCAGCTGTATAATATAGTATAGTTTTCACCGGAATGATATAATGAAGCCATCGAAATGAGAAAAACAATCACCGATATGAACAATTTACGCACCGGAATTAATAAAATTCACCGAAATGATATTTTTTATCATTTCGGTGAATTTTGTTTCATTTCGGTGGTCAATCTAGGCCACCGTATCAACCGAAATGAAAACACCGATATTAAAATCAATGACAAAATTTAACATAACAGTAAAAGTTTTAAAGTTACAACGTTATTAATACCACACTAATAAACGTAGTTTGGGAAGGATACCAATAAATATTTCATACATTTTATGGAGAATTGGATGACAATATATTCCAACCTGCGGAAATGAAAAATAAAATGTCCCATGTCACTGAAACCAACTACTTACTTTTTTGGCGGGAACACGGAGCAAGCGGCACACGTCTATTTACTTTAAGCATTGAGGCGGCACTGGAATGTAGCGTTTTAGCACGGGGGCAAGGAGCTAGAGTTGTCCCACGCAAAAATATTCTTGGCAAACTAAAATTCACCGATATGAAAAGTCTTATTTGACCACATGCATTTTTAATTATAAGTCATTTAATTAAATAGATTAAATTATGAAATTATTATGTGATAGTACTATAACTATTCACGTTTTAAATGAAATAAGCAATAATACTAAATAACCTAAAGTTTTTGCTATATAAGGGAAATTGAACAGAAAAATGGATTTGACCGCGCAACCGAAATGAAAAATATGGTGCTTTATCATTTTTTATTCCAAATTTAACGTAGTCCTAATCAAAAAATATTTATGGTCTCGTATACGGGATAACGCCTTCTATAAATAAAAAAATAAATAAGCCTCATTGTATCAATCTGCACTGCCGATTTCACTCATGCCGCGTAAAATTTGGTGTTGGGAAATTCACCCAGTTATCAACTTAAAGTACAGATTCATAATTCGAAATTCAAATGTCAAGAAAAACGACATAATCTTGTCATATTATTTTCGACTCATTTTTTGCTTGGCATAGCTTTTCTATACGTAGTAATTATAACTTAATGGTTCTGGCAGAGTTTAACTCGTCAAGTATGTGTAAACGAGACACAATAAAAATTCCATTGTTATGCGACTCTCGGCATTCGTTTGATACCTGACCGATTAACTTAAAAAGTAATTATATCAAGAACTATTACTAGTAACTTAGAGAGAATAAGTAAGAAATACCTATTCTCTCATAGTTAATAGTTTGCTGTACCTACTGATGCTAAATACCTACATCCTAGACATAGTGTTGAAGTAACAAAAAAAAGCGCTCACATTCATTCCATTTTCAGCTGTAAAATGTAAAATATGAAACTCAAACTTCTTTTCAGTTATAGACATTACTTCCAAAATAGTAGTTCAGACTTATTTTTCTTACAATTTAATTAAACAGCTCTAAAAATTCTTAGCTCTTCACCACTCCACAGGTAGTACTTAAAGGTCCATGTTGACTCTATTAGAAGGGCTCTATCGCCGCTACCGTACACCCTGTATTAGTTCAATTGGTTATTTCGTTACGCTATTTCGTCGGCAAACACAACCGAAAGGTGATGTCTGTGCCGTCGGTGCTTTTTGAACGACCTATGATTCATAGATTGTTGGGTCGGAATTTTTGTATTTGGATATCTGTTTCACTGTTTAGGTAACATTGTTAGTTTATTATTATTATAATACGAGTCTTTAATTATTTAGCCTTATTGAATCTGCTCATAAAATATTGAAGGTTATTGCCAGCATCCCAATTTGTTCAGCTCTACCATTAACTTGGAGGAGTTATTTTTATTAAACATAGCTTTTGCCCGCGACTTCGTTCGCGTGGACTTCAGGTTCGTCCCGTCTAGTAGCGCAAAAAATGTGTTTATTTACGACCTCACATTAGAAACCTCAAAAATTGTAGCCTATATGTTATTCTGATGTATAAGCTATATTGTGGTAAAGTTTCATTCAAATCCATTCAGTAGTTTTTACGTGAAAGAGTAACAAACATCCATACATCCATACATCCATACATCCATACTTACAAACTTTCGCCTTTATAATAGTAGTAGGACAATGCAATTCTTATCATAAGTGTCATTTCATGACCTAAATTGAAATAAAGATTTTGAAATAAATATTGAAATTGAAATTTGAAATGGAATATAAATTTATTTAAGTGATATAGTTACGATGTTGATCAGGCTATATTTTTAAGAATTACCTACTCCATCTAGACATTAAAAATCTTAATAACTTACCTAACTTCAGAAGATAGGTATAGGTAGGTAGGTATATGTTGAGAGAAAATATTTATTTAATACATTTTTGTAGCTCTTATAATTTGCGAGCTAGGTACTTTAAGTTATTATAATATAACTAAATCTTTCTCCGTGAAATTTTATTAGTAATGTATTTTTACGTAATTGCTTAAAACATCTTTTTACTTCTCCTGGTCTGATATTAGAATCCGTAATCAGTCAGGTATCAAACGACTACCGGGAGTCGCATAATAATGGAATTTCTATTGTGTCTCGTTCACACATACTTGACGAGTTAATTAAAAAAAACGGCCCCAGGTTTGTTCGTCCATTTCAAAAGCTACCTAGGGCCAGTCGTACCGCTGAACCAGCCATTTCTTCCCATAAATAACATACAAAACTTAACAGAATATGTACCTACTTAAACTTTTGCATACAAGCTCTGAAAGGCTTATGAAGAATTCATACATAATCGTAGCGAGTCACGCGTTGTCACAGAACATAATCGCGCATAGAAAATGAATACTCATTGCTGGTAACGAGACTTGGTTGGAATCACGGAGATTGAGGTATGCTAGATGTGGCATGTTTTGCACGTCATTGGCAAATCTTCTACTATAAAAAAACAAGTCTTCTACTATAAAAAATAAGGATAATATCTGGGTGTGTATTTTGTTAAAAATAAAGATAAAATTAGATTCCTTTACATATTTAGTATACAGATCGATCTAAAAACTACGTTGACCTAGCCTAAACTTGTTTATCCTGTTGTAGTACTAAGCTATACTAGTTTTCCTATCGCTTGGAATAACTAGTAAAGCCTAGTCAAAACTAGTTTACTGGTCCTCAGCTAGAAATCGACCCCCCCCCCCCTCTTATTCCAAAAGCTTAACACCATGCCTAGAACCTTCCTGAAGTATTATTCTACCAATTCAAATATGATGTCATAATGACGACATTAGATGATGTAGGTACACTATTTTAATTCGTGGGTTTACCTTAATCTTTGTAAATTTGGTGCCATTTTTTTTAAGTCATTGATATGTTTCAATCTATCCCCCATTAACACATCCAGTGTCCAGTAAACCACGACACCATGTATGTCTGAAATCTGAATTACTTTGGTAAACTTGGTGCCATTTTTTTAGCCATTGATATTTTCAATCTCTCCCCCATGAACACATCCAGTGTCCTTAATCCACGTACGCCTGAATTACTGCTTTTACCGTATCACGTTATGCCGGCTTCCACTTAGCGCCGCTAGATGCCAGCACCGTTCCCTCGATTTATGGGGACTTTAGGTTTAAGCGTCAGTTATGTGACAGTTTGTTATGGGGTAGTGACATTGGTGTAGTGAATCTCAAGTATAAAATTGTTAGAAGCATTAAACTACTGTTACTAGCGTATGAAACTGACACCACGAACAAATTTCGCGCTCCATGAATTGACTTATTATTTTTTTTATTGATTCCCTATTTAAGAGCAAATAAAGTATTTGAATTTGAATTTTGAATTTGAATTTTGACGCCACTTGTCATCAACTGACGCTAGTTTCATATTAGAAATAAAAATTTCTAGGAATACGGCACAATTTTGCTGTCGTATTTGCAACACATTTTTTTGCTTGGCATGGCTTCACTTGGTTATAGATTCGGAGTTTGTCACCCAATTCTAATAACAAATGTACCTATTAGATAGATAGATAGATAGATAACTCTTTATTGCACACAAAATTAGTGAATTTACAAATTTTTTTAAAGGTAATGTACAATTTAGGCGGTCTTATCGCTATAAGCGATCTCTTCCAGACAACCTTTGGGTAAAGAAATAATGGGTTTATAGGAAGGGGTATTTTGTGCGTTGTAAATGAAGAGAAAAATAGTTACATATATATGGGTCAATCAACTTTTCTTTGTCTTTTCGTGTCCCAAGTGTTCAAAAGCAATTTTCAGGAAAAAATGACTTAATTCAATATATTTTATGAAATAAACTTATACTTAGATCATTAAGAAATATGAAAATATTTTTTTGATAAACATTTTAATTAAATTTTTCGTTTTTGGCTAGGTGACCCAGGGGACAATTTTGGGCTCCCATACAAAAATCTGCTGTCCCCACGGCAAGTTTCTCTCTAATTTTTAGGTCTGGTGTGAAAAAACTGTATGACAGCAGATAAATCTTATATGGCATCCCAATCAACAAAGCCCTTAGTTTCACGTGTTTAAAGAGACGTCCGAAAAATTTAACGATTTTTTAGGTATTTTGACTTTAGAAATTGTGTCCCTCGGAGTGCAGTTATTTTGTTGTCCCCTGACTTACTTATCTTATATTTAGTATTATGTTTTAAAATGGCACAACTAAAGCTTGCACCTATCAGAAAACGGTCTAGGTCTCACGTGACCATGTCCGTTATTCTCGCGACTGATAATTTACTCGGCAAGTTCATCCGCCGTCAGACGTGACGCCAAGTGTACGTTTACTGTTCCGCTGGCAACCACGCATTTTCCCAAGTATTTCTTTTATTTTTCATACTATGAACTAAAATGCAATAAGCAATATGGTCTAATATCACGTGAGAATATGAATGAAGGTGAATTGGTGGTTAATGGCGTGTTTATATTTTTTTAAAGGCTAAATGTCTTTGGAGTTACTTGTCCCCTTCCTCACTATTTAGGTGACTCAAGAGACAAATAGAGGTAACACCAGAGACAAAACGCGGTTATTGTATCAATAAAGTGTATTTAATCATACAATCATTAGTTTTTGCTGTAATAACTTGTAATTTAATATTGTTTTAACAATATAAAGCCTTATTATAGTGGTTTTTCTTATCCCATCTTGCCGTCTCATTAAGTAAAGTTCAACACATAACTTTCCTAAAAGCTGATGGATGTACAGTGTTTTACTATTATTTCTCCAAATAATAAAGTCTGATATATTTTACCCATATCTGTTACAATAATACTTAGTAATTTTAGCCAATTTTTGATTATACTCAGAATAAATGAAATCTGTTACTCAGAGAAATGATATCATACACCCATGCCAAAACACAAAGGCACTGTAAGAGAAAACTTACAAAAAGATCGAGAGAAACAAAAAATACATAATATTAAATGTGGTACGTAAATTACGTAATAATAATAATAATAGTCCCCCTAGCCGATTTCGACTACGGTGGCCAGTCACAACGACCAACCGACTGCGCGGGACATATTATAGTGCATAAGTGTGTGCGCAAACACAGGTGCACTCTCTATTCCTTTCACTCTCATAGCCCGATGGGACAGCAATCTGACACGACCGGAGAGAGGTCAGGCGCAGGACCAACGGCTTAACGTGCTTTCCGAGGCACGGGGGTGAAACACCGCCAACTTCCAAACTCCGGGCTACCCTGAGAATTTCTGAACAGAAAAACTCCGGTACATATTTTTAGCCCGACCCGGGAATTGAACCTGGGACCTCCGGCGCAGCCGTCGCTTTAAAATGCGACCCTCTCACCGCTGCGCCACCGAGGCAGTTAAATTACGTAATACATTTCAGGCGAAGAAAGACCATGTCTGACTTTAATCTATTCTATTCGCCTAAAAAGTCCGGGTCCTATGTAGTAATCAATACCATCGTTAACAGCCGTAGGATGTCCATTGCTAATAATAAACCTTCCCATAGTTTTCTATAGAGACCAGTTGCAAGCAGTTAAGTTGCAAGTCGTCTTCCCATCTCACCGGTGAACTCTACTCTTTTGATAAAAGATCTTCAATCTAGAACTTTCGTTCTCGAAGTTATACCCACTTAGTTGGATCATTTGTCCCACCTAGACTCGACGAAGCAATTGTCACTCAATTCAAGAGTTGGTTTCCTTAGCTGTACGCATCAGAAATGTAGATCGATAACATCTGGTGCTTAAAACTGTTATGACTATGACATTATGGTGGAAACCACGTTCACGTCTTGTGTTCAGATACTGAAAAGGGGCCGGATTGGCTTCGAAATTCATTAAACTGCTTAAGCAGCTTATGCTGACTAAGTTCAGCATCCCCCAACTCTTGTGGTTCGGTTCCGAATCCACACAGTCAGTTGGTATTTGGGAGCCCCAAAGTCCTCAAAATAATAATGTAGTCCATGCAATATCAAACCTGACTTTAAAGAGTTGAGGAAGTTGCTTTGGAATGAAGTATTGCTGACGTTGGAGATAATTTCAAGTTTTTAGCTGATGTTAAGGATATGGATTTGATTAACTGTCTGAAGTTGAGATTGGATTTCAGCCGGAAGGTCATCCAATCTCAACTTCAAAGAAGCAGAAGGTATTCAGTCACTGAGACAGATACTCAGGTGATCAGGCACAGGGAAATTTCCTTAAAATCCCTTTTAAGGGATAGAGGTGTTACATTTCAGCCCAGATTCGGGAGGACGAGCTGTTTTAGGGCAATTTCAAGACACCAAACCCCAGAAACTTTATGCCCTACCTGTTTTTCCGAAATAATTAAGAGCCTCTTAGATAGTTGCCAGTTGCATTATATGAATAGCTTGAGCGAGAATGATGTCTTGATTCAATAATATTATTCAGGCTTATCCTCTACTGAGGTTAGCCCAAATTGAAGTAGAGAAATGACAAAACGTACTGCTTAACCTTGAAATAAGATGATACGGTTGTGATTTCTGTCTTTTCTTACAAAGAAAGGCATATACATTTGTTATGCTTGTAAAACTTTTTGATAAAATTGTTGTTTATTTGCATATTATTGTCTCTTGGGTTACATAATTGTCTCCTGACAAACCATATTGTCCCCCTGTTTTTGCGCAGATTTCTGTGTTTTATTTCACTGACAAGTATTGTACTACGAAAAATATTATGTAGAACTTTAAAGTTTTATGAGATAAGTTAGCCCAAGAAGTATTTTTATTATGGGACTGTTTTCTAAAGAATTATAAGAACTTTTAGGATTGGTTTTTGGATTAGTGACTCAAGAGACATAGTTTTCAGGTATATAAAAAAAGTCTTAATAGTTAATAAATATGTTGTAACTGATTTAGAATGTTATTAAATAGATCTTGCTAAGACAGTTATTTATGTACCGATTTTTTGTTATTTTATTGGTCAAAATAACGGTCACCCAGGGGACTGATTTTTAGGTCCTTAGCTGGACTGAGATAATTTACTCGTAAATCACACATCAAAATTCGTGCCCTTTCTTGGAATATGATTGACTAATAATTGAGGAATACGGATCTTTTGTAAAAATCATGATCCCCTTAACTTTTTTATTTCTCTCAACTTTTCACGGTGGGACAGAGAAAAGTTGATTCACCCATATAACAAAATAGTTACATAAAATACTTAAAAAATAGTATTAATAGATAAATACTTACATGTTAATTACTACTAGTTAATTGGTTTTCGATTAAAATGCTCGGCATTATTATTATTTTTTATTTTATCTTTTATTTCAGGCAACAAATGCCCATACAATATATACCTTTATAAAGATTAACATACTTTATAATAACACTAAAAAATATAATTCAAATAATACACTATTTTGTCGGCGTAGTGTTGCGAATCTTGATGTCAGGCAGCCGTCCACGATACCGAACAAAACGAATTGTGTATGTTTTAAAATCAGTCAGAAAATTGTTAATCTAATTGTTAGTAATACCACATTATCACACAACGGTTGTTTTTATCATATACGGACAACTAACACCATTATGTCGTCAAAAAGTTAATCTCAAGCAGCTTTAAGTTTTACTTCAATACATACGTCTTATACCTCGTATCTACCTTTAAATATTTAAATACAAACAACATACGTCTCTTTAGTTTTTCAGTCAAAAAAAACAAAAGCCTTGTGTTACAACACCTTTGTCTAACACCGCTAGTCAACCCTTTTTCTACTTCTTATCAGAGTGATAACACTTATCACTAATCAGTAAGCCTTCCTGAGGTATGATAACATGTTGTCAAACCTGTGATGGATGGCTTCTTACGAGATAAAGCTTGTGTAAATAAGCCTACTTCCTATGTTTTGACATAGATTAGGGAGAACAGATGAACCATTATGAAGTTCCTTCTGTGACGTCACATAAAAAGCAGAAAAAAAAAACTTTTTATTATTTTAAGGCCGCATTCAAAAGCTTTTTGCATATTCATTGCACATTTTTTTTACATTTTAATACAGTTTTTATGATACTATTCTTTTGATAAAGTGGATATAATCATAAAAATATTTGCGTATCAGTGTTTTAGTTGAAAGAATAACTCATTGCATTTTTATCATTTGAAATATATATGTTAATAATAAAGGTATAAACTTGTAAAAACAATTTTTTTGGACGCCAACCTTTCACCATTTTCAAATTAGGAATTCTTCGCAATTTGATATTTGAAAGGGCTGTCTGTTTTCATTATCACTACACATGCTTTGTTTCAATATCAGTTATTCGGGTGTCTTTTTTCGTTTTAATTGACCAAAAATAAAATGAGCAATCATTTACTAAAAATATTTGTATAAAACATAATAAAACTCCTATTCCTTCCTAATTTCTAGCAAAGTATTTAATTCAGAAATACATTCGCAATTTCATATTGATATTAGTATGTCAATAATATGGACCATGAAGGTTTGTTGGCCATAGCTCCAGGGTCCGAGTGGTAATTATTGATTCTTATATTATTGGGTTACGCTGACCGTGTCTATTTGATACTTTTTCAAGATTTTAGTAAAAAAAATAGTCATTGAAAATGCATTTCGTGCGTCTTAATTTTAGTAGTTTTGAATCATTTTTCTTTTAAAGCAAATCGATACCTATAACATTTTAATTAAAAAAACATAGAATTAAACAAAATATATATTTCACACTTAAAACTTTATTGCTTGAAATATAAGCTTCGACGGAAGAGAGAAAAAAATACTTAAAAATCAATCTGATTTCCTAACCTCGAGAAAGTTAATGAATTCAATAATTTGAAACCCTAATAACACAAGTTTTTGGCATAAATACAAATTAAGTAGAAGCACCAATGAATGTTCTGTTATAAGTTATTCAGTATATGCTATAATGGAGTTGGTAGACAAAGGCTGACAGATACAAACAGACGTACTAAGCGAAAATATTTTGTAAGAGTAGCTGTTTTTTTTCCAATCTTAAAAGTTTTCAAGTATCAAACCGCGTGATCGCAGTATAAACTATAATGTAGACACAGGCTGCTAATCTGCCGTCTAATATAATTATAATGTATACCGTAAGCATATCGCGATAATGTTTGATGGATGATTCTAGAAAGAAAAGTGTGGGAGACATTTGTACAGTCGACGACAAACTTATTTTATTTTATTTTATGAGGAAAACATTCAAAACAACAAATAAAGCGAGTAACTTATCTAACTAGAATCATGCCCTAAAATAGTTTTCACAACATGATTTGCATGCTATCAAAAGTTTTTGATGGTAGTTGAAAATGTATAACAATGTTCTGTATTTTATTTTTGGATTTATAAAACTGCAATCAGTTTTTAATCTGTAAGAAACTTGCTCTTAGGTAGGCATATTTGTTTTTATTTTTAAACATTTTTATTCATTAACATTATGACCTTTCCTTCACACCGTTTAATCACATTCATTTCAATTTTGTCGCGTAATATTAGGTACGATTAATGAATTATTTATCTATATAAATTGCACTTGTAAAAAGCAACCGCGACTCTGTGACAGACGAGGAATCGAACCCTTGTCTTATGCTATCCGGGCGTATGCCTATACCACTCGGCCACCGTCACATTAACAAGCCTGTTGAATTTTGCAAGCGCTTCTTGTAACCCGTAGGCTGCGTGACCTCATCAATGTTGCGAGATTGCTCTCACAATATCCGAAGGAAATATTTTTACAAATATTTTATCAATTATTTATCTAATATCACTAATGTAGTTTAATCAAGACAATTTAATTGATATTATTTTGTAGATGTGTAATAACTGCATGATTATATTTTTGCACGTCAGTGAGCAGTCAGAATATTATATGTGGTACTTACTTTCAAATTGTATTTTTATTAACTCTGTTCATGGCAAATGAACGCTTAAGTTTGAATTTTCCTTCTTACATTATGAGGAAGGCATGCACTAAACTGTTCAGTAATTTTACATTCTTATAAAAATATTAAAGTTCGCCTGTAAACATCCCACTGCTGGGCAATGGCCTCAACTCAAGAATGAAGTGGTACGAGCCATACTCCACCGCGCGGGCTAAATGCGGATTTGTGATTTTGGATTTGCAAGGCAAGCGACCAACCTTGCTGTCAGATGTCTAAACACGTTCCGGGACAGTAAAAACAATAAAACATCTTTTGTGTCTGGAATAGTGTCCCGGAACGTGTTAAAATATTAAAGAAACAAAATTAAATAAACTGAGAATAAAATTTTATATTAGACTGTACATGCAAATCAGTACTGACCGATTCGGGCCCTGTTTCAACCCACTTATTGTTTCACCCAATTTGAAATATCGCCCAAAAGTTTTGATGTATGGATACATCTTAATGCATCATTGTGAGACATGTGTAATGCATAGATAGTTGCATTATACGGGGCGTTTGTTTACATTTAAAAAAATAAATATAGGTACCAACAGTGGAATTGAGAACCTTCTCCTTTTTACCGTCTTAAACAAATAGGAGGTTATTAATACGATGTGTACGTGTATGTTACATCTTTGGAATTTGATAATATTCGAGTATGTTCTATTAAGGCTACTAAACACGTGTGCAAAACGTTCATGTTTGTATTTGTCCAATTTTGATATCTCAAAAATGTGAAGTCATAGCGCGCTAATTCTTAGGTTTCGAACTTAAGTGTAAGTTCCATCAAAATCGGTCTACCTAGTAGTTTTTGAGTTATGGGATATGGGTTATATTATAATATAATAACTAAAAATTACCAATAAACACAAAATTAAACGTGTGGAACAGGCCTCATTCTATTAGCTCTGCAAACTTGGAATGCATATTAATAATTCACATAATTGGACTAAGTCTATCTTATACTACTTTCAAGAATTATGTCTGCCAAAATTTCAACATCAATATAGGTTAATGTTAGTAGGTCGTCAATTTATACAGTATCCTACTCCTAGTAAGACATTTGGCTGTAATTCTCTATACAAAGTTCCTACTATGAAAAACTATTTTCATTTTCATGTCTATTTATCTCGCTTGCTCGCACTATGATGCTGATATGAGTGAAAGGGACGGGTGTAGTGGGAATTAGGGGTGTCGAATAGTGGAATAGGGATTAAGAAGCTATTCGGGATTCGAGTAGGAAGTACGCGAAGTTAGTATGCATAGTGTTGGAGTAAAGTGCGGTTGGAGAGAATTGGACGGTGCGTATCAAAGATATCAACGTGTTGGTTAGCAGGTGATGTGACTGTGTCGTTGTTGTAGCGGTTAGTTCGCTGTGAGGTCTCGGGTTCGAATATCGGGTCGGGTAGGAATTTGTTTCTGGATTTTTCTGCCTTGAAAATATTTGGAAACATCTCGGAGTCAGGAAGTTGGTGGTAATGACACCCCCGTGCCTCGGAAAGCACGTTAAGCCGTTGGTTCTACCCCTGATCTCTCATCGGTCATGTCCACTATCATGTCAGACTGCCGCCGTGCCGTCTCACCGAAATAATTAGAGTAAAGGAATAGAGAGTGCACTTGTGTATTTCGCACACATCTGGGCACCATAATATCTCCTGCGTACCTGTCTTTTCTCGGTATGAATATTATAAGTCACAATTCATGGGTTTTAGGGTTATTTTATTGCAGTCGATAGGTGCCTACTTAATAAATAATTAAAAATACGTACAAAAATTAAATCGTCCGCACACCGTCTTACTCTATTCAAGAATCTATTTTATTTATTTATTTAATACGGTACATCAACAGTATAACTTACACAGCACATAGACATTACACAGCCATAACACAAACAAAATAATAACACAATTATAAACCATAAAAACAATATAAAAATAATCTAGGTATAACAAAACAGCGGCCAATCCTACACAACCTGACTACAATATTAGGCATTCATAGCAGTAGGCTCCTAAAATTCGGACCAGCCAATACTCCATCTTTATAGCTTCCTGGCTTGTGACGTCATACGCACCTAAACCTATGAATATTAAGTAACACCGGAGGGTGTATTACTATTGTCGATAACAAATTGAATTGGAATTGTAGCCTGTAGCATAACTGTTCTAGGTAGGAAAGCTAAAGACATCTTTCAAACCGACGGCACTTGACATCGACGCATTGACGGCTAGCCGTTGACATGTCGACGGTAGACGACAAATCATTGTTGAAAAGTAACATATAAAGCATGGTAATTGGAGTCAACATGTCGATTGTCGATGCATGAGATGGTAGTTTATGGCATTAACTGTGCTAGTCAGGAAAGTTACAAATCTTTTACACTGACGAGACTAGACAAGCAATGGCTCATTGACGGTGATAGCGAGTGGTAAATGTGGACTGTATGAATGGAATAGATGATGGAAACAACGTATATGTTTTTAATACAACAATGTTATGTTGAAATTAATACAATACAACCCGGCAAGACATTACTGCGAATCTAACATCATGACAACTGCCTTTTTTATAGAGAATATTGACATGAGTGTATCAAAAAGGTAAAAATGTCAGATCGCAGCCAGTCGCCAATAGACGGCTAACTGCTGACATGTGAAAAGTAACTCTTGGAGTCAACATTCCGATGCATGGGATTGTAGCCTATGGCATTAAATGTGCTAGCTAGGAAAGTTGCAAATCTTTCACACAAACGGCACTTAACATGAAACGCCTCATTGACGGCTAGCTGCTGACATGTCAACAACATGTTGACGGCATGTCAACGGCAAATGCCGCTTCTTGTTGACGGCTGTAGTTACTTTTGACGTCATACGCACCTAATCCTATGAATATTAAGTAACACCAGAGGGTGTTTTACTATTGTCCATAACAAATTAAATTGGGATTGTAATGAAGCCTTTGGCATTAACTGTGAAAGTTAGGGATGTATGTCAATCGTATGTGTTTAGAAGCATTTTACTAATACCGTATTGATAAACTCTTTTGTTGTGTGAAATTTTAATAAAAATTAGGTTTAAATACATCAATTCTATCATCATCATCTTATCAGCAAAAAGACGTTCACTGATTTTTTATATAACGTAATACCCAGCATATGTCCTCTCCATCGCTCTTTGTGCTATTTTGAGCTTCTTTATAAGGCCCATAGTTGGAGACCATGTTTCGGATCCGTATGTCATCACTGGTAACACACTGGTTAAAGACTTTCGTCTTCAGACACTGAGGTAGTTGAGACGAGTAGACATCTCACGCGCATAATTATAGTGGAATGTTCGTTGCATATTCCGCTTTTCCCTCATCATTACCAGCCAAAGGACGTCTATTGCTGTCAACATAAGTTTTGACTGACGAATATGTACCCAGTGTTTGGGTACGTACGGATATGTACGGATTACCACCCATACCTTGTTGATATTCCACTGACTCGAACAAAGCGCTTCTCGTCAACTTTCATAATGCGCACAGCAAAAGAGTGGAACTCTCTACCCGCATCTGTGTTTCCATCGGTCTATAACCCTGTTATTTTCCAAAAAAAGAGTGAACAGGCTTCTTCTAGGTGAGCTCGCTTCATCTTCGTCTCTGTCTGTGCCTTTGGTATAGTCTAGAGACAAGAGCAAACCCATATTATATAAAAAAGTGATAAGGAAGATGTTTATCATTTCATAAAATCTTTCGTCTGTCAGATATCATCAGTACGAAGAACTATCGGATACGTAAGCGTATCGAGAAATGTCAATTCGTATGGAAATTGAACTAGCGCCCCTGAAATCACTTTTAATACGGATTTTGACATTTCTCGATACGTCTACGCATTCGATAGTTTTTCGTGATTACGGTACAGTAATTCAAACGCCATTCGATTTTAAACCGGCAAAGTAAATCAGAAATGGATCGCAAAAACGCAGTGATATTTCGACAAAGCCTTTAAATTCCGTTGCTAACCAAACAAACGTTCGTTACAATCGTCCTACATAGAAAAATTCCGTATTCATAAACCGTCCTTGATTTAAAACGCATAACTTTTATTGAGCCTGTAAAATTTTTATATATCCACCGCGACTTCATTTTGAAAACCAAACAAATTGATATTCACATCAAAAAACCAATTTTGCCCGACAATACATGTAATATCGTACGAGTCATTCATTCGACAGGGTAAAGACGGGGCTTGACAGTGAGCGAGGGTAGTAATCATCATCATCAAACTTAAGCTAGGCTCTTGTGGGTGGTCATTTTTCCAGAATTCCAAATTAGGGAAGACTTGTGGTTTGTCTTTTCTTCTACACCGCAGTTAAAAAATCGTGATTTTCTCGCTTCTTAATGCCCAGTCAATATTCCTTTTATAACAAGATAAACAGAAAACTTACAACATACATAGCTAATTCATCGTTCAACACTGAAATCTTTTTAAATGAAATAGTAATTAAATTTGCTGATACTATTTTAAAAGTTACAAAAAGATTGTTTACAATGTTGGACTAGCAAAGATGAATGGGTTTAAAGTATATCGCTTTTGATTTTTGAATTAGGAGAATCAAATTCATTTGAACACCATGTTTGATTTCAATCATGGACGGCAACAGTCATGCACCGACTTTAAAAGCACCAGCTAGTTACTTCGGGATCAGAGCAATGTATGTGATTAGTGTCCAATATTTATTTATTTTCCTCTTTTTCACAACCTCTCCCGCTACCAGTGAGGCCGCGTCCGCAAAAATCGTAAACACTGACATGGCAATCGGCAGGACTCGTGCCGCCTTTATACTCCCCTTTATTTTCTTTATTTTACACGCATATGCGAATTTAAAAACCTTTTTACAGTTTATTTTCAGAGATCGATGGGTGACTATTAATTTTGTTTTGATCATTGGAGATTAAAAAGATGCAAATAATAGTAGGACAGATTTCTATCAACTTACTTATATCTACGCGACCGACGGCGGCCTAATAGATTCCTAAAGGTCTGGGCACACAGCCGGCGCAGCGCGACGCCGACGCGACGCCGGCGGAACGCCAGCGCTATGAGTCAGTCACACTGCAGGCGTGACCGTCCCGCTGGCGTCGCGTCTGCCGTTCCGCCCGCGGTGTGACGTGATTTCACATTCTTATAAGATGTCAAGCGATTCAGAAGCAAGCAGCTTTGCTTCTGTTTGCTTTAGCTCGAAAGAAGAAAAAACACAAATGACTGTGGGTGCATCAGGTGAACCAGAAGAGAAATTAATATGGTGAATGTGTAACCTCTGACACATTTTATCAGACGTTCAATTGCTGCACTATTCATTATTTTGGTCCTAAAAGTTGTATTTAAATACAAAACTCCGTCCCGCCGAGCGCGACACGTCCACGCTCCGCTGTGTGACTACTAAATACGAACTCCGTATAACACAACGCCTGCCGTCCCGCTCAAACCGCGTTCGACAAGACGGTGGCCCGTCCCGCCGCGCTGTGTTTTGTATTCGCGCCCGGCGCGACGCCGACGTAACTTGCCAGTTACCGCCCCGCCGAGCGTGGCGGCGCTGTCTGTCATTTCTCCCATATTTCTATATTATACAACTCGTTCAACCCGTCGGCGTCGCGTCGCCGTCACTTCGCCGTCCCGCCACGCTGCCTGTGTGCCCAGACCTTAAACGTTTCAGAGAGATAGTAACTGTGCTGAAACAGAGAGAGAATTGTACTTAGTTTGTTTCTAATTTTCAGAAGGAGAGACAGAGAGAGATATGCTAAGACAGGGCTTACGGCCTATTTCAAAACGTCTGTATAAGTTCATATTAGCATTATCTTTCACTAATATTATAGTTAATATTGTAGTGTATTAGATATATGCAACACTATAGTTTGAAAAATTCAATAATTTCGAAAATGTCAAGAGTTTATTCGATTAATAATATTAAGGCCTCTTTCAAAATATCTCAATAAGTTCTGTTAGCCATTCTCTGCCAACTAGTTCATACGAAATGACGTTCCATATTTGAATTATACGTTAT
This sequence comes from Pyrausta aurata, assembly GCA_963584085.1. Classification (NCBI taxonomy): domain Eukaryota; kingdom Metazoa; phylum Arthropoda; class Insecta; order Lepidoptera; family Crambidae; genus Pyrausta; species Pyrausta aurata. The sequence goes on from OY757279.1 coordinate 2,778,498, forward strand.
TCGTCAATGGTGAAACATGCCATAAGGCTCGTAAGTAGCTACCTAAACATGTAACTTAAGTTTCTTTTAAATTCAAGTAAAACCAAATAATTTCGAGTTTACAGCACAGATCACAATCTAAGTGTAAATAAGTGTCGACACCAACAATAAAGCAGTTATGATTACTATAAAAGTTTAAGAACTGCGGTATCTTTGACCTAAAAGCTAGTGAGGTAGGGTGACCATGATCACAGGTTGTAAACGGGACTTCTTCAAATATGAAGTGAACTATGGGTAGATCGCTTAATTGAAACTTCGCCTGCGGGGTACAGGGGCGTAGGGGGAGGCGATAGCGGGTCGCGCGAGGGGTGCGGGCGGTGCGGTGACACCCGCCCGCGCCGCTCACTAACCGCCCTCAATTTCGACTTGCGACTGCGTACTTGCATTTAATTTTACTCCCTTCTCTCCTAGCGTAGTAATGTTTTTAGTCTTATGGTCTTACTCGATAGAGCTATCTAACAGAACCATTTTTTTTAAATCGGTTGAATAGCTTCTGAGATTAGCACGTTTAAACTAGAGTTGCCACGAATAGTGATTTGGCCGAATACCGAATACCGAATATTCGGCAACACTGTCGGCTGAAGCGCCGAATATTCGGCACAAAATACATGCTTGTCGAGCGCGTTATCAATAATAAGACAAGTCTCAACCTGTCTCCATTCTCCAACATTTTTTTTCAGTTTTATAATTTTGTAGTATAGATTTAAATGAAATCTTCTATTTTTGATGAATTTAGAAATGTTGAGGAATGATAATCGAATTCTTCTACCTAATAAATATAAGTACCAAACTATTTTATAACTCTCCTATTTTTAACATTAAAATAATATTTAAAAACTTCAGTAACTTAAAAATAAAACTAAACAACACAGTGTCAACTTTGGACTGTGCCAGGGGGAAAAGTACCCATCACACTCGCCGCATTACCCCGCTGGATGGCCAGAGCCAACTTCTGGATAAGAAATGACCCCGCACGAGGATCATTGGACCTTACCGTCAAGCGACGACCCACCTCAGCAATGAATTTCTTGGCCTCCGACCGCCAACAGCCTACAGTCTCGACGGCAAAGGGGACGAAATGTAGGTTGTCTCTAAGGCACTATATTTTAAATGGATTTTAAGCGCCGCTGTCTCGGCTGCTGCCCCAGGTGCCAATACAGTACGGCCCAAGTGGCATGCCGCAAAGGTGCTCACACAAGTCGCGTCCCACAAAAGACACCTGCCCTTTTCCCAAGGTATCAGGGTAAGATTTAAATTGCATGAAATCTGTATGTAACGCTAGATGGCTTTGGATAAGTGTATCATCATAATGTTATAGTAAAGAAGTTTGTATAGATTTTAATTGCTTGAAGTATGTATGGCATGGCTTTATGCAAGTATCACACACACGCTAACGCCAGCATCAATGAAAATGCTCAAAAATTGTACCTCACATCATGACACTGTCATTTTCTTCGCATGTCACCTTTTTAATTCTTTTTCGGGTGCTACGGTACTTTATATTTCAAGAAGCGGCCAAGTGGAAGCAGAAATCAGATATGGTAAAAAAGTTTATTAAAAGTTTAGTTAGCCTGTAACGTCCCACTGCTGGGCAAAGGCCTTACCTCAAATATAATAAGGCAGTCAATTGTGAATAATAAATAGTATTTTTTAAACCTCTACAAACTTGTTTACATTTCAAGTGCGTATTTTAATTAGTTATTAACACATTCGTTCTAACAACGTTACAGAACGTCCAAAACTGATCTTCGAGATGATGCACATAGTCTAACCACGTACTAAGAAAATTGAAATTTCGAGGCACAACGGCAGACAACGTCGAATCTCTGTATAATCTTCAGGTAGCTACGTCATCGCGCCGCATCGTGTCAAATTTTTAAAGTTCTACCGCTATAATATATTTGTTTTTTCGTTGCTTGAATATAAGTTACACACACACATTGACAAGTACCCACACAAACAATTGAACAACGTCATCAGACGTCTGTTTCGGTTAGAGCTTCCACGTTTAGTAAACGTTTACTGACGTCAGCGACAAGTCATTATGCAATATTTTATTTGCTACTATCTTTTGCCCTCGACTTCGTCCGCGTGGAATAGTGACTTTTTTCTCCCGTTTTTTACAGATTTACCACTATATCTTTGCTCCTATTGGTCGTAGCGTAATGTAATATAGCCTATAGCCTTCCTCGATAACTGGACTATCCAACACAAAAAGAATTATTCAATTCGAACCAGTAGTTTCGAAGATTAGCGCGTTCAAACAAACAAACAAACAAACAAACTGTTCAGCTTTATAATATTAGTATAGAAGATACGGCGATACGTGTATGGACGTCCTCTAACTTTGTATGAAGTATTCATGCGCCACGACCTATAAGTTGACTATTGTGGTATGTGTACATGAACGTGTTAAATAACACAAAGTATGGTGTTCATACACCTCCATCTTTAAAACACTCGTCTTTCCATCAAAATAAATTACAACATCAAGTCACAGTTTATAAATTAACCGTTTATTATCAACTTTATTCTCAAGGAAATAAACATGTTAATTACATTGTCAAAATGCTAACATGTGGATTGATATTTATGGGTTCTGTACCAAATAAAAACGAAATACATAGTTTTTCCAAAATGACACTTACGTCCTGTTTCACAATGTCCTAATAAGATTTGATTGGCGTAATCCGTCCAATACTTCATACGAAATGACGTTCTATATTTAAATTATACATTGGTTACTGCTTATTTATCGATGGTGAAACAAGTCTTTATTACAAAATATCTGGCATTTTTACCGACTTCAAAAAAGGAGGTCGTCAGTTTGACCTGTACGTTTGTGTGTATGTATTTAGATGAACGGATTTTGATGCGGTTTTTAGGAAAGTTTGTTAAATATAATAATGTTTATTAAGGTACTATAACATAACTAGACAATAGCTAAAATTGCGAAAAATGCCTGTTTGATCTTTCATATTAATTTGTTTTCTGGTTGCTGTGAAGAAATTAACCCTTTGCTACCAGTTATCGCTTTGAGGTTGATGTGACACCCTTTATAAGTTTTATACGGAACCTTTCTTGATGCGTTAGTTCAAATCACACTTAAGGTATAGTATAGTATAATATAGTATAGTACCTATAGTATAATATAGTATAGCATAATATAGTATAGTATAATATAGTATAGAATAATATAGTATAGTATAGTGCGGTGCAGTAGGAAATCTTTAATCTGTTTGTAAATGGTTCAAGTATCTCACAACAGAACCCTAATTATAAAAAGTGTCATAATACGATTTAACGCCTATAGCGGTACTTTTTGCGAAGTAATGACAATCATTAAAAGTTAATGATTTAATATAATTTTCGAGGGACCAGACAGACAACTTAATTTATAGGATAATAAACAGATGTTAAATGACACTTGTCAGAATATAGGATATACATTGATCGGGGAATAAAACTTTGGATTACTATATTTCTGAGTATCTTATCTAGTTACAGCAAATACAGATAATAATGAAATTAATTAGTTATTTATATATTCAGTTTTGCTTCAAATCTTAACCAGTATTTAACCATCAAACTTAACATTAGAAATGAACAATGATTTGAATTTTGACACAATTCACGCATATTGAGTAGACCCACTAATGTACCGTGTGCCTTTAAGGAGGCGAAATTGACTCAATAGTTTTTACTTTACTTGATTAATATGTAGAAATATAATCCTGGTCTTGGATCTCCATTTATTTTTTGAGGTCGCAATAAATCTTTTATTAATAAAGGTACTGTAGTAAATCTATCAAAATCAGCTCAGCATTTACAGGATTTATTAGGATAGGCATATAGGCCGAGAATAGATACTTTCGGATGAAAAATATCGGTCCGAAGGATGTTTTTTTAATCCTAGCAGTTTAGCGTGAAAATTTCATCAATCATATATATTTATGAAATTTTCACGCTGTATCGTAATATAACCTAAAGTCAAAATCGTAGGTGCAGCCGGAAAAAATAAGCCAAGTTCATCAACTTCCGCATTCTTCACATTTTACTAAACCTACTAAACAGTTCTATATTATGTAAAAACGGAACAAAGTCAGTGGACTGCCTGGGATTCGAACCCGCGACCACACGCCCTCAGTAGCTGGGCATTATGCGACTAATGTGACCGGTATGTAAATATTACTTTGTGGTGGCGATATGGTGATGGGAGGAGCGGATGAGGTAGCGATTTTTGTTAAGTTTTTAGGCTCGCTTATGTCATTTATTAAATCTGAAAGTTGTATGTCTGAAATCTGAAAGTAGTATCATGCTATTCTTGTACAGACAAAGTCACGGAGAAAAGCTACTAAACAATAAAGCTGTAGTGTTTTTTAACTGACGTTCATTTTATCACCACTTCAACGTTTGTTTGATTGAAATCTTAGCGAAACAACTAAAAACTTCTCAGACAAATAAAAAAGCTAATAAAATGTTTTCACAATAAAACGTTTCGACGACTCAACTAAATAAGTGTTTCGCAATCTTTTTCTGTAGTTACATATTTTTTTAATGGTCTCTGGGCGTTTTTCACCATAACTTTGTCAAAAAGCAGTAAATAAAAACATTAATAATCGGTTTTATTAAATGAAAGACAAGTTGTCTTTCATTAAATATCGTAGGTTTAGTTTTGATACTTAAAAACTTTAGATTACGAATTCTTTTGGAGAATGTTTCTGAACACTCAGTGTCATATTTGAATTCTTAAAAGATGAAATAAGAAACCAAAAATTGCGCACGGGCGAGAATCGAACCACGACTTAGGTTACGTCACGCAATGACGTATCGTAAGAGACCAAGAATTTCGCGCGATTGGACCGACAGCACGGTAGTTCAATTGGAAGAGCAGTTGGCCCGGTAAGCCAGAAAGATGCTGGTTCGAGTCCCGCTCGTGCGCAATTTTTGGTTTCTTATTTCATCTTTTGGAGAAGTTGCATGATAATTTGCAATAAATAAGTTTTTAATTTGATTTGATGTGAGTAGCATAGACACTTGCTGTCCGTTATACTTTTTTTTACCGACCTTAAAATGAGGTTCTCAGATTAACCTGTATATTTGTATTTATGTATGTTTTACCGCGATTGTCTCGCGTTTGGCTAAACCCATTTTGATGCGGTTTTAAGTAAAGTACTTATTTGATATATTTAGAAGGTTTCTTAGTTCTTTTTTGCCTAGAAGTAAAAGTTATACTTCGGTTTCTCCTTATTTCACACCATAGCCAAGCCCTTAAAGACATATTGTAATTATGACAAAACAATTGCTAATTAAGTCCGCAATTATGAGTCAAGTCGGTAAATTAGCTTACACCCCAACGATTTGAGTTAAAGCTAAGTTAAATGCAATTGAGGCGTGTTAATTAACCTTAAGCTAATGTTAATTAAGAAAAATGTTTGTTTTGATCTCGTTAATAAGGGATTTTGATAAAAAAAGTGTTTTTTTTTTATCTGAGACTTTTTAGAAAGAACGTGTATCAGTTTTCCGAGTGCCTGGGGGCGTATTGCGATGCAGTTTTGACAGTTAAAGCTGTGATTTACAGTCAAATTAGCAATTCTTATTGCAATTTCGCATTATACTGATAATATTACTATAATGTAATAATATTAATATTCATACCATTGTAGTATTATTATAATATTATTTTATTGATAATATTCGTTTACACTGAGTCGGAATTCAACTGCCTCGGAATTGAACGGATTAAGTTGGATCGCAAGACGCCCCCTGTAGGGAATTTTTGCGATGCATTTGTGTATGTGTGTGTTGCTATAATATTATACCGTTATATTATACAAATAGATTTTTGTTTACAATTTCAGTGCGTTGATGGCGGAAGGATCCATGATATTATTGCACTTTAAAACGATTTGGAAAAAAAAAATAGATTGAAAATGTAACTTTTATTGAATATAATTAACGCTCTACGAGTATTTTCTTATTTCTCTCAATATTTATCTCGTGAAATTTCACCGTCTTGGCAAGTGCACTTTTTTTTTGTGAGTGGAGTTAAATCTGTAAAGAGAATAATTACTTGCTACAAAAACATACAAATATTATTTTGTATTTTGGTTGCTTATTATTAGTTAACACAGCTGCAAAGTTGTTCGATTTGACCTACAATATTTTAAGCACGCTGTAAATATGAAATCAACTTATTTTCTAGATGAGTAAACTTAGGGCCGCTTCCCACGGCAGTTCAGTTTTGCGGGATCACTTACTGGATCCCGCAGAAAACAGTGTTCACACGGCAAATTTTGCAGGTACGGTTGTCCGTCAACTGCGTCCTGTCAACAGTCTCTCTCTTGCACTTACTGATAAAGTGGCTGTTGCCATGGTTACTGTGTTTGTTCATATTGTTATTTCAGTAGCACTGGTCCAGTTCATTGACAGAACTGGATCAGTAAAAAACAGGTATCAGCTTTTTGTGGGCCGATGCTTACGGGATGCACTAAAAGCATATGCTACAGAACGGCATCCTGCAGAAAACAGTACCTGCAAAATACCGGATGTCTCCATTGCAAACGGCCCTTAAGTATAGTGTCTGCTTGTTTATCTTAAACTACTCGTTTCCGATAGTATCTCAATTATTTAAAACGTATATCATTATGACATTTAGTGTTTCGCGCGTCTAGTAAAATGGAACTTCCAAGGGAGGTAATGATGTACGGAAACGCGAAATAAAGGGCCCGCATCTGTTGAAGAACCTACTTTGAGTCGTCAAACAGTTTTCACCTGACTTTGAGGTGAAAACTATAAAATCAATAAAAATAAGGGTTCCGTTTTTTTCCATTTAGAGGTACGGAATCCTGAAATTTTTTTTAAGTGTAGTGTCATTTAAAACACGAGTGTATAGTTTAAAAAATGTAAAAGTAAATATGTAAAATTTTTTTTTTTTGTTTCCTTTATTTTGTAACTAGCGGCCCGCCAGCGACTTCGTACGCGCGCAATAGTTTTACTCCGTTCCCATAGATCGTAGCGAAAATATTTATAAGCTAATACGCATTAAACTATTTCTATAGCTTTCCCCGATAAATTAGCTATCTAACAATGTATGTAACATATTTTATAACCGGACCAATAGTTCACGTTCAAACAAACAAACAAAAACATCCAGTTTTTAAACGTATACATAGAAATGCGTACAGATAAATGTTATATTTTATGTACACACAACACGTAGCCTGGTCTTTAATCTGGTCAAACTTACACGGGGATGATATCGTTTCATTTTACAACGAAATGGAAATACTTACTACGCCTATCGTCAATCGTACATTTCTTTCGGGTGCTAATAAAAAGACCAGGCTATTATCTGTGCGCTTACTCAGCATCTGCCACATACAGACTCTGGAAGAAGCGAATTCCCTCAAACCTTCTCCCGCTACCGAGTTTGAACTTGAGCTTTGTTTATGGTCATAGCGAATACTCTACCTATGTAGGGATCTACGCTATCATGATCATCATTCATCAACACCCAAAAGCCGTCCACTGTTAAACATAGACCCCCACGAAAAGTTTGCAGAAAAGTTCCAGATTGGACACCCTTCGACTACAAAACCAGCGTAGAATGTCCACCGACAATATGAACAAACGATCTGCAATCTACACTGGACACAGACCGCTTGATAGCTACCCTGTTTCAACACAAAAAAATATTATGTAATGTTCTAAGGAATAAAATCTCTTCTTGAACATTTTCTCGAGAGCAACATCATTATCAAACAAGTGTCAAAACATTGTGTCTCAGACGTCATGTCAAGTGATTGTCAAAAATTATATATATTTTTTTTATCATTAGCACTAAAGAGTATTGATATCAAATTTAAAGCAAATCATCCCCAGAATAACTTTGTAACCCTTTTTACCCCCTTATAAGATGAATTTCAATAAACTACAAAATAGGTCTTCCGTCAATTCTGTAAAATAATGTGTATGCAAAATTTGAAGTAGATTGGACGAAGGGATCTGGTTGTCCCATACAAACTTTGCACCCCTTTTTGACCCCCTTAGGGGTGGAATTTCTGAAAATCCTTTCTTATCGGATCCCTTCGTCATACAAAGAACACTCCCTCCCAGTTTCGGGTCTCTACGATCAGCGACTTAGGCTGTGCGTTGATCCATCAGTCAGTCAGTCAGTCAGTCAATCAATAAGTCAGTAGTTCAGGACAAAGCATTTTATAAGTATAGATGGTTTAGAATCTTTAAGAATCACCTTTATTTTTAACTTTACTTACTTTGCGTAAATAAAATAAATGGGCTAAAAAATAAAAAGCGTTTTTTCAAAAAAAAAAAAAAAATTTTTATCTTATTATATAATGTTTTTTTTTGAACCCATTAGGTATATTTTTTGAAATCAAATCTTTTAAATTATGAAGAGTAAAATATAAATGAAGTGGACTGATAAGTAAAACATTGGTTACGTATTGCAAGCCAATAAAGAAAATAAATGAGTTCTCGATTCGAGTTTCAATAGTACCGTGCCTTATAATTTACGGTTCAACATATAAAATGGTAAAACATATAATTGGCGGTGTCGAGTCGGTTGCATTCTGCACTTTGAAATAAACGCTTTTTGACTTATGATCATTATTTTTGGGTCCGACACGAGAGGTGGGACTGTATGATTTATTTTTAAGGGTAAAAATGTTGCTCAATGGTGGTTAGATAAAAGGTTTTTTTTATTATTTTATTTTGTTAAACATAATCATTGGCTGAGTATCAGTTACATTTATTAACTTTGGTGTGGTACAAATATTTAAAAAAGGTTCATTCATTAAGTATTTTTTTAATTACTACGGTAAAAAACATTTTTATTTCAAGTCAACTAGTGAACCAAACGCGCGTTGGTTTAGTGGTTGGCGCTCCTGTCTACTATGTTGGCGGTCGCGGGTTCGAATCCCGCAAGGGGCAAATGATTGTGATAAGCACGAAAAATTGTATCCAAGTCATGGATGTTATATTATTGTATTAAGTATTTATGGGAGACGCCCCCGTCATAATCGTTGTCTGGTACTTCGTAACACATGAAGAAAATTCCTTAGTTCGAAACCAGCACAGTTGATGTTTTGTCTGGCGCATTTTATTACTTATTAAACTAGCAGTTACATAAGCAGTGTTACCGAATTGATAGATCACAATAAAAACAAATGTCAAATTAAGACAAAATCGGCATTAAAACTGTAACTCGTACGTGACTTACTTTTTAGGGTACCGTTTTGAAATAAATGATCCATCGGGCAAATTAATAACTTATGGTCTGTTTCACAATGTCTGAATAAGTTCTCTAGCGTTATCCGTCCGTATATTACTCCTTAGGAAATGACGTTCCATGTTTTAATAATTTGCTAGTTAGTGTTTTTTTTTATGATTAAAAAGGCCCTTAATATAACATAAGTGTATATATGTATAACATATGTCTTCTAAAACGTCTTGAAAATCTCGAAGTAAATGTTATGTTTACAATAAATGTTTATTAATATTTGAAAAAAAAAAAACCTTTTACCTTTGCCAGCCTTAGCGAGGCAGAATTTTTATTAGGTCTGTATTAATTAGTATTTCTTTAGTTATATTAAAGTGCACTTTATAGTAAAAAGTTTTGCTTAGTTTTTTATGAATGTTTGATACTCAGTATTTTTGACGTTACTTTGTGTAAGATCATCAGCACGGTTGCTCGATTGGTAAGAGTGTTAGCCCAGTTGAAAGAGGTTCCTAGTTCAGATTCAGTCCATCCGCAAGTTTTTGGTTTCTTATTTAATCTTGTTATAATTTTTATACTGACAAAACACTAAAAAAACAAATACTTAAAAAAAGTATACAGAACCCGGTGCAACTTGGCCGATTCCACTGCCAGTATTCACTTTTGAAATATCCGATAGTATCACGACTCAATCTTCACGACCGTCAAAAATCAATTCTTCATTGGTCACAGGGCGACAGGTCGTTATGTCATTTTGGTTTTACGTGCGCACGGTAGTTATTTGCCAAGTTCTTGCCGTAATACAATAAGTGCACAAAAAAAATATAAATACATTTGCACCTATTCTTGATCAAAGAAAATGTAACAAGAAACAATAAAAAATAAGAATAACTTTTTATAGGCTAGCGTGGGAAGATTTGTTGACATTTCGTGAACCATATATTATAAAATACCAAAACAAATAAAACCAATTTTTACCCATTTGTATGCAAAAGTCGTTGTGTAGGCGTTAATTAAAACCGATACACTATTAGGGTACTATTCAATTGTTTTAAAACTTTTCATTTGGAAATACAACTTTGGACGTCCACCGACAAGATGGACAGACGACCTTGTAAAGATCGCAGGATCACACTGGATGCAGACCGCTCACAACCGGTCGCTGTGGAAATCCATGGGGGAAGCCTATGTTCAGCAGTGGACGTCCTTTGGCTGATGATGATGATGATGATTTGGAAATAAACTGAAAATAACTGCTAATTAGTCCCTTTTTGAGGATTTTTCAAAGAGCGTCGAAGATTCAATGATTTCTTACTTTTAAAATCAACAAATTTTTTCACTCAAAACTTATTTCCTCAAGTACATTTTAAAAACTAGTAACCATAGTATATCATCAAATAAATACTCATAAACGTAAAAAAGCAGCCCGTAGGTGTATTGATGACGTCATTAAACAGGTGATTTGGTACTAATACCCCCACATACAGATACCGAAACCGAAATACCGATGCTTTACAAAGAGACCAAGTTTGTAAATGGTTCTGATATTGGTCTCTTTACTGAGTTAAAAGATTGTATGTTACTGTTATATGACATGTTTAAGTATGGTCCAAGTCACAAGACTAGCGAAACGTTCATATTTATACGCAGATAATTAAAAATATGGTGAATGGGGGCCACCTTTAAACTTTTATTAAAATGTGTTAAGCCTATCGAGCTTAAATATTACCTGACATTTAGAAAGTTCGTTTTTAATCCTTCTGTATTTAAAAGCCCAAGCTTTGAGTTCATTTTCGGGATATCTGCGTTTTAATCGAGCTTCAAAAGCCGCTTTGGATACAATACCTCCAAAAATTAGAGTTACGAAGCGTAAAGTAGTGGATACAATTTTGTTATAAGATTTCATAATATGTCCATCTCAACGATTATAGGTAAACCGCTTCATTGAGACTTCGCCTGCGGGGTACAGGGGTGCGGGCGGAAAGACGAGAGCGAGGACTGTAAGGGGTGCGGGCGGCGGGGATACACAAGAGACGAAATTTGCCGTGACATTTCTTAAGATATGTGACGTCAGTGGTCACAATGGTGGTCATCAGTGTCGACACTTTATAACATTACATAATGGAAAAAAATATTCGATTGGATACAATTACACCAATGAGAGTGAATTAATTCTAAATATTAATATCCAGAGCCGTGGATTTTGTTTGATCAATAAATAAAATGGAATCTTAAAATAAGTTTTTTTTTTGACAAAATTAAAAATTTCAAATAACATTCCATGGTAACTTTTGCGACTGTTTTGTTTGAGTGTATGTCTAGTTCATATTCATATCCCACTGAATTTAGATCTATATTTTATTCTAAAATATTCTTAAATATTTAGAGCCTTTATTAAAACACTATTATTTTACAGTGTTCAAACGGTGGACTTAATACTAGAGCATTCTCTTCCCCAGTTATACTTTAGCGTAGAATATATAAAAGTACTACAAATTTAGATCATGTACAAAGATTGTAACAGGTGCAGGAGAATGATGTAAAATAGAAATTAAAAAAACACGACAAAAAATACAATAATATAGATTTTGTGTCCGAATATACTGCGACTCATCTTTAGACTTCAGTCTCAGACAGTATTCTCTTGTGTACTTCTGTCAAAGCGTCCGCAACTGTCAACAGATGCTATCGCTACCTGTGTAGCGAGCGTACTGAATTTTGAAAAGAATGTGCCTGCCGCCCGCACCTCTTACAAACCCCGCTCTCGCCTCCCCCCGCGCCCCTGTACCCCGCAGGCGAGGTCTCAATTTCGCGGTTTACCTATAGGTTCGGTTAATAAATTAGTCATACTATAGGGCCTGTTTCACCATCTAAAAATAAGCACTAACCAACGAATAATAGTAATAACCAAAATAAATTGCACCCCATACTAAATAATAGTTTTTTTTATATCACAAAGGCGGTCTTAATGAAGTAGTGGACAGATAAAGCTAATGGGAACTTATTTTATTTATTTTATTTTTATATTACAAGATTCACAGCTCTAGTACAGTATGTATAAATAAACTTAAAAACTAAACTTACAGCCACTAACGAATCTACATTTTAATTTACAAATTTTATACATCGTCAATCTTAAGCAAATAAATAAGTGGGTTCTTATACAGACATTGTGAAACAGGGGCTTTTATGCGCATTTTGAGGCTGACTCAATAAATGTATTCGATAAGTTCTCGTCTGCAATCGCTCCCGCTCCCGCTAGAGCTTGTGGCTTACACCAAAAGAATCTCCATACGGTCGATTTGCGTAGGCGACTCATTATAATACCGGTCTATTGTGCATTTTGATGTACGGACAGTGAAGTGTGGATGTACCGTTTTGGATGTTTTTTTGACATATTCTCGTTATTTTTTTTATAATCTTGTTTTGTCATTGACAACTAGCGATCCCAGCAACTTCGTGCCGTCCCAGGCTCCGTCCCGCTCCGGCCTCGTTTTATTTATCCTTAAGGCCAAAACAAATCATGAAAATCAGTCCACCCGTTCTAGAATTGTAAGTGGTTATCAAATACGACTTTATTTTATGTATAAATAAAGGAACCTATGGCTTTATTAACCTTTTTTATATGTGTCCATGTTTTATAGCTTTTAGAGTTATTATTATGATTGGCGTGTCCACAATGATCTAACACTAACATGAATATTTCAACTCTGTCTGTCTGTTTACAATAGACCTAGCTTCCGACCCGTCTCCGCCCATTTTTACAATACTTAAGAATTTTAATTGTGTACAGAGTGTATGAATAATACCAACATTATTATATTATGAGTACATGAAAATTATTAGTCAGTGGTGTGGTGTTACCTATAAACAATTTCTAGGTAGGTAAATCCACATAAATAACGTAACATAACTGTCAAACCGCTGTTTTTGGTTGAAGGTAACATAAGTTCAAATATTTATAGGTACCTACATAAAGTTTGAAATATTTGATAAAATGTGATCATGGTTGATTTTTAGAATTGTAGCAAGAGTAATACATTTTTTTTTTGTTAGTGTTAACTAACTGTAAGTACTTTTCGTTGGGTTAAAGGAGCTATCGGTTTACTTGCTTCTTGAGCGCAATTGCAATTAAAAAAGGTTTTCCCTTTCTTGATCCAGTAGTTCTAAGCAGGCCACTATAGTAGAATTACCCACTTTGAGTAGAATTTCGGGACACATCTACTTAAAATTCTCGTGTCACAGTTTTCGTTGCCATACTCCTCCGAAACGGCTTGACCGATTCTCATGAAATTTTGTGAGCATATTGAGTAGATCTGAGAATCAGCCAACATCTATTTTTCATACCCCTTAGACGGGGCCGGTGCTGGGGCGGGACGGGGCCGGGGCAAAACGGTGGAGAGGTAGCTTAGTACCAGGAGAAGGACATAGGATACTTTTTATCCCGTTCGATGGGGCCGGGGCTAGGGCGGGAATGGGCCGGGGCGAAACAAAGTTCGCTGGGTCCGCTAGTAATAGTATATTATTATTTTTCAAGACTGCATATCGATTCACTAAGCCAATGACAATGGTGTCATCGATAACGATAAGACAGTTTGACGATTTTCTTTTACTTCAACATTGAGCAGCGCATTTAGAACCGTCAAACTATTCTGAAATTCAAGTTCGACGTCGAACACAGCGGTGAATTGCCGCGCTAAATATTGGTTTTCAATGAGAATAAATAAAAAAAATAAGTTATTAATAAATTCCTGAAACGAACAGCTAACACAGATAACCTAAAATATGTATTTATTTACATTTCTTCAATCAGTTAAAAAATTAACGATGACAGAACTCGTGCTATAGCAAAAGATATTTATTTTAAAGATAAAAGATAACTCCGGTATAAATCTTTCATTTCGTTTGTTTAATCTTTCGCAGTAAAAAGTTATTGATTGATACGCAAATGTGAACTTTTTGGTATGGACATAAGGGTGGTGGTGTGATGTTGTGGTAACCATAGCAATCTAAATTTTGGGCGGGTCAGAAACACTGAAATATAAGCAAAGATCACGAATGTAGACCAAGGGACCGGAGTCACTCAAATTTTCGCAAAAGGCTTAAACACTTTGCTTAAATCAGTTTGAGTTTACAAGATGCAGTATACCTACTAGCAAATCCCTGGATTTTTATTGATATGAATAACAGCTAAATATGATGCATAAAAACCCATTTAAGCTGAAATTGCACATTTTTTGCACCTTTTTACCATGTGTATCTTGTTTGAATCATCAATTCATTTGTTTAGCTCTGCATGTAATTATTATTTACTTACACATCAAAAACATTTGAAATATCAGAGCGGAACGTTTTTTTTCTTTCTCAAGAGAGTTAAAGAAACCAAAAGAAAAAAACGTTCTGCATTATACATTGTAAATATAGCAGTAATATAGGCAATAATAATTATAGTAGGTTTAATTTGCAAGTAAATGATTTGTTATCCCAAACAATAGGTAACAAATAAACTTTTCTTTGAAAATGTAACTGCCCAACTCAAAAAAGTACACAAGAAATATTTTTTTTAGTTAATTTAAGTACAAAAAATATATTTGTATGGACCCTGTCCCTTGGCCTACACGTTGGTTTGTTAATAGTAATTTCAGGGATTGATGCACGGGCAGTGGCAACCCTTAATTGGTTTTGCCCGATATGTTTGTGTGTGGACCTGTGTTACTTTTTAGGGGTCCGTTTAGTAGGTGAAAAACCATAAAGGTCATTTCGGGCATAGCCACCAAACCCATCACCTTAAAAAAAACAAATAGCATAAAGAAGTATGTGACCTACATAAAAAAAGGTTAATGAAAAATATTGCCGAATCGCTGCAAACCTATTTTTTTTTAAATATTTTTTTTCTTGAAAAGCATAGACAAACCCATCTTTAAAGTGACAAGGAAAGTAATTCGATTGTTTTTGTTCAATCTTTTTTATTTATTTAATTCAAAATTGAGCCCATAAATTACTGATCACGTTTTAAAGACTGAGAACAAATTTTCACATCTTAATTTTTATTTATTTATTTAATTTACTTTATCCACAGCTCTTAAGATTTAGAAAACAAACAAAATTTATTAATATTACCTACAGCCAATAAAGGATTGTCATTTTACAATTTATCATTTAAATTCATAACATCAAATAGTTGTGAAAAAAATTGTCATAATAAGACGTAAAGTACATTCAATAAATAGAGAAAGTTAAATAGATGTGAAAATTTTTTCTCAGTCTTTAATCAAAATAGTATACAGGAAAAATTTGGTCCTGTATTCTCCTTCAATACTGATTCTCTCGAAAACGATTACACCACTATTTAAATATCCATTTTTTCGTATGACGGAACCATACTAATTTGGCGGCAATTCGTGGCCGCCATTTTTTTGGACATCTTGCGGCCTGCGGTTCCGTCTTTGATTTGGTTTGCCTTTTGGCTGTGGCAAAAAATTAAAGATTATAGCACGGATTGCTTGAGATGTATGGTGGTCAAATCGAATTTTTTAAGATTTATTTTTTGGTATAATCAAGTGAAGATTTAAGGTTAGATTATATCAAAAATGAAAAAGAAATTAAAAGGAAATCTTTCTAAATCACATAAAGGACTGGCGAGGCAAGGATAATTTTTGCATTATCTTTTGTGCAACTATTTGTGGGACTATTTATGTGATTGTGTGTGTTATTTTTTTTGTGAACTCGTTTCAATGTGTGCGTGTGTGTTGTGTGTGATGTCCTAAATTAATAAATTCATTTTCTTTCTTTCTTTCAAAAAGTTATGAAATAAAAGACGTAAAATGTGTGATTCGTATTGTGAGATGTTAGATTTTATACTTAGGCTCTTTTACACCATCTCATGGTGATAAACGTCAAATACTTAGCTGTCAAGCCCTATGCAAAAAATTTCATATTAAAGTTACAATTAAAGTTATTTTGTATTTTATTAGGCAATATAAAATGAGTTTACATTTAATTAATATTCTAAATACCGCAATACAAATATTTATTTAGGCTGTGAATAAATAATTTGTGATACTACATGAATTTCAGTCTACTGTAAATAGTAAAGGGGTAACAAAAATATATTTAAATACAAACCTGGTTTCAATAGTTTTGAGACGCCACAAAACTAAGAAACTAAGTATGCCTTTTCGTATTAAGGAGATGTTTTTGTTTGTATGGGGAAAAGCCAACACCTTGTACACAACACTAAAAACTTGCTTATGTAAAGCTTAATAATTTTAAGAATTATTTTTGTCCGTAAAATATTAAATTTTTGGGTAAAAAAATATGTAACATAAACTAATAAAATCTATGTCTAATAAATCTGTCAAATACCGGCCAGCCAATCAACTGTTTGAACAGAATAAAAATGATCAAAAGTGGAAAGCAAAATGACATTTGACATTGACAGATGTAGCAAAATGACATTTGACATTGATAGATTAACTTTATTTGCACAATCCGACATGTTTTTGGAGTAAGTATAGACAGAAGAAGTTGCCACGGTTTTTAAAAGTTTATTATTTTATTATTTAAATTACCTAAAAATTGAGAATAAAATTAAGATTGCTTATAGTATGTCTAATTACCTGTACTTTTAGCTATCTTTAGTGAAACCGTGCATGGTCTTGGCATTAATGTAAACATTTCCTTTATTCCTTAAATATTTACTTCGGATGTTAAGAGAGCAATCTCGCAACATTGATGAGGTGACGCAGCCTAAGCTTTACAGAAAGCATTTACAAAATTCAAAAGGCTAACGTGTCCTATTGTCTTTTAACTCTATAAAATTTAAGAGCCATATGACAGTCTGGAGATTCTCAGATTTTACCGAATTTATCAATGTGTGTGTGCGATTTTATATGTCCGGGACACAAAAAAATGTTAACTGTAATTAAACAATTTTGATACTTTATCTCTAGGTAGTAGGCTATGCGTATGATGAACACAGAAAATGATGGTCTTATAAAAGTCGATGTCATAAATTAATGTTATACCAGTTTTTTTGTATTTGAAATACCTATTACGAATACAGTGAATACAGTTCGGAATCAGGGCTCGCGTCAATTCCGTTCGCGAACATTTTCCTTTTGATAATTATATAACTAAATTCACAGATTTAAACACAAACGTACAGTTATAATTACGTAAAAAACTTACAGCATAGAAAAAACGAAATGCATCCAAAGGTTGAAGACATATAGAGGCGGGTAACACGCACTGACCTGCAACGACTAACCAGTGTTGTGCCGTGTTGGCTATTTCATGGAATTGAAATGCTTTATAGAGACTTTTCCGACTCAAGTCTTGATTTGAATCTTGTTTTAAAACATTTTTCTAGTGTCAGTCGGTCCTTATTTGGATTGTTGTAATGAATTTCTTAAATATTTCGAGATTAAAAATAGATGACTTGGCACATCACTAGTCAGTCGGTACAGGTTGGTACCGGTTATCTGCCTCTTTATGTCTTCACCCAAATCGTGACTTCTCAGAGTAGGTATTTTTTTACGAATGTAAACTCCACGAGAAACGGGGACTAAGGGTTATTGGTGGATGATGCCATTGGTTCTGCGCTTGATTTACCACGTGTCATACCAGCTGGATGCTATGAGGATTTATTTACACATAAATGCTTTTTAGTGTAACGCTGTTCTTTGATATGATTTGTATTTTGATATATGAAATATGTCACAAGTTATTATAGCTGACATTCAGAAAATGTAGTTAAGAAAATTTCGATCAAGATTTCAAGTATTTCATGTATAACAGATGATAAACAAGATAATTTTTATTTAATTATTTGGTTTACACCGGTATAATATCATTTTGTCCATATACATTTTTCAATAATGAAATATTATATGAATATGGACTTGAATAGAACCATGGAACTTCATGGCATTTGCGTACAATTTGAATACAGGTTCATATTAACTACATACACATCACATGAAACGCTTCTATTTAAACAAGCGTTTTACTATACAAGTCTATAGTTAGGTTGTGGTTGTAGATTGTGGTAGAAAGAAAAGTAATGTTAAATAAGCAAAATATTGCCCTATTTATTTAGGTTTAAACCATTGAAACACTGTTACTAGCGTATGGAATTAATGTCATGAACAAGTCCCACACAGTATGGAATTGACGCCAATGGCCAATGGTATGTACGTACAAGTGCGTATCAAAGGTTGTGGAACTAAATAACGCCTATATACGGTCTATATTAAGAAAAACTGACCTTTTACTTTTTGTCGTCCGTTTATTCTTATTCAAAATCCAAAGCACGAATGATGTAAGAAAATTTATAAACTTACTTGTTTACTACTCAAGGTCAAATACTTAAAACAAAAGCCCTTATTTGTCTTCAATTTTGTTGGGTTAATGGTCACTTCACCACCATACTATTTCAATAAAACCGACTTCAAAAACAAAACACATTAAAAAGTCTTAAATAAACTCTTGAAAGGACTCCATTTTAGGCAAACCATTTCTTTTTGGAGTCGATGCCCAGATAGATGTCGCTTAAGATGGAACTTAAGAGAGCCCATGCGATGGCACTGACTTCAAAAAGAAATAGTTTGCCTAAATTGGAGTCCTTTGAAGAGTTTTAAACTTTTTAGTGAAAAAAAAACTTCGACCACAGAAAACTTTGCTTCATATCCAGCCTCGGCGCGCCCCAGCCCTTTTTTATAATAACTTAAAGGGTAAGAGGTAAATACAAATTCAACAAAGTAAATATCATGAAAATCGGTCTACCTTTGTTGAACTATAAAGTAGTGTTAGTGATATTACTTTATTTTATATAAATAAGGTTGTTATTTGCAACCCCATACATATGCAATAGAATTGGTACTATTGCCTATTCTTGGCCTTATTAATTCAGTATTTGTCTAAAATTGACATTTAACTGTTTGGTGATAGAAACAGTTTGCTCATCATATACCACAATTTTATTTTGTAGACAATTTTTTATTATTATTATTTTTGTCGATAATTTTGGTCCTAGTATCTGCACATTTTGTTTGATCAAGTTTCAAAAATACAAATTGTATATGATAAAAGATCTTCGTTATAACTCATGAACCTCTTGAAATAGTCGCCATACATATAAATCTTTCTTGTTTATAGTATTAATAAGGATTCCTTTCTATGCAAGTTTACATAACATTGATTAATCATTCAAATACAACTACTAATCGATACAAAAGAACGAATACTTTTTTGTTATAATTAGAGACCATCGACGATCCAAATGCACTATATGGCTTTATGCCTGTTGCATAAAGCCTCAAAGCGAATTGGTCGCCGTATAAAAATTGTGCAAAGCGTGATATTTTCAAATTTGGAATTAGTATCATACACGAAATAAAAGAGTAGCCGCGAAGACAACGAGCGACACACCCTTCCCCTCCGAGCGCTCGGCGCTGTCTGTCAAATTTCGATCGAAGATGAATGTTCGTGACAGCTGCAAATCTCAAATTTATAGGTTACTTTAGTAAGATATTTTGAATATATTGCACAAGATAAAATCAACAATTTAGATGCTAAGTCAAAGATAGGAACCTCTATAACATTGTTTTATCAAATAACACAGAATAAGTGCAATGTATCTCAGAGATAATCGCCTGCCTTTAGGTGCGTATTTTATACCAAAACATGGTTTCAATTTTGTCTTCATTTGGAATAACCAGAGCGATAAATAAAAAAAACAGAGTCGACACCTTGTATACGAACGTAATTCCCTTCAAGTTTATGTTATTTCGATAGCTGATGTCAACAAGTGATCTAGAAGAGTGCGCCAGAAAAACCGTCAATTTGGCTTCTATGATTGCAAATTACAGACATTTTAAAGATTGAATCAAAAATTCAGAGTCGACATCTTATGAAGATAGTTCATTTCTACACAATTCATTCAAAAAAAGTAGTCAGTTTAGTCATTTTTGGTGAGAAATTTTCATTTGAACTTTGGTAGAAGGTAGGTGACAGCAGCCTTAATTTAAGGCGGTGCAATGAGGGCTAACGCGTATGAATTCGCCACTAGGGGCGCTTGTGTAGCGTGAGGTCTCCGAAATGTCAAATGTTACTGTTTGTGGGTTAGAAGATGTGCGGCTTTATTTCTATTTAGATTAATGTTTTGAATATTTAGCAATAATTATGGCAGATACTAGTTACGGATCAATGACTGAGTGTTTTAAAAGGGGGACTAAGAAAATAAATGTTAAATCTTCGATAACTTGCGTACTTACTCTTTTCCTAACAAAGCTGGATGCGACATGCCCGATGTATTCTAATATTAAGATTTAATGGCAAACTTGATTTTTTGTCTGTCCATCATGACAAATACACACTATAAAAGCTATATTCTGGACCTCACGCGACAGTGGCGCCAACTAGTGAGCACGAAAACGGTAACATTGACTCTTAGGGCTTTCGCAACATTTTACTTACACCTATAAGCTATAAACCTCTGATTTTAATTGCTAAATCATTATTGCTAATTAACTTCCATAAAATCTAAAATCAAAGCTCAATCGGCCATCTCTAAAGGGAAGTGGTTCCACATAATTTTTTTAATGTAATAATAAACAAAATGTCCGCGTGTTTGTCCAGCCGTGAGCAATCAGTCATTGTTGTGATGGTAAACATCAATCGTTTGGGGCAAACAGAAAAACCGGTCAAGGGTGAGCCATTTTTGAAGGCTTGTTATTCTGTACATCTATACTATCTTGTTTGAACGCGCTAATCTCCGAAACTACTGGTTCGAATTGAATAATTCTTTTTGTGTTGGATAGTCCAGTTATCGAGGAAGGCTATAGGCTATATAACATCACGCTACGACCAATAGGAGCAAAGATATAGTGGTAAATGTGTAAAAAACGGGAGAAATAAGTCACTTTTCCACGCGGACGAAGTCGCGGGCAAAACTGGGCAAAAGCTAGTTATAGATAGACCGCGAAATCGAGACCTCACCTGCGGGGCGCGGGGCGAGAGAGGGGTGCGTGAGGGGTGTGGGCGGCGCGGATACACCCGTAGGCGAAGTCTCAATGCAAAGGTTTACCTAGAGGTTATTTTACATATTATGTTTGTATTTAACTCTATTTTTATTTAACCTTTGAGTACCGACACCGGGTCGTGTTGAAAGTTATTCCTGGGTTCTTATGTCTTGGAAATAATGAGTAACAGTTTTAAATGAGAAAGTTGGTGGTTATATCAACTACGTTCTCACGAAATCCTAATAATATAATTAATACAACATTTAGGAGGATGGATGTAAGTTTTTTACTTCTTTACGCAAAAACTGTGTGATAGATTTTGATGTTACTTTACAATAATATAGCTCATTCATCAAAATCTCATATAGGCAATAATACATAACGATATGTATTGTTATTTGTCATTTCGGCGAGTGAAGCCGCGGGGAACTGCTAGTTTCCCATATGTAAAGCTAGCTGAGCTATACTCTTGTCGGTGGTGGTTTCTTCATCTCTATTACGAGCCATCTCCTTGACCTGTTGGTACGACTAGACGTCTAGTTTTCGATATCATTGTTATCAGAGACTAAATAACCAGAGAGAAAAGTCACTATACGGTTACTACAATCGCTCATTTATTTTAATTTATAAACAAGACTTACTCAAGAAAATAAAAGAATTAAGTAGGACATTATGTACAAAATTTTCCCCTCTTTTCGCATTACATTTCGATTCAAACTATCATTGTGCATGCGTATCCCTAAAATCAGATCTGGACATAACTGAAATATCTGATCGCAGTTTCCTGAGTCACGTCGGATGAAATGCATTATCATTGAGTTATAAAGTAAATAGTGCGTGTTATTTTAATTCTTCATTAAAATCTATTTTCAGATGCTGCTGAAGTTATAAAGAGATCAAGAATGATATGCGTATTGACGATAAAAACGCTTCAGCAGCCATTTTGGAAGCAGCAAGTAAGGAATGAATAAAAAAGGGTATTGAGGCATTTCGCACCACGAGGTTTTCGGACCACGGGGCGAATTGGCCAAGTGCTGTTTCAAAATGGAAATATTTGCACCGCAGTGGTTGATGAAATGGGTCGATTCAAAAGATACCTAGGGAGATTTCTAAAAAAGCACTTGTGCGATTCACAACGCGATCCGAAAACCGGTGCGGTGCGAAATGCCCATAAAAAAGTAAGATCAGTTTTATGTTTTAATAATAAAGGTACTTTCTGAGATTATAGATTACAGCAGAATCTATTCCTTAGTTTAGCTGCTCAGATAATGCTATTTTTACATTTTCAATTTTGTCAAAAATGTATCAAAGTATTTCAAATTTCCTGACTTAGTAAAATTTCCTACACAATATCTGTCAAAATTGTATACATCAAAATAGCATTATCTGGCCGGCTAAATTATAAATATGATGCCATGATGAGCAATAGTACATGTACCAGCACATCAGGTATCCCACTTTTGTTCCAAACTAGACCTTCTTGCAACTGCATAAGATACCACAGTGTTTACCTTGACGTGATTTTGTCCGTACAATAAATAAGAGAGAGGATAATATAGAGGAGAGGAGATATAAATAGATATAACCAGAGAAAATGCAACGAGAAAAATTAATCTGAAACAGAAGTCGCTTGAGCCAAGTCTGAAAAAGTCTTTTTCAAATCTTTTTGGGCGCAAAAAGTTTAATTGCCATTGACTCGAAGAGAAGAAGCAGAAGTCTGAAAAACAATGAGGCAGGCCTGTTCAGTCAATGTATTGAGCTGATGATGACATGGCCTCGATTGTCCTTTCAAGATCTATGATGCCACGTGGTCGGATCCTTCACATCAAACCCAGCCGCTGCGTCATCAATTTCTGATATCCTCCTAAAATTCTCCTGTGCATTTCCCTCAACACATCCACCCTGACAATCACATCCAAACACGTTGCATTTCCCCTTCCCGCAGTAGAATCCCTTGGGCTTCTTACCATCCCCACACACTTTGGCAATGCACCTAGTAGGCAGCATGCCAGCCGATTGCCAATCTTCAGCGTTGCCACCCATGTAGTAATGCTGCCGGTATGGGTAGCAGGAATCTGCTGCCCAGAACATAGCTGTTCTTCCGCAACATATGGAAAATACTTGGACTACGCTCACTGATATGAGGAAGACCACAATTAGAAGTCTCATTTTCAGAGAGAATGGTTTTTAAAATAATTTTTGATGTGATAACTTCGTCCACCGACAAGATGGACAGACGACCTTGTAAAGATCACAGGATCACACTAGATGCAGACCGCTTGCGATCGGTCGCTGTGGGGAGGCCTGTGTTCAACAGTGGACGTCCTTTGGCTGATAATGATGATGATGCTAAGCCAAGAGTGGTAGCGACAGAGTTGACGATGAAAAGAGATCACCCAGAAGAAGTCAGTTCACTCCGACTTTGAAGATTTAAAGTTTTGGCTCATAATTCATAAGTGAAGTTCTTATATAGCTTTAAAACATGCTAAACATATGTTTATCGCTGCGTTTATTGCGTTTTTATAGTCTTTTAAATGCCATCTTAGGTTAAACTTAATTAAATGCTCAAATTAAAAACGAAACATTAAGATATTTTTAACGTGGTTCCGACGCTGATATCGATGTCGTTATGATAATACGTGTTTTTTTTTTGCGCCAGACAACACACCAATTGTCTGGTTCCGTGATAAGGAATTTTCACCCTTGTGTTACGAAGTACCAGACAATGATTATGACGGGGGCGTCTCCCATTAATACTTATAAACATATAACATCCATGAGGTACGAATGTTCGTGCTCAACACACAAACATTTGCCCCCTGCGGGATTCAAACCCGCGACGGCCGGCGTAATAGTCAGGAGCGTTAACCAATACATCAAACGCGTCAATATTAGCTAATAACAATTTTGCTTTAACATTACTTAGTTAAGAAAAGATAACAAAAAATTACGGATATTCTTATCAACTACTTCATTAATTTAAAATTGTTGCTGTTAATTAGTAAAAAAAAACATTGGTATTATCATCAAACGCGCAATAACGTCATTATTATCTAAATTATGTCACAGGACGAACTTTAAAAGGTGTAATAAGAATTAAATTATTTTCCCAATTATTTTTCTCCATATAAATACACGATACTTCAGTCCCAAGCATCAAACGACCACCATTGTAAAAACTGCAAAAAAAAACGCAAATAAAAATGAAACTAATATTTTTAACTTTTGTGCTCCTGTCGATAAACGTGATAAGGGTACACTCGGTATGCTGTGGTAGAACTGCCATGTTTTGGGCAGCGGATTCGTGCTACCCGTACGGACAGCATTACTATATGGGAGGAAATGCGGAAGACTGGCAGTCATCAGGAATTGTGCCCACTCGATGCATTGCTAAGGTATTTGGTTTTTAAGGTTTACCAAACTTTGTTTAGCATAAGATTTTATTTGTTTGTTTGAGCGCGCTAATCTCAAGAACTACAGGGGGCGTATTGCGATTCAACTTAATCCGTTCAATTCCAAGGCAGTTCAATTCCCACTCAGTGTAAACGAATATTATCAATATAATAATATTATTATAATACTGTAATGGTATGAATAATTATATTTATATTGTTATAATATAATAGTAATATTATCAATATAATGCGAAATTGCAATAATAATTACTAATTTGACAGTAAAGCAGAGCTGTTGAACTGTCAAAACTGCATCGCAATACGCACCCAAGGTTCAGGACCGATATAAAAAAAATATTGTTTGTGATACGATAGCATAATTATCGGGAAACAAAGTTTACTTGTTTGTTTGAACGCGCTAATTTCAGGAACTATCCATCCGATTTAAAAGATATAGTTAGTGTTAGACAGCTTATTTTTTGAGAAAGGTCCAAGGCTATAAAACAGTAATTACAACGGGAGGAAGGGAGTAAAATAGAGACGCGCGGAAAAGTCACGTAGGGCTGCTAGTTTACAAGTTAAAACAAATTTGGTGATGTGAGGGGCGAATGTTGTGTGATGAGCACGAACATTTGTACCTAAGTCATGGATGTTTATCATGTATATACGTATTTATGGGAGACGCCCCCGTCATATTCGTTGTCGTCATAATTGTGGTATTCGTTAGTAGTTCGTCGTTCGTCGATTCGTAAGAACGCGGAAGTTCATGTTATGATTGTCATGTGAGGAGAGTTCTTTGGGAGTTGTTATGAGTGATTAGGAGTTCTGAAGAAGACGCAGTTAGCTGTTTAAAATAAATAAGTACAGTCGCTAGCACATCAGACTATACAATTTGTTGAAAAATAGCCCTTATTTCCAACAGCATAAGATACCGCAGTGTTTAGCTTGACGTGCTGTCGTCCGTACCAGTGGTCCGTACAATATCTATGGCAAGTTTCCTCTTATTCATAAATGTTTATTTATTTCAAGGTCTGTGGAGACGGCAAAGTGACAGAAGGTTACTACTGCGGTAAGAAAAGCTGCAATATTTTCGGCTGCGATTGCGAAGGGGGCTGCATCGAAGGTAATGCTGAGGAGAACTTTAGAAGAATATCTGGAGTTGACGACGCCGCTGGTGGGTTTGATCCTAAGGATCCTACCACTTGGCATGACAGGTCTTAGGCGGCCATTTTGATTGGTATGACAGGTCAGGCGCCATTTTGTGTAACGATAAATTTTCGCATGCATTGCTGTCTTTTTAGTTTTGATTTTGTTTATGGAGGATAAATAAAGTATATTCTTAAGTTATTTATTATTATGTAACGTATATTTTTTTTTTCACGCACAGAAGAATATTTTTAATATTGTAATTGTATTTTTACGCATTTATTTTATTTTATGGTGCTTTGTGAATAACGTCTTCATTGTTTTTACTGTCTTAATATTTTATCATAAATAAATATATATTTTATGAGTGTATTTTAAACATTGTTTATTATTTTCATCATAAAGTAACCTGACTGAAATGGTTTCATTTGAGCATGAAAAATTAATCAACTATTAGTTTTAAAAAAACGACTTCATTAATTTTTCCGGTATCTATTTGATTTTACTTATTATAACAATAATGCCATGACGGTAAGCGCTGCTATCAAATAAGCGTTCCCCTGGTGTTAGGTAGCAGCAACATCAGTACTGGCAGAAGACTGAAGATATAGTATACCAGGGAAGGCCTTTGACTGGGTATTAAACTGCGATGTGGAAGGGAAAAGGGAAGCCACCTTACTATCTTCCCTAATTTTTAGTCTTCTATCTATTTAAGTCAAATAACTCCACTGATAAGTAGCCTAGCTATTAACTTTTGGAAGAAAGAAAGAAAGAAAGAAAACACATTTATTCGACTCACAAACACATATACAATACACTGACTCGTAAACACAAATACAATAAACAGACACACACATAATTACATTTACATCAAAAATGAGCCGAAAAGGCACCCTCTCAGCATTCATCGTGGCAGCAAGATGCGCATGCCACGACACTGATTTTCAGAGGGTGCCTTGTGGGTATAGAAAAAACACAAACAAGAAAAACGTAAAATGAAAGAAAGGAACACAAACAAAAATAAACACAATATCAAATCACATAAATATATAAAATAATAATAAAAACATCTTTATAAAGGCTTCGCAATTTTGATATGATAATAACAATAAACAATAGTTTTAATCAATGTGCTGTTACGTAGCTATCTAAAAATGGTTAGACCTCCCAATAATTCTAAGAAACTTGAATGGTTCGAACGTGTCAATTAATTTCGGATGTCCGATCGTTAAGATCGACATCAAATGATTAACACTTCGAATACCAACTAGGTGGGTACTGACGCAAAGGTGTTGGTAGTTCCTATAAACTAAAACAATGGATGCCAATAACTTAGGATTGGATATCAGCATTATGATGATACTATGACGTCAGTGGTCGAGTGGCTTGAACTTAAGTCTTTGTTGTTAATGATGGCAACACAAGTATCACTTAGATAACTCTTTATTAGTGAAGCCCCGGCAACTTATATGTTAAAGATATTAGAAATAAAGGCTTTTTTTGTGTTCCCTTATGGGGGCATCGATCAACCTATGAAAATCGTAGCGTATAGGTTAACATCTATCCACCCGTCACGGAAACGACACCGTATCAACGCGAGGCGTTCAGTATTATTTGTATGAAACTCCATACTTCAACGCACTATCAACTTCGTAGCGACACACAGTAGATTTTTAAGCCCAAAAATCGGACATCTTCATATTTTGCCTAAATCCGCTAGAATAGATGTTATCTAAGCTACGACGAGCACCCTCGCGTGACAAAAATGCCTAGTTTTTTTTTAACCGGGAAATCAGCCGGATTGAGACCAACTCGGGATCCACTCTCTACCAGCGGCGCATGCGTCGATACGCGTTTACGGCTAGTCGTCAGATGTTCGTCGAGTATCCGTCCACCCTGTCAAAAGTGCTGTCATGAGGTGTAGAAAACGATCCTTAGGCGAGGCGTCTGTAGGTCTACTACCAAAAACAAGATCCGTCAATACGATAATCGTTTTTCGGATCCGATTTTTTTTAGTATGGAATCCTTAGTACGAAATGCTTCGGATCCGCAAAACGATTATCGTATTGACGGATTTTGTTTATTCGTAGTAGGCCTTCTGTAATCCGTAGCCGATCCGATGCCGCGGTCTTGCTGATCCCTTTACGTAACCTGCTTCCGTATAGTTGATACCTGTTTGATATCAATACGATCTCGGTCCCCTTTAAAAGAGTAGTTCGGTCTGCTTCAACCTTTAAGCTAATGCCTTTACGAGTGGTTAGATCTGCTTCAACCTTTAAGCTCCTACGAGTACCTATTTTATGAAAATACTAGTACTTTTTTTATAAAAATAAGAGTACTTGTTTATCGGCGTTGCGGATGTAATTAAGTGTCTCAATCTGTTATTTTATTAAAAATCAATCCCATCCTTCAAACTACAAATAGTAACATCACAAAAACACGACCTTTGCGACGAAGTCGGATGACACCATAGAGATGTATCTAAATAGATGAGACCAGAAAAAAACACAAACCTACTTAGGTTTTCATACTGTTTTTTTATAGTTCATATTTATGTACCCATATTTTCCCTAAGTCCCTCGACACCAATCGATGATTTTGACGCAAATTACAAAATAAAATTGTAGCAGGTTTGAACCAAAACTAAAATCATTCGACCAATCAGAAAAATACACCTCAATTCAACCGCAATTTCAATTCTGTAAAAGTAAAGTAATGTAGTGATGGCATTTAATATTGTATTGATTTTAAACCGATAAAAACTCGTTGGAAATTGACTTATTTCAGTTCTAAACGGTTTTTCAAATCTAAAGTACCAACACTCATGTCGTTTATTTAAATATACAAGGTGTGGCCTATAATAGGAGAAAAAAAATACAAGCCCTTTATGTGACCAGTAATTAATTCTAAATGGTTTTGATTTATTTTATTGATAAATTATTATTTTTTTAATAAATAAATGTAACTATAGGTAAACCGCGAAACTGAGACATCTCTGACGTCACTTTTGTTGTATTTTTCTCCCGAATAATGTACTTCATATTTTAATTATGAATTAAATGTTCTTCTTCAAGGTAAAAGATAGATCGTTTAATTTACAGCAATGATAGGAAGTACATTCATTGGGAGGGAAATGAAAATAAAAGCGACAAAAGTGACGTCAGAAACGTCTCAGTTTTGCGGTCGACCTATAGAATTATTGCAAGTAAATGTGGTTAGACATAGAGTGTGACATAGCTCTACAACGAATAAGAGATTCTGATACACATTGATTAGGGATTATAACTTTGAATTACTATATCTCTGAAAAAATCATTTTAAAGCTCTATGACCAGGTTAAGTTAAATAAAATACGTATGTATACTCTGTAGAATCATTGATTAAATTTATTTGCTTCTATTATAGGCCACATGCTGTACCTATATACTCGCGTCATCTACTTAGATTACATATCTGTGAACGACACGCTTGTGTAAACAAAAGAGGGGCGATTTTTGAGCCCTTAAAGGAATTCTTAGTTTTTTTCTACTTAAATCTACATTTGGTTAGGTGCGGCGCCTAGCATGTCATAAAGACGAAACTTTAAAAACATTATTTCTTATTACCATAACATTAAAGTCGAAAATGTTAGTAAAATTTAACAATGCATGAAAAAAAGGTCATTTGCATGTGTTAATATGACGAATGTTCAGATTTTTTTGTGACAAAAAACTTGTGAAATGTGATCCCTGACCGGAGAATGAGTGTTAGAAACCAAATGGGGATTTTTGTTTGGTGAGAAACATAACATCGGCTTTGAAGATGTCAGCGTTTTTTCGAAAAAAAATAAAATATCTACCATGCTATAGACATAATCATGAAAATTGGTTTTTCATCTCTCCTGTTCGGAAAATAGAACTTTCCTGTGTGTCACCTAATCGGCCTACATTTAAATTTTTTGCTCATATTAACAGGTCAAACCCTGTCTTCTTTACCAGTAACACCTTTAAACCTAACGACGTATCTTTGTTAAGGATAGGCGCTCATATCCTTCAGCAAAACTGTATAACCTACATCTTAAGAGATAGGCATCCTCTACCAGTCATATCCTTCAGTTAAAACCAGCAAAGGATAATAACCCGCATTATCTACTGATCTCCATACACAAGGTCGGTTGATTTGCGCGAGCGCAGATATCTTGTTGGCATTTTTTATCTCGCTCTGATCTTATTTTGTGGTCCAAGTTCCGATCAGAAAATAAATATCGTGGTTGTTCATTACAATAAAAATTTCACCGAAATAACAAGTGCAAATCATCTGTGCTGTGTAAAGATAGATTGTACGCACGTTATAAATACAGTTCTAAATAGGGACTTTCCGTAGCTCAAAGGTGTTATACTTAAATATTATTTTATGAACTTTAGTAAAGCATATGTTTTGGCTTATAGTTTAGTATTACTCATATTATGTATAAAATTTGTTTCACCTTAACTGTAAACTGTTTTGCGTTTAAATAAAGTAAAAAATAAAATATTCTGACCCCAAGTTAATTCTTGATCCAGTAGTTAAAGACTAAACCAGGATTGAATTGGGTCTAAATGTTTACAAAACGACCAGTTTTTAAACTCTCACGGATGTTTTTATGAACATTCTTTTGTTTTGTTTTCGGTATAGACCGCCATCCCTGAGCGTTTAAGTAATTATTGTATCTAGTTGATTAGTTCTCATATTTGTAATTATTTCATGTTCTTACACCTGCGATTTCTTAAAAAAAACCATTGACTATAAATACTTTATTTATTTAATCTCCTTTTACTTGAACCAAACGATAAATTAGTGATCCCGCTTCAAAGAATATTTCACGTTGTAACGTATTAACGAAAGCCTTTGAGAAGTGGCTCATTCTTGTGCACTCGAATTATAATTAATATTGAAAAATTTATTATAAAAACTAGCTTTTGGCCGCGACTTCGTTCGCGTGGACTTCAGGTTCGTCCCGTCTAGTAGCGCAAAAAATGAGTTTTATTACGACCTCACATTAGAAACCTAAAAAATTGTAGCCTATATGTTATTCTGATGTATAAGCTATATTGTGGTAAAGTTTCATTCAAATCCATTCAGTAGTTTTTACATGAAAGCGTAACAATCATCCATACATCCATACTTACAAACTTTCGCCTTTATAATAGAAGTAGGATACTTATTTACGTGATTATCAGCACTTAGTAGTTATTGGGGCCTAACGCTATTTACCGACCCAGGAGACTAAAACCAAAATTCAAATTATGTAACTAAGTAATTCACAAATTTTGAAGTCTTAATCCCCTAAAATAGTGCTCAGTTTTCTCACATCTTTGATAGATACTCGTACCTTAGATACGGTTATAGATACATTTTATTCCGAATGCTTGTATGATGATGTGTGCTTGTATGTCTATTAATTGTATGTCTAAAACACTCTTTATAAATGTACTAATTTTCAGTACCTAAGCGATAGATGAAATCTTAGATAAGAACATATAACGCTGCCTCTCAGTTGACTCAGGCTCTTGAAAGTTTGTCATGAAATACGAAATATTATTTTTAATTATAACAAACAAGAAAAAATTAAAACTAGTCATGTAAAATGAGACTAACCTATTCAAAAACTAAACCATTTCCTTGTGGCAAGGAGGCTATAATGCTGGCTGCGTTGCCGCGTTGGATAGCTATGCTAATCCTTTGAGCTAGAAACCAGCCAGCTTTATTATTGGCCGTAACAGAATTTAGTTTTGGCAAGATTTTTCGAAACAACAATTTAGCAGAAGGTCCCCCACGACCCAAACTAATAAGTGGAATATAGTAACGTCGTCTTATTAAAATGTTAGATTGGTGAAATTTTATATCCCAATCATAAAAATATCTCTATCAATCCATATCCATCTCCATCATTGCAATTACGAGATATGTCATACTGTTGCGAATTACCCATCTTTTGTTACTATCAAATCAATTTTACCAACAGCACATTTAATTACACACTATGGCACCTTATTTGGTTGTAATAAGGTATATTTTTCAACAAAAATGTATAGTCGGAGTGTTCTGGAGTGAACTGACTTAGAGCTACTACGCTAAGTGCGAACATAAACAAATGGTGGAATGTTATTGATCGGTGAATCACCAGTTTAATGTCTGGTTCGGTCAGTTTAAACATTGGTACTGACTAATCAGACAAAGAAAGTTAAGGCCCAATTGCGCAGTCCAGATGTAGGCTTTCAAGTTGCTAAAGCGATGGAACCTTGTAAACCTTGTATCATGGCTATGTAGCTTCCGTTTTAAGATACAGTGTCATACTCTGGGGAAGCGGCTCTGCAGTTAACAAGGCATTTATCGCACAAAAAAAATGTGTAAGGGCGATCTGCGGAGTTGGCCCATTATTTTCTTGTAGAGAACTGTTTCCAAAACTTAAAATTTTAACATTGCCAAGCATCTATATATTTGAGTTATGTATGTTTGTCAAAAAGCACTCACATTTCTTTACGAAAAATAGCGAAGTTGTAAAATTCAATACAAGATACAGAGATAAATTGGTTCTTCCATTACATAAGAAGGCAACCTCTAACAAGGGCTGTTATTCAATGGCTATAAAGGTATTTAACAAACTTCCTACGGACATGAAATCATTGCCGCTTAATAAATTTAAAAATAAACTGTTTATGTGGTTGGTGAATAAGGCTTATTATACTGTCAGGGAGTTTTTTTATGACAAACAATAATTGTATTAATTGACATACTGATTTTTTTTATTATTAATTAATTAGTTATATAAAATTAAATTAAATCTTTTAAAATATTATGAGTCATAATATTTTAAAAGATTTAATTTTAATGACTAGTAATAAGTATTTAAACATTTGCATGCTATTACATATGGCTGAATAGGTCAAAGCTCTATTTATTATATTATGACCATGTATTGTACCCTATTTATATGCAAATAAACATTTTGAATTTTGAATTTGAATTTGAATTTTAAAGAACCATACCAAAAACCAAAAACCTTATAAATATAATTTGTATTGTTATTTATTTATTAGTGTGTATTAGATAAGTAACATACAAAACAAGCTATCGAAAGCAATAGCAACGAGAATACGTAAAAAAATTGCTGCCACTTATAAAACTTTCATCAGGAGCACAAAAAAACTAAGGAGCCGAGTGGCGCGTTGTTGTTATATTATTTTTTTTGCACATTGAAATCAGGAATTCAACCCACAAACTTTTATTGAAGGTGATATGTTCCGTTACTCCATTCAGATCGTATTTAATCTTAAATGTCATAAGCCAAATTAAATAAGCGTTAAAATGATGAAATTATGCTTTCGAAAACTTCAGCGCATTTCAAATTGAACCTTTGGTACACTGACTACATATAATACGCAAGTGAAAAATGTCGGTATTGCAAAATTTGATAAAGACTGGCTAGACTCTGATCTCTATCAAAAAAATGTTATAGCAAGTTTTTTTGGAACGATTCAAGAAGAGAGGCATGATCTATTTCTAGATTGTTATTTTCTACTAACCAGAGGGGTAATTGTGTAAAGCAATCGTATTCATTTGACAGTTCACAACGTACGATATGATCTGTAAAACCTTTTGCTCTTTGCCGTGTGACAAATCATATCGTACGTTTTGAACTGTCAAATAAATATTGCTCTACACAATTCCATACCTGGAGGAAAGATCATGTCTAATTGTACTATTTATATTGAAAAAAAATCTTGAAATATGGAACGGAATTAATTAAATTAATTAAAAAAAGTTATCAGTCGTTATGGTGTTTTTTTGTTAACGTAGGTAATGGATAGACGTAGAAAACACTTTTTCGCTGTCAGATTTAAAAAAAACTGTTGAACTACCTGTGACACAAACAATAACTGAAATTGCGGAGTTGCTTTGACATTTCATTATAATCTCTTTCACTTTCCGTAATCGTCCCATAATCTGACAACGAAAGGAAGTGCATTGCAATATTCTCAGATTGCAATTACGTCCTTGAAATTGACAATTTTGGGCCATGGGATTAATCTGCGGAAATAATTTCTGATTACGCAAAACGGATAATTTCATTTTGGATCCTGTGCATTTTCAAGAATTTTTTCGGTATCAGTGGTGATCGTAGCGCAGTGGTGGCAGCGCTTTGGTAGTGATACCGAAGTTAAACAACTTAAGCAGTTGGTCCCGGCTAATATCGGTGGATATTAGTCGTTAAGCTTAGTCAGAGGCCCTAAAATAGAGAATTGAGATTAAGAGGCTTGATAAAATCTGACAGTAAGGTTGGTCGCCTGCCTTGCCAACACCCCTCCGCCAATCCGCACTAAGTAACTAACTTATTCTTCACACACAGATATCGAACCCTGATCTATTCTCGTGACCAGTAGACCACAGATCCAACGGTATATTTCCGGAGCCATACTTCTCCCTATTAGCTCAACTATGCATAAACCTGTCAATAGCTATTAAGTAAATAAGCTTCGTTTGTTTATTATACTCATAATAGTTGTTAAATTGTTACAATAGAGATGTTGACGGTAGGATTTTTCAAGAAAAGTCGTAGGTTGACCAACGTTTTTTATCTTTTTATACAACTTTCACGATTATGTGGATACATCACATTCAGAAACTTATGTAAACACACGTTATTTTTTTGGTAATTTTAAAAACTTTTTTATTACATAGAGAGAGAAATTAAAAGATATTGTCTTTCTATTGTATTGAATATTTCTTCCTCATCATAAAAGAGCTAGTATTATTATTTATGATACAAATACCATTTATAATTTTATTTAAATCAATTATGTTATATTACTTTAAAAGTGGGCATAAAATTGTGCTGTACAATTTGCGTCGCACCTGGTGGTGGGACCATCATCATTCTCTTGCCCTGTTCAAAAAGACCAATTGCGGCAATTTCACTTTTCCACCAGCACAACATAGTCCTGCAGATTCACCGCAATATTTCAGAGCTCTACAATGTGCTGTTGATGCGATTGATGAGCTTACCAATACGACTGTTATATAGTCTCTTGTCGGTGGAGTATTTTTTTCATAAAAACTCCAAATTAGGGATGATAGTGTGGTGGTTTTTCTCTTGCCTTCCACTTTAATTTCAACCTAAGGAAGCATTTTTTTAAAGATACATTTACTGTGATATTAAATCATACTACGTAGGTCGTTATTATTCGTACTATCTTCCCTGTAAGTGCTTTAAAGCACGTGTAGTGTATTATTTTTTCGCAAACTTTGTTTACAAGCTCAGGTAAAGTTTTCACATGTTGGGTGCCTCTGGATAGGTCTTTCAAAATGACATTGAGGTTCCTAAATCCATTTTTATAATCTTACATCTTTTATAGTCTTACATTTGAGAAATGGACGCTTCCAAAGTGGTGAAATGTTCCCCCCCCTTCCCATGACTTTTAACACGTTCCGGGACAGTGAACGCCTACAGGCGTGAAAACAACACATCTATTGTATCTGGAACAGTGTCCCGGAACGTGTTAAATTAAGAAAGTGAAATGTAATTTCGCTAGGCTGAATTCAGTTTAAGGGTAGTACGGAACCCTCAGTGCGCGAGTCCGACTCACGCTTGGCCGGTTTATTTACGAGTAAATATCCTTGTACCTACTTTCAGTACGAGTTCGAATGGTGCTGTAGTGTAGGTAGAGATACTGAATCATTTTGTGTTGTATTAATATTATGGCTCTCACTCGGTAGGCGGTCGTCAATATTTATAGCTATTGTTATAACATTTGGAAACATTCATATTATTAAAATTTACATACTTACTTAGTCTTCCTACAAGGCATAGCTTTGCTTAGAAATCTTGAGAAAATATTCATTTGGTTGCTACTACTTCAAACTCCTGATAGTCTGTTAACACTAAGGAAGGACTGGTAGAGAATACCATAGAGCATTAAGTCTACCGTCTAAACAAATGTTGTCTATGCAATGAAGTTAAATCAATGATTTTACATACTATGTGGTCACCTTGACTTGGTCATAGTGCTAAGCGTGGTGCTAGCGATATAATGCTTTAACTCAGAGATGTGGTAAACCAAAGTTTTAACCCTTTGATTAAAGTAAAATAGCGGTAGATACGGCATGTCATACTAATTGTCAGCTAAAAAATGGCACTACACATTCCTTACGTCACACGTCTTATAAATGTCACCCGCACACGCAATCCAATGGAAATTAGGCGACGGGGGCCTGATTTTAGCGGTCCACTTTCGAGTGGCGCGTCACCTATCTTCCGCTATTTTACTTTAATCAAAGTTTTAACCCTATTAAATGTATATCAAAATCTATAAATCGTTGTAGTAAATGACAATGTCAAGTTCTATGACTGGACATATTTGTATGCAATACATTGCTGGTTCGATTTATTTTGTGAGAAAATAACAAAATACATTTTTTTAAATAAAATAAATTCTAAACATTTAGAATTTACTACTGGTAACTTAAAGGGCCTACTAAAGAAAATTTTGCTCATATTATTTTTAGGCCAAAACCAGTATATTTTTTTAAGTTGGTTTTTTGATTATGGTACTTATAGTTTTGAAACCAGCCAGTATTTAAAATATATGTCATTCATTATCAATGGGCACCATTATTCAAGCACTTGACCGAATGTAAAAAGGATTGTGTGCGAGCGAGAGGCACAGAGTGGGACGGACTGAGGTGCATCATGGAAGGTGTAAAGATGAACACGAAAGTGACGCGCAGTTTAGTGATGGGAGTTAATGGTAAGAAATGTCGATGTTTTTGGAGAAAAAGAATATTGAAAAAAGATAAAGACTTCCTTATTCATAATTAGAGATGCGCCGAGTAGCACTTTTGCCGAGTACCGAGTACCGAGTATTACTCGGTTCATTTTTTTCCAACCGAGTACTCGGCCGAGTAACTCGGTTCAATCAAACTCCTGTTTCGGGTGTGTAAACAAGTACAAACCAGTTCGCACATAAGCTTTCATCAAGCTACTAGAGCGCAATGATCGATTTAAATAAGGTCGCTATTTCAAAAAGAATTTGCTAGCAAAAGACAAGACTGTCCGTTCGAGTGGTGGGCAGGCCCCTAACAAGGTATTTAGAACTAGCACGCTTAATAAGAGTGTTTCTATGAGCACCTGCAAGCACCATTCACAGCTGATTATTTTCGGAGGCTGGTAAAGTCTACAAAGGAAAATGGAATTGTTTGTTACTAGAACGTGCAGAGAGCTTTGCATTACTTGAATTG
Source organism: Pyrausta aurata (assembly GCA_963584085.1). NCBI lineage: Eukaryota > Metazoa > Arthropoda > Insecta > Lepidoptera > Crambidae > Pyrausta > Pyrausta aurata. The sequence continues at coordinate 2,815,595 of OY757279.1, forward strand.
GTCCATATTCAATGTTAATAATTGAAGTATTTTGTAATATACTAATCAGAAACACCGACAACATCAATACACTCATACTGACAGTTTTTTTTTTGGTTTAGTAAATCATATTATTTATCTTTTTAGAATTACTTAGATTTTACTGAGATTTTGCAGTATCGTATAAATACGGGTAAAAAAAACGAGTCACAGGCAGAGGCGAGGCTGCGGAAGAATGCCTAAGGGTATGGCCCAGGGCAGCCCGCAGAACCCCCCTTATATGGCACTGGAGGACACCGACTGGTTTTTAGTGGGTATACCTCCTCATTGGGTGGGGGAGTCCCACAAAACCCTTTGGTCTCCCCCTTGATCAGAGGGTATGCGTTTGGCATGTCCGAGTCGAAAAAAAAGTTCACTTGGCCCTAGGCATTTACAAAAATATCGATATTTCAGCTTTTCATTCTATCGATAACGTCTAGCCCAGCACTAAAGGTCACGGCCTAAGTGCCGGCTTGAAACCCGTTCCGCGGCCGAATAATAATAACATCGGACACCACCACGCGAAATAGCGATCGATGCTGAGACATAACCGTGGATATTTAAATTTCGAACGCTCCTAGCGAGACAAAAGAAAAAATACAATGATCATTTAAAATTCGAATGCTCTCAGAAAAACACGCTATCGATCCATTTTAAAAATGATGTTTCATGGCTGCCAGGTCTAAAAATTTCTTATTTTCTGCAAAATAAACGGATAAATAAATAATTCATTCATTATAAAAATCGGACATTAAATAAATTAATAGGTAGATAAAGTTAAAAATTGTTGATACAGTTAAATTAAATATGTCTTCAAAATAACCATGGAAAAGTTTTTAAATAAAGGATAGAGTGAAAAAAGATCTCATATCACTGTATAGTGTATTCTGTGGTTTAAAAAAGCGAATAAAAAGAAAAATAGAGCCCGCGCATTCTTCACAAATCCGAATGAAAAGGGTTTGAATGGTTTGAATTTGGAATGCCGGTGTTCTTTTACGCGTAGTGGCCAGTCATCTTTGTTGGAGGTGCAAACGTATATAAACCTTTTTTATTGAAATGAATCATTTGAGGTTCTTTTTTTAAAGAAAGATTGGGAGAGAAATACACAAAGAAATACACCAATATTAATAAAATAGTTAAAACTTTATTTTAACTATTATTAATTGAGCTATTTAGGTACTGGGTGCGTATTGCGATCTTTTTTGACAGTTAAGCTACTCTGCTTTTAAATGGATTAACAAATTTCGTATTGAGATACCTTAATTCTGACCGAGGAGAGTGAATTTTAATTTTTCTTAATCAAAATACGAACTAAGACACTTGGCAAGCTGAGTGGTAATTGAACTTGAACGGATTTTAAAGCAAGATCGCAATACGCACTGGGAATAACATAAAACCTCAATGTAGTGAAACTAACAGATACTTATCAGGAACTTGTGGTAAAAACCGGAAATCAAATATCACATATAAGAAAAGGTGTTAAGACCCCCATAAAACATCTAAGCACTCAGGCTTACAAAATTACTAAGGGCACCTTCACAATAAATCAATGTATGCAGCCTTATCGCCTCAAGGCAATATCCGCCAGGCATCCTTGAATATTATTATAGTTTAGGGGCCAAAATGATAAATCTCTTCGTCTCCCTAGCATAGTCTAAGAGGGGGTTTTGCATTAATTTGTCATTTTATCTGCTCAATACTATTTGAAAAGGGGATGTCAAAGAATAGGAATAGAGAAGATCCAATAAGATGAAGATCCTATTTGCATCGACAGTAAAATAATAATTAACCAAAATTACCGCCATTACTGAAAATCGGTAGGAGAAATATTATTATTATTTTTGTGAAGAATACGAGCAATATCCATTAGATTATTTATAATTTTACATACCTGCTTGATCAATGATAAATAAATACATCAAAAAGAGTCAAAATAGAAGTAAAACATGGTCTTATCGCTTAGTTTGGTTTGATTGTAAGAAAAAAATAATTTCTAGGTTTTATTGCTTTATTGGCTTGCAACTTTGTGTCATATTGTCTGTAGTATTACAGTTGCTTAAGTCATAATTTACTCACAACAAACTTGATATATTGAAAAAAAATGGTAGTGTTAAACTAGGCATAATATGTGGCACTTTTTGAACTTTTTATGGATTGTCCTTTCTATACTCGCCTAATCTTTGACAGTACACCATCTTAGATTTACAGTGTCTATCGCTTGACCTATGCAAATGTGGGCCCATCTTGAATCCTAAGGACTTTATTAAATACAAACCTTATGCAGATTGTACCGTTACGGCCAATTACAATACACAACGTATAGTGTGGGGTTAGAGGTTTTAGGGACATTGTTACTGAGGATTTTTGTATCTAAAGGTTGTTGGGATGGGCGTGGTAAGGCATTTTTTTAAATGTTAAAGTTGGTTGGAGACAGTGAGTTGTAATTACTAGGTATATATATAAGGTCAAATAAGTAGTTTTAAGTGATAATATTCTAACAGTGTCTTTGTATACATGGGTGAATCAACTTTTCTCTGTCCCAACGTGAAAAGTTGAGAGAAATAAAAAAGTTAAGGGGATCATGATTTTTACAAAAGATCCGTGTTCCTCAATTATTAATCAATCATATTCCAAGAAAGGGCACGAATTTTGATGTGTGATTTACGAGTAAATTATCTCAGTCCAGCTAAGGACCTAAAAATCAGTCCCCTGGGTGACCGTTATTTTGACCAATAAAATAACAAAAAATCGGTACATAAATAACTGTCTTAGCAAGATCTATTTAATAACATTCTAAATCAGTTACCACATATTTATTAACTATTAAGACTTTTTTTATATACCTAAAAACTATGTCTCTTGAGTCACTAATCCAAAAACCAATCCTAAAAGTTCTTATAATTCTTTAGAAAACAGTCACATAATAAAAATACTTCTTGGGCTAACTTATCTCATAAAACTTTTAAGTTCTACATAATATTTTTCGTGGTACAATACTTGCCAGTGAAATAAAACACAGAAATCTGCGCAAAAACATGGGGACAATATGGTTTGTCAGGAGACAATATGTAACCCAAGAGACAATAATATGCAAATAAACAACAATTTTATCAAAAAGTTTTACAAGCATAACAAATGTATATGCCTTTCTTTGTAAGAAAAGACAGAAATCACATCTTATTTCAAGGTTAAGCAGTACGTTTTGTCATTTCTCTACTTCAATTTGGGCTAACCTCAGTAGAGGATAAGCCTGAATAATATTATTGAATCAAGAGATCATTCTCGCTCAAGCTATTCATATAATGCAACTGGCAACTATCTAAGAGGCTCTTAATTATTTCGGAAAAACAGGTAGGGCATAAAGTTTCTGGGGTTTTGTGTCTTGTAATTGCCCTAAAACAGCTCGTCCTCCCGAATCTGGGCTGAAATGTAACACCTCTATCCCTTAAAAGGGATTTAAAGGAAATTTCCCTGTGCCTGATCACCTGAGTATCTGTCTCAGTGACTTCTGCTTCTTTGAATTTGAGATTGGATGACCTTCCGGCTGAAATCCAATCTCAACTTCAGACAGTTAATCAAATCCATATCCTAAACATCAGCTAAAAACTTGAAATTATCTCCAACGTCAGCAAAACTTCATTCCAAAGCAACTTCCTCAACTCTTTAAAGTCAGGTTTGATATTGCATGGACTACATTATTATTTTGAGGACTTTGGATCTCCCAAATACCAACTGACTGTGTGGATTCGGAACCGAGCCACAAGAGTTGGGGGATGCTGAACTTAGTCAGCATAAGCTGCTTAAGCAGTTTAATGAATTTCGAAGCCAATCCGGCCCCTTTTCAGTATCTGAACACAAGACGTGAACGTGGTTTCCACCCTAATGTCATAGTCATAACAGTTTTAAGCACCAGATGTTATCGATCTACATTTCTGATGCGTACAGCTAAGGAAACCAACTCTTGAATTGAGTGACAATTGCTTCGTCGAGTCTAGGTGGGACAAATGATCCAACTAAGTGGGTATAACTTCGAGAACGAAAGTTCTAGATTGAAGATCTTTTATCAAAAGAGTAGAGTTCACCGGTGAGATGGGAAGACGACTTGCAACTTAACTGCTTGCAACTGGTCTCTATAGAAAACTATGGGAATGTTTATTATTAGCAATGGACATCCTACGGCTGTTAACGATGGTATTGATTACTACATAGGACCCGGACTTTTTAGGCGAATAGAATAGATTAAAGTCAGACATGGTCTTTCTTCGCCTGAATTATGTATTACGTAATTTACGTACCACATTTAATATTATGTATTTTTTGTTTCTCTCGATCTTTTTGTAAGTTTTCTCTTACAGCGCCTTTGTGTTTTGGCATGGGTGTATGATATCATTTCTCTGAGTAACAGATTGCATTTATTCTGAGTATAATCAAAAATTGGCTAAAATTACTAAGTATTATTGTAACAGATATGGGTATAATATTTCAGACTTTATTATTTGGAGAAATAATAGTAAAACACTGTACATCCATCAGCTTTTAGGAAAGTTATGTGTTGAACTTTACTTAATGAGACGGCAAGATGGGATAACAAAAACCACTACAATAAGGCTTTATATTGTTAAAACAATATTAAATTACAAGTTATTACAGCAAAAACTAATTATTGTATGATTAAATACACTTTATTGATACAATAACCGCGTTTTGTCTCTGGTGTTACCTCTATTTGTCTCTTGAGTCACCTAAATAGTGAGGAAGGGGACCAGTAACTCCAAAGACATTTAGCCTTTAAAAAAATATAAACACGCCATTAACCACCAATTCACCTTCATTCATATTCTCACGTGATATTAGACCATATTGCTTATTGCATTTTAGTTCATAGTATGAAAAATAAAAGAAATACTTGGGAAAATGCGTGGTTGCCAGCGGAACAGTAAACGTACACTTGGCGTCACCTCTGACGGCGGATGAACTTGCCGAGTAAATTATCAGTCGCGAGAATAACGGTTATGGTCACGTGAGACCTAGACCGTTTTCTGATAGGTGCAAGCTTTAGTTGTGCCATTTTAAAACTGTACACGACGGCCGAAACAACAGTTAGAATAAGTAATTATAGGATAGTTCATAGGAAAAAGAAAGCAACGGGCCTGGGCTTAAAAATGTAAAGACCGGCCCTAAAACAGTAAAGCAATTGTGTAATAGATATAGACAGTTAGGATTGTCTTGTTTCTTATAGAAAGCAGCGGGACCGCCTTTAGGCTACAATGGCATTGCACATTTATTGCAGGCGACGGCCGTGGGAATACTAAATAGATAGTTAAAAGTTACAGTAAAAAGGATCATGAAAGGATCCCGAAATCGTGTGCCGTTAGACACAGCTGCAGTCATTACGGTAAACAGAAAGAAATAGCAAATGCCGCATATAAGCAGTTTAGTCACAATAATGCCATGTTGATATTTTGTATGTAAAATAGCATGTTCATACAGTATAACGTTGTGTATTATAGTCTAATAGTAAAATCTGCATTAAAGCTCTTATAGTTACAAGTTAATCGTAAACAGTTTGATAGCAAACTTTATTAGCTTCAGTTTAGTATAGTTTAGGCAGCAAAATCTGCGATAAGTAATTGCGAGTCTTATAGATGCAGCGTATAGTTTAATAGCTGAATCTCGAAATCTCGAATAGATAAATTACCTTGTTAACAGATATAGTTAATCGTTTTTATAGCAAAATTCCGTGTTAGCAAATAGTCTCATAGCTTTAGTGTTTTGTGTATGTATAGCATCAATTAATAGCCATTTTATAGTAATTTTGTAATAGTGTATGTGTTGATTTTCAATAAAGAACAAAATAGGTACACTTCACACGGTTAGGGTGGCCAGGCAATATCGGCTCTTATTACCGTATTACCTGCGCCCATGGATAGGGCCAACAATAGGAAGGGTCTCGCTCCCAGACGGCGTGGGTGAGACACCGTTATCCCGTTACACAGTTAGTATAAATACAGCACTTGTTCTCAGTACAGACACACTTCGACCTCAGCTTTCACCGACTACGCATAATAGTAGACCGCCGCATTTATCATCGAAATTCTGGAGTTTTCTTCGGAGGAGCCTCACCGAACCCACATCGATACAGTCCACTCATCGCAGCACAGAACAACAGCAACAGACGACCACACCGATACGGATACGACGCCCCGAGAACCCAAAATAGAAACGGTTCAGCGCGTCCCGTACATCTGGTCCTTCGAGCCGGATCGGCTCCAACGAGGGAATCTACAGTGAAGAAACAGAACATAGAACATAGACTACAGCAGAATGCCAGTCACGCGCAGTCAAGCTGAGGTGCGTGTCACAACAGAAGCCGAAGAGATCCTGCCCACAGAACAGTCAGCTTCGGTGCAGCCAGCCGGGATCCGTCACGACGCGCGGCCCGGCTCACCATCGGAGCAACCAGCGCAGACTCGGAGGCAACAGTCACAGAAGTCGTACAGTAAAGCGCAGCGCATCGCGCGCGCTCAACAGAAGATCGCGAAGTTGAAGCTTGCACTGGAGCAAGCTAAACTTCTTGCCATAGAAGCCGAAGACAGCGACGATGACATCGCGTCGGAAGCATCGTCCGAAGCCCTCGGGAGAGAGCGGGTGGACGAGTGGCTGCAGCATCAGGAACGAGCGCCGCCCCTCTCCAAGACAGCCGCCTTTCTAAAAGAGGCACCTCCGTCCAGTATATCGAAGCCGCTGCCAGCGTCGGGCACCGAGAGACCGTTTAACCTCGGCGACGTGGAAGCCGCCATAGTACAGCCTGCGCGCGGCGCGCCATCGGCGCCGCCTGCACCCACATCGGTACCAGCTGCACCCGCACCCGTATCGATGCCATCCATCGTGCCACGCTACATAGGCGAGCTGCCTGTATTCCAGGGCTCGCACCTTGAGTGGCTCGCATTCCGTGCAAGCTACGAAGAAACCGCCGTATACTTCACGGATATAGAAAACACAGCAAGACTTCGGCGCGCCCTGAAAGGCGCCGCGAAGGAAACAGTAAGCAGCATCCTCATAGGCTGCTCTAATCCGCAAGATATTATAGAAGAGCTCGCGATTAGTTTCGGGCGCCCCGAAACTATCGCTTTAGCCGAGGTAGAAAGATTACATAGCCTACCACGGCCCACAGATACGCCGAGGGACATCGTCAGCTTCGCGTGCAAAGTGAAGAACAGCATAGCGACACTTCGGGCCTTGAAGTTAGAACACTATCTCTACAACCCAGTGCTAGTCAAGGCCATCACAGAAAAGCTCACTCCGTCGCTGCGCTACAGATGGTTCGACTTCGCACGCGAACGCCCCACCGGAGAACCCGATCTGCTATCCCTGTTCGAGTTCGTCAAGAGTGAGTCCCTGACCTGCGGCCGCTTTGCCGACCCACCGAGTATCGGCGGCGCCCTACAGCCACAGCAACAGCATCGCGCCGCACCACGCAACAGACAGCAACACTCCTACTATCAGGGTGAGTGCAGTGAAAATAGAAAGAAAAGTGACAGTGATAAACAGTGCCCGGTTTGCAGCGAGACGAGCCATAACACAGCGATTAAGTGCGATAAGTTCAAACGCGAGAATAGTGATGAGCGGTGGAACCTAGCCAAACGTCACAGGTTATGTTTTCGCTGCCTTGGATATAGAACAGGGAAGCACGAATGCAAACCGGTCAACTGCAACGTAAACGGATGCAAACGTACGCATCACTCTTTGTTGCATTTCACCGCGGCGCGTGAGACAGAGACGGAGACAGTTGCCGTTTCGACAGGCGAGACCGAGACGCAGACCGTCGCTACAGCTCGCACAAATAGACAGACGAGGAGCTATTTAAAAATACTCCCGATAACAGTTATCGGTCCGAAGAAGACGGAACAAACTTACGCACTCCTAGATGACGGATCAACGGTGACGCTAGTAGATGAAGAGCTAGCGCGACGCGTGGGCGCAAGAGGACCGGTTGAACCGCTGAGTATAGATGCGATAGCCGGCTCCTTATCAAGCACCCACTCGCGAAGAGTCACACTACAGCTGCGCGGCCAGGAACAGGAATTTCGAATGCAGGGAAGAACAGTCAAAAACTTAAAGTTAGCCGCGCAGACAATTAGTGAACACGATCTAGCCAAAGCGCGTCATCTAAGAGACCTCGAAATAGTGAAATATAGTGATGCCCGGCCTACCATACTGATAGGCCAGGACAATTGGGAGCTGCTTATCGCCGAAGAGGTTCGCCGCGGGCCTTCTAACCTGCCGGTGGCCTCGAAGACACCGCTCGGGTGGGTGCTCCACGGCTCATCCACTAGAAGCCTAGGGCATGTCGTCCACCACCTCTACCGTTCTACAGAAACCGAAGATCGCATAGATGAAGCAGTCAAAAAGCACTTCGCTATGGAGTCTCTCGGAGTGACACCTCGACCAACGCGCGCCGACCCCGACGAGCGCGCACTCCGCATACTTCGAGAAAATACAGTAAAACTTTCTGAAGGAGGCTACAGCACTGCGCTCCTATGGAAAACAGATAAAGTTAGCCTGCCTAACAACTACGACCAGGCAGTATTAAGACTACACAGTACAGAAAGAAAAATAGATAGGAATACAGACCTCAGGCTGGCTTACGAAAAACAGATGAAGCAGCTAATAGAAAAAGGCTACGCCGAGGAAGCAACCACAGAAATAACCGAGAACAAGACCTGGTACCTGCCGCACTTCCCTGTTCTACATCCAGCGAAGCCAGGCAAGGTACGCCCTGTATTTGACGCAGCTGCCCGTACCAAAGGAGTTGCCCTCAACGACCTTCTCTTATCAGGGCCAGACCTGCTACAGTCCTTGCCCGGAGTGCTCATGCGCTTCAGGCAGTACACCATCGCCGTGGCAGCGGACATCCAGGAGATGTTTCTGCGTATACAGATAAACTCCGAAGACAGAGACGCGCTCCGGTTCCTCTGGCGACCACACCGGCGGGAGGGACCGCCGACCGAGTACCGTATGAAATCCGTTATCTTCGGAGCAGCCAGTTCACCGTGCACGGCGCTGTACGTGAAGAATCACAACGCTGAGCTACATAGAAGCAAGTATCCGAACGCCGCCAACGCCATCATCCACAACCATTATATGGATGACTACCTGCAGAGCTTCAGGTCTACAGAAGAAGCCCTACAGATCAGTACAGAAGTCAGGGAAATTCACAAGGAAGCCAACTTCCACCTTTGCAAGTGGACGTCCAACAGCATAGAAGTGTTAAAACACCACCGAGCCGAGCCAGTGTCCGACAGGGACGTCACACTTGAAGACACAGAGGAAAAGGTTCTGGGTCTGACCTGGAAGCCTGACCTAGACACCCTGGGCTTCAATTTAAACTTTGCCCGAGTGCCAAAGAATAGCATTGACACAGCAGCACAGACTCCGACGAAAAGAGAGGCCCTACGCACGGTCATGTCTCTCTTTGATCCGCTTGGCCTTGCTTCCCCAGTCACAGTGCAAGCCAAACAAATACTACAGGAGGCGTGGCGCCTTGGCATTGGATGGGACGACCACCTGCCGCCACCCCTCGCCGCCCAGTGGACAGACTGGCTGCAGCACCTCACCGAGCTACGCAGCATCAATCTACCGCGTTGCCATCCCAACTACGGTAGCGCGGTACGCCGTGAGCTGCACACCTTCGTGGACGCTAGCGAAAAGGCCTACGCCGCTGCCGTCTATTGGAGGACACAGACCGAGGACGGGCAGGTGCAGGTGACGCTTGCCACCGCCCGTGCTCGAGTAGCGCCGTTGAAACTCGCCTCCATCCCGAGGCTCGAGCTGCAAGCTGCCGTGCTAGGCTGCCGCCTAGCCCGCACGGCCACAGAAGAGTACGAACTGAAGCCAGATCAGAAGTATTTTTGGAGCGACTCCAAGACCGTGCTCGCCTGGCTGCGCGCCGGTCCCCGCTCCTTCAAACCCTTCGTCGCGCACCGTGTCGCCGAAATAGAAGAAGAAACGCAGGCCAAGGAATGGCGCTGGGTACCTACAAAACACAACGTTGCTGACGACGCTACGAGAGAAGTCCCAGAAGCCTTCTCACAGACACACAGGTGGTACACGGGACCAGATTTCCTGTACCAGTCGCCGGAGGAATGGCCTACAGAAAATATAGAAATAGTCACCAACACAGGCGAGGAGAAACAGAAAGTGCACGTTGCCACAGAAACGTGCATACCCACAGTTGCAGAAGCCCTCCCCGCAGTGAACAGATTTTCGTCGTGGTTGCGACTCATACGTACCACCGCACGCGTTCTTCAAGCAAAAGATGCGTTCCGCCTACTCATAAATAGGCCACGCCCACCGACAGATAGCGTGCACTACAAACGCACAGCTAAGAACGAAGAGACCGACCCGACTTGGCGCCGCGTATCGCAGAAAGCTACGAAACATACAAGTAAGACGGCGCTCAAGACGGAAGACAGATATCTGCCACTGAGCGCAGATTATATAATAGAAGCTGAACAGCTTTGGGTACGAGCAACACAGGAACAAGCGTTCGCAACAGATATTACAGCGCTACGTACTCACAGTAAAATAGACCGAGACAGCAGACTTCGCCAACTCTCAATAGAGTTTGACTCGACGGACTCGATTTTAAAGCTAAAATCGAGAATACAGGCCACAGAACACGTCACAGAGGAACAGAAGCGCCCGGCTGTGTTAGATGGCGATCACCCGTATACACGCCTATACATGGCCTGGGTACACAGAAAATTACATCATGGCGGGACCGAGATAGTACTCAATGAGCTTCGACAACGCTTCTGGGTACTACGCGCTCGACCTACAGTACGCAGCGTTGTAAAGCGCTGCCAGCCCTGCCGACTCCGCCGTGCCACAGCCTCCGTGCCTCCAACCGGTGACCTACCTCCGTGTCGCCTGGCGCACCACCAGCGGCCTTTTACGTTCACTGGGCTCGACTACTTCGGACCCGTGAGCGTGACCGTCGGCCGCCAACATCAGAAGCGCTATATAGCGTTGTTCACGTGCCTGACTACGCGGGCCGTGCATCTAGAGATAGCCTCGTCGCTATCAACCGACTCCGCCATCCTCGCGTTGCGTCGCATGATGGCGCGCCGAGGCCAACCGACAGAAATGTGGTCTGACAACGGGACCAACCTTCGCGGCGCTGACGCCGAACTACAGAGAGCCGCCCTTGAAGCCAGTCAAGAGGAAGCGGCCAACCACTCCGTGAGGTGGCGCTACATAACGCCAGCCGCTCCGTTCATGGGAGGCGCATGGGAGCGTCTCGTGCGCTCCGTAAAGACAGCGCTGGCCACAGTACTCCGGGAGCACCACCCCCACGAAGAGACTCTCGCCACGCTACTCTGCGAGGCGGAGTATACAGTCAACAGCCGGCCACTGACACACGTGTCGGTGGATTCCGAAGACGACGAGGCCTTGACCCCCAACCACTTCCTCATCGGGGGGTCAGGCCGTCTCCAACAGCCCGGAAGCTTCACAGAAGCCGACGTTGCACACCGTCAGCACTGGAGGCGGGCCCAACGCCTAGCCGACCAGTTCTGGGCTCGCTGGGTCCGTGAGTATTTGCCGGAACTTCAAAACCGGCGGGAGCCCCACGGGCACGGCCCTCCTTTGCGCGTCGGCGACCTCGTGCTTATCGCCGACCCTAACCTGCCGAGGAACGTTTGGCCTCGCGGGCGGGTCACCACCGTCTACCCCGGGCAAGATGGCGTCGTGAGAACTGCCGACGTGACCACACGCACCGGGACTCTACGTCGACCTACGAAAAAGCTTATAGTGCTACCTACTTCGTGCTCCGAAACCGACCGTCGTGCACCGGGAGTGTAGCTACGAGTCAACCTGCGCTACACGGCGGGAGAAATGTACACGACGGCCGAAACAACAGTTAGAATAAGTAATTATAGGATAGTTCATAGGAAAAAGAAAGCAACGGGCCTGGGCTTAAAAATGTAAAGACCGGCCCTAAAACAGTAAAGCAATTGTGTAATAGATATAGACAGTTAGGATTGTCTTGTTTCTTATAGAAAGCAGCGGGACCGCCTTTAGGCTACAATGGCATTGCACATTTATTGCAGGCGACGGCCGTGGGAATACTAAATAGATAGTTAAAAGTTACAGTAAAAAGGATCATGAAAGGATCCCGAAATCGTGTGCCGTTAGACACAGCTGCAGTCATTACGGTAAACAGAAAGAAATAGCAAATGCCGCATATAAGCAGTTTAGTCACAATAATGCCATGTTGATATTTTGTATGTAAAATAGCATGTTCATACAGTATAACGTTGTGTATTATAGTCTAATAGTAAAATCTGCATTAAAGCTCTTATAGTTACAAGTTAATCGTAAACAGTTTGATAGCAAACTTTATTAGCTTCAGTTTAGTATAGTTTAGGCAGCAAAATCTGCGATAAGTAATTGCGAGTCTTATAGATGCAGCGTATAGTTTAATAGCTGAATCTCGAAATCTCGAATAGATAAATTACCTTGTTAACAGATATAGTTAATCGTTTTTATAGCAAAATTCCGTGTTAGCAAATAGTCTCATAGCTTTAGTGTTTTGTGTATGTATAGCATCAATTAATAGCCATTTTATAGTAATTTTGTAATAGTGTATGTGTTGATTTTCAATAAAGAACAAAATAGGTACACTTCACACGGTTAGGGTGGCCAGGCAATATCGGCTCTTATTACCGTATTACCTGCGCCCATGGATAGGGCCAACAATAGGAAGGGTCTCGCTCCCAGACGGCGTGGGTGAGACACCGTTATCCCGTTACACAGTTAGTATAAATACAGCACTTGTTCTCAGTACAGACACACTTCGACCTCAGCTTTCACCGACTACGCATAATAGTAGACCGCCGCATTTATCATCGAAATTCTGGAGTTTTCTTCGGAGGAGCCTCACCGAACCCACATCGATACAGTCCACTCATCGCAGCACAGAACAACAGCAACAGACGACCACACCGATACGGATACGACGCCCCGAGAACCCAAAATAGAAACGGTTCAGCGCGTCCCGTACAAAAACGTAATACTAAATATAAGATAAGTAAGTCAGGGGACAACAAAATAACTGCACTCCGAGGGACACAATTTCAAAAGTCAAAATACCTAAAAAATCGTTAAATTTTTCGGACGTCTCTTTAAACACGTGAAACTATGGGCTTTGTTGATTGGGATGCCATATAAGATTTATCTGCTGTCATACAGTTTTTTCACACCAGACCTAAAAACTCTAATTTTTAGGTCTGGTGTGAAAAAACTTGCCGTGGGGACAGCAGATTTTTGTATGGGAGCCCAAAATTGTCCCCTGGGTCACCTAGCCAAAAACGAAAAATTGAATTAAAATGTTTATCAAAAAAATATTTTCATATTTCTTAATGATCTAAGTATAAGTTTATTTCATAAAATATATTGAATTAAGTCATTTTTTCCTGAAAATTGCTTTTGAACACTTGGGACACGAAAAGACAAAGAAAAGTTGATTGACCTACATCACAGAAAAAGAACACGTAAATTAGTTTTTGGTAAATTGAGATTTCATTTTTATTATTATCTTTAGCGAGGACAGTATCATTTTTTCAAAACAGCACCCTGACAATTTAAAAAGTTATCTACTTCATCTGCTTTGCCTTTCTCAATTCAATGCCCAAATTTTCTTTTTCTCTAAGCTTAACCTTAATTAATGAGAAAATTAAATATGAAAAAGTTATTACCTTAGTCTCCAATTTTTTCAAAAGCTAGCGGATAAAACCCCAAAGTGTTATCTAAAAAATGATTATTTTATTGTGCTGAATCAGCCCTTTAAATATTATCACTTGAAACGAGGTAATCTTATAGGAAGCTCATCATCATCTAATTTAAGAGCTAAGTTCTTGTTAGTGGAGTTTTTTTAAATTTTTTACGCTCTTCCGCCATTCTCTTGACCTCTTGATACGACGCAACATTCAACTTTTGCTTTATTTGATGCATATAGCGTATTCTTGGTCTTCTTCTCTTTCTTCTTCCTTCTATTACTTTCTCTATTATCGTTCTGATGAAACGATTGTGTCATATCAAGTGTCCCAGCAGTCTCCCTCTTCTACTCTCAATTCTTTCTATTAGTTTTCTCTTTTCCTTTACCATGTTCAAGATTTCATTTTTTTTTTGCCAAGCAAAAATGTGTCGCAAATCGACAAGAGATTGTGTACAACATTGAACTAATATTACTAGCGTATGGAACTAACATCACGAACTAATTTTGTGCTCCATGAATTGTTGCCACTGGTCATCAACTCGTACAAACGGTTTTATGTTCGAAATTCAATGTATATGTATCTTCTCTATACGTAGTAATACAACTCACTGTAATCCTCTGACTTTTCACGAAAATAACGATAATGGCTTTCAGTATCACTAAATCAAGACGTCTGCAATTTATGTCATGTTTTGTATAAGCTCAATTTATCAATAAAGTAAATAAAATACACAAAAAGACCACAAGTCTACACGTACGGACATAATCTCAGGAGTAACGGCACCTGAGTAATACTCATAATGGAGTTTCATGCAGTAGGACTGAATATTTCTGTGTGTTTTTATACCAATTGGCAGGTACGGATGACAGCACGTCAAGCTATACACTACACACTATACACTATACACTACATATTAGAGATAATGTCGTACTTTTTTATGCTACCTTTATTGAAGAACTATTGGCCCCCCGCGACTGCGTCCGCTCGTTTTGAGTTTACTCCCTCCGCTCGAGCTCCCGTTGCGACGTGATGTATTTATAAATATTCAGAATTGTCATTTATTTTCAACTAGCTTTTGCCCGCGACTTCGTTCGCGTGGACTTCAGGTTCGTCCCGTCTAGTAGCGCAAAAAATGTGTTTTTTTACGACCTCACATTAGAAACCTCAAAAATTGTAGCCTATATGTTATTCTGATGTATAAGCTATATTGTGGTAAAGTTTCATTCAAATCCATTCAGTAGTTTTTACGTGAAAGAGTAACAAACATCCATACATCCATACAAACTTTCGCCTTTATAATAGTAGTAGGATATACATTTTTTTACCTAAGCTACCACTTTTCTCATGACAAAAAGGTTTTTATACACACCATCCGCGGGCAGTGCACCGGATAGGTACCCCACAGGGGGTTAGTTATGTCAGGGGGACTCCAGGCTTTGGAGCCCCCACTAAAAATTTTTAGTAGGGCCAGAGCTGAAGGGTCAGGGGCCGTACTCTTGAAACTTTGCCAAGATTTTTGAATACCGCCATCTCTTTCCCTCGCAAGGCCATACTAGTATGAGCGACAAGGACGGCTAGATTGTGAAACACAACATTGTATTGCAGAGTAAGGTTTCAGGCCCTGGACTTAAGCCCGCATTCGTCCGCACCGCTTGTCTCTGGCCGTGTCTCGCTGAAACAGCAACCTTGCTGTTCCTCATCATTGGACTAAGCCAACTACTTACACTTGCATTGTATGCACCCCAACAAAGACCACTCCATTTCGTTAACGCGTCCGCCATTTTGGCTCAACAAAAGGCGGGAAAAAAAATTAAAAATAAACCCGCTTCACGCAATAAAAGTCGGAACAGATAAGAACGCGAGGAAATATTATATATTCGCGAATAAGAGCAATGGATGCAATACACGGGAAGCCGAGAAGTCTGCGACAGGGTTGCCAACTAATAAATAAAATAAAAAAAAATCTTTAATTCAGATTTAACATCCATAAATTGTTAGTAATGCACAAGTGACTTACAGCCTATGTTAGTGTGTCTTAATATAAAACTAAGTCTTAATATTTTTTTTATACTGGCACGGACATAATCCTGTCAGTAAGCTCAAGTGGCAGTGGGCAGGGCACATAGCGCGAAGAACTAATAGCCGTTGGGGCAGAAAATTTCTAGATTGGAGACCCTTTGACCAAAATCACAGCGTAGGACGTCCACTAACAAGATGGACAGACGACCTTGTAAAGATCGCTGTATCACACTAGATACCGACCGCTCACAACCGGTCGCTATGGAAAACCGTGAGGGAGGCCTACTTATGTTCAACAGTGGAGGTCCTACGGAGTGGAGTACGACGTTACTGATTTCAGGCTAAGACAGTGGTTTTTTAATATGAAATGGGTTCGCTCTTGTCTCCGGTGCACTTAAGTAGAAACCAAAGTATCTAGGTTTTATTATAATTTCATATTTTTTTTATTATTTATATATTTTGACAGAGGTACTCGTAGTGAAGTGGTGGCAGCGCTTTGGTAGTGATACCGAAGTTAAGCAACTTACGGCGCGGTCGGTGTTTTGATGAATGACCATTCCGACCATGTAAGTGACGCATATCACGAGCATCTCCGTGCTTCGGAAGGCACTTTAAGCAGTTGTTTCCAGCTAATATAGTTTAATATTAGTCGTTAAGCCTAGTCAGAGGCCCTACAGGCGGCTTGATAAAATCTGACAGAAGGTTGGTCGCTTGCCTTGCAAACACCCCTCCACCAATCCGCACTGAGCCTGCGTGGTGGAGTATGGCTCATACTACCTCATATTTGAGGTAAGGCCAGCAGTGGGATGCTTACAGGCTAACTTAACTTTTTGATTTTTTTGACAACCCTATTTAGTATGCATATCGCACGGCTCTGCATCCAGCCAGACGGCTTATGACCACAGACTAATGCATCCGCGCCACAGAGTAGACGAACACAGATAAATAATTTCTATACCATTTTAATAAATTAAACCGTTTTAACGCTAAGTTGTCTGAATTCGCTTCATACAACTTAGCCATCATGATAAGAAATTGCATGAAAATTTATTTTAAGTAATAAAATGACTAATAATATCAACTAATTAATCTTACATGAAATATTCAAAAAAATTCGTGCTCGATTTATAGTAGATAGAAAACACTTTATTTCACACAAAATGCAGTTAATATTACAAGATCTAATAAGGAAGTTGTTAAAATTTTGTGCATTATTTGCAATATAATATCAATACACAGAAAATCTTAACTGAAAGTTAATATGTGTCAATGAAATACCTAAAAGCATCGGTGCCAACCTTTGGTCACTTTAGTACCTACATAAAATGTTATCTCAAAGAATATCATCTTATTGGTTTTTCGTACCCATTAACTATAAAGCTATTTCTAAATTTTCAAGCAAAATAACTTCAATATTGTGTTAAAGCTACCTATATTTTAACGCATCACATTAAAACATACAAAGGGGCCAACAAAGTCAGCTTCCAACACATTTCCGTCAAAGACTAAAGCCCTGCAAAACCAACACAATGTAGGCACAAAACCCATCTATTGTTTCATACAAGGCCGAGAGACAAGGTGTTAGATACGTGGACTTGTCGCTTGTAATATAAAATCACCCTTTGTGATTTGTGCGTGTCCATTTTTAAGGACGACACGATTTTATTTGTCAAATTACTCGTACCACTGTGCGAATGGCAACGGCCGTGTTGGTCCTGTACTTAGAGCTCTATTCTTAAATAATCGCGTTATGGTTCCGATTGATTTTCGCAAGAAAATCAATTAGTATAGGCAACGAAAATCACGCACAGGATAAGTAGTTACAAAATTTACAGGTTTTAATTTTGAATCTCAGATTTCAAATCAAACATAAATCAAAGACGCCATATTGACGAGCGTGATAAAAAAATAAAGCTCCTGGCATTGAATTTCATTTTTTTTTATATTACTAGCGTTTAGAACAAATTTCTTGCACCCTGATTTGGCGCCACTTGGCGTCAGCGCAACCGGTTTCAAATTCGACATACAAATTTCAAGGAATACGCCTGTCCAATACTGTCGTCGTATTTGCGATACAGTTTTTGCAACAATGGAAACCCACTGACTATGATTTATGTCCCCTCAGAGTTCCCCTGATATGAAAATATTTAATTATTCCACACTCTGACGAGTCACTGTGGTGTTGCCAGTGGAGAAATTCCTTTGATCATGCCCTACGAGAAAAAGTGTCGTCTCACCCGCAATTACACTCTTTTACACTGGAAATTATTTTTGTTTATAAATCTCGAACCTTTGACCAAAGGCGCAGCGTAGGACGTCCACCGACAAGATGGACCGACGACCTTGTAAAGATCGCAGAATCACACTGAATGCAGACCGCTTGGAAAACTCTAGAAGGCACCATCGGTCGATGTGGAAAACTGTGGGGAAGGCCTTTGTTCAGCAGTGGACGTCCTTTGGCTGATAATGATGATGATGATGATGATAAATTTCGAACTAAAGTGGAACTCTCTACCCGTATTTCTGTGTTTCCTCTCCAACTCTGTTATTTTCAAGGCGTGTGGCTTCAGAAAAAGAGTGTGGCTTCTTCTGGGCGAGCTAACTTTATCGACGTCCCTGTCTATGCCTGGTCTGGTATAGTCTAGACACAAGTAAAACCATACCTTAAAAAAATACAATATGTTGAGTAAAACATTTGAGTATCATGTTATTTTTGTCGAACAAACCAACAATAAAATCAATCGCGGTGAGAAACGGTCGCGGTTTCGGTACTTAATTGAATGGAAGTGTGACTAACAGCGAGAGGTGTGGAGTTGACATTAATGTTTTTTGTTAACATAAAAAAAATGCTGTTATTTCGTTTTGAAAAACTTTTTAAGAATCGGATTGAATTTTGACCTGCTTAATCTATATCTAATATTTTTTTTATTAGTCTTGCAAGAGTTGAGATGATTAATGTGCCATGCAAAAGTCAGATTTTCTTTGCTTGTCGAATAATGTAAACAATGTTTTGATAAAATTTCAGTGTACAAAATTAACTGTTTGATTTAAAATATATCTTGGTGTTAAATAAAGAATTACTTTAGTAGTGAGTTTGTGTTTATCTCATTGTAAAATAAATCATTTCGTTAAAAATAAATGTCAAGATTGTTTACAATATTCGTTAAGCAAAAAAACAGACTTTAAACAGTGAATACTAAAATAATACGACTACTGACACACTTAAACTACACACAACACACTACAATTGTGAACAATAGGATGTTACTTGCAAATTTCAACTGGCTCTAAAGGCGCTATCGAAAGATTTAGGCATTCTCCCGGAGAGCAAAGGTATATAATTGATATTTATTTATTTAAACTTTATTGCACTGTGAATTGTACAGTTGACGGGCTTTATGCCTCAGGGCCTTCTCTACCCGTCAACCGCTTGTTTTTGGTCGCAAATTTTTCGGTTAGGATTTAGTGTTCGAGACCTTGCCTCAGACTGTTGAATTTTTTAAGCTCGTTCTGGAATGATTCGTTTGCTTAGAGAAATAATAAGAACACAATAATACATAAGGTCTTAACAAATAAATTAAAAAACTTACAATACTACTCTATAGAAGTCACTGTTCTTTCAAACCGCAAAATAATTCATATTATTAATTGTACTATCACCAACCGCGTGGACACACAGATGGACAAATTAAATAGTTTTTATATACATCTATCCATCAATGTCAGTCAACCCTTTTTGAGGGTGGTTTCTAGGTAGAGTAATTAAAATCATGCCTTTTAAAAAACAAACAAAGAACTAGTATTGGTAACATTGAATTATGTATTAAGAGAAGTTGATACCATAGTTTTTTATGGGGTTGACTCGGCAAATAGTTTATTGGATTAAAAACTATCTTATGTAACATAATAAAAGATGAGTCTTATGGATCTTCCCTAGGATTGAAAATATCTCTATGCCAAGTTTAAATTAAATCGGTTCAGTGGTTTAAGCGTAAAAAGATGACAGACAGACACTTTTGTATTTTAACATAATTATATGAATCAGTATTTGAAGTGTATGAACACATACATATAGAAATAGAGTCCCCGTTACAATACTTACATTAATTGATAGTTACTCAGATCATGTAAGATTTTAATGATCGAACAGATCAAAATTTTATACTTTTGCACATTTTTATCTTAATCCAACATCGCTGTAACAATTCATCAAACATTCAAGTAAGAAAAAATGAATTTATAAACTGGGGGCGTATTGCGATCCAACTTAATCCGTTCAATTCCGAGGCAGTTCAATTCCGACTCAGTGTAAACGAATATTATCAATATAACTATATTATTATAATACTACAATGGTATGAATATTAATATTTATATTGTTATATTATAGTAATATTATCAATATAATGCGCGTACGCTCCTAGCAAGCCTCCTTGGCAAGCTTCAGATCCGAAGGTGAAAGAAAAATACTTTACGGTCTCCAATAATTTCAATAACCTGCGTTCTACCCGGTTATTCGTAAAAATGGACCTGTCACTGCGTGTTGTCGCAAGGAAGAGTGCGCAAAAATGAACTGTATTGGCACGAAATAGACGCGGGTATTATTAACTGCCTCGGTGGCGCAGCGGTGAGAGGGTCGCATTTTAAAGCGACGGCTGCGCCGGAGGTCCCGGGTTCGATTCCCGGGTCGGGCCAAAAAATATGTACTTGGATTTTTCTGTTCAGAAATTCTCAGGGTAGCCCGGAGTTTGGAAGTTGGCGGTGTTTCACGCCCGTGCCTCGGAGAGCACGTTAAGCCGGTGGTCCTGCGCCTGATCTCTCTCCGGTCGTGTCAGATTGCTGTCCCATCGGGCTATGAGAGTGAAAGGAATAGAGAGTGCACCTGTGTTAGCGCATACACTTGTGCACTATAATATGTCCCGCGCAGTCGGTTAGTCGTTGTGACTGGCCACCGTAGTCGAAATCGGCTAGGGGGATTATTATTATTATCTATTAGACGCGGGTGGAGCGGGGAAGCGGGAGGGACGTGACATATTTGACAGGTGTATTCTTACGAGAACCGGGTAGCAGTACTTTTTTCCCTACGGCGGAACAAACGCGCAGATACTGACAATCTCAGTTGAGATTTAGCGCCGTGGATACGGACGTTTTTAGGGTTCCATAGCCGACTGTCTGTCTGTCCGTCCGTATGTCCGTATGTCACACTGCACGTCCGTATGGCACTTTATTCTGAAACTATTAGCACCACACAGATGAAATTTGGTAGGTAGGTGTATCCTGTTAACCGCTTTACGGTTTCCATACAAATCGTCGTCGTCGTCCCCCCCCCCCCTCTAACTTTTGAACCAAAAGAGTAATTTTTTTGGAAAACATGCATGATTTTAACGAGATCGAACCGGTAGTTTTTGAAAAACAGCACATTTTCATCAACCGCAAATATTAAAGTATATATACGAAAAACGAAGTTTCTATGTAAATGAAGAATTGAAATTAATTGAATTGAAGTTATTTTTCCTGACAATTTTTTTTGTAATGTTTCAGCTAGGTGGAAGTAAATGGACCCCCAATTCAGTTTAAGGGTGGCACGGAACCCTCAATGCACGGGTCCGACTTGCACTTGGCCGGTTTTTTATCAGACCAAAACAAACATGATTCCTTCCTTCACTTGCTATGGTTGTACAGATTAACCCATGTCAGACAGCCGGCCAAGTCAAAAAGTGTTTATTTTCGTGTTAACCCACTGTTTCCTTATTGTAGCCCAGTATAAAATGAATAATGATACATTTGATGGCAGGCATTGACATTATTGTTACACTACAATAAAAACATTGGTTTCGAGGACACAGAACATATGTTGAACCAGTAACACTTGCGCCTGACGATTTAACTCAGGGTTACGCTAATATAGTATATCTCACATAAAACCAAATTGAATGAGACAGTTTAAAATATATTTGATACAGTTAGTTTTGGCTACAGAGAGCACCTATTGATAATTTCAATGACTTTGAAATGTCTGACGCTAAAGCTGGGAACAAGACTCGATGCTCATCTATATCTTCTATACATATAATAAAATTGTAGAGGTCGAATTTCTGTACAATAAAAGAAAATGCTTAAAACCGAGTCAGGGGGATGTAAGAAGTGCAATAGCACTAATCTAGATTTTTTCGAATTTCTTATTTCTCTGTTTGTCTGTCTGTTTGCTCGAGATAAACTCCAAAGCGACTGAACCAATTCAAATGAAATTTTAAACAGTGGTAGCTTAAGCCATCGGGCAACATTTAGGATACTTACAATACCTGTAAATAAAATAGTTTCCGTGCGATAGTAAAAAATACGAACTATCCTACTACTATTATAAAGGCGAAAGTTTGTAAGTATGGATGTATGGATGTTTGTTACTCTTTCACGTAAAAACTACTGAATGGATTTGAATGAAACTTTACCACAATATAGCTTATACATCAGAATAACATATAGGCTACAATTTAGGGCTCTGCAGTGCTTAGTTACCGTATTTCTTACTTATTACTAGACTAGACGGGACGAACCTGAAGTCCACGCGAACGAAGTCGCGGGCAAAAGCTAGTAGGTAAAATAAAAATCTTCAGTAGAACAAAACGCACCAAGTGTCATTTCATCTACCATAGGGTGCGTTCCACTTGATCACCGCGACAGCTGCCCTTACGAGCGCCCTTTTTCCTATTCCACTGAGTCCGCGAACTGCGTGTACGTTGTGGTCTTCATGTCAAGTGGAACAGCCTTGTGAGCATTTGGGAGCGTTCATTTTCGTTCTACTATTCTGGGGAGTTATTTAAAGGTGGTAAAGCTACAGAAATTAATAAAGCAATAAATTTAAATAGCGCGCATCACGACCCACCTATTGACATGGGTCGCCATCGGACCATTGCGAAACAGATTATATGAATAAAAAGTATATCTAAAAAGTCATTGTCAAATGTCAAGTCATTAAATAAACAAAACAAAGCATTGAATTATTGAAATTGAAAGCATGGAAGATTGCCTGGGTGGGTAAATAATATTTTAGAGGAGAAGCAACAACGCCACATGTGAAGGATTTAGCCACAAGTGATATTAGACACTGATGTGTCGCAATGGCCTCTCCAGTATCACCTGTTGTTGCTGATAGGACCCTAGGCCCTGAGTCCATCACCTGTATAATGTAGCACCAAAGTTTTATAAACGGTATGTACCTAGATGTCACTTTTACAATTTTACCCACCAGTATGTTACCTACTGCTTTTCCTAATCATCTAAACTCTATTCATCCAAAAATTCAACTGGTAGGATTGCAGAGTAATTAATGAGAAGTGAAGCTCTTCTTTCAGAGAAAGAATTGAAGAGTTGCTTCCAGTTGAATTTGGAAAATCAACTCTCATACAGTTTATAATCAGAGAATTCAGATTTTTTTTCTTATCCAGATCATAACCTTAGCCTCACAGTCTTTAGAAATGCCACCAATACATACCTATCACGACCAAAACTTTGTTTCAGAGAACAAGGGGGCATCAATGATAACCGAAACCTGGCTGCATGTAAGGAAGGTGTTGCATAAGAAGATTAACCAATTTTTACCACCTTTCAAGTGTCACATCACTTACCTCTCCAAAATGTAGGAGAGTACAGACAGGAATGTGACTGTGGCATCTCCTATATCGCTGAATCAACAATTAGTATAGGCATGCAGATTAAAGAATTTATATAGCTGATTATCGATGTTTATTTATGTAATAACAAAGAACCACTTCATATGCTTAGACCAACCTAAGCAACATCTTCTTCTGCAAGATCTCAAGACACAATAAGCATTTTCTGGGTGGTTAGGAACGTCAATAAATATTAATGAGCGATGGTAGTTTCTTGGTCTGCCTGAGACCACCGTTGCTGATAATAAATTAGAAAGGTGAGGACCTTTATTTCATTTTAAATAAATGTGTGGCAAATGAATCTGTAAAGTGTTTTAATTCTATGTGTAGTGTTTTCTCCATATTGGTTTGCATAAATATTTTAATAGCTATAAGCATAAACGGTTGGAAGGACTTACATCGTACTCAATATAATATAAAAAATAAAACATTTAACAATATATAATATGCGCCAGACAACACAATTGTCTGGTTTCGAAGTATGGAATTTTCATCGTTGTCTGGTACTTATTCTAAATTAATGTATAAAGTACTTAGTCGTATTTGCTCTCTCAAACAAGCATAGACGAGATCTCTGGCGCCTTATCACTTTCAATCTTAAAAACCTTACACACACTACACAAAAACGTGCTTCATTATAAAAAAAAGTACAACGAGGTGCAAGCAATTTTGGCCCTTATGGTGGTTAGGCGGCGATGACCTGGGTAAAGGCAAAACTAAACATTTTGATAAAAATATAAGGTAAAACACCCAATTATCGACACTTTAACGTCGAGATTCGAGCATTTTTTAAATATCTGGTTTCTATAAGATAATACACGATTTTTTAATGCACTTGGTATAATTTTAGGGTTCATTCAATATTGTTTTAAAGTAAAAAGAAGTATAATAATAATAACTTAGGAATAAAAACAAGATAGATTTAGGCACTTTTTAGCCTAGTTATCGACTGCAAAATTCCATACATCGACACCCAGTTATCGACATGTTCCAATTATCGTGATCTAGTAATCAACATGTTCTATTTATCGTCATCCAAATATCGACCTGATCCGTTTAGGGTTCCAAAAAAAAGTCTTATTTAGTCTTTTAATCATTTTAATTAGCTAAATAAACAAACAAAAGCATGTTAGCATGTATAGATAGTGCCATCCACGACGGCGCGCCCCACCAGTCGTCCAAATCGTTCATAGTACATGTGTGCTAGCTTTTTCCAACATTTGAATTGAATTTGGAACATCCTAATGACTTATGAATGACAAGCACACTACAAAAAATACACTCAAAGGGAAAAATGCTCTACTTAGATTAGATATAGTTTAAGTAGGTATGGTCAGCTACTAGACGAGTAATATATATTTTTTTAATTGCACCAGTAACATTTTTACTATTGACGTAAACGAAATACGTAAGAACATTTTATAACATTTAAAAAAATGTTTAAAAAGTTTCTTTATCAGTCAGGTATCAAACGAATGCCGAGAGTCGCATAACAATGGAATTTTTATTGTCTCGTTTACACATACTTGACGAGTTAAAGAGAACTATCGGTCCACCCACCGGGACTTCATACGCGTGAATTGTTTTTTCTTCGTACACGTAGGTCCTAGCGTGACGTTTTATATCCTTCCCTGTTAAAGTACATCCCGGTAATATTATAAGTACCACATGGCTTTTTTTATTTAAAATTGTTTATGGTGTTTAAGTTACCATTATAATTCTTTGAGTAAATTTAATAATGTACTGTATATAATAATGTACGGTATAATCTACTGTTGATTATACCAGGTTTATTTTTTAGTACAACACGGGTTTTCCTTGAAATTTTAAACATAATTTAAGTAGAGCCACTTTCGTGAAGAGTCTGAATTTTTGAATGACGGCCGGCATGCAACTGACGCGCGTGTCACCCCCCGCACCCCGCGCCTTCCTTAATCAAAAAAAGAGTGGGGCGCGCCGTCGTGGATGGCTCTATCTATAACAGGAATGTGTTTTTCAGCCATTTCAAGTACCCATTTTTCTAAAATAGCCTCTTCTTCTGTTGACAAATATATTTTAGGGCCCATGGAACATTCAACTGGAGTCTTACCGGAAATCTTATCATGTAATGTAATTCTGGGTACACCAAACTTTTGTGCAGCAGTGGCAATTTTCTGACTGCTTCTTTTTATATAATTATATTTAGGCGCCATACCTGCAAAAAATGTCGGTTACTGGAACATGTAGACTAACGTATAGAATATCCAATCATCAACACAACGGCTGTCGGTCATTGGAACGTATAGGATATCCAATCATCGACACGGCTGTTGATCATTGGAAGCAGTTTGAATTTTTAAATAATAGGCCTATAAATTGAGAGTGCTGAACAAGCTTAGCTTAATAATATAATAAAGTGCACAAAATGAAAAATATAAACGTTTCGACATTTGCCGAAGATTGGAAAAACCAAAAAAAAAATCTCCAATTTCCGACAGGCGTGTTTTGGCATTTTAATATATCCTCAAACTTCTAATGAAATTAAAAAAAGCTGTGAATGTCTATACTAATTGTATAAATAACTAATATTTTCGATAAAGCAAAACAGTCAAAAGTTATGGGCAATTAATCTTACTCACCTCCTTAGCGATGACACTAATAAAACTGGGTTTCGTTGGAGATATGACCGCGGTCGATACATGTCATTACGCCATTTTGTAAAAAATGGCCGAATTTATGAAACGATATCCGCAATGACATCTGGATAATCCTCGTCTATTGTTAATGCTTCAAATGCATTTAGAAATTAGAAACTACTGTTATTTTCTTTTGTTAACTTTTTTAATGTCGGACAATGGTGTCTGGTCGAAGATTGGGTGTTTTACCTTACTTTTAATATATTTTTTACGCCTTTTTTTTAATTTTTGTTTTCAAAACATAGTTCTCTGCCTACTGACTTGCACTGTGACACTCATCTACACATGTTTAAATACCATAAACTATTAAACATGAACCGCGTAGGTTTTTTTATTTCATTATAACACGATAGCGATAAGAGGCGAATTATTTGACAAGGGGCGCCGTAAATATGGATTAAAATAAAATATGATTATATTTTGAGGTTCGTTCGGAAAGAATTAGGATTTTTTGGAGCCCAAATGACTGTCGCCCACTAAAATATGCAAAATGTTTGAGTTATAATAGATTTGGACGGAGATTTCACTTTGTTTGTTTGGTTTTTGATTTATTTATGGAATAGAGTGTCTTCGCGCGGTTTATTATTATATTTTGCGATAATCTGACTTATTATTAGGTGATAAAATTTAATTAAGTAAACAATATTAATGGTTTTCAGAAATTAAATAATAAACTCAATGATTGAAGCGTTTCCAAAAAGAACTATCTTGGAGTGAATGAATGAATGTACTTTTCTAAAATGATTATAATTTTTTTGTAACTTGCTTCCGAAAGGTAATAATGTTATAGGGAAAAATTAGTGACCTACAAAATATTAATTTCAGATTTCCTTTTCCATACAAAACTTACGCTTTCCTTATCACAAAATTACACAGTAATTTAAAGATAAGGCTTTTAAAACACTTTCTTCATTCAATTTAATGCAGCTTAGCCATAAAAACTATTTCTTATTAATTATTATTACACTTACATGACCATTTTAACCTGACCTCTTTACATGTTAAGTTTGTATGGCTCAATAGCTCTTATAGTTTTCCACGTCATTTTCAGTATTCATATTCAGAGTATGGAATTACGAAGTTAATTGAATAAAAAAACGTGCTAATTATAGTAAATTTGCCCATGTTTAGTGTTTGGGTAGGCAGGTTAGTATAATTGGATCGACACTTCTTGGCACTTTTAAAATTATTCATTGCAATATAACTTGAGAGCTTTGCTTTACCATTATGGTTACATTATGTCTTACCATTACGGTTCTTAAAAGTCCACGTTCTGGTTTTGATTTCTTTTAAACAAATCTATTGTTTATTTATAAGTAAGAACTCTTTGTAAGTAAAAACTCTTAAAAGAGGAAATGAGTTCAAAATATATGACACTGTGAGTGTAAAGAAACATTATAAACCATTGTAAAATTTATAAGTAAGATATCTGTTGGACTATAAAAAACAGTCATAATTTACACACAAAACTTTTTTGTTTCTTTTGTTTTCTCCAATATAGAGACGGTTTTAAGCTGGCGAAGGCTCTAAGCCTAAATAAGTTTGTTCAGTTTGTTTAATTGGTTTGACTGCACAATTAGTTTAAAAGATAAACGTCACGTTAATTTTGCTATCACCGACCTCGTATATTTTTAAATTATAATATAAATATCTGTTGAGTGTATTCAAAATTCTGATGAACTGTAAAAAACATAAATTGCACTTGTAAAAAGCAACTGTGACTCTGTGACAGACGAGGAATTGAACCCCGTGTCTTACGCTATCCGGGCGTATGCCTATACCACTCGGCCACTTTATACGCGTTAAAAAGCACTTGCATAATTCAACAGGCTTGTTAATGTGACGGTGGCCGAGTGGTATAGGCATACGCCCGGATAGCGTAAGACACGGGGTTCAATTGCTCATCTGTCACAGTCACAGTAGCTTTTTACAAGTGCAATTTATGTTATTAAGTTTGTATGGTGACAAAACAATATAAAAACAAAAATAAACTATAAACTGTAAAAAAACTCAACTAAAATATACGACCAAGACATTTCATTCCACCTGCACATTTGAAAATTCCCCATACCGCCCACTTTAACCAGACCTCTCCTCTCCATACACTCTTCCAATTTCTCTGGTATTTCTTCGAACTCATAGCTCTTTTTATGTTGGTAATCAACTTGCGTGTTTCCACCTTTTTTCCGCATTTAGGTCAATTGTTGGAACCACCGATTGTAGAGCTAATATCTTCCCGCCACGCATTTCTGGGTGGACCAACTGAAAATTGTTTTTCTACCCCACAATTTAACAATAAACTGTAGTGGACGATTAGGCAAGATTTTTTGGGGAAATCGGGTGTAATTTAAGGAAAAAAATACTGTTATTAAATTGTGTAGGTGCTTTGGTGTGAAGAAATAGTCCTCAAAATTAATAATCTCCATAGCGACGCAACAAATAATCGAATGGCCAGTCTTCTTCCTACTAATGTTATAAATAACTGCCTCATTGGCGCAGCGGTTAGAGGGCCGCATTTTAAAGCGACGGCTGCGCCATAGGTCCGGGGTTCGATCCCCGGGTCGGCCCAAGAATATGTACCTGGGTTTTTTTATTCAGCAATTCTCAGGGTAGCCTGGAGTTTGGAAGTTGGCAGTGTTTCACACCCGTGCCTCGGAAAGCACGTAAAGCCGTTGGTCCTGAGCCTTGTCTCTCTCCGGTCGTGCTGCTGTCCCATCGGGCTATGAGAGTGAAAGGAATAGAGTGGGCACTTGTGTTTGCGCACACACTAGTGCACTATAATTCTAGAGGTAGGCGCTAGTAGCTGCGTGCGACACAGTTTTTTGACTGTTTGTTGTCAACGCAAGAAAGTTTCTGTTATAATTTGTATGTGTTGAAATAAATAAATAATATACCCCGCGCAGGCGGGTAATCTTATAGCACAAAACCAAAATACATTTCAGATTATTAGGTACATAGATTTACCCCGCCACCATATTATATTATATGGATCCACCCCATATTTACTTCCCAAGATGGATGGGCAGTCGAAACTTTTGTTCTTACCCACAAAAAGAGGTAATATTTAATGTTATAGGTAAAACTGTGGCCTACGCATCAATCACATAAGTTTTGACTCGGGTGAGCTATGTAGCTAGCGGAATACTCGTAGTTAGTTAGTAAGGCCCAATTGCGTGGTCGATAGTAATGGTTAATGTCGTTACTAGTGGTTAAATATTTACGATTGTGTAAGTTTTGAACAAAAAATACCTAAACACATGGTACTTGAAATAGCCATTTTGACATTTGATTCAAGTATTTTTTTCTTTTTAAAACACACACAATCGTAAATATTCAACCGCTGGTAACGTATATTTACGGTTGCTATAGATGAAGAAATTGGGCCTTAGACAGAGCTCAGTTAGTTGATGTGACAAATGTTTATCTTTGGGTATATTTTTTAAAATGTTTTTAGGCCTAGTTGCGTGATCAATAGTTACCTAAACTAAATGGTTAAATGACGGTACTGTGTGTATTATGCAAAAATGACTATTTTTAACGACAAATTTGTTTTTTTTAATCTTTGAATCTTTATTTTTTATCACCCTATATACAAAAGAAAGTCAATTTGAGAAAATCTCGTATAACTTGAGGACGGGTGGACTGATTTCCATTATTTTATGTGGTTGGATTTGTCGTCGCCACGAATCTGATAAAAACTATTTTACATTACGGGGCCAAGGCGGGACGGGGCCAGGGGCGAAACGAAGTTCGCCGGGATCGCTCGTTATTTTATAAAAAGTTTGATAGAAGTATTGTTATAACAAAAAGCGATACACAGAGATACCTACTCAAAATCATTTTTTTATTATTGCCCATTTAAGAATTAATAAATATTTTTGGAAGAACTTGTTTCTAACCTAGCCAAATACTAAAATAGTGAGATACTAAACTTAATAATTTGACGTTTCTTTTTTATATAACTTTGTTCTTTCGCAGCCGAAAATTAACGCACCTCGAATGGAATTAGGATTATAATAACTTGTTTTTATTTTTCACTCAGAAGCCAAATATTTTTACATAGGCCCAAAAATTATATGCCTACTGCATAATTTTCACATATTTCTCTCCGATATAAGTTTTGGTTATTATTCACTGAGAAATATTAATAAAATATATGATATCTTCTGTTTATGTTAAATATGTGATGATTTAGAGTTATTTGCGTCATTTAATTTTCTACTAGCCTATGTTGAACAAGTTAATTTGACAATCTAGTAGAATTAAAACAGACAGACCATTTTTAACCGACTTCTAAAAAAGAAGGTCCTCGGTTTGATCTGTATGTTCGTTTGGATATTTACATGTTTGTGCGTAATTATCTCAGTTTAGCTGTACCGATTTTGATGCGGTTTTCATGTAATGTTGGTGTAGTATGAACACATGGCTACCTAGGAAGTGAATGGGCAAAGTTGAAGATGGCAGTATCAAATTAGTTTTGTCTTAATATACTACAAGAGGTCTCTATATTTCTTATTGGTATTCCTATATTTGATCCTAATAAAAATTCATAAGTTGTACTGTGAATTTTGTAAGAATAAAAAAAAATATGCAATCATGTTTTATCAAGCCAACAAACTACAATGTCAAAAATGATTTTAACGTAGATTAAAAAAAGTTAAGAAATCAACGCTTTCAAGGTGGTGCTCGTAGCGCAGTGGTGGGAACGCTTTGGTAGTGATACCGAA
Source organism: Pyrausta aurata (assembly GCA_963584085.1). Classification (NCBI taxonomy): domain Eukaryota; kingdom Metazoa; phylum Arthropoda; class Insecta; order Lepidoptera; family Crambidae; genus Pyrausta; species Pyrausta aurata. The sequence goes on from OY757279.1 coordinate 2,846,485, forward strand.
GTTAAGCAACTTACGGCGCGGTCGGTGTTTGGATGGGTGACCATTCCGACCATGTGACGTATTCTCGAGCATCTCCGTGTTTCGGAGGGCACGTTAAGTAGTTGGTTAGTTGTTAAGCCTAGTAAGAGGCCCTATAAAATCTGACAGCAAGGTTGGTCGCTTGCCTTGCAAACACCCCAATCCGCACTGAGCCTACGTGATGGAGTATGGCTCATACTACCTCATACTTGAGTAAAGGCCTTTGCCCAGCAGTGGGATGCTTACAGGCTAACTTTACTGTTTTAAGAAATCAAGATGAATAACAGTGAATGGTTTCATATAACATGACATGGCTTATATGTCTAGGCTTTGCAATAGACCGCCCGTGGTGACATCTATCGACTGAGATTTTTATCAAGCCCAATACTAATTTTCAATGCGATTCCATGATTTGTATTAATCGTGTACAAATCGACAATTATTCGATAAAACGACTTAATATTGCTTGTTTCTTATACTTGTTCTACTGACCATTTAGTTGTGGTTATTATTTAATTATGTATATTAATTGTTAAGATAATGATCAAATATTTTGTGTTGACGACTACAGATTATCTTACAAAATATACCTACTATACCTACTCATTTTATTTAAACTTCATTACAATGTACCTAAGTTGTAAAATTGGCGGACTTAATGCCTTGAGGCATTCTAGTCGACCGCTTGGGAATGCAGAGAAACTAATCAGTGTAACATACTTATTTTTATCCATGCAAATTAAAAACATTATATTCTATCAAACGAAAGCTTTTCTTAACGTTAAAAATCTGTGGACTTAACGTTAATTGCCTCTCACGGCCTATTTTACAATGTCCAAATAAGTTATGTTTTGCATTACCAGTCAAATACTCCTTAAGAAAAGACGTTTTATATTTTAATTTTCCGTGGGTTAGTGCTTATTAGTCGATGGTGAAGCAGGCCTTTATGCTTCTTCTCCATTTTAAGCACGTGGACTAAAAAAGGTTTCACAAAATTTAATTCCTGTTTATCATCTTTACCGTAAACTCGAACCTCAATTTTCTCACCTCAAGTGCGCAAATAACAATAATTACGGGCTATACTTTAGTAAGTCACGAAATTTCTTGAAAAAGAACCCGGACGCCATCTTTGAAGACAATGGCCCATAACGACTGATAACAACCGTTGCGGACCACAAGCGGTACAGGAGCCCTATTTTTAAATCACTCGCGTCAATATTATGATTTTTGTTCGAAAACTAATTATTTTCGTTGACTTTTTATTCATCTTCGAACAAAAATAACTCGCCATCTTGAAGCGATTGATTCAAGAATAGGACTCCCGGTGATAGTATATGCAAAAGGTTGCATGAAGTTACGCGAGTCACTTCATTTCGCGGACAGAAAATCGCGGAGACCCGCGAGTTGGCATCTTATGATTTTACGTATTTTTCTTGTCACCAAATCGCGGGATTGTGACATTCTATCGATTTGGGTACAGGTAGCTACAAAATATAATTGTGGGTAAAATCAGAAAGTGCCAACTCGCGGATCGCCGCGATTTTACTGCAAATTTTTCCGCGAGTGGAAGAATAACTCAGTTACGCTTGTTTGCGCACCCAACACTTTAACAATCAAATATTATAATTAAAAGCACATAGTTAACAGTGTTAACACTTATATAATAGGTGGAAGAGTTTGTTGGAGACCTTTGCCCAGCAGTGGGATGATATAGGTTAAAATGCTAAGGATTGGGAGTCGTCCATGCACAGAGATAGGTGGAAGAGCTTAGGTTAGAACTTTGCCCAGCAGTGGGATGATAAAGGTAAAAAAAAGTTTACACTTCAGCCAAGAAAGAGAGACAACTTGAACGATAACTTACTACTACAATTAGTAGTAGATAGCAAATCTGTGCCAAATCTGTGCCAAATCCCGTCAAGCGGCATCTTCCCCGGCTCTGAGTCACTGCAAATGTTTACTGAGAGCGATCACTGCTCGCCAAATGTTGTCCGATGTAGAGCTAAGAAGATTTAGAGGCGGGAAGTAAAGAGAAAATCAAATTGAAAGCATCTGATTTTTTGTATTTAAAGGGAGAAGAGAGATGATTTTAGAGACATATTTTATCACTATCATAATGGTCTATACAAGTCGACATGCAGTAAAAATGATAGACGCTAGTTGAAACGCTATATTTACGTAAAACCTGTCGAATACTTTGGCAGATTTCAATGAGAATAAAATTATGAAAAGCTCTACAGTACGTAAAAAAGGGTTAATTTAGTGTCTGTAGATAAGGTAAGTAAGGCTATCAATAAGAAGCTGAATTGCTGCGAAGTAATTAAATTGCTGACCAACCATTTTTAAATTATTTATTTAAACATCGATACAATAAGCTGATTTAAATAAAATTTTGAAAACAAATTAAGCAACAAGCATTGTCAAAAAACATAAATAAATACAAAAAAACAATTAAGTAGGTACTTCAGCACCTATCCTGCAACCTAATCGATCCAAAGGTCCCCATATGAATTATGATAATGAATAATTTAAAATTAATATAATTTATAACACATCATCATCCCTTTTTTGCAAGCGTAACAAAAAACATAACACATTCAGTATCGGGCCCTGTCTAAACCTTCATAGCTCTACAATACACCAGCTCCATCATAAAACGCATTACGGTGTTCGAATTAGCGCCCGTCTCATTACAGGCGTCTTAACGATGTGTGCGGATCATTCGGTCATTCGTTCATTCGGTCTTTAAGTTTAGGATGTCACTAGATTTGCCTGTTTAACGTAATTTGTTTAGATAAGGAACTAAATTTTGTTGGGGGCACTTGGGGGAGTAGTTTGTGACTTTGATGACTTTTAGCAATCTGTTATTTGGTCATTCGTTCATTCGTTCAGGTGAGAAACATTTTTTGTGGAGGTGATAGTTATGAGGTAAACAAGCCATCAATTTCTTGGTCATTTGATAATTTTGGTCTTTAGAGTGTCGCCGATTAGCTGATTATAGTAAATCAACTATATAAATTGGGGAAAAAATAATATAGGAGTTAAGACGTAGGATGACTGTAATCGAATAATAAAGACCGAATAAGTGAATGACTGATTCATTCACTCATTCTTCTTTTTGAATAGGTATTTGAAAAAAATAGTCTTTTTATATTTGAAAATTCACTGAATTTAATTTCTTATCTTTTTGAACAATACTGTGGTAAAAAGAAATTCTTGTTCTGGCTTTTATTAATTTAGTCTTAAATTTTAGGAAATAGACTCTCAATTTGTTTATCATTATTTTTTTAACAATCCGTCTAATTTCTACTTACTTTTAATAACCTGTCCTTTTAATGTGCCAAGGACCACTGTCAATATAATACAAATGTACATAACGTCATTCAATCAATTAACGAGTAGGTATAGGTTAGGTTAGTAACCATTCACTCATTCATTCGTTCATTAGTAACCATTCATTCATTCAATCCCATCCTGCATCTTCACCTAAACATCACAAGTCCCCTTAAAAGGAAAAGAGTATCGTCTTGGAAAATCTTAGAAAATAGATTGTCCTGTCATTTAGGCTATCTGATGAGAAGCAGCTGCCATAAGCATGGAGGCTTTTATGTAGGGTGTTTGCGTTGCCTTAAAAGGGCTGAAAAGTATCGCCTCGGCGTAATATAGCGTGAGTGAGCGGTTTACTGGTTGCTATAGGTGTTTGAGAGAAGCGATGTTTCTTGTTAGTTGAATCTGAAGTTATAGTTTTTGAAGGCGCAAAATACGGTTTCGGGTTGATAAATTAACGAAAAATCTGAGTTTTGAAACACTTTGTAGAAAGAGTTTGATGGCAATTTAATGTTTTTAGAGTTAAAAAAACCTAAATAAGAATTGTAATTTTTTCATGGACGACAGCAGTCAAGCTGTACACTGCAGTATCTTATGTTGTTGAAATAAGGGCTATTTTTCAACAAAAATGTATAGTCTGATGTGCTGGCCACTGTACATATGACTTAACTATGTCGAAATAAATGTATTAAATTAAAAGTTTTTTTTAAGTCGGAAAAACATTTAATGGTGCAACCATGCCTTAAAAACATCTTAGTGTATGAGTTTTCATACGAAAAACATGAGCAGGGCTATAATTACTGATTATAGTTACGTACGTTTAAGGCCCGGTTGTGTGATCGATGGTAACTCAATAATGGTTCAATATCGCTGTTGCTGCGTATCTTGATCCAATTAAAACCACAAGTGTGAAGTAGAACTCAATTTATTGTAAATTATCATAGGTCTATGTTAGTATGAAAAACTCACTTGTTAGCGCGATTTAACATGCTACAGCGCCATCTAGTTTGATTAGATGGAACTAAACTACTATGATTGCTAGAATGCAGACTTCATGCAGAACACATTATCTATTAGTAAACAATAGGTAAATATTAGGAAAACACAGACCAGTTTGAGCGTACATATTCCGCACTAAACATCCTGCCCACCAAAAGGACACCGTCCTTTTCTAATCACACAAATGAACTCATATATTTAAAACTAATAGCTAATAAAACAAACAATAGCAAGCTGCCCACCATAAAGATACAATTAACAACTTTATTTAAATATTGGCATCAAATAGGAACAATCTTATTCGACTTCTTAATTTATGGTGTGCAAGCTGCAGAACTTAATATCTTAGGAGAAATAACAAAATAATGCAAACAGAGCTGCAAACAAATGCTTGTAACAACCAATAAACAAATAATATTTTAAAATACTTAAACTTTAAACAGCCTTTGGCAAAACACATAGTTTATTACAAGGTCGTTTGAAAACACCATTTTTAGTTTTAACAGTTACAACTCTTGTCAGGTTATCCTTACCTGGATGTTTCTCAATAATTTTTCCTAACAACCACTTTGCTGGCGGAATGTTATGATCTATGACTAAAACAACATCATCTATATCGGGCTCAGCCCTTTTTGTAAACCATTTGTATCTATTATTTAGAGTCACTAAATATTCAGTTGACCATTTACGCCAAAAATCGCTAACCATTTTTTGAGTAAACTTCCATCTTTGAAGGCTAGTCAATGAAGATTTGGAATAGTCCAAATCTGGTATGGTAACCAACGGTTCCCCTACTAGAAAATGACCCGGTGTCAATGGCATTGGATCATCCGGATTATCGCTTAAAAATGATATCGGGCGGGAGTTTAAGCAGGCCTCCACTTGCGTCAAGACCGTCGATAACTCTTCAAAGGTAAGTGTTGCATCTCCAATTACTCTTTTCAGGTGTTTCTTCGTAGATCGGACGCCGGCCTCCCATACTCCTCCAAAATTTGGCGCATGAGGTGGTACAAAATGCCACGTCGTACCTTCATCGGTAAGTAAATGAGCGATTTCGTTCGGCAGCTGAGATTGGGCTTGGTTAAACATCTCTCTTAGTTCCTTATCAGCGCCGACGAAATTCGTCCCATTGTCGCTATATAAATCTTTGCAGCGGCCTCTTCTTGACACGAACCTCCTAAACGCAGCGATAAAACCCTTTGCTGTTAAATCTGACACCGCCTCAAGGTGTATTGCTCGAGTAGACATGCAAATAAAAAGGCATATGTAGCCCTTATAAGACTTTGATCCTCTGCCCGGAGAAAACCTTATATTAATGTGGCCAGTAAAATCAACGCCTGACGACTTGAATGGCTTATCGGGTGTCAATCTCACCTTAGGGAGATCACCCATGAATTGGTTATTGTTTTGGCGTGAGTATCGAGTACAAGCTACACAATCTCTATAACACTTTTTGGCCTTTTCTCTCGCTCGAATAATCCAATATTTGCTTCTGATGTAATTGAGCATAAGCTGCGGTCCTCCGTGAAGCGTCTTAAGGTGAGCATCCAAAACTATCAACTTCGTGAGATGAGACTCACTTGGCATAATTATTGGGTGCCTTTTATCGAATCCCGCAGTAGCCTGGTTGATGCGACCCCCTACTCTTAACAATCCGTTATCATCAAGAAACGGACTAAGAGTATGAAGCTTGCTCTTTTTTGTAACGCAACCGGCTTTAGACTTGATTTGGACAATATCAGCCTCGAAGTAAAGCTTTTGGGTTGCCTTTATACAGCCGTTTAAGGCATCGTTCATCTCTTGAACAGAAATCGTTTCATTTATCTTTCTGGTAGACTTAGGCTCTTTAAGCTTTAAAACTTTTCTGCAATAAGACAAAACTCTCAACATTCTCGAAAGATTAGAAAATCTTGTCCAAATGAAGTCTTCTGTTGATTGAACTAAGGTTGTAAGAGTTTTGATGGGCCTCTCTTCTTGGTTGGTATTAAATTCCAGTTCAGTAGAATAAACATCATTATCTCTTATACTTTTGGGACCATGCCACCACAGGTGGTGCTCAACTAGTTCGCCAACTGTCGTGCCCCTAGACGCACAATCGGCTGGGTTTTGGTCTGTTGGCACATGGTTCCATTGGTCACTATCGAGGATATTGCGAATCTCTGAGACACGGTTGCTAACGAACGTGTTCCACCGGCTCGGTTCACCTCGGAGCCAGGCTAGCACGACCGTTGAATCCGACCAGGCGAACAATTTGTCTTTGGGAATATTTAAAATTTGGGCCACCTCAAACACTAGCTTGGTACCCAGGAGTGCGGCACACAACTCCAGCCTTGGTATGGATATTTCTTTCTCAATGGGTGCCACCTTTGTCTTAGCCGTCACTATATTTACATAAATATTCCCGTCGTTAGCAGTGGTCTTAATGTAAACGACTGCTGCATAAGCTGCCTGAGAAGCGTCGACAAAAACATGTAGTTCTACGGGATTACCTTTATTAAAATTCAGCCAACGAGGTATGCTTACCCTTTCCACGTTGTTTAAGTCATCTTTAAATTTAAACCACTCATTCAACAGCTCCACAGGTAAATTTTGATCCCAATCTAATCCTGATTTCCACAATTTTTGTATGTAAACCTTTGCAGTAATTAGAACAGGTGCGATCCAACCTATAGGATCATAAAGTCTCGCAATATTTGACAACACCTTTCGTTTAGTCATCGGCTCCTCACAGTCTGGTAAGTTGTATGAGTAGTGAAAATTGTCATCATTTTTACTCCAGGCAATACCTAAAACCTTGATTGTGTCGTTGATTTTGAACGTGTGCGACTCATTTGAAGTTTGTTTGTCCTTTTGAATGTAATTCAGCAAGACTTGGCTATTGCTACACCACTTCTGGAGTACAAAACCACCGTCTATCATCAGTTTATTCATCTCATTGTAAATATTTATAGCATCGATTTCCATCTCACAACCTGTCAGCAAATCATCCATGTAGTAATCTTCTAGTGTTATTTTTGCAGCTACAGGGTACTTCGCTTCTTCGTCCTTGGCTAGCTGTTGGAGTGACTTCACTGCCAAGTATGGTGCACACGCGGTTCCAAAGGTAAGTGTTAACAGCCGGTAATGTGCGATCGGTTCCTCGGGGTCCGAACGCCACAAAATCCTCTGAAAATCTGCATCATCATCACAAACTAAGACCTGCCTGTACATCTGAACTATGTCTGCCACAATACAAAATCGATGTGTTCTCCACCTCATTAGTATGTGACGCAAATCTTGTTGCAGTTTTGGTCCGACCATTAACGAGTCATTCAAAGATACGTGGTTTACCCCTTTGCAGGACGCGTCGTATACGACCCTGACTTTCGTTGTCTCCTTATCTTCGCGCACCACGGCGTGGTGTGGGAGGTAGACGGCGTAAGGGTATCCTATGTCAAACGGATCTTGAATCTGCTCCATGTGTTTTTGTTTCAGATAGTCATCCAAAACTTTGGCATACTCCACATGTAATACTGTTTGTTTACTAAGTTTCTTCTCTAACAGTTTGAATCTTCTCAACGCTATTTCCTTAGATTTTCCATAAATACACTTCGGATCTGACTCTCTAAACGGCAGCCGTACTACATATCTCCCCTCACAATTTCTAGTGGTTGTTCTCTCATAAATTTCTTCACACCTTTCCTCTTCCTTAGTAAGTGCCTTTTTAATAAGATCTGGTTCTCTTTCAATTTCCCAAAACTGCTTTAAAACATCATCTTCTTTTATTCGCAGGTGGAGAGTTTTTATTTCAGGATTTGGTTCATCTGGTAGACCCACTCTGCCGGAAAGAATCCAGCCAAGCTGTGTGTTTTGCGCAACTGGTCCGCCGGGCGACGGATGCTTCAGAAGGCCGCTCAATATCACTTGACTAAATGCTTCGACTCCTAAAAGTATATCTATCTTACCAGGTAATCCATAATCAGGATCTGCCAAAGGAAGATTTTCAAGATCTGGCCAATCAAAAATGGGAGTTTTACTCGATGGAAGAAATGAAGTTAATGACGACAAAACATACGCATCAACTGAAATAGAAAAGTCAGGATTATGTAGTGACTCTAACTCGAATTTTACAATGTTCTTAGTCTTAAGTTTACCGTCACCTACACCTGTCACTAAGCCATCGACTGGAAAACGTTTTAGGCCTAAAGATTGGACCGTACTCTCACTAACAAATGAGGCTTCCGAGCCTTGGTCAATCAAAAGTCGCGCCGTTTGCGAGTAGCCATTTGATTTGACCTTGGCTAGGGCCGTGGCTAATAAGACTTTACCTTGCTTATCCTCTTTTACAAAATGAGCTACGACCTTCTTTTCGTAACACGGTGACTGGGGAACATTGCTTGATGGCTGCTCGCCGCTCGTACTCGAAGTTGGTGCCACTGCGGACACTTGGTGCTCACCCCTCTCGAGGTGCAGTAAGCTGTGGTGCCGTCGACCACATCGGCGACAGCACGTGGATTGGTGGCAGTACTTCACGTTGTGGGTGGATGAAAAGCAATTGAAGCAGAGTCTCTTTGATTGTATAAACTCTAATCTCTCTTCAGGAGACTTGCTCGCAAATTGCTTGCATTGGTATAACAAATGCTGATTAGAACAAAATACGCAGACTTTATTGTTCTCTTTTTTCTCATCTTGTACAGTTGAGTGAAATGTCTTTTGATTAGTGGCTTGCTTGGTATTCGTATTGTAGTTGCTTACTGGTTTTGCAATTGGTTTTGTTCCGCTTATCATCTCTAAGGTTCTGAATCTCGTTTCCAAAAATTGAACTAGTTGATCCCACGTTGGAAAATCATCAGAGGCAGTACGACTTATCTCAGTCTCCCACAATCGTCGAGTTTCATAATCCAGCTTTGAAACAATCAAGTAATTGATGATAGCATCCCATGATTCGATATCGACGCCTATGTTTTTCAGTGATTTGAGACAAGCTGACGTGGTGTCAAGCAGCTGTTTAATGGCCAACGAAGACTCAGTACTAATAGGTTTTTGAGAAAATAATCGTTTCAGAATCTCATTAGAGTTGTACCGCTTATTATTGTATCGACGTGTTAATTTCTCCCATGCTTCGCTGTAGTTTGTCTCAGTAGTAGATAAACTTCTCAATAGATTTTCAGGTTCACCTTTCAAACTACTTTTCAGGTAATGAAGCTTCTGTACTGCACTCAAGTTCGCGTTGTTATGTATAAGGGAGATAAACATATCTTGGAAACTTTGCCACTCCTCGTAAGCACCCGAAAACAATGGCAATTGAATTTGGGGCAGCTTCACTTCAACATTCATTTGGACATTTCGATTTTCAGAATTACTCGTATTTGCTTGTATAGGGGTAACAGCGCTGCTCAATTGATTTATGCCTATTTTCATTTTTATCTTACAGTCCGTGTAAATGTTTTCGACGAAATCGTAAGTATCTTCTGAAAAATAGGGCATATCAGCACGGGTTTCCTTGGTTACCGAACCTATTATTCTAAAATGATTGCTAGTGAACTGTCTCCATAGGATTTCCAAATTCTCCAATCTTGTTTGAATGTACACCAAATTGAATCTTTCTTTCGGTGTTTTTTTATAATTTTCAAAAGTCTTTCTAATTTGCTCTTGTAATTCGGTTTGTTGCAGTAGTAACGGCTCCATTATGACAGCGAATGGATTCTATCAAAATGGCGGAAAACTCACGAAATAATGTTCGAACACAGTTTTTTCTGAGTCCAGTAATGTCAATCTCGAAAAATTTTACAAGTCTCGGTTTTGCTCAACACGCTAAGTCCAAACTCCATACAAAATCGAACCGGATTTTTTCAAAGTTATTTTACGGCACGCAAATCTTCTAAGTGTTTTTAACACGAAAATCATCTAAGTGTTTTGAACTCCGTAAAATGTCTAAGTCCGGCGCACGTCACAGTGACACTTCACTTGATGTTGGATATTCCACTTTGCACTTTCACTGTACTCACGATTTTTACAAGTCCAAGTCCTTTATTCCCGGGTTTCGGCACCAAATGTTGCTGCGTATCTTGATCCAATTAAAACCACAAGTGTGAAGTAGAACTCAATTTATTGTAAATTATCATAGGTCTATGTTAGTATGAAAAACTCACTTGTTAGCGCGATTTAACATGCTACAGCGCCATCTAGTTTGATTAGATGGAACTAAACTACTATGATTGCTAGAATGCAGACTTCATGCAGAACACATTATCTATTAGTAAACAATAGGTAAATATTAGGAAAACACAGACCAGTTTGAGCGTACATATTCCGCACTAAACAATCGCTATGTACCAGTAGTTTAATATTTATTATTGTGTATATTTTGAAGGAAAAAATGCTCAAACTAATGTGTATATTGGCTTTTTTAATGACCATTGGTTATTTTTTTTTTCAAAACACGCACGCACCATCGTAATTATTCAACCACTGGTAGGTAACGGCATTCAACCATTTGTTATCTATCGATCACGCAACCAAGCCTTTTAGTAGCTAGATAAATAAATACACGTTTGAATAGTTAGATACGGGATTGCTACCATGTACCTTACTCCGTGATCATGGCGCTTGCAACGGTGCCGAAATATCGGAAGTTCATAAATAATAAGGTACATGGTAGCAATCCCGTATCTAACTATTCTAATGTTAGTGACCATGAAAGTTTAAAACAAAATACACGTTTCTCCAGGAACTTTAACCATAGTACAGTATAACCCTATTCGTTTAATTACCAGCATTAGTATTTAAAACACGTTAAAAAACAAATTGGATATCTGCTCAGAATAATTTATGGTTCCTTGCAGAAGCAGGTGTTATAGTTCGATTCCCGGGTTGGGCTATAATTTGTTTCTAGCATATTTTGGAGTTAGTTATTTAGAGTTTTAGGTTAGTGATTATTTCTTAATTTATCTTTGAAATGTGTAAGGTATTTATGACCTATTAATTTTTAAAATATGCTAATAATTTGGAATTGCTACTAAAAAGAACAAAGAACGAAAATTATTACTATGAAGATTAGGTAGGTAATACATTTCTAAATCTTAAAGGTTCAGTTAGCCTGTAAGCATCCCACTGCTGGGCAAAGGCCTTACCTCAAGTATGAGGCAGGATGAGTCATAAGGATTTAAAATTATAGCGTTGCATAGCAATAAGTATTGCTGAGCCATACTCCACCACGCGGGCACAGTGCGGATAGGCGGAGGGGTGTTTGCAAGGCAAGCGAACAACCTTGCTGTCAGATTTTATCAAGCCGCCCATAGGGCCTCTGACTAGCAACCGATATTAGCCGAGACCAACTGCTTAACGTGCCTTACGAACTTACGAAGCACGGAGATGCTCGTACGTCACTTATATGGTCGGAATGGTCACCCATCCAAACACCGACCGCGCAGTAAGTTGCTTAACTTCGGTATCACTACCAAAGCGCTGCCACCACTGCGCTACGAGCACCTCTTAATAATATAGTAACTTTAAAAATATCTAACTAATTAATTGCTTTCAGAATAAACTACTTCTAACTGGTAGCTGACCTTTTTTGAAATAAAACTGGATCAGACAATGGTAAAAATTATGAAGGTCCATGGATCGTCAACATTTTCTAATCTAAAGCAATTGTATAGTCTGTGCCTTGCCTGTTTTTATTAACTTTTCGAATATTCTGAACAATCTTTTTATTTATGTGAATAAAGTATTATCTAAATTATTTGAAAAGATCTCAGTGTATATGAATTACGTTATGTAGGCAGTAAGTAATTTTTGGATATCATATTTGTTGACCACAAAAATAACTTTGTTTTTCATAGTGTTTGTATGAAAGACAAAGTTATATTTGCGGTTGCTAAAAATGTGGTATATCTCAAAAACTACTAGTTCGATTTCGCTCAAACTAATTTTCGTTGAAAGTTTTCGTTAAGATCTACATCATACATTTTTTTCAAAATCTTCACTACCTTAGTTCAAAAGTTAGATGGGGGAGGGGGGGGGGGGGGGGGGGGACGCCCATTTTACCACTATGGAAGCGTCTATATCTCAAACGTTAGACTTTTAGAAAAAATGGTTTTAGAAACCTCAATGTTATTTTGAAAGACCTATCTATAGACACCCCACACGTTTAGGTTTGGGTAAAAAAAAAAAATTGGTTTTAGTTTCATGTATGACAGACAGACAGACAGACTTGACGAAATTATAAGGGTTCCGTTTTTTGGCTCTCGGCTACGGAACCCTAAAAAGGACACATGTCAAGACTGTTCACAAAAGAAATAATTATATTTTTGTTACATTTATTTGACCTACAGATTTAAAGTTGATCTTGATCAATTTTGAGAGCTTAGCTCTTGTCGGGATGTTTTTCCAAAACTTTAAATATAGGAAGTTATTGTAGTGGTTCCCCTCTTGCTTTCCACGCCACAGTTTTTAAGAACCGGGGCGGTGCCACCTCTTGATGCCCAGGCAAATTAAAGCCTAAAGAACGATAAATAATAATAATAATATTTAAATGATAAACATCGCGGGACATTAACAAAAAGTATAACCCTCTTATTCATAAAAACGCAAGCAGTCTAATAAACCTGTTTTAACTATTACACTGTTTTGTCTCATTCTTTCTTGGCGCTGTGATCATTTGACAGAAAGTGTCAAAACAATAATAGCTAAAATGTCCATTATACTGTTGGATTATTATGAAAAAGGGGGTAAAACTATTTGTTAGATAAACCGAAAAAGCCCCTGAGTTCATACCTGCCATTTTTGACATTTTAAACATTGTTAATCAATAAATAACCTAATGGGCATTCAGGCATGAAAAACCTTATCGGCACATACCTAATCGTCTAATGGAAGTACCAATTAAGGTATAAATAATCTAGGTCTAGACAATATTTATTGATTTGTCTGGATACCAGGCTATTATGTATGAAACTTGGTAATCACTATTCCATTGATCGTAGAATGATTAAGTCTGGTTGACATATTTATATTGTCAGAAGTAAATAACTGGTTTATTTTTTGTCATTGTGTATTGTGATCTTATTTTAATCCGTTCAAGTTCCAAGCTGTTCAATTCCCACTCAACTAGTTGAGTCACCAAATTGGCTTTGCGATGCAACTTAGGAAAAATTCATAGTATTTCTATTTCACTTACTCGTGTAGGTATAGGTAGTGCTGTTTCACGCTAATCAGCAGAGTAGATATAGCAATACGAATTTGCTAATCCGTTCAAAAGCAGAGCTGCACAACTGTCAAAGCAACATCGCAATACGGGCCCAGGTATGATGTTATATTTTTTATAACTATTTTGTTGCGTTTTTTATAATTTTCTGTGATTGAAGTTAAATACGAAATTTAAAATTTTTTGAATATTTTTTTTTCTCTTACTATTTTAACAGGTTTATTAATAACTGGTCATACGTTATAATTCGCAAACCCATATTTATAAATAAAACTTAACAAACAGTCAAACATACAATCTAATTTTATTACGATTAAGTAATTATAACTAATTTTATCGACGTGAAATCGAATCACATTGGCGAAATAAATTGTAATTAAGTTAATTGGTAATGAACGTTAGGTTGAGCACCCCTGCCTAAGTTAAGGGCCCGTTATAATTGAGTTAGTAATAATTAAGTACGGACATAGCTCAATATGAGCAGACATGACTCTAAGGTGTCATTCACATTAAACGTGTCTGTATCGCAAGCTTCATTTTTTTCTTCTCTTTATTAAGGACAACAAACAATTTTATTGTTGGACTAACCTTAAATATTCTTCATTGCGTAACTAAAAAAAAATGTCAGAATGAAAAATCTAATAAATTATCGCGAAAGTATCCGTAAATTGTGTTTTATTAAACACTATTGATTACTCTCGTAGACTCTCCAAGACTAGCCCTCTTCTCAAATGACAGTCCTAACGTCAACTTCTACATTCCTCTTTTAAATTCAAACGTTCTTCTCCTTTCTCACTCTCTTTCGTCTGTCATCTCTTACTTCGTACATTCCGTTCCACGTCCATATCACACATTACTTTAGACAAATATGTGGTCAGAATAAAAATGGTTTGCATGTTCTTATTCAGCTGCGGTCAAACGACTTGAAATAACTCCGTGTATTGATTGATTGCTGACTACGCCTATGCAGTATTGTTTCAAGTTATTTAACTCGCACTAGAAACTATGTGAAGGCAAGTTATACTTGTTACAAACTAGCGGCTTCCCGTGACTTCGTCCGCCGGTGTAAGCTAGTATTTTCATTGAATATGCTCCTCTTTATTCATATAAATACTTACATACTTAAATACCTCTTCACGTTTATACAGATGGACCGATTTAGATGACAATTTGGTATAGAAATAAGTGTGAATCTCAAGAAAGGGCACAGAACGTTTTATCATGAAAATCATCCCTGGAAGGGGTGAAAATGGGGATGAAATTGTAGAGAGGCAATCCAAGATTTATGTGGGTGGAGCCACGGTAGACTACTAGTAGTACTACTTTATGAACTTAACACGTTCCGGGACACTGTTCCAGACACAATAGATGTTTTATTGTTTTAACGCCTGGAGGCGTTCACTGTCCCGGAACGTGTAAATAGTTTTTTTTGCACAAACCAATTTCAGATAGGTTCTAAAAATGTTCATAAGTAAAAAAAGTTAGGCCTGTAACGTCCCACTGCTGGGCAAAGGTCTTACCTTAACTATGAGGTAGATCATAAGTTTTTTTTAAAGTGGTGTTATAGGTACATATTCCTCTTGTAAGTGGTTAAATTAGTAATGGAACATGTGCATAACAAGTAACAATATTACAATAATAAGTACATTGATAACTGATAAAGATTACAAAAAAGTAAAATTTTCAATGTCAATTAAAATAATTGAAGCTGGGACCTTTACACCGCCGTTTCATTACGGCCGCCAATCTCATTTCATATCTCATAATTTTGATACGAATATTAAATCCTTCATTAAGAATGAACGAATATACCCAATGTGCAAAAAGCACTTAATTTTCGACTTTATTCCGTGGAAATAAGAGTGGTATAAAAATTTAAAGGTAGATATAAACTGTTCAAAAGCTGATTTACAAGCATTGACATAAATATATTTAATTATAGTCCCCGCCAGTTGCTAACTTGAAAAGAGCGAGTAAAAAATGTAAGGCTGTTTTCACGCCGAACTGGGGTAAACCTGGGGTCTTATACGTAGCGATCAACCTAATAAATACTCACCTGAGTCTAATAGTTGTAAAGAAAAAAAATCTATTGACAAGAGCTCTTTTTGATGATGATGTCCAACCTACACAACTATTAGTTTGATCACTGCGTAAAAGACCCCGGGTTTATCCCAGCTTGGCGTGAAAATAGACTTAATTTTTTTACTCGTTCTGTATTGGATGTCATTTGTGTACTTAACAATTTTTAAAACACTTTTGTTTCTACAATGTGTTAAAAAAATTTGGTAATGTGAAAACTTTTTTCACCAAAATTACCTAAATTTTAAACTGACTTTAAGAAAAGAGGCATATAATAATAGTTATTATATTCTTATCCTTCAAACTCAAGCTCGCAATCAGCTAGATTCTGAATTGGGACCTCGTTAACTATCTTACCAAAACGTCATCAACGTAACGAAACTTATAAGTATTTTTTACTGCAATGTAAAGCAAAAGTTTAAAACCAAACGTCATCAACAACAACAACAATGCAATAAACAAAACATCATATGTATGATGTTTCATTTGTTTTTTTTTTCACTGCACCCGTTGCCATATTCTTTATGCATGACCTAAGGTTTGAATGGCAGATAATGCTTTTAGTATTAATCAGTCAGGTATCAAACGGCTGCCGGGAGTCGCATAATAATGGAATTTCTATTGTGTCTCGTTCACACATACGTGACGAGTTAAGTCATGTGTACTTAAATTTGTGAGGTAAAGTCTTTCAATAAATATTATGTCCTAGTAAGAAATGAATGTGAGCACGAAATTTCTACTGGACTGGCAAGAGGCGGCGCAAGACCGGATTAGATGGCGTTCTCTTGTGTCGGAGGTCAAGACACTTTGGGTCGCTGCGCCGAAGGAGTAAGTAAGTAAGTACAAAATTTCGAAGTACAAAACCCGCTTCCTCTTGTCGCTCCGCTCACACCCAGCCACGTTCTATACAGACTGTTATAAAAACGCGCCTCTTAACGCGCCCGCCCCGTGTCCGACAATACGTGGACTTTGTATGCCCGTGATATACTACAACATGTGTTATGACGATTTTTTGAGAAGGAAAGATGTAAAGAAGGCTACTTTTTTTGATTATTAAAAAAAACTAAATCTGATCGTGATTTTAATTACAGGCAGCGGACTTCGAATGCCCGTGATATACTACAACATGTGTTGAGGCGATTTTTTGAGAAGGAAAAAAAGAAATGGCCAATTTTTTCGGAGAAAATATATATATTTTTTTAATCTGATCGCGCTAATTTGCAGGTATTTTTTTAGCTAGCAAGTATTGTTTGCTTGAGACTAACTAGAAATCGTATTTTTACGGCCTGTTTCTTAATAAGTTATGGTTAACGTTACCTGTCAGATACGTCATAAGAAATCAAGATTTATATTTGAATTGTTCGTAACTAAGGTGTAAATGTCCCAGGGACAGCTTAAACGTCGAACTGAACGTTTGGCATATAATAATTTATTGTTACATTATAATTTAAATTAAAAAAAAACATTTTGCTAATTAAAAAACGGTTGAACAGATTTTCATGAAACATGGCTATAATCACCGGAGATAAAATTATCTATGACACAAAAAAAACAAAAAGGAAATTGTTGTATCCGTTTGGGGGCTACGAGTGCTACGCCCCATGCCATATTATGCCTTTTTTGCCTCATGGGTTAAAAAAGTTATGTAGCAATAACAACTGTATATGTAGGTATTTCTTGGAATTATTTTTTGACTTGAATGCTGTTTTTCATTCCATATCACTGCATATTAATTTCAAGTTATGACTCAATACACCTTTCATCTTTGAAAGCTTACTCATTCCGGCCATACAAAACACAAAAGCCATCAATGTTTCTCCATTCATCCAACACAAAACAGCAAAGCAAGAAAATTAAGTGCTTAATTATCTGTACAGTTCAAAGTTTCGTGGCCTCAAATAAAAATTAATCACAGACCACAATAACACGGGCTTATCTTTTTAAAAAGTTTGAATCTTTAACTTTTTGCGGCGGCCATCTTGTGTTCAAATGTCATTAGCAGTATAAATGGGTTTCGCGCCATACCGGCCGTCAGTGGTGCCACAATGGCGGATCATAAATCAGCTGTCATTTTGACAGTTGCTGAAAGGACGTTCGTCAATGCATCGATGCAAACTTTTTTAAAGCGTCTTAGAGACTGCTTTGATTAATTGCGAAAAGAGGCGTGGGTATGTTTTTTGTGCACTGAATGGAGATCTCTTGATTTTAATGTATGTTACGGGGAAACACGGATAAGATAATTTGCATTCTCACTTAGTATTACGTTTAGTTTATAAAGTAAAAGAGATATCGGTACTACTTACATAGTAAAAGCAGTTACTTTGTTTGTAGATTCTTTGTTTACTTTTATACCACTGATCTAGGTTTTATAACCCGTCATTTGCTAATTGTGTAACATTTCTTTAAAATGTATGACATAGTGGACGGGAATAGTTATGTTTTAGTTTAAAAAATATATTTTAGACTAAGTAATATTGTTTACCACAGAACCAAGCGCAGAAATTAACAGTCATTTCACAATTCTTACAAACCATAAAGTAAATACGAGTAGGAACAGGCCTAATCATCTCTCTACTATATAAAAATAAGTCGGGTTTTCCTTCCTTGCGCTATAACTACAGAACGCACGAACCGATTTCCACGGTTTTATTCGTTGGAAAGGTCTCGGGCTCCGTGAGGTTTATAGCAAAGAAAATTCCCATAAAAGAGGGCCGGGGCGGGCCGGGGCTGGGGGCGAAACGTAGTTCGTTGGGACCGCTAGTTGCTTATGAAAACGACTGATTACTCAGTTTACCTGTGGCACATAGATCGATGTTCAGCCCCCTTACTCTGGACACAAAACCCGATCCAATGAATATAGCCATCCCTGTCTCACGCATACACGGTCTGGTATGAGTGACAGGGATGGCCATAACCATTGGATCGGGTTCTGTGTCCTGAATAAGGCCTCAGGTCAACGTCTGAAGGTCTTCTAAGATTTATTTGCGAAGCCTTTATGCGAGAATTATCACCTTTCGTAACTTTAATTATGTTAAGTGTGCAGTAAAGTTATTTGTAATTATAAAGTTGTATGAGGAGTTGATGAAGTTGTTTTTGTTATTGCGATAGAAGTAATCTCGCTTTTGATAGGCAATCGGCATTAATTTTGTTGCTCTTTTCTTCAGACTTTATTTTTTTAACAAAAAAATTGTACATGACTAATTAGATATTTACTGATTTTGCTAGTCATGTATGCGAGGTATGGCAGAAGTAAGTATTTCAAATGATAACACCCTACTCATGGTAGATCCTATTTACAAATTTTAAAGTTGTATTTACAATTTATTTCGACTGCAGTTACCTATTTCCGTAGAAAAAACAACACAGTCGGTACTTTTCTCTGTGGAAATATCTCAACAGCTCAACAGTAATGTTCGACGCTTTAAAATATTCACTCACGCTTACCATTTTACCAAGAAACTACCATAAACAACATGACTCACAATGGGAATGGCTTATAGCGTAGCCAGAGCATTGCACTGACCTTTGCCTTAAAAAAAAGCATTAAAATGCCAGCGACATTACCGCAATAAACAAAAAAAGAACGTGTTAACATTTCAAAATTAGAACCCCTCAAAAAAGTGTCATTGCAAATTAAAAAAGCCGTAAGACAACAATATAAAACAGGCCAGTCGTAAAAACAGTAGACTCAATAAAAACTATTTTGAATAATCCAGTTTTAACAACTTTGCGTTTTCATGCTTTTGAAATAGGTTCGAATTTTGAATGCGTGGATTAAAACCGGTTTTGGATATAAACTCGTGACGTCACTAGGCCCAGCGTATCATACGTCTTAATCTAATGATAACGGTTTTTTTTTATTATGTTCCAACAACTAAAATGGAGGTTCTATCTACGGTTTTGGTCGTTTTTATGATCGGCCAGTGTTATAGCCTTTTTATGGGTTAGAAATGAATAGAGGTGGCGGGAATTTTTATATCTTTCAGACTGCGGGAGATTTGAAGTTATAGTAAATTTCACGATAAGTTTTCTTTTGTGTTTTGATGTGGGTAAAAGCTATGTGGCCACCAAGATTGGTGGTAGGGTGCCTTAAAAAGCTTGTTCTTCCTTAAGATCCCTCCCAAAGGAAGGTAAATTTAAGGGCACACATTATTATTTAATATCTTATATTTTAATATCTGTACACGCGCCGCACCCCGCGCTATTGTCGATCAAAACGGAGTCGGACGCGCTTTCGTGGATGGCACTATCTATAGGTAGACCTCGAAATTTAAACCTCGCCTGCGGGACATAGGGGTGCGGGAGGAGACAAAAGCGCGATTGGTGAGCGGCGCGGGCGGGGGATTCCGCGCCATCCGCACCCCTCCCCCTGTGCTCCGCAAGTGAAGTCTCAATGAAGCCGTTTACCTAAATATGTGCCCGCAAGCAAAACATATATGCCTCTACTGCATATCTATCGATTTTAGTACTTGTATTGGGTAGAAGTTATAGTAGTATTAAACACTCGCTTCCTCTGTGGCCATAAATCATTCATGACTCAGGGAGTGAGCCGTAGTTTAATTACACCTTGTGTTGACCGTAAGGTAAGCGACTTCTATGCATATGCAAGTCTATAGAAAAGTTTACGCGCCATACCTCCGACCGATCGCACAAACTGCAGCTATCTGGGAGGCGTTTGTGGTCTGTGGTATGGGCTGGCAGCGATTTTATTTTCTTATCATCATCATCATTATCAGCCAAAGGACGTCCACTGCTTAACATAGGCCCCCTCTTTTATTAGCACAAAAATATCAGAATCTCATAGAATAAGGCTAACATTTTAGTTTGTTTTATTATGAAGCGAGTTTGCGATAAATAAATATTGGACACTAATCACATACATTGCTCTGATCCCAAAGTAAGTGCACTTGTGTTATTGAAATCAGACACAACGGTGGTACCAAAACACCCAGACCCGGTAGACAAATATAGAAAATTATGATTCCTACATTGACCCGCCCGGGAATCGAACCCGAGACCTCGGAGCGGCGACGCCTTGAAACACAGCGTGCTTAGCCACTACACCACGGAGGTCGTAAACGTCACGTCAATGCGATGTACTCTATTAAATATAATTAAGCGCACGGAAAGAAAGGCGAATTTGTTCCATTATAGCTCCCATCATTTTGCCGGTGTATGTACCTAGTTTCTTCGATTTTGTAGAACTTATTTGAAAGACTGTATGAGAAATCATTCTGAGAATAGGTACGCAGTTATTTGTGTATTTGACACAGCTGCTTAAAAGCTTCATAATACATACATCATGGTTCGTTATACATAGCATCATAAAAGTATTTATTTATTTACCTAAAGACTATTGCACAGTATACAACAAAGGTGAGTTTACTGCTAAAAGAATTCTCTGCCAGTCAAACCTTTAGATCATGCAGAGAGATGGCAAATGGGTGCAGCGAAAACAATTAACAGAAAAATTAATAAAAAGCAACAATTGTCTAATTTTTAGTTTTCAGCTTTAGAGCACAAATTCTGATCCATATTTTATTAGTTTCCAAGTAATTAGTACTGGTATAGGATTTTAAACTTTCGCGTTGCATTGCAATAACTAATTAGTACTGGTATTCGTAGCTGAAGGCTTTACTTATTCACATCCAACTTATCTAAATATCTGAGGCCCTAGGGGCGGCTTGATAAAATCTGACAGCAAGGTTGGTCGCTTGCCTTGCAAACACCCCTCCGCCAATCCGCACTGAGCCCGCGTGGTGGAGTATGGCTCTTACTACCTCACATTTGAGGTAAGGTCTTTGCCCAGCAGTGGGATGCTTACAGGCTAACTTAACTTAACTTTATCTGAATAAGCTTATCACTTGCACCACACATTCCTATTGACTTCGTCCCGATAACAATGAATGAATTGTTTCAACATTGACATGTTTTAGACGGTCTTGTAATTAATAGTCAATGCTTCGATTAATTCGGGGTTCTGTACGTGAATGTGTAACCGTATGAAGTTTGAACGTAGTTGGCTAAAAGGTGTGTTAAGGTCAAAGCCCACTACAATCTATACTAATATTATAAAGCTGAAGAGTTTGTTTGTTTGTTTGAACGCGCTAATCTCCGAAACTACTGGTACGAATTGAATAATTCTTTTTGTGTTGGATAGTCCAGTTATCGAGGAAGGCTATAGGCTATATAACATCACGCTGCGACCAATAGGAGCAAAGACATAGTGGTAAATGTGTAAAAAACGGGAGAAAGAAGTCACTATTCCACGCGGACGAAGTCGCGGGCAAAAGCTAGTGTGTCATATGACCGTGCTAGGAGCGTATCAGACACGAAAAGCAACACGATACGCTTTACTATGCCCACTGAACGGATCTACAGCGTTCTGTCTCACCGTTATATGGAGCGTATTTTGCCAGTGCTGATACGCTCCGTGCATGACACGCGACGGTGTTGGTCGGTGACGGAACGGTCTAGTAGGAAAGGTGTCATAGTTTTCAACACAACCTCCTACCGCTTAACCACTATCAAACGAAAAACACTGGCACACACAAAACTAAAACGGGCGCCAATTCAAAATAAAAGGCAATACGAGGCTCAAGCTATTTTAGCTCTTAAAGTGGTTAGGCGGAAGTGTCCTCGAAAATGAATTAATCTAAAAAAGCTTGCAGGAGGCTCGGTCGAACCATTTTTACAATAATAAGTGTGCTGGTGTAACCTTTGAGTATTAACCATAGGTGAATAGAAACAGAAATGAATAAATTAACAGATTTTACTAGTTACTATCTTTAACAAAGACCAATTGCTATTATTATTCTCATTTCCTCGGACATAACGGTTTCCTCTCCGCCGGCTCGGACGGCAGGTCCTCCTTACACGGCAACCTCTCTCGCAACGCGAAGTTCCTTCTGCACGTAAAGTTGTAGCACGTCACGGCAGCCACCGCTACGCTATGAACCGCCGTTCTGAAGTACTCGTCCGTTTCCTTTGGGAAACATAGTGCCCCAGTTGCCAGGGCTCCTGCACTGGTGAAGAACAGCCTTCTTGGTATACCACCACCTCCACCAGTTAGAAAACCAGCTAAGGTCCCCCCGGCGACGACGCCTTGACGTAGTAAAAGGTTGTCAGGATGTCTCATGGTCTTTTTGAATTCGTTCTTAGTCTCTTTTATTGAGTTGCACAGCTGTCGCCCTTTGCATATACCAGTACAGCACACTGCACAGTATGCGTCTGCTATCTGTATAACAAAATATGCAATTGTTAAAATATTTATGGCATATATTTCGTTTTGGTTACGTTATTTATAACTCAAGAGCAGCTGAACCGATTTAGCTGGAAATTGGTGTAGTTTAAATCCAGGAGATGGACAATGGATACTTTTTACTACTCGAGAACGGGCTAGACCGATTTCGTGATTTTTACTTTGTTGGACAATTTGTGTCGTGTCAGCCCGGAAGAGGACTAGAACTGTAAAACGGGGGCGGGGCGGAACCAAGGGACCGCTAGTATCTTAATAAGTTATGCATAGCCCTAAGAATCAGTAAGCTTAAGTAGCAATAGGCATGGCGCGTAGGGCGAAGAACTGAGGGCTGTTTGAGCAGAAAAGTTATTGATTGGGACCCTTCGACCGAAGACGCAGGTTAGGGTATCCATCGACATGACGGACAGAAGACCTTGTAAAGATCGAAGGATCATTCTGGATGCAGGCTTGCGACCGTTCGCTGTGGAATACACGGGGAGGCTTACGTTCAGCATTGGACGTCCTTTCCCTGTTAATGATGGGATAGCTCATTCAACCTATGGAAACCGAGTTAAATCAAAACGTGCGGACGCACTCGCGGGGGGAGGGGGATATTGTACATAATAATCGTTATAGTATTTTTTAAGGGAATTCCGATATTTGCGTGAGTGGATTTTTTGAGAACCACTAACTAGTAGGTATCTTAACTTATCTGATCCTATCTTATCTGGACACTGTTATGCAAAAGGGTGTCAAGTGACCTAAAATCAGGTATGGAGTTATTGGTACCACTGGATTCGCAAAAATGTCCTCTAACTGGTCGCCCAAAGTCGAACTTCGGAAAAATTTATATTAAAAGTTATCTCACAAAATAACGTATTGCGAAACAACCCATTTAGTATACTGATATATGCAAAAAGGTTTCATGTGTTCTTAATACCGTTTAGCGATTTATTATTGCTGAATTTATTTTAACAAAAAGGTTTCAAGTCCATGTTTATTAATGGAAATACTAAAATTATTGTGTTTTTTGAATTGTTGATCTGTCAGGTTTAAACAGCTGTCGTTTTTTCTTGCACAGATCTTTAAATAATTACTAAATAGACCTTAGTTTAAGATTTTTGACCAATGAATAGGACGACAAGTCATCCTAGTCATATTCCTTTAAAAAGATTATTCAACCTACTAACTCCTAAAAATCTATCCAGTTTGACTTACTTTAAACAAAATCATCTATGTATTCCAAAATCCTTTTATTAGAAGAGAATTTCTTTTTGAATTAACTTTTTAAAAAATACAGATTTTTCTAATGATTTTACGAAGGCATCTTATTATTTTTGAATAAAATAATAGTGACCTATGGATGTAAGAGTCTTAAGATTAATATCTGTATTTTTAATAATCAAATCTGGCAAAAAGAAGCAATTTACTGCGGTTTTAGAAGTACATAGTACATACAAATTAAAAATAGAGTACATTTTTGAATATAGGTCTTGATTGATCAAGCTATCACCTGAGTTTGTATTTTATACTGATTTCGCCATGGGCAGACTGTTCATTGATAATCAAGTATTACAAAATGCATAGAAATACGCAGATTAAATTACGAATAGCAAAAATCCAGAAAAAGTGTGTGGATTTACTAGAACGTTAGAATTATTGAAAGTAACGCTTTTTATAAACTTCTACAAAATAAAACAAATGAAATTTTAATGAAGAAATCATAAAAATATAGAGGACTGTGTCGTTGAAACTGTTTGACTATAAAACTAATACTAATAGGATTCTTAAAAGAGTTTTGCAAAAGGGATTTAAAGTACTTTAAAACCTTTTAGCAAATTATTTGCAACGATATCCTATTAAAGCAAAAAGGTTTTAAGTGTTTTAATTGCATTTATCTACTTGTATAATTATAATTCACACAAATGAACATCAAATACATAAAATATACATCTCATTCTGTAGTTATGCCAATTTCCAGGCATGTCAATTGTGTAAATACGAAGTTACAGCAATTTTTAAAAGTGACGACCTTGAAAATCTTTAAACGCGTTTATCTCGAAATGACCAATATGTCACTTGACACCCTTTTGCATAACACTGTCCATCTTACCTTTATATGCAGCAGTCTGACCCACGGCAACAATGCTCTATGGATTATCTTCGTATTCCTCTCAGGACACTTATCCAAAGAATCCACATACTCCTTATATTCATGATGCGGACTCTGGTATATCGGCAGGTCTTCGTATTTCATCTTGGGAGGTTTTTTAGGAGGTTCAGGCTGTTTCGCCGCGTAGACGACAGGTATGAAACCAAGTTTGGCACCGACCAGCCCCGCTTGTAAGACTCGTATCCACATCCTGCCAATCACACTGAGGTCACCAGCAGTGCGGAGATTTGAGAGCCAATCTTTTACTTCCTCACTTTCTAAATCATCGCATTGGTTCATTTCATTTTGTTGTTCAACGCATTCGATTACTTCTTCATTTGGGGATTCCACGCATTGTATTACTTCTTCGTTTTGAAAAGTGTCATCTTTGGTGCCTTCATCACATTTTTTGTTAGACGTGATTTCATTTTGAAAAACTTCGATGGGCTTGATATCTTTACAACATTTTTTGTTCGTCACAGGAGCCATTATTAAGTTTTGTATTTTACCGTGTTTAAAACTAAAAACAAAAATTTTGTTGACGACATTACGCCGTTGTGCCAAGATGAAGTGAATTTTTTTTTGATAAATGTCAGTGTTTTTGACTTGGGAACGTTTTTTTTATTGAGCTGTCAAGATGTCACTGTGGATGGGTACGTGTAAGCAAAAAAGTTTTAATAAGGAAAGTTTTTTGTAAAATATTATTTGATAAATTGAAGTTATTGTGTTCGTCTACGATCAATGAACTCCGCATAATAACTTTTTAAGCCTTTAGAGAAGGCCTCATAAGAAACTCAAAATCACACAACGAGCGATGGAGGGAGATGACTATATATGCTCAGTGTTTCTCTACGAGATCTAGTCTGTGAAATGTTTTAGATTGGTCCAACCAAACGGGGCTTAGGACGTCCACTGACAAGATGGACAGATGACCTTGTAAAGATCACAGGATCACACTGGATGCAGACCGCTTACAACCGGTCGCTGTGAAAACCAGTGGGGGAGGCCTATGTACAGCAGTGGACGTCTTTTGGCTGATAATGATGACGATAATCATCAATATCTATTTAAAAAAATAAGCAAACTAAAACATTTTAAAAGCTTATTTTTCCATCAAAATACTCGTATTCACAATGACGTATAAGTTATGGTTATCATTATCTGTCCAATATCTACTTGATACGAAATGACGTTCCATATTTGAATCATTTTATTATTTATTTACTTGTCGATGGTAAAACGAGCCCTTAGTATGTATAAAATACCTTATCAGGCACACAACACTACTCGTATATATTTTTAACAGAGTACATTTATCTTAGTTGTCTTTATTTATGACAGCCAAAATTGTATTAACTGACTTCCATCTAAAGATTAACATGAAGTGGCAAGATTGTTTTTACATTAAAGATGGCGCTTTTATTATAAACAAACTCGTTGCAGCTATAAAACACGTATATCATAAAAACTCTACAATGCATTGTCCGGCGAAAGTTGTAAGCATTTTGTATTATACTATTGTTTTTCTCAATAGTTGCTATAGTACTTCGTTATATTGAAGTAAATATAAAGTTGCTAGATGTGACACTTTAAAGGGTTTGGCACACTGGTTATTACGGTCTGCGGTCCGGTCCATAATTGGCCCGCATCTGCAAAAAAAGATTTAATCCCGGATTAGCATAATCCAGGTTTGAACGTAATCCGATAAATTTGTGATTTTATTTGAATTCAGAATTGATAATAATAATATCAGTGTGACCTTTAATGTACAGACGACCGCACGTCAAGCTAAACACTGCGGTACCTTATGCTGTTGGAATAAGGACTACTTTTCAACAAAAATGTACTGTAATGTACGATGTGCTGGCGACTGTACCTATAATTATTATATCTTTAAATGTTATTATTAAGAACAATTTGCATGCCAATAATTTGGTAAAATGTGAGAAACTATTATTGTACCTATTGAAACCATATTTTTCATTTTGAACATATTTTTGTCTCTAGCAACGTCAAATAAACTGACATAGACAGAATGATGATTTAATCTAGCTAGGATGAGCGTAATCGTTTTACATTTCACGTAGACAATTTCAATTTTCTGATTTTCTACTGCATCATAATAAATTTCCTTTTAACATAAGTAACAATAATTTTAATCAATCTTAAAAATATATTTGTAACTTTCTAAGCTTCATTAAAAAATATTCTCAATCAATAAATACACGAAAACACAAATTTTGTCTCAGCATTGTCTACGCGAAATGTCAAACATTTTGCTTCTGACTCCGCCCGCTGGGTGAAACATCATGCACAACTTGAGCAAAAAGGCTAACTGTGGGCCTTAACATGTCACTTCTATAATATCTAACTCCACAGAGCAATATGTCTGATACGCCTCAAGCAGCCGCGAACAATAGCCGGTTACTTTTACTGTTCATTGTGTCCCGAGTTAGCTTATAACGCGCCTACAAGCTAATAAAACACCTCCTGACGAACACGCAGTTTGATATTTTTACCGTTTAACCCGGGGTTAAAGTGTATCTTTCTGTCTCCGTTTTTTTTAATTTGCTTTTGAAGTTGAACATAAAAAAAATTAGACTATCAGCTACAGAAAAAGGGTTTAACCCTGAGTTAGTATGTCTAACCCGGGATTAAAGTAACGCATCTTACTGTCTATTACAACGTCAGAGAAACCATTAATAACAGTTAAACCAGAGTTGCAGAAGAGCTATTTAACACGGAGTTAGCAAGTTAAACCCGGGGTTAAATTGTTTATTTATCCAAACAAAGACATTAATGACAACGTCATTTTTTGTCTATGGCAACGTCAAAGGATCCGTCAGCTACCGAATAACGGTTTAACCCAGAGTTAGCAAATTTTGGGCCATGCAACGAACCTACAAGAGCTACAATACGACACAAAATAAAGACAGTACATAAAATAAAGTTTAAATCATCAAAATCGGTTCATAATCAGACTAATCTGTCATTTTATAATATTACCAAGGATGTTCAAACTATAGACATGGACCATACCTACTCCTACATCGGTAATATCATCATACCCATTCCCTTCTATTCTAGAACAATGTAAGCTTCTGGCCAAACTATGTTATTGTTCTCACACAAAGGGCTATTATGTTTTTATCAATACCAGACAAATATGTAAGATGTTAGCTTACATTTTAAGCTTGGGAACTTTATAATATTGTAACTCATTTAATTTATAATATTGTAATTAATATATTTTTTTGCCAGTCTACCAATTGTCTAGTTTCGAAGTAAGGAATTTATTCCTTGTGTTACGAAGTACTAGACAAGGATAATGACGGGGGCGTCTCCCATAAATACTTAAATACATATTATAACATCCATGACTTGGGTACAAATGTTCGTGCTCAACACACAAACATTTGCCCCTTGCGGGATTCGAACCCGCGACCGCTGGTTCAGTAGTCAGGAGCTCTAACCACTGCGCCAAACGTGTCGTCAATGCAATGAGTTGTTACTACTACGTATAGAGAAATTTGAATTTCGAATTAGTACTATGAGTTGATGACCGGGTCGTCAATTCATCATCATCATCAGCCAAAGGACGTCCACTGCTGAACATAGGCCTCCCCCACGGCTTTCCACAGCGACCGATCACTAGCGTTCCGCATCCAGTTTGATTCTGAGATCCTTACAAGGTCGCAATTCATGGAGCACAAAATTAATTTCGTGATTTCAGTTCCATACGCTAGTAATAGTAGTTCAATGGCAGTACATAGCCTAGGCTTAGTAACACCACTCGGCTTTAATCTTATTTTATTTTATGTATGTTTATAGGTATTTATTGTATAAGATGACATTAGTCACGTGACATTGACAATAGTGACTGAGTTTCTTGCGCAGCTTCTTCTCAGCACTAGCCCACAATTGTCCCGAAGCTGTGGTAGGGTCAATATTGGGACGTGTATAAGTGGGTCTATATGCAAAAATAAACGACTTTCATGATTTTTTATGACTTTTGTGACCTAGCGTTCACACGCGAATTTAATGACTAATGATTATTGTTTTATTACAAATAAATTTCAAAATTATAACATTTCCAACACCTATACAGGCTGTTATTGCAAGGGAGTGCCAAATTTTTTAAGGTGAATGAGACCGTCAATATGAACAACTTTAACTATGGGGTCATGGTCAAAATCTTAAATAAAATTTCAGGTTCCCCATACAAAATCAGTCACCTACATTGACAATAATGTATAGAGAGGAAGAAAATAAAATTATTAATTGAATGATGGTCCCATAGTAAAAGTTGTTCATATTGATGGTCCCTTTCACCTCTCAAAAATTTGGCACCCCCTTGCAATAACACCCTGTATATGGGTCGGCTGGAAAAGATCTCTTTTAGGGATGAGCCCACCTTTGTGCATATTGCGACTTTTAATGTATTTTCTGTTCAGCTTAGGTATATGTGCAATGAAGAATATGAATGTATTTTTTCCAGGAAATTTGAGCTTCATCTACATACGACGAAAAGCGCATTACGGTCACCCATCACAAATCTGTCCTCTCCGAAAGTTGCTTAAAAATCATGATCGTTACTTATCCACTCATACCTCCGAGCTACATCAACTGTAATTGCTGCTCCGAAAACCTCTGTATCTATCAGACGAGCGATCAAATCACATCACGCATTGAAAACCTATCCTTTGCATCGGAACTACGAATTTTGTGCCTAGTGTACATTGAAAACCAACTTTTAATGCTACAACTAAACTTATAAACACTGAAAAATCGGTTCTATTTTCTGAGCAATAAGAGTAATGGCGATTTTTGGTAGTGTATGAAGATTGGTTGCGGTAAATCGAGAATCGGCATATGAATTCGTAAGTTTTTTTGTCCGAAATCTCATCGGCGGGAATAATCGAATCTTTCCAGGAAACATGATTGGGATCTCTGACCGACGTTTGATCATGGTTTCGGCAATTTGATAGTGTTTGCGAAATCTATGGTTGTGCTGAAAAAGGCATTTGAATTTAGCTGTAGGTGGAGAGGTGCTCGTAGCGCAGTGGTGGCAGCGCTTTGAGTAATACCGAAGTTAAGCAACTTACGGCGCGGCCGGTGTTTGGATGGGTGACCATTCCGACCATATAACTGACGTATATCACGAGCATCTCCGTGCTTCGGAAGGCACGTTAAGCTGTTAGTTCCGGCTATTATCAATTAGTATTAGTCGTTAAGCCTAATCAGAGCGGGCGGCTTGATAAAAATCTGACAGCAAGGTTGGTTTCTTGCTTTGCAAAAACACCCCTCCGCCAATCCGCACTGAGCCTGCGTGGTGGAGTATGGCTTATACTACCTCATCACATTTGTGGTAAGGACTTTGCCCAGCAGTGGTATGCTTACAGGCTAAACTTTTTTACCAACTAGCTAGGAAAATATCTTCAATCAACAAATATGGGTGGATAATAAATTGTACTAATAAGAATCGAACCCTGTCTCCACCGAAAAAAACCTAGCTCTTTAATTTGATGATGATGAGAATCATTTGTAAATGAATCTTTATTATAAACTACCCTTTTTGGGGTCGGTAAAAAATGGCCAAGTTCTAAGACCGAGCGAAAAATGAAAGTAATGCGATATAAAATAGTAAATGAGTACAAATAATGCAATTTATTTTAGGGTATGGCCAAGAGAGTGTGACGAATGTGACTCAGAAGTGTTAAGGCGAAGTTTATTTTAACTTACACTTATTAAATAATAGTGCCCCTAGTCGTTTTAGACTACGATGGCCAGTCACAACGACTAACCGACTGTGCGGGGCATATTAAAGTGCACAAGTGCGTTACACTTAGAAATAAGTTATGACCCAAGAAGTTTCTGAAAACTTAATCTTGCTAAAATAAGAGTAATCCGTAAAATTTGAAAACATAAATAGCAAGTTATCGCTTTGCATTTTTCTCTTCAACCATATTTATTTAATAGTCGGTTTTAGAGCAATTGTCTTGCTCTAAAAACCGACTATTAAATAAATACAAACACAGTTTTTTTTTAAAATTGGAATTAATAGTCGGTTTTAAGGCAGAAGTTCAACAAAAATCTGTACTATAATAATATTTTTTTCCCATAACTTTTTATAACTTTCTTCGCGCCGCCTGTATTGTCTCTATTTAGACTAGTAGAGACCGAGTTCGGTATTAAGTCCGCCATATTAATATGTACCATTTTTTTGTGCATGCAGTTAAAAATATGTGAATAAATAAATAACTTCCCCTTAAGCTAACATCGGCTATGTCACCACTCCGGGCCCTCGCGGTCACGGCTTTTACCCACTTACTCGCCTTAAAAAATGGGGGTAAGACTGATCACGTAACTAAGACTGGGCTCCGTACATAAATATTACATTATTTTTTTATCTACTAAACAACCTACAAACTGTTTTGTTTTCGACGTTTTTAACTTATTATTAGTTAATTTAAAAAATGTATTAATGGTCCAATTTTATAGGATAAGCTTTTTGTACTAGTAGAAACTTTAGAATATTACCAAAATATTTAATCAAATCGTATATCTTTCTGGAAGGATTAGGTTTGATGGGCAAAGAATTCTTTCAGAAATAACAAATTCACCTTTACAAATACAAATTGTGTACTAGAGTCTATAAATAAAAATGCAAAAAAAAACACGGAGATTAGCTCGTTCACTCAAACTCTTGAGCTATCTTATACACATAATTATTAAAGCTTTATCATAAGAAATATAACATAAATTATTCCGTAAATAGTATTAAATAGGTTGCTCCGTTTAGTTAATTCCACCACGGATCCCAAGTAATTGAAAATAAAAAATGTGGATGTCACGAGCATGAAGCAGTGAATTAAACAATTTTCGTGTTAACTGTGAAGTACGGTTTGTTATTATTTTATTTTTAGGGGAAGTTGAATTTTGGGAAAAAAACTTGGCCCATTCACTACCTGATACCTTGTCTGCGTGAACATAGTATTTACGAATTTACTTTTGGTTGAGAAATGGAGCTCTCCTAATAATAAAAATTAAATTGTATTTTTTAAAGTTGCAAATAAAAAAACGGCTGAACAGATTTTCATGAAGTAGACTCTCGAACACTCGCGATAAAATATATGAAACACAAAAATAAGTAAACGAAAATCGTGTCATCCAATTTTGAAAAAAAATATATACGATGTAGATCTCAACAAAAACTTTCGAGGAAAATTGGTTTGAATAAGATCGAACCAGTAGTTTTTGAGATATTTTACATTTTCTTTAACCGCAAATACAACTTTGTCGTTCTTACAAACACTGTGAAAAACAATGTTATGTTTGCTGTCACAAAATATTGTGATGTTTTCGTTAGGTGAAAGTAAGTGGATCCCGAATTCTATGATGTATGACTGGTAGTTAATGTCATATGGCCACGGCTACGTTAAGTCCACCTTTTGTTCAAATTTTGGTTGTGCAATAATGTATAAATAAATAAAAACCCTCAGTGCGCGGGTCCGATTCGCACTTAACCGGTTTTTATTTAGTATTCTATATAAGATGACTATCTCACAAGACAATAGCAATATTTATTAAAATATACCTAATATCACACTCTACAGTTTGATAACATTATAAATTATTTACAAGCACACACAATAGATGTAATTTAATATCCAAGAACCATTACCCTTACAAGCCCGTATTATTATATAGGATTATTTATCCCCTAATGCAAGTGAAAAATTATGCCAATATCATAATATTGGATTATTTTTATACCATACGGGTGCATAATGGGAACGTTGAAAAGGGACAGATAATCCTATTTTGACATAACACGCTTCATTTTGTTGAAATGTAACTGTTGATACAAAATAAAAGGTTTTAATTTTCAAGTATAAGTATCACATAAGTGACGTATATCACGAGCTTCTCCGTGCTTCGGGATGCACGTTAAGCAGTTGGTCCCGGCTAGTATCGGTTGATATTAGTCGTTAAGCCTAGTCAGAGGCCCTATGGGCTTGATAACATCTGACAGCAAGGTTGGTCGCTTGCCTAGGAAATACATCCGCATTGAGCCCGCGTGGTGGAGTATGGCTCATCCCACCTCATACTTGAGGTTAGACCTTTGCCCAGCAGTGGGATGATTACAGCTCTACTTTACTTTGTCTTTTGACTACTTCCTTTAGACTATCAAAAGTAAAACATTTAATTATTAAGTGACATTCAAAGTATTTTAGTATTTTAACACGTTCCGGGACAGTGAACGCCTACAGGCGTGAAAACAATAAAACATCTATTGTGTCTGGAATACTGTCCCGGAACGTGTTAAAGAAATCCTAATTTCTTAAACTCAGCCAAATAATACCTAAGCAAGGTAGGTGAATGGCGGTATTTTTTTAAATGCCTCGTCAAAAGATTAATATTATTATTACAATACTTTATTCACAAACAATACAATAGGCGAAGGACATAAAATATTGTGTTATTTATGATGTTGAGGTAGCCTCGACTCCACTCAAGTTAGCATACAGGGTGTCTCGTTTTTAAACACATATTTTTTTAATGCAGGCAATTTTACTACGAATTCGACTGAAGGCTAAGAGTTACATTAAAGTCCTTTTAATTTTGATGCCAAGTTTGAAATTATCATCAATATTATCACCCAAAGAACGCACACTGCTAAACATAGGCCCCACGGTTTTCTACAACGAGTCAGCGACCGGTTGTGAGTGGTCTGCATCCAGTGCAATCCTACGATCTTTACAAGGTCGTCTGTCCGTCTGACATGTTTAAAAAATAGTAAAAAAGTACAGTTTTGTAATGCAGTATTACTTCTACTACCCCTCTAGATGAGCATAAGATTTTTGGCTACACTTTTTCATTAAAAATTAGAAAAAAAGAATCACTTTTAACAAATAAAAGTGCAAAATCTAAATCGTAAAAAATGTCGGTCGGCTCTACGTAATGAATCTTGGTTTAAACCTGGCGCTATATTTTTATAACAGTTTTAAATAAGTGTTTTCACAAAAGGGACACCCTGTATAAGTTTAGGTAGCCACACCGGCTACCTGCAAGGATCCGCTTACAAGTCGGAGACCATATTTTTTCAAACTCTTAAAGTTAAATATTACACCAGAAACCCTATGCCAGATTATGAGATCGCAAAATTTGCTCAATAACACCCTCTCTTTCTTACTTAACCCAGTCTTATACTCTAGAAAGAGATGGGCTGTGTTTATTTTTTATTAAAGCACGGATGCAAAACTGGCCACGATACTTTATCTCACTCTTACATTAGGATATTTAATGAGCGATAAAGAGATAGAAAGTGTTTTTTTGGTTAGTACAGAAAGGGTCTTAACACTTTTTTTTTTTCATAGAATTTACTTCTTCACAATTGTTAATTTGAAAATGGCTTCAAATCCTTACGTTTGATGCTAAAGAAATGCTTTGACAATATTTTGCATAAGTTGTGAAAAGTTACCTTTGGAAATACCGCTTTTTGATGTTACTAGGAATGGTGAATGCAAAGATTTAAATTTTCCTTTAACTATTAAACTCTCGGCAAATATTCGGCCTCATAATTTATCATATTGAAAGTCATAATTTATTAATAATATTAATTAGGCAATATTAATATAAATCAATTTAGGCAATATTAATATAAATCATCATAACACAACCCTAAAAAGACGTATTCAGTCCCCACCCGAAATTAAAAAACAAGGCAAAAAACTAGTCATTTTTTTTACATAAAATATGGCCTTAATTATTTTAAAACTAGTATAAGGGCACCTCGTTTTAAGTGATAATAATATTTAAAGGACCAATTCAGCACAAAAAAATAATATTTTTTTTGTAGAAAACACTTTAGGTTTGTATCCGCTAGTTTTTAAGAAAATTGGAGACTTTAAGATAATTTTTCTTTTCAGATTTTATTTTTTTATTAATTAAGCCTAAGATAAGAGAAAAAGAAGGTTTTGGCATTGAATTGAGAGAGGCGAAACCGATGACGTAGATAACTTTTTAAATTGTCAGGGTGCTTTTAAAAAATGAAAGTGTCTATGTTAAAGAAAAAAAAAACTCGATTTTCCAAAAAAATATTAGTGTCCTGTTTCTATGATGTATGCTAAGCCACTGTTAAAATATTATCACTTAAAATGATTTGACCTTAAATTTTAGTCAATTTGGATTACTAAAAGTAAAAGCGAAACCTCAATCACAAACCCAAACTATTCGTAACACACGTGACTCAAAGCTATTCTGGGCATGTTTATAATTTTGGGCCTGCTAGTCGGTGTGTAATAGCGGGGTATAGTAACCATAGAGCTGTGAAGATGTAGAGCCGACTTAAAAAAAATAACGTCCACCTTTTTTTTACCTACAGTAAAAAAAAAATATCATTAGAAATAACTGACTTGATATGTGTGTACTAGCATGCATTTCTTAAAATTTAGATTCCCACGCTAAAAATAAACTGTAAAATGCTTTGCCGTTCCACAAAAACAAACTCTTAAGTATTTTTTTTCTCTACCAGTCCATTGACTTTTTTATGATTAGTCTTTGAACCTTACAGAGTCATTTTACCTATCACTTAAGGACGAGTTTACCGTTTCCTAACCCAAATATTACAATCGCACAAAAAAGTAAACAATAATTTAATTCAATTAGTATAATCTAAAATGGATGTATCTCCTTCAACATACTTAGGTACTTGTCTAGCCTTTTTTATTAATAACAAAAAACACATAAAAGCTAAAGCTTTTATTTAGTTATTAAAAATGATGTTCCCGGTCTTTTGGTGTCCTGTCTACGAGATTCCTAACTCCCGATCGGAATACGCACCGCCCGAGGATAGTAGCCTTTTGTCTTTACGAAATGATATAAAGAATTGATCGCTCGGAATATAGAAGTTAATGATACACCTCAGTTAAGTTTATCCTTCGTTTGTACTTAAATATTTTGGGAATGGCTCAAAAGTTGCTTGTATTATAGGTTTCGTAAGTTCGTGAGTGGGCAGATGTGATTTAAAAATGAAAAGGTGGTTATTTTGATATAAATGGGTTATTTTATTGGGTTAGCTATGTTACTAGATTTATCCTTATGTATGTATGCATTTTTATGAGAATTAACGGCCCCAGCGAACTTTGTTTCGCCCTCAGCCCCGTCCCGCCCGGGCCCCGTTGTATGGTTTGTCCTATTCGGGCCCAAAATGAAATGAAATGAAATGAAACGAAATGAAATGAAATGAAATGAAATGATATTTATTGCGTATTGAAACAAGGTTGTACAAAGGTCTTATACTAAAACAGGTTTCACTTGGATCTACCTTTGCAGGTGTATACACATTTTATTGAATTTAAATTGGATACAATGTTATAAAAAACATGTCATAATTTTAGTAGTAATACTGATGTCAAAATAAAATAAATTAAGATGTCATTGAATATGAATTAGTATACATTAGTTATTTATGATTATCATTATGGTATCAAAGATAAATTAAAAAAAGCAAAAATCATGAAAATTAGTTCACCCGTTCTCGTGTGACTAACGTGGTGTAACTAACACGACTTCTTTTAAGTATAGGTGTTGGTAGGGTGGAAGAAGAAGAAATAAAATAAATAAGTAAGATAAGAATATGGGTGTGTAATTTATTTAAGAACTTTATTGCACAAGTAACAGTGTACAAAAGGTGGACTTAATGCTAAAAGCATTCTCTCCCAGTCATACCTTTAGGTCATGCAGAAAGATTATAAGTGGGTGCAGGAGCATAATGTAGTAAAAATTTAGAAAAACGCAACAATAATGACTTCAAGTTGGCGATTTCATTTAAAATATCATTTTGGTCACATTTAAATGCAGTAAAAAAATCACATCATTGGTTTTTATGTACCCCTAAACCTAATGAACTGACCAAAACACGCCCTTTATACGAAAGTCACTTTATAAAACCTCATGTTCTCTTAAAATAGACATTTATATGTAATTTATGTATAAAATTCAGGCGCTTTACCCTTGCTGGGGTATAAATTAACAACACTAAAAAGAATTTCATCGACAAGCCTTCTCCGATCCTTAGCCGTATACCGAATAAAAACAAGACTATAAATGCATTCATTACTTGGTACAACACTTTGAAAATGTGCGCATAAACTATAAAATGGCAACGCAACCTGTCCAATTTGAAAATACACGACAACTTTGAAAGAGCGTGGATCGTGACGCCATCTCAAAATGGCCGCGTAAAAGCCGCGCCGTCACGATAATTTGACACGATTAAATTAAGAACGCGATAATCCAGACGGAGATGCATCAATTTGGAGATGTAGCCAACTCGGTCGGGTTATAACGAGTCTTTCGTTGGGACGGTAAAAAAAAGGTAAGACCGAAACAGCGGGGCACCAACTCAGGGGGATGCCATACAACAATCTAAACATAAT
Source organism: Pyrausta aurata (assembly GCA_963584085.1). Lineage (NCBI taxonomy): Eukaryota > Metazoa > Arthropoda > Insecta > Lepidoptera > Crambidae > Pyrausta > Pyrausta aurata. The sequence goes on from OY757279.1 coordinate 2,883,927, forward strand.
GACTTGTAATGGACGTTGATAGGGCATAATAAAAAATATTCCAATCCCACAAAAAAGTCAGTGAGACAGAAGAAACAAATGAATAAAGAACGCTTAATTCCCAAATTCGCGTTTCATTTATCGATAATGCCTGCAGGCATCAACATTCGATTTGAGAACGTATCAATTTTTGAATTTGGAACTTTAACTTTTTTTCGCAAATTACACAAAGAGGTTCGAAACGTTTGTGTTGAATTAATTTGTTCTTAATTTCGAGAAAAATATAAACTGGCATTGTATTTGACTACTGTTTATGTAAATTAGTGTAAATGGCTGGATTTTATCGCTTCAAGTTGGATTTAAATTCGGTAGAAGTCGTTATGTCGGGTTTATTATTTGAAAATGCGGAGTTGAAGAATGTTATGTTATTTAAAACTGTTTGGTAGCAGCAATGTTTTGAAAAAGGTCTTAGTTTTTGTAGTCAGTGATGAATGCTAATTTGCACTTTTTAACATTTTTATTGGCGATTTGAATGACTTTTTTTATTCTTTATTTAATTTGGGGCTTTTATACACATGGATACGCCAGTCCCATTGTATCTTCTCTATAACAGATTTGGTTAGGAAAAACAAAATAAATTAAAAGAGTAAGTAAAAAAGCAAGAAAAAAATGAAATGGAAAGATGTGTTTTCAAACTTAATATCCTACCTATTCTTAATTGATTAACTTTATAGGTATTACCTAACAAGACCTAGATAATTTATGTCTTACGTAAACTGGAATAGACCCTAAAATAACTTAGTAACAACCTTCGGAACTTCGATACTAAAATCGCCATAAAACATGACACATTTCAATACACAGATGGACATACACGTAATATAGAACCTTAATTTAATGGTACGAGAGTCCCAAAATACTTGGGGACACGTGTAACCTACTAAGTTAATCAGGCAATATTCAAAACCTTGGACCATTGTTAAATAAGATAAGCAAGACACACCATTACTTATTTATTTATTTAACTTAGGTATACAAACAGGATATGGTCTATGCTTAACTTATATACAATTAAAAACTAAAATACATAGCTGGACCATAGCCCATGAAAAGTATACACAGCAGGATTTTATGTTATACGCTAATAGTGAACTGTAATTAAATCTAAACAACTATCAATGATATAAGTGTGTTGAAAACTGTATGACGTCAGGTCCACGCATGACCTTCGCCCCTCAGGGTGTTGGATATAGCTTTTTTGTAAATAGAGAAACTGATATTGAAAACATCTATGTCTTTGCCACCTTGGATCAGCTCGTTATACGTGCGGCACATTCTAACAAACGGGTTGTAAAAACTTATCACGTAATCACGTAATTTCAACATACCTAGCTAAGCTAAATCGAGGAGTCGAGGAGATTGTTGAGTACATACGAATAAAGACCAGATACTCACTGAGGGTCGAACGGTTGGAGTCTCGTCACAATACGAATTTCAATTCGTTTGTGGTAAGAGTTCCGACCGAACAGCTGTCGACCTTCATGAAAGCAGAGTTTTGGCCGAAGGGTGTTTTGTATCGACGATTTCGCGGACGGTTACTGGACACCAAGTTGCGCAACACTACGCCGGCAAAATAGTGTCATTTATTATAATATTTTTAATGTTGTTATTGTATGTATGTAAGTCTTTAAGGTATTTATTGTATGGGCCTAAGTTGCCTGAAATAAATGATTAAATTAAAAAAATAAGCATAGGAGATACAATAATAATGTCACCTTATTGGTAACAAAACTGAATAATAGGCATTGAACTACTATTACTAGCGTATAGAACTGACAGCACGAACAAATTTCTTGCGCCATGATTTGACGCCAATTGTCATAAACGCATACAAACGGTTACAGCCATATAATTATTATCCCTTTCGAAATAGAACGACATAAGCGAGATGTCAGTAGGACAAAGCTGTGCGATAAAAAGAGATGCGAGATATGATGCAGCAGAACCATTTTTGACGGCTGTCAAAAAGTTAGGAGCACCAAGGAGCCTCGCTGAAAATTTCTTTCTTGTGTTTTTTTTATAATTTCAGATGCAATTGTGTATATTTAAGAGAAATTGTGCTTCTGAAACATGGGGTCTTGATCGGTGATTGATTATTGTTCATTACAGCAAAATAACCCTTACAACTTCTCATTTAAGAGGTAGATTAGTCCAAATCGAAGCCTCTTAATATAACAATTTATATTTACCAATGCGCTTCAAATTTAAAGTACGCAGTTTGATTATTCTATTCTATAAACGTTAATTTACGTAAAAAGTAAAGACAGAATAACACAGGTAATGCATATCTACGAATATTTGTCTAAAGAACTAATTTTACGTTTTTAACTAGGGCTGCATGTCCGATATTTTGTGTTTATCATGCGGTAAACTAATATATTTAACCTAGCAAGATAAGTATAAATCACCTGGACGAAAGGTTATCTCATTTTAAGTTACTAATGTAACTTACTAAAATTGGTTACTGTCATCCAAAATCGGTTCCGTTTGACAGCTTTAACTTGTTCTTCTATTCCGATAGGAATATTAATTTTATGGTTACAGCAGACTCAACACTATTGATCACTCTCAAAGACTCTCCAAGACTCACCCTCTTCTCACGTGACAGCCCTAACATCAACTTCTACATTCCTCTTTTAAATTCAAACGTTCTTCTCCTTTCTCACTCTCTTTCGTGTGTCATCTCTTACTTCTTACGTTCCGTTCCACGTCCATATTCCACACTCGACATTCAAATTTCAAGGAACACGTCACAACCTTGTCATTGAGTTGCGGACTCATTTTTTGCTTGGCATAGATTATCTACACGTAGTAAAACAACTGACTGATAAAAAGTATGGTCGAGATCACTCGAGGCCTATCATTTTTAATGAAAATCGCTTGCACACACAACACAAGAACGGGTGTCATTTAAACAAAAGACAACGTGAGGTGCAAACTCTCATGGTGGTTAGGCGTGAGAGACCCGACCATATGGAATTATTAGACGTTCTATGACACATAGCGCGAAGAACTGATGGCCCTTGGGGCAGAAAAGTTCTAGATTGACCCTTCAACCGAAGGCGCAGCGTTGGACGTCCACCGAAGCGTAGGACGTTCACCGACAATATGGTCAGACGACCTTGTAAAGATCGCAGGATCACACTGAATGCTGAGTGCTCACAACCGGTTGCTGTGGAAAACCGTAAGGGAGGTCTATGTTCAGCAGTGGACGTCCTTTGGCTGATAATAACAATAATGAAGATGGCCTCGATCGTACTGGTTGTTATATTTGCTCTATGTCCGAAGCCAGATTACCAATATGGCTTCCAAAGCCGCTTTCAATTGGTGGATCGTTAATTACTTTAAATTCTTATCAGATCGGCCATTGATAACTAATTACTTACAGAACATTAGGTCCCAATGGCAGAAAGGATCGGTTGAAGGTTGTTTGGGTTAATTATGGCGGACTTATGGCTATATGCAGTATCTATTGGGTAAGCTAGAGAGAATAAGCATAGTTTTTTGGTTGGTTGCTTATTTCTATACTTTTGATGTTTAAAACAAAAATCTTAGCTCGGACAATGTTTAGGGTTCGGTAGCCGAATGGCAAAAACGGAACCCTTATAGTTTCGTCAAGTCTGCTTGATAGGTTTACCGCTTTCTGATTCAGGTACGAAAAATTTAAAAAAATTATATTAATATTACATGAATACTATAGCACATTTTCATCAACCGCAAATATAACTTTGTTTTTCATAGTGATTGTATGAAAAACAAAGTTATATTTTTTGCTGTCTAAAAATATTGTGATATTTTCGCTAGGTGTAAGTAAGTGGACCCCGAATTCAGTTAAGGGTGGTACGGAACCCTCAGTGCGCGGGCCCGATATATTTAATTACTAAATATGTTTATCATCTGTTTAAGAATGTACTTAGTTTAATTACCATTCAAAATTATCATTAATCAAATTGTAGAATATTGTGATATTTATCGCTGAAATCAAATATTTTTTCATGAAGTATCGCGTGTGAAAATAAAAATAATTGTTTGATGCTATCATATTCATCGTTTTATGTCAAATTATGTGTTATTTGATAGTTAATTTGTGTATATCGATAACTTTAATGGGTAAAGTTACGAAACAATATCCGTAATAGATTTAATTCCAAATATTAGAAGTTTGGTCTAATAGTTTTATTTATTAAAATGAAAAATTAAAACATCACTGGTGTTTTAAACAAAAATTACGAACTTTTGATCTAAAATCATATTCAGTAATTAGAATCTCAAATATTATTTAAAAATAAAATACTAAAATTTTGTATAAAAATATTTATGTTCCGTTTTGTCACTAAAACGGCTGAACTGATTGTGATGAATCATGATAATTCAGGTCAGTCACCTACAAATATATTGAAATGCAAATAATAAAAACAGATATTCAATAACAATCGAAATAAAAATAAAACCGATCTATATAGGGTGACATTATCAGAACGCGTGCGTTGCAGGGCTGGCACTAATCCCTTTTTTAAACACGATTTTATAGAAGATGTAACTTTATTTCAGTTAGGGTTGAACACAATTTAGTGATTATTTATTTTAATTTTTGGAAGTTCGTACCTACTTAACAAAAATTACGAACTTTTGATCTACACCTATATTTCTTATTATGTCTGTATTGTTGTGTGTCAAAACTGACAAATAAATGTTTATTTCTTTCTTTCTTTCTTACTTGCATTTGATTACTAACTTTATTACTGCATGAAATAAAATAATACTGTCATGTAAAAGCTTAAAACGATGTAAAAATAAAAACATAGTCCAGTTTGATCAACTAGAAATCACATTAATGTGAAATAGTGTGGTATGAAATAGTTTTTTTTTTGTGTACATAAAGTATACTTTTTTGTACGATTTATCTCAATTTGTTAGCGAGCTAGTATTTTGTAATCAAATTAAAAATAGTTACCTACACAAATTAACAGAAATAACATTCAATAAACTAATGAGGTTTGAGTCTAATATCATGATATTTATGACGTTATGAGTTTCTTAAAAAACCGACAGTCCGCGTGTCCTATTTTGGAAATATACAACTATTTTTAACTTGTAGCTTATACACAAAGTAAGTTTTAAATAAGTGAGAGTTGTTTCAAAACAGGACAGTGTAAATATCTATAGGTAAACCGCTTCATTGAGACTTCGCCTGCGGGGTACAGGGGTGCGGGCGGAAAGACGAGAGCGGGGACTGTAAGGGGTGCGGGCGGCGGCGATACACAAGAGACGAAATTTGCCGCGACATTTCTTAAGATATGTGACGTCAGTGGTCACAATGGTGGTCGTCAGTGTCGACACTTTATAACATTACATAACATATTGGAAAAAAATATTCGATTCGATGCAATTACAGCAATGAGAGTGTATTAATTCTAAATATTATTATCAAAACCGTGGATTTTGATCAATAAATAAAATGGAATCTTAAAATAAGATTGATTTTTTGGCAAAATTAAAAATTTCAAATTACATTCCCTGGTAACTTTTGCGACTGTTTTGTTTGAGTGTACGAGTAGGTATATCTAGTTCATATTCCACTGAATTTAGATCTATATTTTATTCTAAAATATTCGTATATATTTAGAGCCTTTATTAAAACACTGTTATTTTACAGTGTTCAAACGGTGGACTTAATGCTAAGAGCATTCCCTTCCCCAGTTATACTTTAGTATAGAATATATAAAAGTACTTCAACTTTAGGTCATGTACAAAGACTGTAACAGGTGCAGGAGAATGATATAAAATAGAAATTAAAAAACACGACAAAAAATACAATAATATAGATTTTGTGTCCGAATATACTGCGACTCATCTTCAGACTTCAGTCAGACAGTATTCTCTTGTGTACTTCTGTCAAAGCGTCCGCAACTGTCAACAGATGCTATCGCTACCTGTGTAGCGAGCGTACTGAATTTTGAAAAGAATGTGCCTGCCGCCCGCACCTCTCACAAACCCCGCTCTCGCCTCCCCCCGCGCCCCTGTACCCCGCAGGCGAGGTCTCAGTTTCGCGGTTTACCTATATATAGAACGATAGTCTAATTTGAGTTTTAATTTCTTGTTTCATAATAATAGTAAAATATAAAAATAAACATTGGCAACCCTGTATCGTATCGTCGCGAATCAGCGAATCCTCTAGGGTGAAATGCGATTACACGAATTTTACGGATCGCAGGCCATTCGGGTATTTAGTACAAAATTAACTAAGGGACGTTTATGTCTAGTATTTCTGTTTGGCTCAAACTTGATTAGCAGCAATTATTTGTATTAGAAACCTTTGAGGCAAAGTTGTTTAAGAGCATTTAAAATAATTAGGTTAAACGATATTTAAAAATGGCTACATAAGTATTCAAATCCGACGTGATAAATAATGAATTATAAACTCTAGTAGGTGACATCCAAAGTCAAAATATTTAAAGGCAAATATTACAAAAAACATCAAACAAATTTTGCCGTGATTTGACGCCACTTGGCATCAACTCCTAGTACAGATTCATAATTCAAAATTCAAATATCAAGGAATACGGCACAACCTTGTCTTATTTGCGACACATTTTTAGCTTGGCACTTCTACGTATTAATAACATAACAACTCACTGCTTCAGTGACATCGATAGTAGGGTACGTTCTGTTATCATTTAATGATCAATTTGCATTCAGTTGTTACTAATGGCAATTTGTTATGTGATTTAAAAAATAATCTTAAATCATGAACTCTTGACTACCAATCACACTCCATAGAAAACCAACTATTTCTCATACAAATATATTATTTATTAAATTACAAGTATGGGGTATTGGCAGCCTTGTCTATGATTTTATAACGATCTCATAAATATTATAATTCTAATTGTAGCGTGAATTATACCTAAAAATCAGTGAGTTGTTACTACTACGTCTAGAGGAGCTATGCCAAGCAAAAAATGTGTCGCAAAAACAACGACAAGATTTTGACGTTTTCTTTGAAAATTTGAATTTCGAATCATGATTTGTACTACGAGTTGATGACCGGGCCATCAATTTAGGGAGCACAAAATTTGTTCGTGATGTCAGTTCCATACGCTAGTAATAGTAGTTCAATGCTAAAAAGGCTAAACTTTATAACTGACTTTAAAATTATCGAATGAACTTTATCATACGAGTATTATATTGGATACGTAACGGTCGATAAATTCTTATTACGCTACTTCGTTAAAGTTATTCAGTTCTTTACCTACTTTATACAGAATTGGTTAGAAACATGAAAGTAAAGAATACAAAAGACTTGATATTTTCAAAGAAAAGAAAAATCGTCTTCGCGCCATTTCAAGACGTCAATTTACTTTTTAATCTCACAGATAACAAAAGAATAAAAACAAACGAGCAAAGAGTTGATAAAACTATTTAGAAAAAATAACCGTTCGGAATTCAAAAGTCCAATGCGACCTCTGTCACGGTCGTGACAATGACCCCGTGACGTCTGACCCGTGTGAATCTTTGACATCGTGATGTTCGATCCGCGTTCCATTTTCGAATTTCGAAAAAATGACGCCCGATCGTCATGGCCCGCTGGCCGCTAAGAATCTGTAGTTTGTGCTGCGTTTGCATTGGGCGAGTAGGTGGGATGTTAAAGCCCAAACCTCTATTTTTTTTTTGTAAATGCAGTACGCATACAATTATTATGCTAATAAATTGTTCCAGTTTATTGTAAACTTTTGTTTTGTTTTTTTTTTAATACGCTGAATGGAATATTGAAAGTATGTTTTTCCGCTTCATTACAGATAAACAATCTATCTATTGTACTTACAACTGTTTTTGTAATATACATTGTACTGAGAAAAAACACTATGACGTAAAGTAGCTAGTAAATACCGGAACAATCTGAACGCTCCTCCACAAGACTTCACGAAGTTCTAATTTTAAAAATTGATTCTTTTTCTCTCGCCCTTTCACTGTTGGGCGAAGGAAGTGCGCCATTCAGCCTTTCGTCATTATCTAGTCCTTCTTTACTCTCACTGACTTGTTTTTCTTTTTTTTTCAAACTAGCCAGTTAACCAACCACATAAAGTAACTATTTTTTAACATACAGATTAGTAGAACATTCTGAAAATATTTATTTGCTATTCTTTAATATTTTCACACTTCACACCTTTTTATGAAACCAATACAAAATGTAGGCTATCGCCACATCTAAATCGATGTTGATTATCGACTCGACAAAAAGTGTCGATCAAGATTTTCCAGCTCATTTCAGTGACCTGGATACAGTAAGTTGTTATAACTACGTGTAGAGAAGATAAGCCAAGCAAAATATGTGTCGCAAATACGACGACAAGATTAAGACGTTTTTCTTGAAATTTGAATTTCGAATATGAAACTGTTTGTATGAGTTGATGACTAGTGGCGTCAATCTATGTAGCACGATAGAAATAATAGTTCAATGAGGAACGCATTTTTTTAAAATTGTATGTGTGTTTAGGACTTTTTATTTTTATTTGATAATTAATCTGTTGATACACAGCAGACCGTTATAGTTGGGTTATAGCTTACTTTAAACAGCTGCCTCCTCTTCTTAGTGGTGTAATCGAACCTTAGGTTCTGGGTTCGATTCCCGGTTGCGTCAATATGATAAAAATAAAAGTGACTTTTCTAATCGTCGCCATCTTTTCTTAGATCATCCCCCGCGTTTTGCATAATTAAGGGATCCTTTAAAAAAGGGTTTTAAAAATTCAGCTCCTAAGGGGACGAAATTATATTTTCAATTCGTCAGATATCACTGTTTGCTGTTATAAAAAACTTTATACACCTTTGTATGTATATACATTTTATTCGTACCACCCACATTTGTTTCTGCTTAGCCCAAAGGTACGACTGGTAGAGAATACCACTTGGCGTAAGGTCCACTATTTGTTAAAAAAATGTTCAATAAATAAAGTATAAATAAATACAATTATAAATAATAAAGTATAAATAATAAAAGCCGCTCTTTTCGTCTTTACTTTAGTGGAAAACTGTCTTTAATTTTGAGTCTGTCTTTAATTTACTTATAATTTTTGTGCTAATTATACCTAGTTACGAGGAACCCATAAGTTTGTATGAGTCAATTATTGTCACCACGCCAATATTACACACAGTCATATAATACCTACAAATATAGGTCCTACATACGTGACTTCAAAGTGATGAATCAACGAATGACTGATTTCATTCAACAGTATAGTTCTTTGAATAAATGAATGAACAAAGAATAATGTAAAACAAACCGCAAAAAACCTATTTAAATATTGAGCGTGACACACATTAACCTAACAATGATATGACGTGATGATAACATGAAGGCAAGTCATACATACCTAACCAAAATCCTACCATTTCTTGTGCCTACAGTGTGAAGCACAATAAATTTAAAAAAAATGACATTTCGCCTCGATAAGTTAAATTTTTTGACTTTCAACTAGGTACATCAAAATATACTTTAAAAAAATTAAAAACATTTTAACGATTTGATAAATCTATAATTAGGATTTATTTAATCAGTAAATACACGAAAAACTATTCTTATCTCAGCGTTTTAGAGACAAAACTGTGTAGAGAATTGCACCACACTACACTGGTTTAAATCAAAAATGCATCTTTGTAATTTTACTACTGAAAGAAATCCTTATCTTTTGTTTGATTTAGATTTAATGACTTATTTATTTATTTATATTTTATTATAGCACAACCATAAATTGTAAAAAAAGGTGGACCTAATGCCATATTGCATTCTCTACCTCACCTTTAGACTAAGCAGAAATGAATGTAGACGATGCGATAAAGAAATAAAATTGATGACTTCAAATATTACTTGGAAAGAGAAGGTAAATAAAAGAAATGTGAATAATAATTGTACGGTAGAGAAAAAAATACTGCTTTTTGTCATTTATAAAAAGTGATATAATTCTTCACTTACTACAACTGACACTTACACTGACAACATTATTTCATCGCAATTTTCTCACGAAGCGGCCCTTTTGAAGTCTTTCAACAGTGTTAACGTTATTTAAAACAAACATCTCTATTTGACAGGATAAGGCGAGCCCCACGCGACTTGGTGCGTTCCCGGTAAGGTCGAGGCATTCGACACTCATAAAAAAGAGTGAACTCTAAAAAACGTCAAAAGTTTGCAAGGAAAAGGTAGAGTGAGTGCGTTTAACGTGACTCTATAGTCATGGCGTATACCAAAAAAAAATGAGTAAGGAATCACATGTTATTATGTGTAACATATTTTTTTTTTATTACATTTCAGTAAACACTTCTCTATGTTTTACATATTTATAAAAACGTACTTTATCACTTATAATTTATTGATAAATGGGAACTATATTTACCTGATTTCTTTTTTCTTTATTATTTTTCTCTTTTATAATTGCAAAATATTATCTTTTTGACAATGTTTTATCATTTCAGCCGCGTTCAACCGGAGAAAAGGTAATTTCGTATCAAGAAACTATTCAATCTTAAGTAGCCAGCACTGCTAGTACCATCACCAAACTAAGTAAAAATGTACAATGATCCTGCGATCTTTACAAGGTCGTCTGTCCATCATCTCGGTGGACATTCTAACTATTTTATTATGAAGGATAACACTCGATCGGTCGATGTGGAAAACCGTGCTTTGGCTGAAAATTATAATGATGATGTGATAGAAAAGACTTAAACATCAGTCTTTACTCGTACATAAGCTAAAAGGCCTAATGCAATGACCTTAACGTGAGTGACACATTCGTATTGGTCACCAAAGACAAACCGTACGTGTTTTGAGGGCAAACACGGTTTCTAAGGAAACCAGTGATCGGTGATAAGGTATTGTATTGATGAGTATAGTCAATGGTTACCAGAAAACATATCTTTGACCTTGAAGAGACTAAATCATTTTGATTACAGCCTTTTTTTTTCTTGGCGCTTGGACTAAACTTACATAACGACTGACTTTCAATATATTAGCTTTGTTGGATTTATCTTGGCCCTGAAAATTTTGCATGTAGCGTTGTCTTTTGATTGAAGTAACGCTTGTTTTCGTGTCATGTGTGTGCAAGCGATTTTCGTAGAAAGGTGGTTAGGCAGGACTGACCCCGCCGTATTTTTTTTAAATATTTTTTTATTGTCTTTCGTACATAAAACCGTTACCCATTAGACCAAAACTGACAAGCAGCCATCTTAATGAGATAATTATCTCATTCACATATTAACAGCCGTAAAAGACAGCATTCCAACCGCGTCGTGACTGTCAACATAGTTGCATGAACTTCGGTTCAGCCGTTTTATTTGACGGCATGCTGTGATACCTTAGTGCTTAAACAGTTTTATAGATTTTAGTTGTTTCTATTGCAAAGTTATGTTTTATTGTCAGATTGAGTCAGTGACAAGAAAATCTATTATTCTTGGAACTCTTAACTAAATATTGAGTTTAAATATTATTTATTAGCTAAGTTTGATTAGTAGGAAATTTGATGTTACGAAAATACCAGACAACGATCCCATAAATACTTAAATACAGTAAAAATCCCTGACTTAGCGAATCCCTGACTACAAATGCTTCCAATTAATAAATAAATACTTTTATTATATTTTGATACTAGTAATTTAATTAAAGTATTTGAAAGCAATAGTCTTGTATAGTTAAAAAAAAAAAATATCATATTGTACGCCACATACAAATGAAACACATTCGTAGATATCATTAAAATAACTTGGAGGTTTTCATTTATTTTAACCTGCCATGGCCAACACCTTTTTACAGATCTACAACATTTGCATACTACTCAGAAACTATTTAATTAATTAAAAAATAGTTTAACTTGCATTTTCAACTCGATCAGATATGCAAATGAGTGATAATTACACAAAAATAGTTTTTATTATACTGGGTACACTCACACCAACGTGTATATAAAGTGACCTCGTTTTAAGTGATAATATTTAAAGGGCCGATTCAGCACAATAAATTGATTATTTTTTGTAGAAAACACTTTGGGTTTTTATCCGCTAGTTTTTGAGAAAATTGGAGACATAAGTAATTATTTTTCTCAGATATTTTTTTTTTATTAATTAAGGTTAAGATTAGAGAAATAAAAGGTTTGGGCATTAAATTGAGGCAAAGCCGATGACGTAGTAAACTTTTTTAATTGTTAGGTGCTGTTTAAAATAATGATGTTGTCTTTGTTAAGGAAAATAATAAACATTACAAATTCGGGACGGTGCCGGGGCTAGGGTGGGACGGTGCCGGAGCGTAACGGTAGGGAGGTAGCCTAAAATTAGAACCAGGAAAAGGGCATAGGATACTTTATATCCTGTTTGCCGGGGCCGGGGCTGGGGTGGGATGGGGCCGGGGCGAAAGAAAGTTCGCTGGGACTGCTTTACTTTTAAAATATTATATAGTAAAACGATTTTACCTTTTATACTATGTTGACTATGTTTATACAATGTTCAACTATCTGTGACCTTGCATCACGGTCTTTCCCTACAGTCATAAAAAAATTGTTAAATCAAAGTTCATTAAGTAAATAGTTTGGACAGCTATTTGATTGCTGTTTGATGTTTTTTTTTAAACCTAATTGTAATTTTGTTCACAGATACCATAAAATATTAATGCTTATTAAGGATTGGTATGAAAATTGATGGGCAGATAGCTTAGAACCAGGAAAAGGACATTGGATACTTTTTATCCAGTTAAACGGGACCGGGGCCGGGGTGGGACGGAGCCGGGGCTAGGGTGGGACGGGGCCGGAGCGTAACGGTAGGGAGGTAGCTTAAAATTAAAACCAGGAAAAGGGCATAGGATACTTTATATTCCGTTTGCTGGGGCCGGGGCTGGGGTGGGACGGGGCCGTGGCGAAACAATGTTCACTGAGACTGCTTTATTTTTAGAATTACGGGTCTGGGCGGGACGGGGCCGGGGCGGGACGGGGCTGGGGGCGAAACAAAGTCCGCTGGGTCCGCTAGTACATACAATAAAGAGGCATCAATAATTTAAATTAAATGTGACGACGAGTGTACTTTAGTGCGTTGGACAATTATTTGCATCTTATAGGCAAAGCATGAGAGACCAGTATTACGCTTCGTAGGCAAAAAACAGGAATCTTTCATTGCCCGCTATTTAAAGCATTTTTACACTGTAAGCTATTAAAATTATAGTGGTTTTTAATGACAAAATCAACCGCAGAACTGCACCCGCTGCATGGCACATCGATAAACCCGTTTGTCGCGCGTTTTACCGTGTCTACCTAGATAATTTATCTCCACGTGCATAGTACAGTCTTAAAATATATTTATAGCGCGAGGTCGTAGACAATTTGTCTCTAGTGCGTAATAGCTGCATTATGGCTGCCGTTGGTACAGAAAATTTATAGATTGAATAAGTCTCGAGGATCTTATGTGTGCAAAAGACGAAGCAATCCGCGTCGCTAATTACTGGGCACTACAAATTTAATTTGATTTACCTTTGACACGCTAAGAAGATAAGTTTAATTCAAAGGCGCAGCGTAGGACGTCTACTGAAAAGATGGACATGCGCTGTGGAAATAAGGAGGCTTATGTTCAACAATGGACGTCCTATCAGCTGATAATGATAATGAACCACACCACCAGCCGATTTACTAGAAAAGATGGTGAATTTTGCTGTTTAAATCGTATCAAAATCGTTATTAGTAAAATTTGGAAAGTTCTAATATAGGCAGACTTTAGCCCTAGGGCGTTGTGTGGTGGTCATATTCATTAGAGAAAATCATCTTGTATATCAGAACATGTCTTTAAGTGAAATGCTCATAGGCACAACAACAAACTCTCCGTAATCTTTAAAAGCAAGTCGTGTTACTACACTATTTATAACTCAAGATCGGCTGTACCGATTTTGCTGAAAATTTGTGAGGAGGTAGCTTAAAACCAGGAGAAAGACATTATACATATTTTATCTATAAACGGGGCCTGGCTGGGACGGGGGCTGCAGCAAAACATAGCTCACTGGGCCTGCTAGTAATAAATAGAAATACAACGCTACATATAGGTACTTTGTTAAATCCAAGAGTTACTATACTAAACAGTATTATTATACAATCTATTTTATAGAATACTAGCGGTCCCAGCGAACTTCACTTCGCCTCCAGCCCCGTCCCGCCACGGCCCCGTTTTATAGGAATTTTCATTTTTATAAACCTCACGGAGCCCGAGACCTTTCCAACGAATGCAAAACCGTGGAAATCGGTTTGTGCGTTCTGGAGTTATAGCGTCAGGGCGGAAAACCCGACTTATTATTATATAGTAGAATAAGTTATAGATCAAATCAAGAGGCGTAGTTCCAAATTGCTTTAGCTGTCTCAAAGATAATTAGCTTACATTTAAAGGTACCTAAATATTTAGGTACAATTTTGACTAGTTTCATCGCTATCGGTTTAAAATAGGCTAGCTTTCAGTGGAAACAAGCTTCTATCCAAGGCCAAGGCGCTCGCTGCGCTTACGCATATAAGGCGATTTATGTCTGCGAGCTGAAGCGGTAATCATGTAGGGTTCTTTAATGTAAGTAATGGAAAGACCTTTATAAACATTTTTTTATGTGCGGATTGGCGGAGAGGTGTTTGTAATCCTATCATACTTGAGGTAAGGCCTTTGTCCAGCAGTGGGATGCTTAACTTTTACTTTTTATTTATAATGTCAACGTCATATTGTAAAAACCGCGTGATTACAATCAAACAGTTTTAAATCCAATATTGTACTTGTGATCGTCTGTTTTAATGTTTTGTTTTGTCCTTTTTTGTGCAATAAAGAATATTTATTATTATTATTATAACTGTACCGAACTTCATACATTATTATAACGTATTCTGAAATGAGGTATGACTGGGCAAAGTGGGCAGTCAGTGTAGGTGAAGGATTAAACGTATTTTGTTGCATCCGTTACGTACCAACCTGTTATGTCAAAAATCTGAAAGTGACATTACAGGATTTGTCACATTAGTTGCGGTCTGCGGTCCGATTTATACAAAATTGCCCGCATCTAGTCAATTATGTATGGACTGGACCGCAGACCGCTAGTGTGACAAATCCTTTAATTATATTTTCATACGGAACCATTTTATCAACGTTTCGTTCACCCTTGCCAGACATCATTTAAATATTTTATCATCATTGACAGGTGACTTGTGCGAATATTATGTGAACGTCATTTAAATAACATGTTTCGATAACCTTCAATAATTTAAAGGGGAAGAGATTTTCTTATCTTTGACTTGTTTTACATAGGAAAAGCATAGGGTGAAACTTGTAATACGATGTTATTCTTAAGGTCGAACCCTGGTCTGTAAAATGTTTATAAATATAATAATAATAATAGTCCCTCTAGCCGATTTCGACTACGGTGGCCAGTCACAACGACCAACCGTCTGCGCGGGACATATTATAGTGCACAAGTGTGTGCGCAAACACAGGTGCACTCTCTATTCCTTTCACTCTCATAGCCCGATGGGACAGCAATCTGACACGACCGGAGAGAGATCAGGTGCAGGACCAACGGCTTTACGTGCTTTCCGAGGCACGGGGGTGAAACACCGCCAACTTCCAAACTCCGGGCTACCCTGAGAATTTCTGAACAGAAAAACTCAGGTACATATTTTTGGCCCGACCCGGGAATTGAACCTGGGACCTCCGGCGCAGCCGACGCTTTAAAATGCGACCCTCTCACCGCTGCGCCACCGAGGCAGTTATAAATATAGACAAGTGCGCATGACACAAGTGCACGGTTCCTTTACTCTCATTAATTCGGTAAGACGGCTCCGACATGACCGGTGAGAGATCAGGCGCAGGACCAACGGCGAGGCATGGGGGTGTCATCACGACCAAATTTCTGACTCCAAGCTGTTTCTGAGTCGTTTCAAGACAAAAAAAATGAAACTTTTGGTCCTACAATTCGAACCTGGGACCTTTTGGATAGAGTCAACGATGTTACCACTAGACTAACGAGGCAATTTAACTGTGTATGTAGTTATGTCAGGTATTCTGCCGTCCATAAGCTATAGTGCCGTTAACCGACAATTGGTCAAAATTGACTTTGTAGTACTATCTGGATCAGAAAAAAATGCTGAATCTAACACTGTTACTCATATTTTTCTATCTTGCTTAGTTCCTGAGATACAAAAAATAAGAATGCCGTTAACTGCTTTGCCTTAGCGAAATTACAGAGCTAAAATGCAGTTACAACAAATTACTTAGCTAAAACGCGGCTAAGGGATTTTAACTTGTAATAGCACATATAATTTTTAAAAATTACAACAGTATATTGCCGTTATTAAAAATTTATGTAAAATATTAGACAAAAACGCAGATAAAGTCCAATAGCGGCATTTAAGCGTTGTATTAGGTGTCTGTATTTATTAAAATAACAGTAGCGGGTAGACCATAAATGCTAATTAAATGTAACAGGCTACGTGTTTTTTACATGTTTACACGACTTAAATGCCGTTATCCTACATTCCTAAGCTATAATGCGGTTATGTGCAAAACGTTGAATTGGGTATTTATAAATTGAAGAAGGAGCAGTCTGTGAACGGGACAAAGCGTGGGACGAATTTGTCTGCAAAGGCGTGGAGCCAAGTTGATGGGTCATTTGCAGGTGTGTTTGTTGCGATAACTAACTGACGAAACTTTCTGATTTGTTTTTAAACTATTAGTGGATAGCGTGAGTGGAGATATGCTTTCGCAAACCTTTCTCTAGTCTTTCTTTTTTTCTTAGAGAAAAGTCGTCTAACCTGTGCCGTTTTTTTGGTAAAGGACGTAATTCTTCATGGATATATCTCTATTACTCTTTTTTTGCCTCCTTACTTTTTCGAACAGTGTCTGTACCCTCAGCATTCTACCGGGGAGGATTTTTTCTTAAATGACTTTTTTTGGCTACTAGTATCTGCTGACAAGTTTAAGACATCGACAAAATAGGAGTAAGCACAGAGCGAGTTAGAAGTAACACTTCTAACTCGCTCTCTCTCTGTTTGGTAGTGAGTTTAATCTTTCATCAACAAAGGTAGTAAACGAGGCCCAGTCCAGCTTTTTTAGTGAGTATTTCAAAAGTGGGATAGTGGAATACGAGAGTTACTCGGCGGGGATGGATCTGGTGCACCAAATGCTCTTTTAAGAAAGCAGTGATATTAAATTTGGGGGGCAGAGAGACATATCGACAGCAAAGGCTGAGTTTTGAAAAGAAGATACCCATGTTGTTGGACTACCTTAAACTTTGTCCAAAATACACAAATTTAGCAAACCCAAAAGATCTAAAAGAATTAAGCCAGGAGGATCCGGGAAGTGGCAACCCCCATAGGCGAGGTGTGCGTTCGAATCATTCATCACAAATACTGAAGGAGGAACAGACAAAATGACAGAACTTAATTCGTTTGGAAAGCAAGAAGGGTAAGAAATATATACAGATAGAATATCAATGTATGAAGTTCTCACAGCCACGACATTATTTATCTTGGCTATAATCAGGAAGAAAAAGTTGAGAGTAGGAAAGAGCGCGCCTTACTAGTAAGGTGCTACCAGCGTCTCTATCGTTTCTATTGTCACGGAGGCATGGTTAACTCGAGACGTGAACGCGGAATTAGCCACGTCTCCGAGATAGCCACGACCAACAGATAATTAAGGGCTGTATCTAAACGCGTTCTCATTTGCTAATTAATTGATATAGATAATAGTGGAGCAGCGCTGATATAAATCGGCTTACTCGTAAATCTTACTTTGATTGTTGTTGATATGTCATTATTTTAAGGCTCAAGAAATTTTCATACTGATTTTTAAGGACGCCTAATTCTGTTACTTAGTAAAATGATTTACAGCATTACGGCCACATAGGCATCCGATCAGGGGGCACAGTGCGATCTTTTTGTAATTCGTTCAAGTTCCAGGCAGCTCGTTTCTCACTCAATTAGTTGAGTCGCAAAATTGGCATTGCGGAGCAACTGAGAAAAAATTAAAAGTATAGATTTTAAAGTTAATGTTTTTTTGTCCTAATGCTTTTGAGTTCCGCTGAACTGCCAAATTCATTTTGGCTCAATTGCGAAGAGACATATTAAGAAAATTGACAGTTTTCAGTATATTACTCAGGTTCAAGACGGTGTTTTGTTTGCCGTTCAGCAATTATAATTTATAGGTCCACATACCTATGGATTAAGTCACTTCACCAAGTGTTTCCGTTAACTGTGTTTTAATCAATAGCAGAAAGTTAAACTGCTAAATTTAGGAATTAAAATAAATAGTCGTTTGTAATTGATTTCAACACGACATGAAAATGGAACAGATTTAATTTTGTATTGTCTTTTATAAGAATCTACTTAAGTATTTTCGTAACGCTGTAAGAAACATTGATTATTGCCAGTTACTTCTCTTTTGTTATAAGAAATAGCAAAAAATGAAAAATCTGCTAAAATAACGAAAATATGATAAAAATTCATTGGAATTGATTGCCACGAGACACAAAAATGCAAATATATATTTTTTTTATTTAAATTTCGATTTTATATACTAAAAATTGATTAATTATTTTTGTCATAAATTCATTTTTTCTGTATTTTCTAGATTTTCAAGGAACTTATGCCTAGCTTAAATGCCGTTATGGTTAAAGGTTTTGTTTTTAGCTGCATTTTAGTCTTGTATTTAATACGAATCAAATAGGCGTACCAAAGACTGCATAATTTACGCGCTAATACGAGACTAAAATGACGTTAACTGACATTAGCTGCATTATAGGCAAGTAATGTCTCGTCAAAAAATAAAAAAGTATTACCGAGGTAAAACGCCGTTACACTATTTAACGGCATTAAAGTTTAGTAGAATTATTAGTTAGGAACTCGTTTTACAAATTTATCAAAATTATTCAAGATCCAACACTTAAATGCCGTTAAGGTAGCTGTAGCGGCGTTTAAGTTGTGTTTATTATGAATTATTTGTTATTTGATACTTAACTAAAACGATAAAATTAGAATATTTCAGAACCTACAATACGTAGCGTTGTGTGAGTTTTTGTGTTCTATAGTTCTTATAAAAACCTATCTGATGGTATATTTAAGTTACAAATTACTCATTTACTTTTGAAACAGCGATTTTTTTTCCGTTTCCCACCTTTAAACGCGTTTTTCTCGAAATGTGGTTTTTGCACTTAACGGCATTATAGTTTGTGGACGGCAGTATTATTTAAAGATTATATTTAGTTGCTAATGGCAGCCTTGACTTTTTAAAACTTTCCATTTGGTATTAGTAA
Source organism: Pyrausta aurata (assembly GCA_963584085.1). Lineage (NCBI taxonomy): Eukaryota > Metazoa > Arthropoda > Insecta > Lepidoptera > Crambidae > Pyrausta > Pyrausta aurata. The sequence goes on from OY757279.1 coordinate 2,903,260, forward strand.
AGTACTTAGGGTAGACCGGGGACAATGGTACCATTTTTTAAACATTGGCTGATAGCGACAAATCTACTAAAATATATTTTATTCTGCATTTAAATTTCACTACCTACACTCTTAAGCTGCAAATTTATGTATTTAAATAAAACCTACGGTACCGAAAAGTCAATAAAAAAAAAAAAAAAAAAAAAAAAAATGACGTGACGTGGTTGTCCAAGTGAAATAATATCTCTGTTGCTGATTTTCATGTTAAAAAGCTCATGAAAGGCATGAGATTATCCTAATAATAATCTTTGACTTCACTAAAAGATGAAATATTACCGAGCAAGTGCTGTGAAATAGAGAAAAAGTCATTTTTGTGATCACTGTTGTGTTTGAAAATCAGCTGTTCCTCTGACATTTTCTGGTTGCTAAGGTATTCCCTTAGCAACCGTTGCTAAGCGCCTGCTGCCTATCACCCAATAAGGTGCTTTTGCGTGTGACGCAATGTCAATTGTCGTCCAGAGCTAGCCAATGAAATGGTTTCTTTGTGTTCGAGTTGTTTGTGTGTGTCCCGTGTAATTTTTCTGACATTTATTTATTTTGTATATTATTGTGTTTATTTTGTGCTTTTAAAAAAAATAGGCTTAATTAGTTTCTTAAAAGTAAGTATATTTGTATTATGTTTAAAATCTCAGTCCGATGCCATCGAGTGATATCACGCCGCCCACATTTACCTGCAATTCCTGTAGTAGGCATTTTGCAACTTCTAGAGGCTTAAACATACATATTTCACGTATCCGTAATAATATCCCCCAAGCAAATAACCCCGATGTAACCTTATCTTCCAACCAAGACTCTTTTGTAAATAAATTAAGCAGTTTAAAGCAATCGACACCTACAGTAAAGAGGATTCCCCGCGGTGCCAGAATCACCGTTGCGACTAAGCTAGCGCACGTAATCTTAAATTGTATCAACCAAAACTCTATTTCAGCTTGGGAAAAACTTTTGACTTTCTCTTTCCAAATTCTGCATGCACCACGTGATCATTCTTCCAACCAGACATCTCTCACCCAAATAATTAAAAATAACTGCACCTCGGCAAATATCCCATGCCCATCCACGACAAGACCGTTTTATAATTTTAACCTGTTCAGAAAAGTCGAAGATAAAGTTTGTGATGGTGATTTAAAAGGCGCCGCTCGACTCCTCTTCTCTAGCGACGTGATATCATCTGACAGCCCGGACACTCTCAATGCCCTTCTTTCGAAACACCCCCATATATTTAGGTTATTAGGTTGATTATTAGGTTGAACGACCGCGAACCAGAGAACCCAATTCCCTACTACTTACGTGGACCCTTAATTCAGTTTAAGTTGGTACGAAACCCTCAGTGCGCGTCCGACTCGCATTTGGCCAGTTTTTGTCCACGTTTCCTCTATTTACATAACTCTTAACACGTCTTGACCTTGCTATTGTGCTGTCATAAAAAGTTATTTACTTATCTTGCAATGATTGTCTTGATTGTCCGCCGAAAATGTGACACTTACTAGTGGTTCGTCGTATATTGTTGAGATTTACGTCATAGTTACTTTGATTATTTACTATAATCAAAGCAAAGTTAGGAATAAATTACATGAAAACTGGCCAAGAACGAGTTGGGCTTGCGGGCCGAAGGTTTAGTATAAACTTTTAAAGTATGGTTATATTTTTATTAGGACTTTGTGAAACAGGCCTTTGAGAGTGTGTTGCATCAATTTATATTATACATAAGATAAATGTACAATACTCGTAAGTTAACCTTAACTTAAGCTTAATTTAAGCTTAACCTTTCAAAATTAAAAAAAAAATTCAAAAAATTCAAAATCTTTATTTCAATTTAGGTCATGAAATGACACTTATGAACGTCAAAATATACACCCCCAGCTTCAGCAACACCTCCTCCTTCGGAACCATTGACTGACGAATCTTCCTGCTTGCAAGTGGACGATAAGGAAGTCTTGTCGGCTATATTTTCTTTTAAGCCTGGTTCAGCAGCTGGTCTGGACGGTTTGTCGCCGCAGCACTTGAAAGACCTAATTTCCTTTCAGGCAGGTGATGCTGGTCGACATTTACTTTCAGCCATTACAAAACTTTGTAATTTCATGCTTTTTGGCAAAGTAAATTCTGAAATCGTGCCCATTTTATATGGTGCAAATCTAATTGCACTAACCAAGAAAGATGGCGGTGTCAGACCTATTGCAGTTGGTTCCACTTTTCGACGTATAACCTCAAAATTATGTGTGAAATTCCTCACATATAAACTTCGCGATCATTTTGTACCGCACCAGTTAGGCTTTTGTACCAAAGGGGGCTGCGAAGCTGCTGTTCACGCGCTTCGTACTCTTCTTTTACAAAATCAGACGGAGGTGTTGCTTAAATTAGACGTTAAAAATGCTTTTAATTCGGTTCATAGGGACTTCTTATTGCATGAAGTGAAAATCAATTCTCCAGAAATATTTAACTTTGTTAATCAGTGTTATTATAATCCATCTAAATTGCTTTACAAAAGTCATGAAATTTTATCTGCAGTAGGCTGTCAACAAGGAGACCCTCTCGGGCCTGCCATTTTTAGCTTATGCATCAACCCATTTATTCAAAATTTATTTTCAAAATTTAATGTTTGGTATTTGGACGACGGGACTTTAGGAGGTGACGCCGATACCGTTTTTCTAGACCTAACAAGAATTGTTCAAAAATTTGACTCTGTGGGCCTTTCTTTAAATTTTGATAAGTGTGAAATTTTCATTTCAGATCTTCCATCTCCCTCAAGGAAATCTGAAATAATTTCTAAATTTAATACACTGGCTCCTGGCATAAAGATTTTAACGGACTCAACACTCAACCTCCTAGGCTCTCCTATTTTTGAAAATTCTATCCCTTCTCATTTTCAAAAATTAATTACCAAATTTAATGAATGTTCAGATCGTCTTTTGGAAATCAACGCACATTCGGCTATCTTCATTCTTAAATCGTGCCTTTTAGTCCCTAAATTTAATTATTTTATTCGATGCTGTCCGATTTGGAAATTCAAAAATTTAACGAACAGTATTGACAGTTTGATTAAAATACAACTTGAAAAAATTCTGAACATTCGTCTTTCGGAACGTTCTTGGGTCCAGGCTTCCCTTCCCATCCGTTTTGGTGGGATTGGAGCTCGAAAAATTTCTAGTGTTTGTTTACCAGCTTTTCTTTCATCATCCTACAGCACGTCCGCTCTCGTTGGCAGTATCCTGCGGCCTTCCACCGCATACATCGAAGTGGCGTGCTTAGATGAAGCTAAAAATGCATGGCAAATGGCGTTCCCAGATAAATTCCCATTAGATTTCAAAAGTCAACGAAGCTGGGACCAAATTTCTTGTGAGTCCCTTTTAAATAATTTAATTGAGAGTGCAACCGACAACGGGGACCTCGCCAGGCTCAAGGCTGTCTCTGCAAAAGAGGCTGGGTACTGGTTACATGCATACCCATCGTCGAACGTAGGTACCCTCCTTGATGCAGAGACCCTCCGCGTGGCGATTGGTCTTCGTGTTGGTGCTGAGATTTGTCTACCACACCGATGTCCTTGTGGTGCTGAAGTCAGCTCGTTGGGACACCACGGACTTTCATGTGCTAAGAGCGCAGGCCGATTTTCCCGCCATGCCAGCATCAACGACATCATTCGTCGTTCTCTTGCCTCTATCAACGTGCCAGCCATTCTGGAACCGAACGGTATAGCTCGTGATGACGGCAAGAGGCCGGATGGCATGTCACTTGTACCTTGGCGGATGGGTCGGGCTCTAGTGTGGGATGCTACCTGTGTTGACACATTAGCAGTCTCCCATCTACCAAATACAAGCCGTGGCGCTGGTTTGGCTGCGTCAAGCGCAGAAAATAATAAAACAAAAAAATATAGCCTGATCGACTCCCGGTATCATTTTGTACCGTTCGGAGTCGAGACATTAGGTTCATGGGGTCCCAACGCTATCTCTTTGCACAGGCAAATTGCTAAGAGGCTAGCTGACGTCAGTGGTGACCCAAGAGCCGGCAGCTACCTCGCACAGCGAATTAGTATTGCCATTCAGCGAGGTAATGCTGCCAGCATTTTGGGCACCTTACCACATGGACCATTTTTATAATTTTATATTATTTTCCCTTTTTTATACTTTTTATTTTATTATATAGTTTATAGTCCTTAAGTTGTATATATTATTTCATAGATGTATATTTTAGTTTAAATTTTATTCTATTAATTGTTTTTTTATCACATGTGAACAGATTCATGAATAAATTAAAAAAACCACATCTGAACAGAATGGTGTCGTGTGTTACAATTGACCCCTACTTTGGGTTAATTGTACCAAAAATAAGTTTGGTAATAAAACTCTGTTATATGTGTTAATAATAATATCTTTATTAATGGTTGGTAATTTTACGTTGTAATAAAGCTACAGTAACAGTCTTTACTCTTAGGAATCAAAATACTTAATACTAATCAGTTGAAAAAGACAACACGTCATAAACTTAAATAAAAACAACTATTCTACTCCAATAACAAAAAATAGTCAACTTTTGCATATTAAACTATTGTTTTATACATTTACGTGTCAAACATTACGTTATTGTCATTAACCATCTCTCAAATCACAAAAATCAAAAACTATTAATATTATTATAAATATTTATGTTAGTCTTTAAGGTATACCTCTATATTGTATGGGCCTTTGTTGCCTGACACAAATGATTAAATAAAAAAAATATAAGTATTTTTTGATAAAGGAAATATTTTTTTTTTGAAAAGCTATATCCATTGTCAGTCTGGCATGTCATTTTTGGGACGCCCTGTATAAGTTACCTAATAGTTTTTGTAATCACTTGCACTTTCTAAATATCTTGCCTAAATATTTGAAGTTCAAAAATCATCATAACATAGTTATCAGTGAGGGTAGTTTACAAAGGTTATTGTTTTTTACCGATAACTAATAGACACTAATGTGTTTTGAAGGTTTTACCGCAAAAGGTATTTTCCCTAATTGCCTGCGCATCACATGACTAATCTTTGGAAGACGTGCACGCTCCGCCATTAGCATTCATTAGCTACTAGTGATGGCTATAGTTAGTCTAGTTGACTATCGATACATTACTCATCGATAATAATAAAAAACTGGATATAATATAATAATTGATAAAGTTATCCTGCACATAAAAGAAAGTATTATGCCGGAGGAAATGTTAAAAGTGACCTGGAGGTAATGTTAGGAAATGAATCGAAAGAAACATCTTTAGATTCAGGGCTTCTTTCACAATAGGCAAATAAGCATTATCAACGAATAATTCAAATATGGAACGTCATTTCTTATGAAGTAGTGGACAGATAAAGCTAATGGGAACTTATTCAGACATTGTGAAACAGACCGATATTTTTTAAATAAAAGGTAAAGGTACATTAAAAAATTATGTATCAATACTGGAACGCGCTACTACAGTAACTAGATGTTATAGCACTAGTCGATAACGCAATCAATTATTGTTTAAATAAAATCTATGTCTTGAATCTGTTTCTTTGTATAAATTACCTGCTTCTTTTGTTGAAACTTAATTAAACTCCTTTGTGTCCAATTTTTTTTTCTATTTTATAAAAAATAAAGGCCCTGTAAGTAATAGAAAAAAATATGCACCTAACCAACCATCGATACTCAAACTATCGACATCACATCATCACTACCCTAAATACCCAGACAATGTTACTAATTGTCATGAGCTGCGCCGCTAGCCTAAGATCTTTGGTACAGACGCACCGACGGCTAAGTAGCTTTGAGTGACTTATTGGTCATTAGAAGTAGGTACGAGGACTCCGGCGCCTAACCACTTTTCAAGAAAACCCGCTTGAACAAACGACACAAAAACGGGACACGTCAAACTAAAGATGACGCGAGATGCAAGCAATGTTTGTTATTAAGGTTGTAAGGCGATTGGTGTTAATGGTAAAGACGCACTGACGGCTAAGTAGCTTTGAGTGACTTATTGGTCATTAGAAGTAGGTACGAGGACTCCGGCGCCTAACCACTTTTCAAGAAAACCCGCTTGAACAAACGACACAAAAACGGGACACGTCAAACTAAAGATGACGCGAGATGCAAGCAATGTTTGTTATTAAGGTGGTAAGGCGATTGGTGTTAATGGTAAAGACGCACCGACGGCTAAGTAGCTTTGAGTGACTTATTGGTCATTAGAAGTAGGTACGAGGACACTGGCGCCTAACCACTTTTCAAGAAAACCTGCTTGAACAAACGACACAAAAACGGGACACGTCAAACTAAAGATGACGCGAGATGCAAGCAATGTTTGTTATTAAGGTGGTAAGGCGATTGGTGTTAATGGTAAAGACGCACCGACGGCTAAGTAGCTTTGAGTGACTTATTGGTCATTACGAGTAGATACGAGGTCTTTGCCGCCTAACCACTTTTCAAGAAAACCCGCTTGAACAAACGACACAAAAACAGTTGACGCGAGATGCAAGCAATGTTTGTTATTAAGGTGGTAAGGCGATTGGTGTTAATGGTAAAGACGCACCGACGGCTAAGTAGCTTTGAGTGACTTATTGGTCATTACGAGTAGATACGAGGTCTTTGCCGCCTAACCACTTTTCAAGAAAACCCGCTTTAACAAACGACACAAAAACAGTTGACGCGAGATGCAAGCAATGTTTGTTATTAAGGTGGTAAGGCGATTGGTGTTAGCATCCCACTGCTGATGCTGGGCAAATGCCTCACCCCAAGTATGAGGTGGTAATAGCCATATTCCACCACGTGGGCTCAGTGGTAGAGGAGTATTCGCAAGGCAAGCAACCAACCTTGCTGTCAGATGTTATCAAGCCTAGCCTAGGGCCTCTGACTAGGCTTAACGACTAATATCAACCGATATTAGCCAGAACCAACGGCTTATCGTCCCTTCCGAAGCATGGAGATGATCTTGAGTATGTACGTCACTTATATGGTTGGAATGGCCACCCATCCAAACACGACCGCGCCGTTAGTTTCTTAACTTCGGTGTCACTACCTTAGCGCTGCTACCACTGCGCTAAGAGCAACATAGAAATGTCGAAATATTTTTCTGCTGCTATAGAATCCATACCAGATGGATGTAAAATATAAACTAGAACTTTATTCTGTGCCGTAATCAAACATCAAAAACCTGTCTTTCGTTTTCCCCTGACTATCGTCTAAGCAAAAATTTGCAAAGAAATAGTCAACTATTTCAAATGCCACCCTGTATTTACTTAAAATAATTTAAAGTTAAAGACGATTATTAACAAGAATCATCCTTCCTTTTACCGACTTCATAAATAGGAGGTATTTCCAACACTATACCATTTTATAATAGTTTTATTTTAAAATTATTCGCAAGTACCTGTCACCTAGCTAGGTGAGCTCCTCAGTCCATTGCATTCCACGGAGCAACTTTCATCTTAGCTTCAAACTGTTTTAAAGTTGGCTACTGCATACGAAATTCATGTCATCCTCATTCTGAAACTTGTGAAGCTATTCAGCTTTCATCTTAAGGTTTGTTGACTTAAAGTTAGCTAGTTACTTTAGTTTAGTTTTTTCAGCATTCAAATTACTGAATTTGCATTTTGTATGACCATGTTTTAGTTGATAATTTTAAAAAGATACATTGCACTTGGCACTATTTCATGTTTGCCTTTGCCCAGCAGTGGAATGATTACAGGCTAACTTTACTTTACTCCTTTTCATTGCACTTGGAAAAATAAATTTGGTCAAGGCGTACATCTTCAAAATTAAAAATAAAATTTCGTTATCATAGTAAATGTCTTTTTCTTAGATAGATTTAAGATAAAGTTGACTTTTTAATAGTGTTTTGTCACTATACAAACTTTTATGATATAAATTTCACTTGTAAAAAGCAACTGTGACTCTGTGACAGGCGAGGAAATGAACCCCGTGTCTTACGCAATCCGGGCGTATGCCTATCACAGATATTCCTCGTCTGTCACAGAGTCACAGTTGCTTTTTAAAAGTGAAAATAGATTTAAGATATGTTGATACAGCCTAGTGACAACAAATATCATGATATACATTTGGGATGTATCTGTATTGCTGTTCACGCAAGAAAAACAATTACATAGATACCTGAGTACATACAGCTAAAATTTACGTTTAATTTTTGTTGGGGCAGATAAGTTCTAGATTGGAGGCCTTTCGACCAAAAAACGCAGCGTAGGACGTCCACCGAAAAGATGGACAGTCGACCTAGTAAAGATAGCAGGATCACACTGGATGCAGACCGCTTGCAACTGGTCGCTGTGGAAATCTTCGGGGGAGGCCTATGTTTGTTCAGCAGAGGACGTACTATAGCTGATAATGATGATGGTGGAAATATATGAATTAAATTTAAAATCATCAACATAATTAAGGTGTTTTTTTGTTAATCAAGCCTTTCATAATTACGGTTTATTATTCTGAAATTCGAACCACGAATCTCAAACTCACTCACATTCATACGTAACTCATTAGTGGTCTAAAAATATCGGTTTCCCGGTAAAATATAATATATCAAGCGTTGATCGCGAATGTGAATCATATCCCGTAAACTACGCCAATTTGTATGGGACGAGTTTTGGTATGTTGCGGTGAAAATTTTGAATCACTCTTTTCACTGAGTGACAGTTTTTTTAGTCTCTAGGGTTCCACATAGTTTTCCATTTCATGTAAGGATTTAAAAAAGTTTTTCTCAGATAAAATTCGTTAAGCCCACCAATACATACCTATTTGTGATTACTTTTGCTTGTGCGTTATGAACATGATAATAAGCTAGTCGGTATTTCTCGGCTTTCCCTATACTAGCTAGATGTAATAGGAAGAAATGTGATTAGAACTGCTATAGACAGTTAAAGATAGAGTTTGAGCGCCAGACTATTTGTAGAGATAGCGATCTCTTTATACCGATTCAATTGTATTTTTAATTTAATTTATAACCCACACAAGACTTAGTCGAAAAAGTACTTAGTCGTTTTGTCCAATGAATAATTCAGTCATTTCACAGCAACACATCTAACTCCATCATTCATATGGAAATTCGAGTTCTCTTTGTGAAATTATTGACTGTTCCTTTTTTTGTTTGACCCAGTTGCTTAGGGAAAGTATTCTTTGAAAGAACTTATGGGTTGACCTTCCTCAGATCCTATTCTTATGAAGTGTCAAAGAATTTATTAGTCCCTCTTATTTCAGATTTCTTTTTAAATGAGAGTTGTACAATTTTCGTTTCTTGTTGACGCAAATATGGTAGCCCTAAAGTCACATAACAAAATCTGTTTTCAGTCTAGACTCATCTGATGGTAATTAATGTGTTCAAGAATAGATGATATCTGACCATAAAAACCCTGTTTCTTTCTTAAAAAATATCCTATTAGTAAGTGTGGTATTCGGACATGATAACTTCTATAATTAGATTACTTTTTCTTAAAAAAATATACTCTAGCTGTCAGTCTATTCCATTTCTGAACCGTACGCAAACCTTATATAAATGTAGAACGTATTTACTCCTTTTTAAGAGTCGGCTAAAACTCTTACAATTTTGCAACATAACCCACTTATTTTATTGCATTATCTTCTCCACGTCCAAATCCCAATCAATACTTGTACATTACATACACTCACGATCACTGTCAATCAATTTGAGACCTTAAAACAATGGCATAATACCACGTTTCATTTCGTGACCAACAAATATTACACAACATGCAATTAAAAAGTTAAGATTAACTGTGCTTGTAAGATTGGTCATTTTGTTCAATGTCTTACTGGCCAGTTGTTACGTAACAATGATCTATTGTTTTTGGTTCGTGATTTCTTTTATCCGTCTGATCTATTACTACGCAGATTGTTTATGTGCTAATATTATTTAGTATTGAAGAAAAAAATCTAAAATCACGCGAAATGATAATTTTGTTTAAATTATTGCGAATTTTGTAAGATTCAATTTAAAGTTACTGGTAATTTCAGGACTTGGCGAATATTTTATGGTGAAATATAATTTCGGGGATATATTTTTGTGTCTCAGATGCTTCCGGGCCTCAATTTTTTTGTACCACAAAGTCTGTTCTGAACAGTCAGTCCTGTCTAGTGTAACAAAGAGGTTGATAGGGGATATCACGAATAATAAACGCATTGGTAGTTTGCAGTATTAATGTTATCATTTAATTATTTCCTAATTTTAACAGGGAGACTGGCAATAGTCGCCAAATTTTAGGATATGAATATTACCACTACAAACCTATACAAATCCTCTTCAAGGTCAAGATAGTAATCAAAGTCCTAAGAATCCTCATCCACTTCATAATATGGTGACTTTACAGGACACCCAGTATTATTTTTCAGATATTTTAATCCTTTCTGTCCAGTTTGCAATCAGCAAACTGGCCGGCCAGTTGCCAACCAGTTGCTAAAAAGTTTCTGTACCGTTGCCTAAGCGACTGACCACAATGCCTTACGTTATACCAGTCTATTGTCTTAGTCAATTGACAGACACACCCCGCAGAGGTATTACGTAAATAAAAGTGATCTTAACAGCAATGAGGGCTAACGCGTATGATAAAAACTGACAACAAGGTAAGTTAATGAGTTGTTGGGCCCTATTGTAGCCTGCTCGACCAGTTATGATGATCTATTGTGGTAGCCCTTATGCTTTAAAGTTCACTGCTTAGTCCCGTTGAGTTTATAAATTGCCAGATTCTTTGGAGCGTGATATCTGTTATCTCATCCGGGTGCACGATGTGCCGCCCAAGATGGATACTTCTTTTGCTCATAAGCGGACCGCATGAGCAGAGGATATGCATGGCCGTTTCTTCTTCTGTATTACAGAATCTGCACAGAGCGTCTTCGGTCATGTTCATTTTGGACAAATGTTTGTTCAGTTTGCAGTGACCGGTTAGTATTCTGGTCACTGCACAAGCTTTGTATCTTTCGAACTTTAACTCGTCAAGTATGTGTAAACGAGACACAATAAAAATTCCATTGTTATGCGACTCTCGGCATTCGTTTGATACCTGACTGATTAATAGTTCTTTAGTTACTTTGTTGTTGTAACCCTGGTTAGTCGCTTTCCTTGCAAACACCCCTCCACCAATCCGTACTGAGCCCGCGTAGTGGAGTATGGCTCAAACTACCTCATAATGAGGGCTAACGCGTATGAATTCGCCGCTAGGGGCACTTGTGTAGCGTGAGGTCTCCAAAATGTCAAATGACACTGTTTGTGGATTAGATGTGCGGGTTTATTTCTTATATAATTATGGCAAATACTACTTACGGATCAATGAATGAGAGTGTTTTAAAAGTGGGACTAAGAAAATAAATGTTAAATCTTTAATAACTTGTGTACTTACTCCTCTTTTCCTAACAAAGCTGGACTGCGGCATGGCCAATGTATTGTAATATTAAGATTTTATGGCAAACTTGATTTTTTATCTCTCCATAATGACAATTTACACACCATAAAAGCTATATTCTGGACCTCACGCGACAGTGGCGCCAACTAGTGAGCACGAAAACGGAAGCCCTCATTGCAATATGTATCTACTGTGTGTGTAAGCTATGTAGATGAATAACTATTAGACATGACGGGTCTAAACGCGAATAAAAACTTATGAGTTGCTATTACTCACTGCTCGACGTTTCGGCGGTATTGCAACTGCCGTGGTCACGAGTCAACTGGTGGATTGCGACATCGCCTGCGCGAGCGACCCGAAGTTTCTTCTGCCACCCTCACAACACTAGATAAATTGTCAGTATAGCGGCTTGAAGATTCTTCCGCCACCCTCACTACACTCGATAAATTATTGTCAGTACAGTCACCTCGCAATCCACCAGTTGACTCGTGACCACGGCAGTTGCAATACCGCCGAAACGTCGAGCAGTGAGTAATAGCAACTCATAAGTTTTTATTCGCGTTTAGACCCGTCATGTCTAATAGTTATTGCAATGCAACGCGAAAGTTTAAAATCCTATATGTAGATGAATATTTTTAATGTCTTAACACCATCATCATCATCAAGTATAAGAGCTAGACTCTTGTGCATTATTTTCTACTAGCTTTTGCCCGCAACTTCGTTCGCGTGGACTTCAGGTTCGTCCCGTCTAGTTTTTTTACGACCTCACATTAGAAACCTCAAAAATTGTAGCCTATATGTTATTCTGATGTATAAACTATATTGTGGTAAAGTTTCATTCAAATCCATTCAGTAGTTTTTACGTGAAAGAGTAACAAACATCCATACATCCATACTTACAAACTTTCGCCTTTATAATAGTAGTAGGATTCTTTTCGCTCTGTTTTCTTCTCTTTAATGCCTTAACATGCACTGTAAATGAAAAGAGGCTACGTCATCATCATTATCAGCCAAAGGACGTCCACTGCTGAACATAGACTTCCCTACGGTTTTTTACAGCGACCAGTTGCAAGCGGTCTGTCATCCAGTGTGGAATTGTTATCTTTTCGCAATTTTGTCGGCGGACGTTTGATGCTGTGCCTTGGGTTAAAAACAACTATTAACACGTTTCGGGACACTATTCCAGACACAATGTATGTTTAATTGTTTTCACGCCTGTAGGCGTTCACTGTCCCGGAACGTGTTAAGCGCTTGCAACTTCAAAGTGATTGAATTAGGTAGTACCCCTGTCGGTTGCGTTCGGTCGGTAATTTGAACCTTTGTTTGTATTGTAACTAGTTATAGCCCGCGGGCCCGCCTACGTTGTTTTGAAACCTAAAAATTTTTTACAATCTAGATTAGCTGCTTTCACTTTTTCAACCAAGTCCTATCGAAGTAATCATTATTACTAGCCAAAGGACGTCCTTTGCTCAACAAAGGCCCCACGGTTTTACACAGGCACAGGTATGTCTATCTTGTCGGTAGACGTCCTACGCTGCGTCTTTGGTAAAATGGTCTCTAGAACTTTTGAACTATTAAAACCATGAAATGACATTACTTAAATTAATTTGGTTAAGTTGCCTTAAAATTAAAATAAGACTTAGTTTGGGTAGTCGTATTGAAAGGACTGATGGTCTACTGCAAAAAGATTTTAATATTGAGAACTTATCATAGCTAAAAGCTAAATTTGGACAAGAGCTTAGCTCTTAAATTTGATGATGATGATGGTTGACTAGCAGAGAATTCTTTAAGCGTTAAGTCCGCCATTTGTACTTAATTTAGTATGTGAAATAAATACTGAGAAATAAATGATCTTGGCCTTATCAGCTAGAGCAGTCCACAATCATAGTAACAACTATTTCATAACCACTGATTCAGTGCAACTAGCTGGTAACACGCTTTACATACTTTCTCATTTATAATTTAGAACATTTTTTATTCCAAAAGTCTGCTTTCAGATATCAACCGTTTTTATTTTCCAACGGAAAACTGAAACGAATCTCATTTAATCTGGATAATGCGCAATAAGAGTTCACAATGCTGTTTAATAGCCCTACAATTGGGCTAGTGCTATCTAAAGTCGATTATCGATTGTCGATAAATAGTTTTTTTTTTATTTATTCGGAAAATACTGCAGTATACTAAGCCCTTGTTACTAACTTACTTATTTACTAAAAACCATTTACGTGTCTTCACATATAGAAGCTAGTTGAGCTTGTATAAAAAAAATATTTTTTAACAAAACAAATTTTAGTCGTTGTATTGTCTTTTTACTTACATTTATAATTATTGCAGTAGAGTGCTTCATTTGTTCAAACTAATTAGTCAATTACTATTTTCTTGTTCCCTGAATTTATACACAAGAACTATTTGTATTCTTACCTCTATGAGGGTAGCAGCAGTCGCCGACTTTTCGTCATCATCATCCGTCGTCAGTTGCAGGATATTCAAAGTGGTCTGTAAGTACTCTACATTTAGCAATTTGTGTCCACCCTGCAGGAAGATTGGTAGGCATGCTCTTTCTATTCCTGGACTTCGTGCTCGTACCTAAATGTCTGTACATAATTAGGTACAAGCATAAAGTCATAAGCAACACGTAGCTTCAAATAATATAATTGTATCTAAAAAGTGGCATAAGAACGTTCATTGCCAAAACCGCATTTAATAATATTATGTTAGACATGAAAAAAAACTCTGTCTATTTTAATAAGATCGTTAATAGATCTTCACTATCGATTACAAGTTATCGATATCATCAAATCACTACAGATATGATCTAACAGATCTTTAGAAAGTGCGTGTTCTCTCAGTTTGCCGATTCGCAATAGTTATCCGATTGCTATCGGTATTAATGATTGGTGTCTTTTTCGTCAAACTGGCCTTGTAGCCGGCCCTCAGTTTGATTCCTTGTTGAGACAAAAGAATTAATTTTCTTCTCAGCACTTGCCTTATTTAATTGTCTGTGTTCTGTCTCGAAGCGGCCTTTTCAGGGCACATTTATTTGATTTTTTTTCACTGTATATTTGACTTTCATAAGTGTCATTAACCTAAATTGAAATAAAGATTTTGAATTCGGATTTGAATAACGTGACTATGTCTGATTGAAAATGCGTTTGTACCTCTAGTAACATAGTCAAACAAATGAATCAATACAAACTAATGCGTTAGACGCTCATTAATTGGCTTTGTTTTCAAATAACTTTCTTCAAAAAGTTTTTTATTTTTATTTTTTTGTATTCTAAACTCGATTGACAACTACCCCCTTGAATACGGCTCGTAATTTATTTACACCCTGTATACTAGGGAGCAATGAAAGGAAACTATTTTCTCAGTTACAGAAAGAGCTGCTTAGTGGGACTTGCGCACGATGTTTTAACCCAGGATTACGCTAACCCAGGTTTAAATCATCATTCTGCCTCTGTCAACGTCAAATAAACTGACAGAGACAGAATGATGATTTAATCCTGGGTTAAATTATCATGCTCAAGTGAGCCTAGGAAATTGTTATATATTGATTACGCACTAGCTTTTGCCCGCGACTTCGTCCGCGTGGAATAGTGACTTCTTTCTCCCGTTTTTTACACATTTACCACTATATCTTTGCTCCTATTGGTCGTAGCGTGATGTTATATAGCCTATAGCCTTCCTCGATAACTGGACTATCCAACACAAAAATAATTATTCAATTCGAACCATTAGTTTCGGAGATTAGCGCGTTCAAACAAACAAACAAACAAACAAACAAACTCTTTAGCTTTATAATATTAAGTATAGATTTGGTTTACTAGTATGCTTATACATAGCTAGAAATAAAATTAAGGTACTAATTGAAGTGACGCCCGTTTTCGAGTCGCGAGTAAGGCGGCAGTGTCCTCGATAGTAACTCCGAAAACTATTGAAATTCACTTAAAATGTACAGTAGTGTTAGATTATTTAATATAATTGTTTAAAATATCACACAAATATTGTTAAATGTTTTATTATTAACCATTAATATTGTGTTTATTTGTTACACTTAGACATCGAGTAATTATTTACTTAGTGATTTCCTTAATGTTTTGAAAAATATTAGCTTTAAGAGGATATCCGGTTAACAGTAACACCATCTATTATTACTTTTGAAAAGTGTTAAAATAAATCCAGCGGAAAGTCCGGTAACCTTAATAATTAATTAAATATTATAAAATCATCGAATACCTGCTCAGTGGCGCCATCTATAAATTGTATTGGTTAAAAATAAAATGATTGGAGCGGATGTCCGCTCAGCAGCGCCATCTTTAGTTTGTATTTGTGAACGCTATTTGGATTACTTAGAATTAAGTCAGTCTTGTTTTAACTTTCGTAGAAGAAGATCATGTGAATAAATGTTAAAAGTCGAACTGTGTTTAGCTTAAAGTTGAAGTGACAATAAATGTGGTGAAGTGTATTTGGAGTTTCATTCCTGGGAGTGCAGTTACAAATTCAGAAGTGGTGATTGGACACATGCTGTCCGTACAGGTTAAGTATAAATACACGAATAAGGTCAGTCCATATTTATTTTATTACAGTGTTATTGGTGAATATCGTAGTTAAACATGCTTATAACTTTTATTGATGTTCAAATATCATCTTGATAAATCAATTTAACGAAGACCTGCATGATCAAACGTAATATTTTTACTTAAAGTATCAAGGCTATGAATACTGAATTGCAAACAGTAAAAACGAAACGCATATACGTATTTATTGGATAACCTTTTTTTTAATGTACCTACTTTTTCTTATAAAACTACAGATGTTATAAGCTCAGTTTTCTAGTAAATTAATTTTACCAATAGTTAACAAGATGTCTAGTCTACTCATAATTTGTTGCATTATTTTCTTCAACCTTTAACTACATGTAAGGAGAGTATCTTGACAAAAAGTACTCTTGGCAAAAGGTATTTCAGCAATAAAAAAATACTCATTGATAAAATATTGTCCGCAAGATGTGTACTCTTATTTTGTTGCATTATTGTTCAACCTTAAACCACATGTAAAGAGTGTACCTTAATGCCAAAAAGTGTCTATTTCAGCGATTAAAATCTAAGAAGCAGTAAGTTCGTACAATAGTGCACATAATTGTGAATCTTTGCAGGGAAGCTGTATGGCAAAAGTGTGGAAGTTTCTTTCGCAGCTAGTTTTATGGATAATGGTCACTACCATTGTCCCCGAGTAGTTTGTGTTTGTTAAATGAGTGTGTCATAGTAAACCTTCATGTAATAATAATGAAATTCATATTCGTGCCAGTAGTACATAAAGCAAAGCAGGTTGATTTACCTACTCAAAAAAAAAACAGGTCCTCTTATAATGAATTATTTATTCAGTTACATTGTAAAATGGTTTAATCTCCAGCAAATATTAAGCGATTGGTCTTATTAACAATAGGATAGACAATAATATTAAATGATGTTTTCAGAAAACATTACTGTGCAAGGCGGAGATTTTGCTCTACTGCGAGGCGATGGCCTTGCTCTGCTGCGAGGTGGCGGCGTCGATCTACTGCGAGGCGACGGCTTCGGTTACCTGCGAGGCGACGGCTTAGCTTAGCTGCGAGGCGACGGCCTTTGGGCTTGCTGCAAGGCGATGGTTTTGCTTGACTGCGTGGCAACGGCCTCGTTCTGATGCATCATGAGGTTAAATATCAAAACCAACGTGAGTAGTAAAACTATTTTTACATTACAGGATCTCCTAAATTAGTTGATCATAACATGAAATAATCGTTAACTGTTTATCATTATTACATTATTAATTAATGCTTGGAATGTTCAATCGACCATTATTTTATTAGGTATAGAGCCCATATCCGTTCCATTTCAAGTGATACCCTTCAAGTGGTATTTTTTTTATTTAAAAACACATATCATCGCAACTTAAAGTGGAGTAACATATTATTATGATAATTTTTAGTTCTTTGTGAGATTGTACAAAGCTTCCTCGTTTCTATGAATAGTTTACTCCTTTAAAAAACCAAAGGTTGTCTTTTAGCGGTAAGGTCGCCTTGGTTGTATATTTGCTTAAAAAATATATATAAATAGTAAACGACTTATTGTGGTGTGCAATTAAGAGTTATATTATTATTTGTATTTTTCCTGCGGAATATCACGTCACGGCACAAGACCGGTTCTTGGGGATGGCTAACCTGGGCATATGGATCCAATAGAAAGAGGCTCATGTGAGAAATAACGTGTTGTGTCGATTATTTACTTTTATCAAAGGTTTTTATCCTTGGATTGAAGGAAAAGAAAAATAGATATTTAATAACAAATTAAACAAAGAGCTTGATTTTCGTTGTAATGTGTAAAACAACAATTATGGTTCATCTAAATGTTTTTACGAATAATGCATTTGCAGGGCCTGGCACACTCTCTAGCATAATATGATAGGAGTGATTATTTAATACTTTTATTACACATCTCTAAACACGGAACGTAAAAGTTAAAGCCTACAGATTTAGTTATGGGAATAGCACAAATGTATTCATGCAATGCAATTTGTAGTATGGCTCAGGAAGCAGTGGATTTATCAGAATAAGACGTGTGAGGAATTTCGGAACGTTAATCATGATCGCAATCTGCAATGAGTAAACAAAAAAAAATAACGTAATTTTTATTTTGCTGAGTTTCGGCATAAAAAAAAAAGTGGCATATAATGATGTAAACAAACATTGTATTTTGTTTTAATTCCTGACATAATTTTGAACACTTTGCAGTATCCGTGGTCACAGACGGACCACCAGAGAAAGTTTAAGGTATTTTAATCCATGATTATTATTCGTTTGTACTTCAGTATATTTGATTATTTTGCGTCTAAGCATACCTATTCATTGCTACGACTAGCAGTTCCCCGCGGCTTCTCTCACGTAAATAATTAAATGCAATGTGCATAATTAAGCGCGAAGCGAACCCAAAATTTTCCAAAACATTGTAGCCTTTGTTACTCTGGAAAAATGACACATGCTAGTAGAAACATTATTTCAAATGACAGCTTTTCATGTAAATGTTTGCGAAAATATCTAACTCTCCTATTTATGACATCAATTAAATATTTGAAAAGTATTCGCATATTCAATGCCATAAGAATAAGAGGTGTAGAAAAAGTGAAAAATGTGTGTATGTATATACATGTTTAAATAATGAGTATGTCTTTAATTTATCAGTAATTTATTAATCTCTGGTGTGGCGATGATAACTGATAAATAGTATTTTTGCTGCATTTGCCTTACAAGGTTCTTGAAAATTCACATAAAAAGATCTAGTTAAATTAAGTCCGTAAGTATCAACAACAGATTCGTACTTGTATCCGCAATACAAGTGGCTGAATTCTGGGCTGCTACGTTGTAATTTCTCCATTATAATTCCTCCATATGGGTTTCCATCGACACGCTAAGAAGAAGAACAACAGATTGCAAACTGTATATTTAAGTTTTAATTTAAAATAAAAACAGATGTTTCTTTGATACTCATGAAGGTCACTCTGGCTTGTTAGTGCCCTGGCGTCTGAAGTATAAAGTTCAATAAAATAAAATCCAGACACATTAATTTGATATAGTTCACCATTATAAAGTTTTTTTTCATGTCAATATTAGCACGAAGACGCAGGACTACTGTTTAGTATAATAGATACAGGCTGTTCTAATAAATTCATTTTACCACCCGTGATTACATGGATAATCGTTTAGTTAAATATTCAGTAAATAGTTATAATTGGTTTATAACT
The DNA here is from genome assembly GCA_963584085.1 of Pyrausta aurata. Classification (NCBI taxonomy): domain Eukaryota; kingdom Metazoa; phylum Arthropoda; class Insecta; order Lepidoptera; family Crambidae; genus Pyrausta; species Pyrausta aurata. Next base: position 2,922,431 of record OY757279.1, read on the forward strand.
GAACTGTTGGAGTAAGTAGTCTCAATGTTGTCTTATCGTTATTATTGCAAGAAACATGCTAAGGTCTGTGACCAAGCTATCTGAGCTCAATTAGTAGATTAACAGTTTATTAACTTACATTACTATTTCATTTAATTTCGTGCACTATGAAGGTGTTATTTATTTACAGGTTTTCTTAATGGCCATGTAAATAACAATTATGATTTTGATAAGTGCCTGAGTAAACATTTTGTTTTGAAATATCGTACTATTCCTGAATGATTCGAAAAGAGTCTTTATCTCAGATTATTGTGCAACATAGTCATTTTAAACAACACCTACGCGGTTCTATACAAAATTAACTTTGTCATGTGGTAATATTATGGGTCAGGTACTCTTATGATAGTCGTATCTATAGATCCATTCCTTTGGTATAGATCATTATTATCTGTTGATTGCGTTTAAAGTTAATATTAACACTCGTGGCCGAATATAAGTAATAGTAACTTATACAATTATCCCTAACTACAACAATAACGATATTTTAAGAAGAGTTTAGATTAACTGTACAAGATTGTTTGAAGTGTCATTATCGATGGTCTAAGTGACGATAGTTCGACAATGCTAACAAAAGCTTGAAAGATTTAAATAAAAGCTATATCAAGCGTTTATTATTAAAGAATACAACATACAAGACGGATCTCAAATTTAGGGTAGTGCGTGTATTCAACTTGTATGCAAGCATGTAAATATTGAATTATTAGTTTGAATACGATTTAACTATACATAGCTATAAAAGGAAACATATGGTTTTCTTGATTTCTTAATCCAATTAAAATATTTTCTATATGAAAAAAAAAAAGAAATGAGTCAACATCCAGCTGATTAAGTGACCTTATGGCAAGGAGATCGGTACAGTAAGTTTTATTTTGCAGTTTTTTGACTTTATCCCGCTTCTTGAACTAAAAATAGTTCCAGAAGGAAAGGCTTTAAAAAAAAGTGTCTTTTATGTACATGCACGTAATGTAAATCCAGATTACTGAAACAGTGAGGTACAATATCCTGTAACCACTAAAACGCACCATTTAATATTAGTTTAAAATTTCTTGCCCTATGGCACATGGTTTTATCATAAACACGACAGCTGAAGGTTTTTGCGTCCTTTGAACAATTAGATAATTTAGAAAATTATGATTATGTTGTATGACATTTCTGGATTTTAAGAGTATCCACATTGTTATGAACATTTATTTTATCAGGTATTATGTTCTGTATCTTAAGTCATTTATAGGATTTTAAACTTTCGCGTTGCATTGCAATAACTATTAGACATGACGGGTCTAAACGCGAAATCTTAAGTCATTTATCAAAACTAGTGACAAAAGGTCTGCCGGCGAAATATGCATGGCAGTTTATTATGGAATTTATAGAAATACTTTTCTGGTTTTATGTGAGAACCCGTGGTAATGATAAAGTAGAAAACGATGTAGGTTCTACTAAGAACAGTCACACTTATGAAAAACAAGGACAGTTTAGCTGCAGTCATGCTTAAATAAATAAAAACTTAATAAAAAGACAATCTATGGCTATGCGCACTGATATTATAGTGACAAAGAGGTAACAACTCGTCAAATTTTAATGTAATACATTTTAAGGTATACCTTGACGAATTAATTATCGTGTGTATGTTTCATAGCAATATTAAGAAAGGTCAAATGTCTCACAATGTGAACTTATATCCAACAGCAGTGTATGCAACGTTGAATTATGTGTAGCGCAATGTGCGCAATAAACGCAAAGTGCGTAAGCAATTATTCTAATTATGTTTCATATTGATGTTATAAATAGTTAAATGTACGCAAAGTGTGCAAATAATTATTTTTATGTGTTTTGTAATTATATTTCGAAAAACTAAATGACATCTGTGTGTGTGTGACGACATGTGTAGCGCTAAGTGCGCATTTAAACGCAAGGTGCGTATAGCTTATTCTGTTTTATTTTATGTCAAATAATCGGAATCTTAATGTTGTGCATTGCATTGTATGTCTTAATATTTTATGTGCAGCGCAAAGTGTGCATTTAAACGCAAAGTGCGTTAACGATGATTCTTTTGTGTTTTATAATAATATTTTGGGTAGTCGAGAGGTTGATGGGCATTTCAAATGTATTATGTGTAGAGCAACGTGCGCGATTAAGTACATATTGCACAATCAGATGCAAAATGCGTGATTATTATTATTAAGCGCAACTTGCGCGGTGAAGTGCAACGTGCACAATTCAACGCAAATTGTATGTTCAAGCGCAACGTGCGCGACAAAGTGCAACGTGCACAATTAAACGCAAAGTGCGTGACTAAGCGCAACGTGCGCGATCAAGTGCAACGTGCACAAATTAACGCAAGGTGCGTGTTTTAGCGCAACGTGCGCGATCAAGTGCAACGTGCACAAATTAACGCAATGTGCGTGATTTAGCGCAACGTGCGCGATCAAGTGCAACGTACACATTTTGACGCAAAGTGCGTTATTAAGCGCAACGTGCGCAATTGAGTGCAATGTGCACAGGTAAGCGCAAAGTGCGCAATTACAAGTGTTTAGGGCAGAACCTATAGATTTAGATTTAATTATTTATCCATGTCAATTTATTAATGTTAAGATCTTTACTTTTATGGTCATACACCTTTAAATTGTTGGGTACGGAATTGCAAAATTCGCAATTAAAGAAATGTCTACTGACTAACCGAGTGCACACAAAATTTTCAAGGCTTAATTTATCAAAGCAAATATATTTTACAATGTATTGTATTGAAATGCATTTTGTAATTACATATTATATAAGTATGTACATGTTATGTACTTCAAGAGTAACGTGTGCAGAATATATATGGTGTATATAATTAATATAATTCACTAATATAATTCACTAATACTCAAAATGTGTAATTTTGTAATCATTAAGTTGTTATGATTCCCTTCGTTTATTTATTGATGTTTGTGGTATGTACTTCAAAAGCAACGTGTGCCGAATTTATATGGTGTAGTGATAATTCACTAATACTCAAAATGTGTAATTTTGTAATCATTAAGTTGTTGTGATTACCTTCGTTTATTTATTGATGTTTGTGGTAATTTCTTTAATATTTGTTGAGCTCATACCTACGTTTTGACGTAGCAAAAAACTATTAGGCTGTTCACGGGGACGTGAACTTTTTATCAGGATGGACGAGCTGTTAGATTATTTAATATAATTGTTTAAAATATCACACAAATATTGTTAAATGTTTTATTATTAACCATTAATATTGTGTTTATTTGTTACACTTAGACATCGAGTAATTATTTACTTAGTGATTTCCTTAATGTTTTGAAAAATATTAGCTTTAAGAGGATATCCGGTTAACAGTAACACCATCTATTATTACTTTTGAAAAGTGTTAAAATAAATCCAGCGGAAAGTCCGGTAACCTTAATAATTAATTAAATATTATAAAATCATCGAATACCTGCTCAGTGGCGCCATCTATAAATTGTATTGGTTAAAAATAAAATGATTGGAGCGGATGTCCGCTCAGCAGCGCCATCTTTAGTTTGTATTTGTGAACGCTATTTGGATTACTTAGAATTAAGTCAGTCTTGTTTTAACTTTCGTAGAAGAAGATCATGTGAATAAATGTTAAAAGTCGAACTGTGTTTAGCTTAAAGTTGAAGTGACAATAAATGTGGTGAAGTGTATTTGGAGTTTCATTCCTGGGAGTGCAGTTACAGTAGCCAGCACATCAGGTTACCCACTTTTGTTGCAAACTAGCCCTTATTACAACTGCATAAGATACCGCCGTGTTTACCTTGACGTGCTGTCGTCAGTACTTAGATTTAAAATCTCATTGTTCTTGTTGTCTGAAGGTACTTACCATATTACAAAATTTATTTGAAATATTCTCACCAACGAATGATACAAAAGGCGGTCTTAAAACCAAACACTTTCTACCAGTCGGAGAACATTTTAACTACTTACACTAAAACCACTCTAAATACCTCAATGTCCGTGACAAACTACGTATATTTTTAGTTTTATGTAGTTTCTCTGAGAACCAGATTTACTGCTTAGCCATTTGCATACAAAAACCTTGCTTTCGTGTTTCTAATAAAAACTAGTAATACACTACACCTGTCACTAACAGCTTGATAGACCAGTACGGTCTAAGGTTTAGTGCCCGACGCAATCATCTTATAACAATTTAACTACGGGCTGGTTTTTTGAGCAATAGCTAACTTAACTAAATGGTTAAAAATGGTTCAATTATTAGGATAAAAAGAATACCATAAAAACAATAGTCTGTAAAATAGCCATCTGGATAATGGGGTTAGCTACCCACTGGCAAGTATTTTAAACCATTTTGGTTGAGTAAACTATCGTTAAAAACCGGCCCTAAGATGGGTGAAAATAATATTACGCTGGATATACAGGCTGTTTTTGCAAGGAGGTGCCAAATTTTTGGAGGTGAATAAGACCGTCAATATGAACAAATTTTAGTATGGGGTCATGGTCATACAAAATCAGTTACCTACATTGACAATAATGTATGGAGAGGCAGAAAATAAAATTAAGAATTGGACGATAGTCCCATAGTAAAGTTGTTCATATTGATGGTCCCTTTCACCTCCAAAAATTTGGCACCCCCATGCAAAAACACCATGTATACAGTAAGATATGTGTGTGTGTGTGTGGGAAATGAAATCACAACATGTTAGTTCTCTCCAACATTTATTGGTCGAAAAATAAATTAAAAAACTTTGGATTTTAACAAAGGACCGAAATTGTACAAATAAATACCTACAGGGGCTACACTTAACATGTTATTATGTACAGTTTTACTTTAACTTAGTAGGTACACTCTATTACCGAAACTTCAATTTCTATTTTTACATCCCTCCCATCGAATTTTCTCATCAACAATTTTTTTACACTTCTATTCGTCCCATTTTAAGCGGCGACCGCAGAGATTCGAAATTCAAAACTTGATTGGCAGTTCCGAAGTGGATTTAAAATAAACACCAGCGATTGGTCAACGAAATTGACTGTTGAAACCATAGATTAATTAAAATAGTTTTTTTTACTCCGAATCTCTGCAACCGTCGACGTTTGCCAAATGATTTTCAAAACTTAATATGGCCGCTTGTTACATAAGATACAGATGCAAAAAATATATATCGTACACTAAACGGCAAGATGCCTGCTACCCTATTAAGTATAAACAGCTTTTTTATATCCAACAATTGTTTTTTTTAGGAAAATTCAGGATTTTTGCAAATAGGACTGATCCGCCATTTTGATACCGTGAGAGTAGAGGTAATATCTCTAACATTAAGTTAAGATTTATACAAAAATATTTTTGAACAATTCAAGAGGTAGCTGAAGCCATTTTTAAATCCTAACAGTAAATAAAAACTTAAGTACAGTTTACATAAAAATTAAACTAAAAATTGTCGCTATTAGCACCAATTTTATTGATTTAGGAAAATATTTTAACTTTAAAACATCAATAAAGTATGCTTCCAATAAATAACATATTACAACAAAACCTTGACAGAAGCTTTTACTTTTACATTTTATTTACATACTACATTTCAATTGAATTCATGTTTATTTACAAGTATAGAAAACATACTTCATTGTTGTATTTTGAAGCAGATTTGCCAAAATGGTACAACCCATAAAATTCACAAATATCCAATCAAAATAAAGAACATCATTTTCATAATAAGGAAATACCACCTAGGTTGGAACCTTTATACAAATAGTATTCGCTTTATATCGTGCTGTTATCAATTTCATTTGGTTTTTGCGTTGTGACCCATTTTAGCAAAACGCAAGTCAAAAATTAATGAGAAAAAAATATTATTAAAAAATATACATCAGTCAATTAAACAATAAAAGGAATCGTTTACAACCTCCGCTGAGCAAAAACGAAATTCCATCAAATGAACGTTTTTGGGTATTTATTATTTTAACATTGAGGTTTTATTAGTTTCATAAGCTTCACCCCAAAAATGGTTATTTGATAGAATTAGGCACAAGAAATAGGACGTATCTAACCTCACGGTATTAAAATGGCATTTTCTTTTCATAATATAACTAACGATTATCATATAAAGAAACATTTAGTAATTTTAGGCTTATCAATATCAATTGCAATGGTTTTATGACCAGAAATAAATTCCTTCAAGCGTTTTTATGTTAGTAAATTACATAATATTTAATCACTGGGGAAAAGAAATGTTTTTAGCTTCAGAGTTTATTATATTAAAAAAATTTGCTTGTAAAACAACTAGACCATAAATCGCTGATTTGACATGACCAACACTAAAGTTCGCAAATGAAGCAACAAATGAATACTGTTATCCAGTTTGAATGGTGTGAAATTACATTTTATGGACACCAAAACACGAAATAAGTTGAACCGTTATTATAGTGATCTAATAAAACACGTTACACGGTTCACTGTACCGGTTTGTAATGATATGGCTGTTCAGTAGTGTTGAGATCACAAATAGTCGTGTATTACTTTCGTGATGTTTTTGGGTTGGCACCTTTTTTCACATAGGGATCTTTCTCCTATGTTTTGAAAATTATGTTTATTTTTGTGTAGTACTTTTATAGTAATGTCAGACTAAATTCATATTATGCCTTTTTTTTATAAAAAACAGTATTGCACTAACAAAAAATTGCACAATTTCAAAGTAAAAAGTTCAACATCATGAAATGATTCATATTCGTTTTATATTATGCACTTCCTTTATTTCATGGTTTTATAAAAGTTAAATTTTTTTGTTAAATAGCAAGTTTTTTTGTATTTATTTAATAAAACTGAGTGGTATCTTACTTTCTAGATAACACAGGAATTTGCCATATTAAAAATTTATTTCTGGTCAGAAAACACCTTGATTTTAGTAAATATAAAATTATATTTTCTATTTTAACCTATCGGACTGATTTCGAGATTCAAAAATGAGGTCAACATTTTATAGGCAAATATTAGTCTATTACACATCACAACTAATCAAAAACTAATAATGAGAGAGAATCATTAAGAAAATGTTACACTTCCGGTCGAGTTACAAGTTGTGTTGCATCTAAATCGGTTTATCCTTACCGATTCTATATAATCATGAGAAACGTTTCTCCTACAATATCAAAATGTTTACCAAAAACGAATTCTCAACCATATTTCATTTAAATAATGTCCAAATTACCACAAAGCTAAGCACTTTGAGCTAAAGCTATGAACTCGATTGATTTTATTATAGGCTCGGTTAAACCATTGTAATTTAACCTAACTTTAACAGTCACCCTTTTTTTTATAGAGATTGTCAGTTTTTTAAAGTCAAAATAAGATGGTGCATTAAAGCCTAAGGAAGCAAACGTATTAGTTAGTTTATTATTAGTTAGTTCACTAATTTGATTTTTGACAAATACACACCTCAACACTGTCTAGGGATATTTTAAATTTACTCAATTTATTCAAAATTTTTTATAAAAAACATACAACATACACATTTATCGGGCTTTATAAGAAATATCCCTAGACAGGGTTGAGTAGTATATTTAGCTTTGTAATTGAATCGATAAGTTCTATGATAAAGGAACCGGATTAAATCACTTTGTTTTATTAAACAAAACACCAAAGCATTTTATGAAAACTCTTCATACTAAACAGCTAACTAGATATTCGTTGTAGAGGTATATTGGATTTATTCAAGTACATAAGCTTTTTTATTATTATTAAAATAAACTACGTATGGTTGTTTACGTATTCGTTTGACGCAAAATACGTTTATTTTCTTTAATATAAAAAAAATGCATAAGACAAGACCCAAAATTAAATGTTTTGTAGTTCGTTGCCTGATGAACGTTAAAAAAAGGTTTTATTTCAATCCTCATCGGTAAATATAACCTCATCAGTGTAAAACAACTTTTTAAAGACATAAAAATGATGTTAGTCGAAGAAGAAAATATGCCTTTTGCAAAAGTTATACCTAACCGTCAAGTCTGTCAAACTCCTTTCTTTTGGTTATGACCCAAGTATAATCAATAAATTATATTACAAAGTATAATCGTTGGTATTACGAAGTGTAGAAAAAGGTGTGTGTTTGAATCAGTTTATTAACGAATTGATGTCATTTGACAATAAGATATGAAGCTGTTAATATATAAAACGCAATGTCAGTTCAGGGTCTATATAACATCCATTGGAAAATTGCTGTAAGTCATATCAGTCACATGTTATTTTGCACTGAGTGTTGATAGTGTAGTGATGTGTAGTATTAAAATAAACTAAATTGTACGTATAATAAACTGCATTCAACATCATAGATAATAATAATATTCTTCTACCGATTTTCGGTAATGGCAGCCCCTCTCAACAGAGATAGGCCAGGTACGCAGTATATACATAAGTGAATTTTGATTAGACCCAGGATTCGAACCCGGGACCTCCTTGGGTAGCAACCAGCGAGCTAACCGCCACACCAACAAGGCATCATAGGATTCATAGGTAATGTTGCCTTGTCCTGAATCCTAATAACTCGTTTTTGAATCATCAACTCCTTTCACAATCGGATATTGCTTCACACAATCTATCTGTTGTTAAAAAATATTGGATGTTCATTTATAGTCAATAAAAAAAGATTTTTAATGTAAACGTTTTTTTTTCAATTTAAAGGAGAATGTTCATAGTGGACTATGCAAAGTATGTTATCATTCAAAGTTCGGAAAAAAATGTATTTTGTTTTTCTGTGTGACTATTTCTAAACAAAAAATTGTCCGCAACACATCACTGTTAACTTATATGTGGCCATTAATTTGTCTTGTTACAAGCACTTTGATGTGTTTCGCTAAATCACGCACCATTTCCTGGGAAGATTAAATCTTTTGAACGACTTCATTATACTTTTGAACAGACAAAATTAACTATATCGTCGGTTTTTGACAAATCTATTTCATGAGACTTACAGTTTGCTGTAAGTCTCATGAAATAGATTGCTGATAGAAAATAGATGCTGGTTGAAAATATTTTATTCTACTACTACACGAATTATACTTATTTCTTAACCACTTCATATTAACGTTATCCCGGATCCAAACATTATATCATTGCCAATAATTTTGATTGTGTGCATTCGTTTATAGCTTGTTTTGTATATAATGGCTTCACAACTCTTTTCTGTATTGTCCTAAACATTTATTAAAGATAGTAAGATGATGTAATTTTTACACGTGTTTCAAAGAATTATTTATTCATCCATTCCCAAGCGTCATCTTACCTATTTTTGCAACAGGATTTATTTGATCATGTTCCTTCTTGGTTAATCTCTATGATCAGTCATCTAGATGTAGACTGTCTCCAAGTATGATAATTACACTACCAATGTTCTTGTATGGCTAATTTGATTTCGAATAATGATCACTTGCCCTGCTGTGGTACAATTTACAGTCCTTTTATGTTTATTTTTATTGTTACTCTTGAATTATTCAAAGTCAAGCTTCCCATGCTCTTGAAATCTCCATTATGCATTTATTTTTTGTTACCGATCGCAAAATCTTTTGCATAACATTGGCATTTTGATGGATCGCCGAATTTGGTCTCGCTGGTTATGTAAATGTGTTTAGTTTGAAATTGAAAGTATGTTCTTTCGTGAAAATTACCTAATTTCAGATAATCATTAATGACTGATTTTTTTGGGAGCTATTTGCAATATTTGCATGAACATAAACCAATCAGTATAAACACTGAAAGATCAAAATTTTTAACCAAACTTTTAAGCAATGAAGTTGTGACATTTCCATAAAATGTTGCACTTTTAATATTTGGTACCTAGATTATGAAACTTGTTTTGGTTTTAATAAAACCATGATCTTAAAAAAAAACTTTATTTATCAGTTACATAATCGCTATCAATTAACGGTAGTCCAGAAGAAATAAAACTCTGTTCTTAATGTGTGTACCCATATCATATTTCAACTTTTTTATCAAGGCTCTATTCCTAATTTGTCATCAACCGAATCCTTAATTACCACATTTAAACGTATTAGCATTTGATTGTATGACAAACTGATATCATTAGAAATTGCATTGCCATCTGATATTCTTGTTTTAAGACCTATTTCCATATTATCATTATCGGATCTAAGATATTTTATGTTAAAAATTGCAATCTTTTGATTCTTATCATATCCCGGTTTGCTCAATCAAGTATAATAATAATGTATTCAAGATACTATGAACCAGTTGTGACTTGTTTTTCTAGTAGTTGTTCTTCCATATTTTGAAGATCACTCGATTTTGATGGCAATTTTATATTAATTTTCTTGCACATTTGAAATTTAATAAGTCAATAGTTATAAGGATCATTTTAGATCTGTCATGTTAGATGATTGGTTCTTTGTTTATACTTTTTAAATTGATGACATAAAATTATTTCAACATACGGTCCCATTTACAAGTGATTACTATTGCTTTGGAGATAAAATATATTTTTGACGTTCAGTAATGAGTAAATTTTTTTATGAAGTTCACTTTATATAAAAGATAATCATGGGTTGAATAAGTTAATGCAAACTTACATATTTATTGGTAAGGGCTTGTTTCACAATCGACAAATAAGAACTAACCAACGGATAATTTAAATAAGGAACGTCATTTTCTATAAACATCTGGCAGATAACGCTAACTAGAACTTATTAAGACATTGTGAATCTGGCCGTAATTTTAAAATCACTGGTTGAATATTTAATTTAGCATTGTCAAATAAACCTTTTCGATAACAATGTCAAAGCATTGTTCTAATACTGGTTATTTCTGAATTTCCATGGAATTTACCAGAGCTTTGATGGAAGGACGAATGTTATCAACTTCATATTAATTTAGTTCTCTTTGAGTGAAGGTTAACGACCTCAACGTTATGTTTCCTAAACAGGTAAGGTTACAGAATATTTGTAGAAATATTATTCGGCAAGAAGTTTTCGTGTCAAGCTATGATTAAAAGGAAACTTTGTCAGTTCCATCGATGTACTATTACTAGCGTATGCAACTGAGACCACGAACAAATTTATTGCGCTACGATTTGACGCCACTTGGCATCAATGCATACAAACTGTTTCAAATTCGACATTCATTTTTTTAAAGAATACGACACAATCTTGTGATCGAGTTGCGACACATTTTTTGTTTGGCATAGCTTCTCTATACTGAGTAATAATAACTCACTGGTCAGATCCATAAGTTGAAAATGATCTTTAAAAATTTAGTCCAAAAACCATGAATTTTTATTTCTTACGTGCAAATGATAACAAGAGCATTCTAAATTAATTTGCTTAATTTTGGTAAGCCAAAGTGTAATTGTTCAACAATTCTCGAACTCAGATCCAAAATGTCTTATACGGCCTGTTTCACAATGTGCTAATAAGTAACCAGAAACGTTATCTGTTTCATACGAAACGACGTTTCATATTTGAATTATTCGTATGTTACTTCTCATTTATTGATGGTGAACAGGAGCCTTGCCCTATTTTTGAATCATTCGCTTCAAGATGGCGTGTAAAATTCATTGATTAAAGTCCAATTTTGGAATGAAAATCAGTTGTAATCCACACATGGAGGGATTTGAAAAAATAAAGCTTAATTTTGTGAGTACAGTAGGCCTAACATGCATGACACACTATTTCTTTCGATCGACATGACAAAATTAGTCGATATATGCTATTTTATCATATTCCCTAACATGCCAACCACATTGGACAAATTTATCCACAACGATAACGAGATATGTCAATTTCTAACCATTCACTCAATTTTATGTCAGATTTGGCTCAAAATGATCAACTTGACACAATGACAGATTGACTCGATATTGCCCACAGATTAGTAAGAGTATATCTAATATTGCCCACAGATAATGAATTCAAATTAAGAAATATGTTAGGGATAAAAAATGTTCCACGGGGACTTTCTTTTCAATATTTTTACACTTTATTGTTTTTTGAGAGCCTAGGATAAAATATGGCACGACTCAGTCATATATTTTTGCTCTAAATATGTTGTTTTTTATTTGTCGTCGTCGCTAATGGTGGACGATAATGTTACACGGCGAAATGTCAAAATTCGATAAAAATATGTGTGGCATGTTAGGGTTCAATGATGATTTTGTCATATTTCGAATTTTGACAGTACGACATGACTTTCATGGCAGCCATGTTAGCAACTGCGGGTATGTCGATTTTTGACAAACAAACGCGCTAAAATGCCTCGATAAATTTTTATCACGGCGTGCATCTTAAGCCTGCTGAAGTCTATATTTCGCGAGATTTTAGTTGATTTTTATTCGTTTTCGAACAATAATCACACGACATATCCAAGCGCAAATGATTCAAAAATAGAGCTGCAGGTCCTTAGTATTATTATTGTGTTGCTACCACGACATTTGAATTGGTTCTGATGTCGCATTTATCTGCATATATAAAACGCCTTTCATAGTTTTGGTCAACCCAAGATCAGAATATCAAAACAGCCTAATCCGTATACACATCAAGAGACCACGTTTAAACGTCTTGCTGATTATCCTTCTCAATCCCTTCGGAGCAGTTAACCAAAAATAGCTAATAGTCGGGCCCAAACGCCGTCTGTACCCAGAAACCCTTAGCTGTTTAAAATAAAAATAGCTACACTCAGCTCGGCTGGCAGTTAGGGAACAGTGTCAGGATTGATCGAGAAGATACCGAATTTTGGTATCTACTTTTTTTGGATACCAGAATTTTTTCAGCCCGGCTGTCAGGAAGCAGCGTCTGACAAGACGTGACTGAGAAGAAACCAAATTTTGGTATCTTCTGTTTTTGGGCATCACAAATTTATTTTGATTTATATTTCTAGCTATTTTTGAAAATGGAAGTCAGTACCTACATGATGGGCATATTATGATTTTGCTTTATTTGCGTTTAACAATATCAAAAGATGTGGAATGACATTTTAGCATTCTCTTCTGACCAATGTTACTCTTAGTTAAATGTATAAAAATTACTGCATAAGGCCTGCCTGTTTAACAATATCCAAGTAAGTTCTGTTTAGTATTATCTGCCAGATACTTCATGCAAAATTACTTACTATAATTTAATTACTTGTTAATTACTGCTTATTTGTCGGTTGGAAAAAACTAAATGTTATGATAATTTTTATTCATTACTAGCTTTTTCCCGCGACTTCGTCCGCGTGGAATAGTGACTTCTTTCTCCCGTTTTTTACACATTTACCACTATATCTTTGCTCCTATTGGTCGTAGCGTGATGTTATATAGCCTATAGCCTTCCTCGATAACTGGACTATCCAACACAAAAAGAATTATTCAATTCGAACCAGTAGTTTCGGAGATTAGCGCGTTCAAACAAACAAACAAACAAACAAACAATCAAACAAACAAACTCTTCAGCTTTATAATATTAGTATAGATTGTAATTAAAACTGTAGTATAGAGATATTTTCATAAATGACAGGGACTGTTTGAAAATTTCACATTACGATCAAAAATGACTTTAATTTAACAAATGAACAACTGCCACCTTACAATGGCTTTATCAGACACATCATCATGCCCAAGAAACATCTCTTGCGCCCACAAAACGAATTCGTCAAGCCCGACCATAACGAGTTGATACCAAAACCGATACCAGATTATCTGACACTAGAGGTAACCGACCCAACATAATAGTGCCCGTCTGTTTGTATGTGTTTATAAAACATTAGCATTAGCAGAGAATGTGTTTGTCAGGTTCACGTTTATCTGATTTAACGTGTTTTTCTTTTGTAGTACACGTCCAATAAAAGTCACTGATGTTTTTTACTTGTTTAGTTTAAGACGCATCTGTCAAACTAAAATCTATTTCGGTAGTGTCAGTCAAGTCAAGATTGTGATCTGGAGATTTTGTTTTTATTACAAAAGGATGTCAAACAAAAGAATCTTGACAATGGTTTTGAATACAGTCAGTAAGTAGTCCATTCTTTTTTGATATTTCATTATCATTTGGGTTCACTGACTCGTTATTAGTGTAGTGGTAAAATCGCTAGTCCCAAGAGGTACCGGATCAATTTGTTGTTGGGTTTCTCTGTCTTGAAAATACTCGGAAATAGCTTGAAATTAGAAAGTTGGTGGTGACGATACCCCCGTGCCTCGGAAACCACGTAAAGTCGTTGATCCTGCGCCTGATCACTCATCGGTCATGTCGGACTGCTGTCTCACCGAGTTATTGAGAGTGAAGGAACAGAGAGTGCACTTGTGTATTGCGCACACATCTGGGCACTATAATATAGCCTGCGTACCTGGCTTAACACTGTTGAGAGGGTCGCAATTACCGAAAATCGATAGGAGAATATTATTATCATTTGAGTTCAGCTTTTCAAATGAATCAATAATTGTAGTGAGAAGAATTGATTTTGCTTACACGTCGACATCGGTGACATTTTTAACCGACTGTATATAGTTACAACTTACTCGTAGTTATTTCTAGTTGCTTTGGCAATTAAACGTCTTATAACCGATTTTATCGGAGATAGAAAAGTAGGATTTGATCATTGTCTTACTTTTAAAGTTTTGAAATACTTGGCGCCGGTCTTACTTTTTCTGATAAGCGTTATCTGCCAGATACATCATACAAAATTACGTTTTGTATTTGAATTAGTCGTTGCGTAGTGCTTATTTGACGATTTTGATACAGACTCTTACTAAACTTGCGCAGGCTCGAGTAACCTCACTTTGGGTAATTTTTCTTTTGCTGTTAGACTATCTAACACACTCTTTCTGTCTCTTTCGATTTTAATGAAAGTTAAAGCAACAAATTGATGATTTAATACAGAGTTAAGCACATATAATGCCCATAGGCTTGTATTTTTTTTTCATTTAGGTTGTTTACATTTTCATCCTATTAAATTCTTTCATTCATATTATTTTGTGTATGTGTAGACTCCTCGGTAAACAATTACAGTTCAATGTCGAAATGTACTTATTACGTTAAATATCTTTAAAGACATAAAATAAGGTCGTGTTAGTAACACCATTCGAAAACGGGTGAAATGATTTTCATCATTTTTACTTTGTTGGATTTCACTTGGAATAGAATATCTACTCTGGGACTACTAGTTGATCTATAAGAAATATTCACAAATACAAAAACAATAATGCTTTTGTATATACCATGACCAGTAATCATGTGTGTTTAACAATGATTTATGAATCTGTACACAAGTTGCCATGAATCATACAGTTGTGGTCACATAATTGTCTGTATGAAGACGACTGGTTTGTGTTGATACATTCTGATTGCAAATCCTTTATTTTCTCTCTGTCATTGGGTAGGCAATTAAGTAGGTACAATTGATTGAAATTCATCGTTTTTTAAGTGGTGAGAATGCAGATCTTATTTAAAACATTCTGACTATGATTTAATACTGCAGTCATATTTTTTTACACTTTTCAAAGATTTCCTGATTACTAGAATCGAATATCTCTAAATAGTGTAAAAAATGTGTTTGTTACTTTGATTTTCAGACTTTAGATCGTTGTTGTTAAAAGTCTTTAAATTGTGTTACAAATGGTGAGCATTGATAGTAAAGATTTTTGTTAAATGTTATTTAAATTCCATAAGCTAAAACTTTTTTTTGTTCTTGATTCTCATCAAATTCGCGATAGATTCCAACACAACATGTAACTCAATGGTTGTCTTAAACACTACCTAAAATATACCAACTGTCACTAAATGCGTATGGCTAACTGAAAACCGGTCTATTTACCTACTATTAGCTATTTGACTATTCCGTTATAATGCGTAAAACGTTCACACAATCAAGATGGCACGTTCAGTGCTAACTGTCAATAATTATGGCTCTTACACAGAACCCTTAGTATTAAGCTTCGTTTCAACATGATCAATTATATTAGTAAGTACTCGAGAATACTTCGCAGAAGGCTTTTAGTAATATACTTGTAACAAAGTAAATACATTATCAGAGAAATTGATACCAACAAAACTTCTGGCCGTCTGCCTTTGATGTCTATTTTCAGTTTTAATTATGAAATGTATTATTATTGCTAGATCGAAAATCATAAGAAAAAGCACAAATGCATAATCAGTCAGAAAATTGTTAATGAATGCTATACGTTTATACATAAAGTTTATATCACATAATAAAAGCATATAAAGAAAAATTTACATTCTAAATAAACCAAAAATCACAGTTCTTCTGGACTCATTCATAACCTGTCCAGGTTAATTTTTATTTTACATAAATTAATTATAAGTCGTAGGGAAAAAAATTAAATGTCTTTTGAACTAAATTAAAAGCTACCTAAATTTTTCGTTCTATATAGATTTTTTCCCCTATATTTAATTCTGTACTCGATTCGCCGTGAATCCTAAGTCTTAATCAAATATTCATCATTGCATTAATGAAAATATAAAAATTGTTTAATTCCTAGTGGTTTAAGAAACCTATATTATCATTATACACGTTAACATTCTT
The DNA here is from genome assembly GCA_963584085.1 of Pyrausta aurata. Lineage (NCBI taxonomy): Eukaryota > Metazoa > Arthropoda > Insecta > Lepidoptera > Crambidae > Pyrausta > Pyrausta aurata. Next base: position 2,938,965 of record OY757279.1, read on the forward strand.
TATATATATATAGATTTAAACGTCGTAACTACTTCGCAGTGTCACTTCACCGTTGTATATTAATATTCGATTACTCAGTAGGCCCGATATTATATAGTTACAATAGTAAAAATTAGGCTCTCCAGTTCTTACACTACGTGGAACTAAGATAGGACAGTCCATCACACATTCAGTCTTATGTGGAGATACTTACATCCACAAGGGTGTCACTTCACATTCACGAGAACACAAGAGTGTCTGGTCGTAGATGGAGTGATTGTAAGGTCTGGGTGTTGTGGGCTGGGCACGGCTTCGCGAGGAGATCCGGGCGCGGTGGTCGGGCAGCCCTGGCGCACATTCACCGAGCCAGTGGAGCCAGGACTGCTGACGCGGCCAGAGCCAACGCCAGGGACGAAGCCAGGGCCGCCCCTCTCGAATACGACAGCTCCTCACTTTTGACCACTTCGTTCTGCGCTTTGTCGTACTTGTGCGTCTTTTTTGTGACAGGTTTTACAGTCGTTGTAGTTGTGGTCGTCGTTGTAGTCGGAGATGGAGGCGGGGGCAGCGGCGGCAGCGTCGGCTGCGGCGGCGGAGCTGGTGATTGCTCCTCTGCTTTGCAGCAAACGCGGAACACAAGCTTCATGTTATGCGTCAGACATCGCCCACCGATCCGTCGATGCAAGTCATCTTTACTCGACGTCGATATAAAATAGTAGTCCTTCCCCGGAAGAAACTCTAGACCTCCGGGCTGAGGCGTAAACGGTCTGAATGTTATTGTGAAGAACATCAATTTGTGAGGCTTGTCACATATAGCTATTATACGAGGATTGGGATTCGTTATTCTACACGTATCGTACTCCTCTTTACTGACGTTATAAATTATATATTTCTCCGTGTCTTCTTCAAACGTCCCTGGGGCGTACACGGGACATATTATATTCACTTGATCGTACTCGAACTGAGCGTTCCCTTTATTGAGGTCGAATACGTGATCTGTATTATCTATTCTGAATATACTATTTGTTGTGTTCCAATGTATGTAGAATGACTTAGCGTAGTTCCCCATCACGCTTTCGATGAAGAATATCAGCACTAGTATGGTCCAGGGCGTTTGCCTGAGTCCGAAATAAGCTAGCGACACCATCCTGCCTTCAAACAACTTGCATTATCCGATCGAACCAGCTTGCCGCACAATAGGCGTCGATCTAAGCCCGCCGGACCACAAACTCACACCAATCCATATTCCTGTTACGAAATCCACATTTGGAAATCACAGTTCAACACACACAATCCACACAGAAAACGCACAATTCAATCCGATTTTCGTCACACAGCCGATGAGTCCTCCATGTTTCACTTCACGTTAGATTCTATTCATCGATAAATGTGGAATTTCGAGACGTGGCTTCGGTTAAACGCGTCGAAACGGCCACGAATTGGGGTTTTCCTCACTTATTTTAGTAGTTTAAGATCGCGGGAACACTTTTTGTGTAAGGATATCGTAGGAATAAATCAATACATGACGGATTTTTACAATACTTAGGTGTTCTTTGTATTGGGAGCGAGGGACGCGGGTCGAGCGCTACGATCGTGCCGCGGCGTTGGGCCAACTACTGGTATGTAAAGCTGGCTGGTACGCATGCGGCCTCCCCCCGCGCCCCTCGCAGCCCCTTCCAAACGGTCGCGTTCAGAGTCAGCGAAACTTTTTCGTTATTTTTAACAGCGTTCGTTACCTTTTCAAGGATGCTGGCCGTTTGTAATTTTGTTTTTGGCGCGCGAAATTGTAATTTAACTGTCAAAAAATTGGTTTTATTATTTTTGGAGGTTATGCTTTGGATTTTTTAACAGATTTTTGATGAAGAAGGTTGTGTGTGAAATATTTTTTTGGTGAACGCATCCATAGGCAAAAAAAGAGCTTTACCACAGTCCAAAGCGAGACGTAAACTCATAAAACCAGGGGTCATAGGATGCTTCGCAGAGACGATTTTGAATAACTATAAATACCTTCACACACTTGTATTAAGACAATCAAAATTCTAGTCTTATCTTTTCATTAGGCCACAAAGTATACGAACAATGTTTAAATAAATAAAGAAATGGGTTTGGTATGGACTAAAACCTGTAATTTCTTTGTCAGCTGGTTACAACCTCAGAAATAAGAAGGTATAGATAAGTATACGATGGTTAGCGTAGTCACACCTCAAATTACTTGGAATGGTACTTTTAGATAGAAGCAATTTAAGTTAAACAGGGCTTATTTGTAGAGTGTAATTTTTAAAATAAAGATGCATTGTTTAAGTTCGCGTCCTATGATAGAGTGGCTTAATTTTTGTATTGGAGTAAATATTATAACTGTATTAAATATTATTTCAATGAAATAAATGGCAAAATTAAAAATGACAAAAGTACGTACGAGACTATTAATTTTATTGTGTTCTATTATAGTATTTTTTTCTTAATGATATACCAACTCTTTTATATGAAATAACAGAGTTTTGCAAATTATTTGTTATTTTCCTACAAAATTCAAGATTTAAGTTAGATAACAACTCAAAAACAGACAATGGCATTTCACCCTCAACGTACTATTAGGAATAAAGTCGTGTCTTGAACGGCTGAACCGATTTAGCTTTATAACCAGCATATGGACATAGAATTCTTTTTATTACAACTTATTACTCGATAAAGGGTGGGCCAATTTTTGGTGATTTTTACTTTGCTGTATTTTTCTTGGCCTGGAATAGGATAAAACCTATAAAGCGGGGCCGGGGCGGGACAGGGCCGGGGGCGATACAAAGTTCGCTGGGACCGCTAGTATTTTCATAAAACCGAGTACATTAAAAAGTTGTAGATACCATACTATTGACATTGACATTAATATGTTTATCGTCATGTCTGACATGTATAAATAAGATAGCTACCGGTATGTTTGTTTATTTAGATAATATTTGGTAAGTGTAATATTGATAACGGTACTGACCTACCCAACATAGTTTAGATTAAAACTTTTATTTAAGTAGCATCATTAAGACCAGCTACGAAATGAATTTTTGGTTTTTTATTTAAATTTAACTCGTCAAGTATGAGTGAACGAGACACAATAGAAATTCCATTATTATGCGACTCCCGGCAGTCGTTTGATACCTGACTGATTACTAAAAGTTAACATCTTGCTACAGTCCAACGATTTGATGAAATGTTTAAAAACATAAAGTTACTATTTTCAATATTATAAGTATAAATAATTAAATAGATGAATTATCTCTTATTTAGACTGACACAGTAAAAAATTAAAATACTTTTTAACTTTTTTTTTACTTTTGAACATTTCTCGCTAAAAATACTGAAATTCAGATTGTACAAAATATTAGTTTCAAACAAATCATAAAGTTTAATTACTTAATAACTTGCTTTGTTAAAGTCGGTTCAAATATGCCTGCTTCGTGGTTTACCTTTGCCTTCTAACCAAGCAAACGTATTCACGCTTTCAAAGTACTGGTAGCGCCATCTATTACGATTCAAGAGAACTAAAAACTTGAACAACATGGAATCCCATGAGCCAAAACTGGTTATATTACTGTGAACTATGTAAGAAGAAAGGACGATTTAGGCCTTTTTTATAGAAATTGATCTATTTGATCAAATACTGAACGTAGAGATTTTTAGAACTTATATTCATAAATATTTGTGTGAGTGAAGCAATAAAACAACACCGTCGACAATTATTGTTTTATTTCGTATGAAGTAGTTGAGGGCAAATATGGAACGTCATTTTGTATGTAGTGGTGGACAGCTATCGAGAACTTATTCAAACGCTGTGAAGCAGGCCGTAAGATGAAATTGTAAAAAAGTATGGCATCTCTTTTTTTGAATATAAAAAAGTATTTTTTTAATAAAAAAACAGTGACTAGAATGAAAATGATTACTAATTTTTTTTGTCATACTTACAGCCTGTTTTGCAATGCCTGAATAAGTTCTTAGCATTATCTATCCACTACTTCATACGAAATGACGTTCCATTTGAATTATTCGGTGGTTAGTGCTATTTATGGATGGTGAAACGCGCCCTTATAACATTAAATTTAAAGCTTTCTTCTACCTAATAATTGTATAGATCACATTTTGTTTCTTTCATGTAAAGAATGCAGTGAAACCCAAATACATACAAAACTTCACATCTTCTATGAAATTCATGACTTTAAGCGTGAAAACTGGAAGTTTCTGAATTTCAAGCGTCAACAAAAGTTGCTATTTTAGTTTCAATACTTTTTTAAAGAAAGTATGAGATTATGAACACTATAACTTTTGTAGTATAAAGTGAACGTTAAGCTAGCTCTAGCCCACTAACCTCATTTTCCATAAATTTCTGTATTAAGGGTACCATAGCCGAATGGAAAAAACGGAACCCTAAGTTTCGTACAGTCTGTCTGTCTGTCCGTAAGTCACAGCCACTTTATTATAACTTTGTATTAGCATTACACGGTTGAAAAATAATGACATTTGAGGGTGAAAAATAATGATTTAAATACTAGCGGTCCCAGCAAACTTGGTTCCGCCCCCAGCCCCGTCCCGCCCCGGCCCCGTTTTATGGATTATTTTTATAAAGAAGAATGATTAAGTATTAATTACACATATCGGGTTTTCATTGTTTTTAAGATGTATTCTGCTATTCGGGACGGAAACAAATCCAACAAATCAAAAACCATGGCAATCGGTCCAGCCGTTCTCGAGTTATAAGTGTTGTAACAAACACGAATTTCTTTTATATATAGAAGATATTTGTTGGTTTGTGCTAATTTACAATTAATCATCATCATCATTATCAGCCAAAGGACGTTCACTGCTGAACATAGGCCTTCCCCACAGTTTTCCACATCGACCAATCACAAGCGGTTCACAATTTACAATTGCAAAACCTTAATTTTGAAAGGTTTTTAAACTCCTTTTATAAGTAATCAGATCACTACTAACGATCTCCTATCCTACTACTATTATAAAGGCGAAAGTTTGTAAGTATGGATGTATGGATGTATGGATGTATGGATGTTTGTTACTCTTTCACGTAAAAACTACTGAATGGATTTGAATGAAACTTTACCACAATATAGCTTATACATCAGAATAACATAAAGGCTACAATTTTTGAGGTTTCTAATGTGAGGTCGTAAAAAAACACATTTTTGCGCTACTAGACGGGACGAACCTGAAGTCCACGTGAAGTCGCGGGCAAAAGCTAGTGAGGCTATAAATCTTTCCTGTCGTATTTTGTTTTTATGAGTGTTGTTCTATATGTATTATGTATAGATGTGGTATAGAGAACATGTGAATCCATGTTTTTATTTCATACACACCACAAGCAATATAGAAATCACACAATTACAAGTGACGTTTATGTCCTAATAAAATACGCCATTCCGACATAAATAACGCACGCTATTAAAATCATAACGTAGATTTTAATATCACTGGCTATAAACTTATAAATGTATTTTGATCCAGATTAATATTAGTTAGTTCAAGTATTGTATGTGTCTTGTGTAGTATATTTAATTTCTCACAATTGTGTAGTATATTTCTTTTTCTTTTTATTTATTGGAAGAACACAAACGGTAATGTACAAAATTGTTAACATTGAAATTATTAATTAATTTGTAGATTTAATTAGAAACGTGGCTTGATCTGTCACGGTTTATTTTCTTCATTCATAATAAGCAAAATGAAGTCATATTTAATCAGTCAGGTATCAAACGACTGATGGAATTTCTATTGTGTCTCGTTCACACATACTTGACGAGTTAAACCGACTTCAAAAAGGAAGAGGTTATCAATTCGAATGCATGTTTTTCTTGTATGTTAGTAACCTCGTACCTTAGTATTTGTGGACCGTTTTGAAAAAAATACACCTTCTTATTGGATTCGGGATCTGATGATGGGGTCTTGATGTAATCAAGGAAAACCTAAACCAAACAAAATAGTACAAGCCTACCTTTCTATAAATCACTAAAAATTTGCAAACAAAATTTACTTTTACAATAAATTTAAAAACCGACTTTAAAACTTAAAAAGTCATAAATACCTCTCGACTCTTTAAAGGAAAGATCCTAGAAAGATACAGCTCAGATTCAAAAAAAACATAAACACGGATTTTGTTATTATTTTCAATGTAAATCTCACATCCCACAATCCAGAACAAAGTTTCCCATCAAATTGTCTACACAAATCATTTCCCAGCGATTTGTTTTCAAAACATGAGATTTGACGTAAGCACTGGCTACAGACAGCTAACGCCTAAACCGCTTTCTACATTCGTTAACGTTTGTAGAAACGATTTTATTTATATTTGTAAGTAAAAAATTAGTGGATTAAGATCAGTAGTAAATTAGTAATACAAGATGCTATTGAAAGGGTGCATATCTCTAAGGTGCAACTCGATCCTATTTTTTAAAATCCATACATAAGGCCACGATCTCACTTGACCACAAATAACTATACGTTAGAATCCAACAAATAATTATAAGCAACAGTGCCGAAATATCGGAAGCTCATAAATAATAAGGTACATGGTAGCAATCCCGTATCTAACTATTCTAATGTTAGTGACCATGAAAGTTTAAAACAATTAATAGACGACTTAGAATAATAATAATAATCACTTTTCCTCTTGAAAACACTCAATTTTTTTAATGCGCTTCAAAAAACTCATTAATAGTCATTATTTAAACAGAATCACTGGTGTTAATGCCCATCAGTAGCATTAAAGGAACATGATGATCATCAAATCTGAGAGCTTAGCTCTAAACAATGCAGTTTTTTCTTTAAAAACTCCAAATGAGGCAAAGGCGTGGAACTCGCTGCCCGCGTCGGTGTTTCCTAGTGACTACAATCCGAATCTATTCAAAGTTAGAGTAAACAGGCTTCTTTTGAACAAGCTCGTTCCATCTTCGACTCCGTCTTAGTCGCACTTGGCTTGGTCTGGAGTCAAGAGCAAATCCATACTTAACAAATCTATATATTTCAAAGAAAGTCGTGTTAGTTACTCCACTTATAACTCAAGAACGGCTGAACCGATTTAGCTGAAAATTGGCAGGGAGGTAGTTTAGAGCCAGGAGAAGGACATGGGACTTTTTATCCCGTTGGACGGGACCGGGGCTGGGGTGGGATGGGGCCGGGGCGAAACGGTGGGGAGGTAGCTTAGAACCAGGAGAAGGACATAGGATCCTTTTTATCCCGTTCAAAGGGGCCGGGGCTGGGGCGGGACGGGGCAGGGGCGAAACAAAGTTCGCTGGGACCGCTAGTAACAAATAAAAAAAGACTGTGGAGGTTTCCCTCTGGCCTTCCACACCGCAATTTATGAACCGGGAACTTTCCGCCTTTTAGCGTTAAAAATAAGAGAAAAGACTTAAAACGCGCAAGTCGAGGCTTCTTAAGAATTGTGTATGAGCTCGATGATTTGCGCACGAACATTTCTGAGAAATTGTTTCAGTTAACGCTGTTATAGTCATAGTTTTGTGAATAGTGTAGGTTTGGAGAACTTTGGATTAGAAGTGATGTTTAATATGAGGATTATTGATGAATATTATGATGATTACTAAATAATGAAACGTGTTTCAGGAATATTAAGATTAGTTAGTTAATAAGGCATCTTTAACTTACAATAAAAAGTTACAATCCACAGTCGGGTAGAAATATAATGATTATATTTATTAACTTCATTAAGGCTCAGTTGCGTGATCGATTTAACTCAACTAAAGGTTAAATGTTATTTATGTACTTATTTAAAAAACTTTATTGCACAAATAAAAGTGTACAAAAGGTGGACTTAATGCTAAAAGCATCCTCTCCCAGTCATACCTTTAGGTCATGCAGAGAGATTGTTATGGGTGCAGGAGAGTGTTGTAAATAGATATTAAAATTGCAACAAAATACTAAAGTGTAGAATAATAATATTATACATACCATAATATAATATTGTGCGTGTTTTGAAGAAAAATATTTAACCAAATGTCAAAATGGCTTGACCATTGGTTTTGGTACCACACGGTCGGTTAAGACCATAACATCACATCACGTTTTAACCATCCCAGGACATTATCTTTACAAACCTTCAATACTCATCCCGTTATTTTATTGGTCATTATAAAGAAAGTGTTACTTTCTTGACCCTTTCTCCAACGGTAATTGTTTTATGAAACCTTTACAAAAACCCTTTTAGAACAATAAATGGTTGAATAGTACAAACACACCGACAAACGGACATTTTATTAGTATCGTTTGGCTATTGTTTGCAAAACATCCTTCCGTTAGTCTGTTAGTCATTCGCTATCTTAAAAGTACTGCTACGAATTTGTTGTTAAGAGAAGCTAAAAGTATGTTACAAATTTGTGTTTACTTATCTAGAATTGAAAAAAAAGCTATTAATTGAAGATTTTGTTAGTATTTTTTTGTCGCCCAGTGAGAGAATGCTATTTTATAGTTTAAAATTTTGTCAGAGAAAATTTTGGGGGAGACCTTTGCCCAGCTGTGGGATGATGTAGGTTAATAAAAAAAATTGACAGAGGAAAAACTGTTGTAAAAGTCAGGAAGATTTACACATTAATTTTTCCATACATTTTGTATTCAAACTGATATCTTCAATATAGCATTCATTGGGTGGCTAAACTATAGCAGGTCATGCACATATCTGGATTAGCTTAATCATTCTGTATCCGTCTGTTTTTTGATTTTGTCACAGACAGAGTTCAATTTTAATCTAGAACTAATCCATGTCAAGTGCAAGTGGGCCTAAGTGTCACTAGGTTGTCTGAAAGAAATGGCTTTCAGCGTTAAGACTGTAAAACTTGATAAGAGATGCGTCATGCGTGTAATAAATAGAAGATATAAAATTGACATTTTCTTTGACATTCGAATAACTTACAAATTATAATATAGTCGTTCTGAGAACGCTACTTTTAACGATTTAAATTTTGACACAAAATGTACGAAAACCATTTAAACTTCCTGAATTTCCATGCATTATCTATCAAATTAAAAGCCTCAAAATCTAATTCTCAGAGCGGCTAAATAATACATAAAATTTTGTTTCAAAATATGGTCAAAATGATCACCCATCCTGTTACAGCCACGGCGTGAGTTGTTTAACTTTCGTAATTCCACAAAGAGCCGCCAATATTATTTAGGTAACCATATTACTTACAGATAAATCTCTTTAATTTATCTTCGTGACTTCATTTGTTTTATAGTTATTAGCGCTGACGAACAAAGAACGAGTTTAAATGAAAACGTCAAACTGGAAACGCTTATGTCAAAATAACTCATACTATGAGTGAAAGGAAGAATCGTAGAAGTACTTTAGGTAGAGATAAAGATAAAGATTTACCCGGCCGCGCCCCTGTGCCCCAAAGGCAAAGTCTCAATAAAACGGTTTACATAAAAATATGATTGATTGGCTCAGATGTATAAAGATTTGCGGTTCACAATAGTACCTACCTATTATTTTCGGGTATCATTCCCAAGAAAGTCTAAAGACCGCATTTCTTTGATTGTTGGATATTGAATTTAAAAAAAAAAACTTAAAATAATACCAAGTGATTAAAATTATTGTAGCTTGTTATTTTTGTGTTTAGGTATCTTATTTTTGAATTAATCATTTCACCAAAAAGGAATAACACTATTGTTTACAGTAAAGCACAGTTACAGCTTACAGTTGTTTACAGCAAAGGAAAACTGATTTTACAATGATTTTTTTTCTCCCAAACTTTCGCATTTATTAGTAGGAAGTAGGATACCTGATTCTGCAGTAGTACCTCTTACTAATAAAGCGATATCTATGCTTTTTTCGTAAGTTGCTAATTATGACTAAACTAACAAATGTTTGACGTGAATATTAAAACCTTTTGTTTTCGCCTACGTTTAGCTAAATGTGTTTGTACCTAATAAATTATTGTACAGGGCCTACCGCAAAAGCTATATTTTATTCTATGTCTTTTTTGTTTTGTTAGCATTGAACTCCTGTTACTGGCGTACGGAACTGACATCACCAACAAATTTTGTGCTCCATGAGTTGATGACACAATCAACAAATTCATAATCCGAAGTTCTAATTCAAAATTCTATTTCTTATTCTAAATCAAGGAAAACGTCACAATCTTGTCGTCGTATTAGCGACAGTTTTTTTGCTTGGCATAGCTTTTCTATACGTAGTAGTAACAACTCACTGTTTGTTAGCCAATTTTATAGGACGTCCATTGTCCACTGCTGAACATTGGCCTTACTCACGGTTTTCGGTTGTTGTCGGTGATACTTAATGAACATTATAATTCAATATTAAAACGACTTTATGATGGGTTCCTTCTCACTATCGACTAATAAGCACTAACTAACCAACGAATGATTATAATATGAACGTTGTTTCGTATGAAGTATCTGGCAGGTAACACAAACCAGAACGTATTTAAAATATTGCGAAACAACCTTTTAGTGTGTAAAAATTGCTTTCCTAAAAAATACTGAGTAAGTCGCACTTGCTTGGTCTGGAGTCAAGAGCAAACCCATACTAAATTAAAAAAGAAAATACTTTTGTTCCATAGAACACAGTTTTTTTATGAGCCTGAAGTGTCTCACTTCAGGGCAAAGGCCTCACTACCCTTTTTCCACTCTCTACGGTTTCAAAAATTGTCATTATATTTTTTTCATTTATTTAACAGTAAACATACTGACTTACAGTCGGCCAAAGCGTCAATATGCTAGCTAGTACACAGTAAAAATGGTCAAAAAAATACAATATAGAAATCAAATAAGATACATCAGAATTACAATAGCTTATGTCACCAAAATTAAATATAATGTCAGAAGAAATACACATTAGAGTCAGTCAGAATCATTAAAAGTAATCAAATTATTATGTCAGTTCAGTAATACTACTTTGAAAACACTCAGAAGACAAACTATCTATGTATAAAACAGCTTTGTGCATGCATTGACCAAAGCTGTCTGCTAATTGTCAATATCATAGTCGTCGGCTAGTATATCCCCTATAAGCCGTAGAGCCTGAACGGTGGGAGCATTCGCGGCGTACTTTGTGCGCGCTGAGGGCCAACACAACAACACAACACAATCATAAATTCAATTAACATATGTAACGTTACGTAACGACCTCAGTGGAGTAGTGGCTAAGCACGACGTGTTTCAAGTCGCCACACCGAGGTTCTTCGATTCCTAGTCGGGTCAATATAGGAATCATAATTTTCTATGTTGTGTCGGGTCTGGGTGTTGAGGTACCACCGTTTCTGATTTCCTTAACACAAGTGCATAAGCTACCTACTTTGGGATCAGAGCAATGTATGTGATTGGTCTCCAATTTTTACTAGCTTAAGGTCGAAAATCCAAACACACACTCACACACACACACGCACGCACACACACACTGCGGCACTGGTTGGCTGGGATTTCGCAGTTATCCTAGTGTTTTTTTTTTGTTTTGTTTCCTCTCGTTTTAACTTTTTTGTGTTATCTATAATTTTGTCTTTGCCTGTAATTTATGTGTTATATTGTGTATGTGTGTGTTTGTGATGTTATGCCATTAAATACTTTTTCTTTCTTTCTTTCTTTCATTGCAGACATTTGGGTAGGTTGATTTGTTATCGACAAACAGACCGACAAAGGTTTTTTATTACTGCCATTATCTTTTGTTTCGGAGACAGTTTCATTCTTTCTAAGGGATATAGTTAAATCATAAAACCCTTGCAATTACGTAAAAAGGGTTTAAATGAGATTTCAAAAAATATTTATTGACATTTTTGTTTGTAAAATTGCTAGGGAATTCCGGTAGTGTAAGTAATTTTGGTCGTTTTATGACTTTATTGTGCCGAATTTCTCCGTTATTCCGAAACTGTTTATGTTATTTTTACAATAGGGTCCCGTTGCACTATAGTTCCTTTTTTAGGGTTCCGTAGACGAATGGCAATAAACGGAACCCTTATGTTTCGTCAAGTCTGTCTGTCTGTCTGTCCGTCCGTATGTCCATAGCTGGGCACCGTTAATCAAATAGTTAACTTCGTTAATCGTTAATCCGTTAAAAAAAAAGTTAGCTTCGTTAAACGTTAAATCGTTACATTTCGGAAGAATTAACGCAAGTTAACGTTAATCGTTAATCCGTTAATATGTGTATTTTTTTTTAAATCGTTGCGTTAGTGAACTTATAAAACCTGTTGGTTTAGGTTCTGGAAGTAAACAGGTTAGGGACAAAACAAAATACTTGTGTAATTCAAATGTGTAATTTAATCGTCGGGCATTTGGTGCATATTTTCCTTCATGCACATTGACATGTTGAAGCTCTCATCTGGGTGCCAATTCGGCTAATTCTCGAGTCTTCACTGAGTTGTGCATCACTTGTACAACGAGAGTGCTTTGATACACCTCGCTATTCTGACAGCGGCTCCTGAAGTGACTTTGTCGTGCTACAGTTGTGAGTGGTTTTCTGCTTACTAATTTGACAGCTTTTTGACATTGATAATTCATCATCATCATCAGCCGAAGGACGTCCACTGCTGAACATAGGCCTCCCCATGGCTTTCCACAACGTCCAGTTGTGAGCGGTCTGCATCCAGTGCGATCCTGCGATCTTTACAAGGTCGTCTGTCCATCAATCTGGGACTTTTCTGCCCCAGCGGCCATTAGTACCACGCGCTATGTGCCCTGCCCTAGGCCACTTGAGCTTACTGATTCGCAGGGCTATGTCCGTTACCTTAGTTCTTCTACGTATCTCCTCGTTTCTGATTCGATCTCGTAGAGAAACACCGAGCATAGCCCTCTCCATCGCTCGTTGTGTAATTTTGAGCTTCTTTATGAGGCCCATAGTTAGTGACCACGTTTCGGATTCGTATGTCATCACTGGTAACACACACTGGTTGAAGATTTTTGTCTTCAGACACTGAGGTAATTGAGACGAGAAGACGCTCTTGCGCAGTTTCCCGAACGCTGCCCAGCCGAGTTGGATTCTTCGATTGACCTCTTTCTCAAAGTTGGACCTCTTCCTAATTGGATTACTTGTCCCAGGTAACTAACTCCCAGGTACTTCGAGAATTAAGTTCCCAACAGATACCGGAGTGGATACAACACGGGAGTTCGACATAATTTTCGTCTTTTCCGTATTGATTATAATATATTATCATCGGTAAACCGGAGGTGTGTGATGTATTCGCCATTGACGTTTATGCCGAATCCTTCCCATTCCAGGAGCTTGAAGGCGTCTTCCAGTGCCGCTGTAAACAGTTTCGGAGATATAACGTCTCCCTTTCTACACCTCTTTGCAGTGGAATCGCCCTCGTATTCTGTTACTGTACCGACATGGTGGCGTTGTTATACAGGCACTTTAACACCTCTGTATACCTATAGTCAATGTGGCACCGCAGAAGAGACCGAAGCACCGCCCAAGTTTCGATCGAATCAAAGGCCTTCTCATAGTCCACAAACGCTAAGCATAGAGGCATATAAAACTCCTCGGACTTCTGTATAATTTACCTAAGCGTATGGATGTGGTCTATGGTACTATACCCTTTTCGGAATCCGGCTTGTTCGGGAGGCTGGAAGTCATCAAACCTACGTGCGAGATGATTCGTGATGACCCTTGAAAACAGCTTGTAGACATGGCTCAGGAGTGAGATGGGTCTATAGTTCTTTAATAAGGTTTTGTCTCCTTTTTTGAAGAACAACACCAACACACTCCTTTTCCATGCCTCAGGCGTGATGCCCTCTAGCAGCACGGAATTAAACAGCTTCTGAAGAACTTTGAGTACCGGAGACAAATACTCCTTAATAATTTCAAAATACTGTATCAAAATTTATAAAAATTACAAACTAAAAGCGATCCTCGTTTTAATGTTAAAATGTTTTCACCCGTGGAAAACAGCCGTTCAATTGCAGTACTTGAGGGTATAGCAGTATTGTATTTAATGAATAGATTCATGAATATCTGTTTCCTGAGAAATGCAGTATCATTGAACGAGTCTTTTGATTTCATGTCCAGCCACATTTGAACGAGACTTTGCGCTTTGCGCTAAACACACGCTCATATCCAATAAAGATCAATTTGTTTTAGATTTAAAAAACAGTTTCAGCTTACTAGATCTTGCCCCCACCGACGTAGAGGAACAATATAAAAATATTAGAGAGACCATTCGAGTAACTTGTAACAAGATAAAAACACGGAAAAGAAAAGAACAGAAGCTCAATACTAACACAAAGACGCTCATAGAGGAAAGACAGAGATTAACTTTCAGCACTCCGGACTATAAAAGGAAAGATAGAGAAGTAAAACGAGCCATAAGACGGGACCTGCGCAACTACAACCTCAGCTTGATTACATCTGCCCTAGAACACAAAATCTCCTTGAGGTCCGCAAAGCAGGGATTAGAGGTAGGAAAGTCGACTTTAACCTGTCTGCGAGACTCAATGGGTATCAAGCACAGCAGTAGAGATAAAATTATTCAGATTTGCACAGACTTTTACAAACACCTTTACTCCAGCGACTCCAATATCCCACCAAATGAAGGGTATTCCTGTGCAGAAAACGTTGCGCCCATAACTGACTCTGAAGTGCACGCGGCGTTGATAAATATGAAATATCGAAGAAGCCCCGGAGAAGACGGCATTACAACAGAGTCGTTAAAAGTAGGAGAACCCGCACTTTTAGGGCACATCACCAACCTATTCAACTCAATCTTGCAGTCCGGGTCACTTCCGAAACAATTCTGTCATTCAAACATCATAATTCTACATAAAAAAGGAGACAAAACAGATATCCAAAACTACCGACCAATTAGCCTTGTCTCTCACCTTTACAAGGCATTCATTAAAGTTATCGAAGGCCGCATCGCAAAACAGCTAGATTCCCACCAACCTCCAGAGCAAGCTGGGTTCCGCCGGGGGCTCTCCACAACTGACCATCTCCATGCCATTAATCAAATTATAGAAAAGCACATTGAATTCGGACTTCCACTGTACATGGCATTCGTGGACTACTCCAAGGCTTTTGACAGTATCAACCATCCAGATATATTCACATCCCTTTTGAACCAAGATGTTGAACCCACATATGTGAAACTGCTACAAAACATCTATATAGCAAGTACTGCAGCTATTAAAATCCATACGGCAGGGCCTACCTTCAAAATCCAGAGAGGCGTTAAGCAAGGAGACCCACTATCACCAAAACTTTTCACAGCCACATTAGAAGAGGTATTCAGGAAACTGACATATAAATGGGAGCAGAGGGGTATTGTTGTCGGCGAGAAAAGGATGACCAATCTCCGATTTGCCGACGACATAGTACTGTTTGCCACCTCTCCCTCAGAACTGAGCAGCATGCTGGAAGATCTGAACACTGCTAGCCTCGGGGTTGGACTTCGGATGAATAGGGAAAAGACCAAGGTGATGACAAATAGCATCAAGCGCAAAATATACGTGGGGGAAGCCGAAATGGAATACGTCGATGATTACGTTTATCTAGGCCAAATAGTTTCATTCCAGGCAAGACAAGAAAAAGAGATTGCTCGACGCATCGAAAATGCCTGGAAAAGCTTTTGGTCTTTCAAGAACTTTCTCAAAGGTAAATCGCCGTTATGCCTTAAACGTAAAATCATGGACATGTGTATTCTGCCAGTGCTCACGTATGGCGCCCAAACATGGTCTTTGACCGCTCGTCAGAGGTCCAATCTTGAGGTCTGTCAGAGAGCAATGGAGCGCAGCATACTAGGCGTAAAATTATCTGACCGCATCCGGAACACCACACTGCGCTCCACAACGCTCTTAACTGATGTCTCGCACAAAGCTGCCCAACTGAAGTGGGATTGGGCTGGTCATGTCAGCCGCATGCCGGAAGACTTCTGGGCCAAAATTTGTACCCAGTGGACCCCCCTAAATGGAAAACGGCCACGTGGTAGACCCAGAAGACGATGGCGTGACGAGTTAGACATGTTCGACAAAGACTGGGAAATAAGTGCCCAAAATCGTGGGGACTGGAGAAAGGGTAGGGAGGCCTTTGCCCTGCAGTGGGACACCACAGGCTCTTAATAATAATAATTTGCGCTTTACTCGTTAGAGAGTTGGAGCTTTTTGATTTTTCAATAGACTGAGAGACAGAATTATCCAAAAACTTACTTGTCTGCACCTGTTTTTCGCGCTGCGCCGCGGTGCCGTGCGGTAAACAGTAGGCATTGGATTAACGATTAACGGACTTAACTGC
Organism: Pyrausta aurata; assembly: GCA_963584085.1. Taxonomy (NCBI): domain Eukaryota; kingdom Metazoa; phylum Arthropoda; class Insecta; order Lepidoptera; family Crambidae; genus Pyrausta; species Pyrausta aurata. The sequence continues at coordinate 2,955,184 of OY757279.1, forward strand.
ATATTAACGGAAGTTAACGTGTCCGTTAACATTTTTTAAAGTTAACTTAAAAGTTAATCCGTTAATCAAAATGTTAACTTCGTTAATTAACGATTAACGGATTAACGAGTTAATGCCCAGCTATGGTCACAGCCACTTTATTCTGAAACATGACACAGCTGAAGAGAAAGTGTTGTGTGGACAGCTAGATAATAAAAACTAATCTTTAGTTTAGAGTTGAGTATTTGAACTCCTTATTGATACCAATAAAAAGTGAGACAAGAAAGATGGCGACTAGTATGTTCTAAACTCAACCTTATATTTCTGTGTTAAGGTTAATTTTCGTTACTTTTGGGGTTATTATTATAAAGTATGAAAGGTGACGCATGCGCGAATGTAAGAACAATCGGGTTATTGTCGCTTACTGAACGAATGTTATGTTTTAGCAAATGGTGTGTGGTTTTTGAAAGGGACCATGGTTCAAGAAATTCTTAGGAAATCGTGGAAAGAAGATTTTTTAAATAAATTTAAGTAGATCTAGAGATTTTGTAGTAAATATAAGCTCTCAGACTTTATTTTCAATATTTCATGTTAACGAATTTTCATACTAACTGACTGATTATTCCTAAACAAGATGGTTAAAAAATGCTTTTGATGAATTAATTAAGTTGATTATAAAAATTTTTTACTTGTCCCATATAGGCCAAGGTTATTTAACTTGGGACGAGTTGATGAATTAAAGTTTTTAAAACTGAATCTAGAAGTACTTTAAATTTTTCCTCAAAATTAAACTTCACCTCATTTAAAACATTGCAAAACTACCATTGGATCTTACTATTGTTCTTCTGAAAGCAACTTCGTTCAAAGAAGAACATTCATGCTAGTGGCTGGCAACATGTGGCTTGCAAATGTTGTTTTTATATTTACCTATGTAAATAAATGAACTAAACTGCTAGTGGTCTGCTATTCCTTTCTTATTTTCAAAGGTATTGGTTGAGCTGTGACACCTATGAGTCTTTTCTTGCCTGCATTTTGCAGTACATAAGTAAAACGAAAATTGAGACTTAGTAGTAAGGATTTAGTTTTTCACAGTAATTGTATCGGTTTCATAACGAATCTTTTTATTTTCTCATAAATAATGTTTTCTTACCGCAATCCATTGTTTTTTCTCTTTCAATTGTTTTAAATATTTATTAATTTTAGGTACAAAACATCGTTTTTTTTTGTTAATATACGAACCGGTCATAAAATGTTGCTGACCCCTGATCTAGGTGAAAGTCTGAAGCACGTTGTTAGAACTTCAAGTTGAAGCCAATGCTGACTAGATTGTTTTTGCAACTTATTCTAACTCTATTGGTTTAAAGTTCTTACTTAGCTTCTAGCCACTTATCCAAATATTTTGTTAGAAAAGCACTTCACATGTTAGATAAATAATTATTGAGAGCGATCGCTTTATTACTTTACAAATTAAATGGTTTCAGTCTAAAATAAAAGTGATTATACAGAATTGATAAAAACACTTTACGGACTTTTTTCATGCACATTTATTCGACACATTTGGAATGCTTTACAGCATCTGTAGTTTAAAGCAGACTATAGACCCACCAAGTTATCTGTACCGCTACCATGAGTTTACGTCGGTTTTACTCGCTAGCGACGACGTCACTTTTTGTATGGAAAAAAATAGTCCTGCAAGTGACCGCTAGGAACGCTGTGCAATTTTCCATATACTTTTTTTACGTAGTTGCTAGCGAGTAAAACCGTCGCAAACTCATGGTAACGGTACTGAAGAATAACAGAGCGGCGCAACGAAAAGTGTTGCTCTTTAATTGACAAAAATAAACACGTCTGGATTTATTAATACTAGCCGTAAAAACATGATGATAAATGAGGCTTTAGAGACATGAAATTTAGTGCACAATGCTGGTGGAATTAACGAGGCCTGCCAAACGGTCTTCCGTTGTTGTGAGGGGTCTACATCCAATGGACAGACGACCTTGTGAAGATCGCAGGATCGCACTGGATGCAGACCGCTCATAACCGGTCGTTGTGGAAAGCCATGGGGGAGGCCTATGTTCAGCAGTGGACGTCCTTCGGCTGATAATGATGATGATGATGATGATGACATCCAATGTGATCCTGCAATATTTACAAAGCGTCTGTCCATCTTGTCAGTGGACGTCCTTCTCTGCAACTTGCACCCTTCCCATTGCCACTTTAGCTTACTGATTCTCAGAGTTATGTCCGTTACCTTAGTTTTTCTATGCATCTCCTCATTTTTGATCCCGTATAGAAACATCGAGCATCCGTTTTATTCCATGTAAATTCATATTTCAAATACGCGGAAAGGATAAACGGATTTAAATAAATCATGTTAGCATATTCACAGAGTTATTTCAGGGCATACCACATTTATCTGAATTAAATTAATACTGAAATAGTTTAAATAGTTTGTTGCTGGTTAAGTTTAGCTGCAAGATTAATGTAGTAGTATGTTTTCTATTATAAATGCTAATAAGAAATTGTATGAAACGTCATCAAACTGTAGTGTAGTACATAAATATATTTTATTTTACTTTACTTAACACGTGAAACCTAATTTTATAAAGATATTTAATCGCATTCTTAATCAATAAATGAACAGTCTTTATTCAGAAGTCGTGGTTTCAATTAGTCTCCTAATACCTCCCGTACATGGCGACCCTGCCAGGATCCACGGGATCGCGCGCTCGGTTATTTGACGCGGCTGACTACCATATCGAGAGTATACTTTTATTAAGCAGTGTTAATTATTTAAAGTGGACTATGGCTGAACAAGTGAATAATAAGTTCGCGTACGAGTCGGACGACTTGCTGTCTAAACCAAGTGAAGAAAGTTTTTCTGTGAACTCAACATGGGTAGCGGAAAATCCAAGGAAGAGATAATTATTGCCCAAAACGCTGCAGGAGGGTCCAACGAAGCTACAGCGACCGATGTAAAGTACCATATGTCCAGGACGAATCTCATATTAACATGCATTCTCTTTATCATTTTTGTGGGCATACTCTACGTCACATACAAGCTGTATAAAAAGTGCCATTATCGATGGATGACGCAACATATTAACAGAGTGGCATTAAGAAGTTCTATTTTTCGACGGCCCCCGGCTCCAGAAGTGTCTAGTGGTCCCAACTGCGCGTATCGGGTTCCGATTCCGAATAAACCCCCCCCTAGTGTTGTGTGAAAAACGTTAAAGAAATAGTGCGCGATACTTTCGGCAAGTGTTTTTTTTTTTTACGTGGCGTCAACGAACTCGTTATAGTTAAAAATGAACTCTAAGTATTTAATCATAGTGTTATTACTCGTATAATTAATCAAGCATAAAATATAAATCAATTGTATGTACACAGGTACTGAAATATGAATATGAACTACGTTTTGGTGGTAAGTTATGGCAATTATTTTACAATCATTATATAGTGAATTAAAAGAGATTAGAACTTATTTAATTAAAATAGGCCCTAAGAGGAGGCAAGGTGATATTTTAATAAATAAATTAGAGGCGGCTAATACAGTATATGAAAAATATAATAATTGGATAGATACTTATAAAGGTGATGATTCAGACATATTACATTTTTGTAATAAGTTTTTAGTTTTGTATGAAGAAATTGTGGATTTGTGTCAAAGTAAAACATCGACAAGTGACGAAATAAATACTACCATGTCGACCTTTGAATTGAAAACGGCTTTAAGTTTATTGCCCTGTATGACAGATACAGAGGCCAATACTAAACAATTAATCGATAACATAGAGTACTATGATTCTTTACTGGAAAATGAAAAATGTAAACAGAATTTAATTAATTTTGTACTTAAAAGCAGATTGTCTCAAGCTGCGAAATTAAGATTAAATTCAAGTTATCCAAGTGTAAGTGCATTAATTAATGACATGCGAAATGAACTTTTACCGCGAAAGGCTTATTATTGACTTTTTTTTTTAAATCGGTAGTTAAATACATTTTCTTACTCTCTTCCTACAAAAAAGAAACTTCAAAACAAAGGCAAGTTTTATTATGAATGATTAATTTACAATGATTTTGATATGCAACTAGCGGTCCCAGCGAACTTCGTTTCGCCCCCAGCCCCGTCCCGCCCCGGCCCCGTTTTATGGAAATTTTCTTTGCTATAAACCTCACGGAGCCCGAGACCTTTCCAACAAATGCAAAACCGTGGAAATCGGTTCATGCGTTCTGAAGTTATATAGCGTCAGAGGAAGGAAAATCCGACTTATTTTTAAAAAGTAGAATGATTAAGTATTCATTGCACATATCGAGTTTTCATTGTTTTTAAGATGTATTCTGCTATTTGGGACGGAAACAAATCCAACAAATCAAAAACCATGGCAATCGGTCCAGCCGTTCTCGAGTCATAAGTGTTGTAATAAACACGACTATATAGATTTGCGACAAATATCTTTTTTGGACATACTATGCCAAAGTGACATTCAATTGAAAAAAAAAATGAAAATTACCTCCATTCTAGGTTTTGTAAATAGTAAATGTTCATGTTCTTTTGATATTTAGTTACTGAAAAAAAGATTCTTGGCCGTGTGGTCACCAGCAACAAACACAAATGGTTATTATATTGTTTTACGACCAGGGCCCTGTTTAATAAACATTACAATTCGACAATTTTGTAAATAACTTACATATTTGTTAAGTTTTATTACAAGTGCTGTTTAATAAACCTTACAAATATGTAGAAAATCTACAAGTAAAAACCTTACAATAATTGTAATTATAAATGCTGTTTAATAAACATTTACATATGTAGAAAACGCCTGTAGAATTCGATGACAAAATTGTAGTTACAAATTTGTAGTTGTAAGTTACAATTACATAAAATGTAAGATTTTGCTGTCAATTATTTTTTTTATTAACGAGGGTGGATTCATAAATATTAAGTAGCATAATGCTTTATAGAGTACTTTTTTATTTGTTTGATACGTAACGAAAGTCATGGAGCATAGTAACAAAATATTGATTCTGTCTCTAATATATGAGAATAAGGATATTTTATTCGGTAGGTTTAGTGAAACACTTACTCGATGGTAGTTTTGCTGACCCGAAATTTTTCGTTGAAGGTAAAATCTGTCACATTAAAACTAAAGTTTATCCGTTTACGAAAAACTCTCCGCTGCCGTTCACTTATATACTCATCATCACTACTGTCACTACTTCCACTACTCGTTGTTAGGACCATTTTTATATATTTATTTCGATTTTCTTTACTTATTATGTCGAGGCAAAGAATTGTAAATTTCTGACACAAGGCGAGTCTACCTGTCGGAATTGTAATACAATTCACAAAATATGTAAACTTGTAACTACAATTATGCGTTCAATAAAGCAGTTTTCCCTACAAATATGTAAATTGTCACCTGTAGAGAGAAAATGTTTATTGAACAGAAACTTGTAAAATTGTAGCTACAATTCTACAATTTTGTAGATTTTCCACCATGGTAAATTTGTAACTTGTATTCTTTATTGAACAGAAACTTGTAGAATTGTAGCCTGTAATTTACAATTACAATTTACAATTTGTAATGTTTATTAAACAGGGCCCAGCACTACTGTTCGTCGCGAACATTGTAACGCGACACATACCATTATTTTTATACAAACGTGTGTATGCATTTGTTTAACAAATGCCATAAACTTTGCTTTAAAATATAAGGAGAATTGCGGCTTTGGGAGTTAAAATTGGCAGCTAAATATTCACAATTTTACTTAAGCAACTGTAGTGGCCTATCCCAGATTCACATGGCATGGGTATAGATTAAATTTTGATTGATAAATTATTAAAGTTTTGTACAAGTAGATAAACCTAGCACAAGTAGCTTTTTTATATTCTTTTAAAACCACGTGAAAATCCGTGCACCAGTAATGAATTCATCGCGTCAGATTAGACCTAGTGAAATACTTTGTTAAATATTATTTATTATTAACACATAGTTATTTTCATTATATTTTTAAGGTTTAAAAGCACTTATAGCGATTTTTACAAATATGTCATTACTTAATAGAAGTAACAAAATTTTCACATTTAAGTCGCAACAGGTTTTATTTAGCAAATTCTAAGACAATGAAGAAGATTTAAAAATATGTACCTGGTACAAAATACAGAAAGTACTTATTAAAGATTTATTTCACTTACTGTGCATCTCTTCAGAGAGTAAACAATAGTTGTCTACTGACAACGATAAAAAGGGTTGTTTCAAAAAATCAGTTTCTTTTAAAATTTTCACTAAAACACCCTTTTAATAAATTTCTAAATACTTTAAAAAATGCCATCAAAAGAAATAAAGGCGAATAACTTGACAATAGGAATCTGCAAAAAATATACGATGCCCTAACAAAAATATTGAATTGTCATTACGCAGTTAAGATTGCCCAATTTTTCCTTTGTTGACGCTGAAAGAGCATTAGTGATGTGCTTTTGTCGATACTTAAATTTACTTAATCGAGATATTTTTTGTCCGTTGATTTTTATTCCTTGAATACTTTTCTTTTCAGATTAGGAGTCTGTTCAGCATCGACTAAAAAGCACTAACTCACGAATAATTTCAAATATGAAACGTCATTTCGTATAAAGTATTGGACAGATGACATTAACCAGAACTTATTAGGACATTGTAAAACAGGCCGAAAAGTTTTTATTTTCATAACAAGTTTTTGTGAGTAATCACCATTTTGGTATGGTAATTTGTGCTTTACGCCAAAGACACAGGATTGACTCTGTGATGATTGGACTCTTAACAAAAGGATTTTTAAAACTTTACCTGCATTTTACAAGTACCTAGCTACATAAAAAAGGTTTTTACAAGTAAGCACATGTCAATTTATAGAAATTGGTCGGTTTTATGTGGTATCATAGAAATAAGAAAGAGAAATGGTGAATATAGAGCAAACTATTCAAATGCATAGTTGACATAGTAGCATTCGTATGTATTCGCATGAGATATATCTCATGAGATATTGCATTTTTTTGTTTATTATTAGTTTGTTAATTATATTGTTGAGTCATATCCACTCTTACTTATTAATCGATATCGATGAAGCACACCTCTCTACACCAAAGCCATTAGCTGTATCGGCGAGACACCGATCAATCATAATCATCTATTGTCAGGGTTTGCCCATCGGAAAACGCACAGTGATGGAAACGGTTGTCTGGGCAGACCGGATTGTCTGGTAGTAATGCGAAATATTGATATCGATAGAAGTATGTAATAAATGTCATACAGCGTCGCATGTTAATATCTCAGATCACAAAGTAAGTGGCTAAAGGACTGTGACTAAGAGAATCAGAAAAAAAAAATATTTAAAAACTTTATTGCACAAATAAATGTGTACAAAAGGTGGACTTAATGCTAAAACATTCTCTCCCAGTCATACCTTTAGGTCATTGTAAAAATTGCGGTAGTATAACAAAACAAAGCAAGAATGGGTGTGAGGTTAGTTATTAGTTATTTTCATAGACATTTTAAGCACTACATCATTATTATTTGCATAGAATGTAGTCATAATAATATGCGCTATTGCAATTTTATTAAACTTTGCCTCAACAAATTCTCTTTTGGCTATAATAAAAAAAACTCAATATCATTAAAAGCTATAATAGCCTAATGTGCTATTCCAATGTTTGAATTATATCATTATAAAATTTTGACAAAATCCATTCAGTAGTTTTTGCCTAAAGGAGTTTGACAAACATTTATACGTCCTCACAAACTTATATTTGTGGGATTTCTCTAATCTTTAATGTCTCAGTTATGATAAACAGGCATCGTCCCGATACAAAATTATCAAAGTTTTAGCAAACCCTTGAAGGGACAGAAATGTTTGAGATTCTTGAATATTGGACAGTGAATTGACGTTTTGGGAACTAAGGCTTAGTTGCACCATCTTAACACTTTAGTACGCAGTAAACGCCTTAAGGCGTGATAACAATATACATTACTATAGCTACAATTTAATTAACTGCCTCGGTGGCGCAGCGGTGAAAGGGTAGCATTTTAAAGCGACGGCTGCGCCAGAGGTCCCGGGTTCAATTCCCGAGTCGGGCCAAAAATATATACCTGGGTTTTTCTGTTTAGATATTCTCAGGGTAGTTTGGAAGTTGGCGGTTTTTCTTCACCCCCGTGCCTCGGGAAGCACGTAAAGCCGTTGGTCCTGCGACTGATCTCTCTCCGGTCGTGTCAGATTGCTGTCCCATTGGACTATGAGAGTGAAAGGAATAGAGAGTGCACCTGTGTTTGCGCACACACTTGTGCACTAGAATATGTCCCGCGCAGTCGGTTAGTTGTTGTGACTGGCCACCAAAGTCGAAATTGGCTTGGGGGACTAATATAATTATTATTGTGTCTGGATTACTGTCTTCTAATGTGTTAACCTAAATATAACCATGGGCTAGGTTTATGCGTATATTGTTAAGTAAGTTGCAGCATGAAGTTTGATAGCTTTAAACCTTCCTCAATTAGAAAGCTTTCTGCAATCACCAGTTGAATTGTACAACTTCCTGACATTGCAAATTTTTCTACACATTTTCTGTCAAAATTGAATAGGTACGTCAAAAAATCAATCTCAGACCGGCTAAAATAGGTATTTTCAAAGATTTCTTTCTCTGTTTATACTTTCGCATAACTCGTCCCAACATCACTCGTCCTAGATGGACTAAAAACTTTTGGGCCGAGTTTGAGAATCGCCCTATTAACGAACACCCAAAATGAGCCAACTGTTTCTATTCCAATTATTTAAAATACTGATTATCCTGCATTAGCCGGTAAATTATAAACAAAAGTTAAACTCCAAACAAATTTCATTACGAATCAACTCGACCTCTGGTTTGATCATTTAAAAAGTTTTCGGCCTTTCGAAGTAGTATTTTCAAATCTAGCCATCCTTGTCACTCTTATAAACATTTCTTCAAGACTAAAAGAGATGGATGTATCTGAAAATTAAGTCTGAAAGAGTAGAGATTTGTCCACGGTCTCTGTTCGAATCCTTGTTTAAGCTTAATGGATTGTTAATTATTAGCTCTTATTTCTTGGAGTTTAGGTTCATAATCGTTAAGCAGTTATATGAGAGTGTTAGATTTTTTTTTACCTTAAACTAATGACTTTTACTTTGTATAGTTTCTGCTTAATTAGGGCCAAGTGCATTGTTCAGATTGGCCTAACTCTGGGTTATAGATATAGTGCTGTCAGAAAGAGGAAACGTTTTAACCCTGAGTAAAATTCTGCAGTTAAAGTACATACTTATAGGTAGGAGGTAAATCTTATACCTCTAAGAACTGGCTAGTTAAATAAATACCAAAAGGGCTTCTAAAATTGCGATAAATTCAATTATGTCAAGCAGAATCTTAAAACGTATTGAATTAAACGAAGAATATATCTGGCTATAGCTACCAAAACTTCAGTTTTTTTTTTTGGAATCTCACATACCCTTCTCGTACATTTACATTTTCTATCAAAATCTAAACAGCAATCCATCAGGATTACTTACACAAACACTTCTCTGACACTACCGGTCCCCTGCGACTTCGTTCGCGCGTTTTGGATTAACACTGTTTCACATAGGTTTCAGTGCAATGTTTTTACCAGCCTTATCCTCAATAAATAAGCTAACTAAAAAAATATTAATTACTTGATTTTTGTTTTTATAGTTTTTTGTCACATACAAAATTGCAAAATTTATCAGGCTTGTTAATGTGACGGTTGCCGAGTGGTATGCATACGCCCGGATAGCGTAAGACACGGGGTTCGATTTCTTGTCTGTCACAGAGTCACGATTGCTTTTTACAAGCGCAATTATACGAAAATCTGACGAAACGAAAATCTGACGAATCGATAATAAGGGAAAAAATATTTCTTCAAATCGGACCAGTAGTTTCCGAGATCAGCTCGTTCAAACAAACAAACTGTTTAGATTTATAACATTGGTATAGAACTACCCTATTAAATTTTGCTGTCTCTTAAATTCTTCTACTTAAGGTATTTTTTACCGTGATTTTTGATTATACGAAAGTAAAAAAAAATACTAGAAACGGAATGTGTCACATGTCATGTCCAACATCAAAATTTCATTTAATCCCTTGATGATGATAAGTTACAAGTTAGGGTAGATACGAGTAATAGATAAGTTAGTTTAAGATTGGATTAACTTTGAAACCCTACGGTCGTTTAAATAAACTATAAATAATAAATAATAAATAAATAAATAAATATCTTTGGACATTTTACACTATGATAGTTATTTTAAAACAGATAAAAATTAACTTACTAAATCACAAAATTAAACATGTACCTACGCTCAAAGGATGGGTATCCTAGTCGGACAGCCCAATTTAAAAAAAAAACTTAAATTAAATTTCACAGACAACGAACCCCCAAAAAAATACTTAAAACCTTAAGTTGAAAATTTGCAAAGCAAACTCTTGCCTGAATGATGGTTTTTAAGTTGGAAGTACAACAAAATAAAACACTATTGGTAATAAAATAATAGTATATTTTATTTTAAATCCCTACATTGCATTATATTTTTCCGGCCTGTACTACCAATGAATGTTTACATATCTTTTAAACATATTTTAGATAGTCGACGATATCTTAAAGCTCATGTAGGATATTAATATGCGTTTTTAATTGTTTACATATTCACCAAATAGCATTAATTTCCCTCATTCTATAGATGGAGTAACTAAAGCCCTTGCAATACGTTTCATTATGCGTTGTATCTGTCCCAAAAAGCTAACCGGCTTCCTTTTGGAATTAGATCTCTTTTGCATTTTATCCCTTTTAAATTTACTCCCATAGTTCTTAGACTTTGACGAATTAGCACCCAAACTCCACCATTTAGTTGGTTTTGAACGATTTTCCTTTTGATCAAATTCCGTGTCGTAATCTATGTCAGTTGAATTATGTATTGGTTTATTGCATTCAATTAAATGTCTCTCAAAAGAGTCTTTTATTTTCAATTCTCTACTTTTATTGCTTTTTGGTAATTCTTGTTTCGAAACACGAGATTTGATTTCGCTTCTATCACCGTTTATTACTTCAATTGCAAAGTTATTATCAAAAGGTGCTTCCGATGATCGTTTTTCAAGAAATTCAGATGTTGTATCCCAGAAATTTGCGGATGATTTGCTGCTTGGTATGCTCTTTGTAGTTCCATCAATTTCGTTGTAACTTAAATTATGTGCAATTCCTTCGCTGTTGGTTTCATTTCTGTTTGAGTTCTTTTCATCGTTTATCATAAAAAGTAATTTATCCATAGGTTCCATGATTTCATAGCTGTTAACTAATTTTTCAACTGACACTTCTGATTTCATATCGCCAGTATTATAATTGTTGTAATAAGTCTGATACAGTGGACTTAAGTCGCATCCGGCGCACACCTTTTGAAGATCAGTCATGTAATTATGGCTTTTGGCGTTTTCAATTTTTTTTAGTTGTTTGACTGTTGGTGCCATTGCCATATGTTTTAAAAAGTCAGTGCTTGTTTTTTTCTTATTTACTATTTGCTTTACATCGTCGTAGGAGTAAATGTCATCAGAATATAATGAATTGTTTTTATCTTTAGAACAACTTGATTGATCAAATCCGATTTGTATATATCTTTCTTTATCAATATTATTATTTGCTTTTACGTTTGAAATTTTATGAACATTGAAGGAAACTAATGGTAATCTATAATCTTTACTGCTCATCGGATTATCAAAGATATTAATTGATTCGTCATTACTATGAGACCAATTAGCTAGACTGTCATTTTCATCGTTTAATTCATTCTTGCTGTAATTACTACTTCCATTTACCTCCGGAGTGTTACAAGAATATTCAAATAATTTTGAATTTAGTGTGTCAATGTTTGATTTGATGGAATTCATAACATACGTTTCTGATTTATGGCAAAAATTACTCGAAGATTCAACTTCTGAAGAAGGGGTTTTCCCTGGTGCTATAGTTGGTACTGTGTTTATGTTGTCTTTAGAATTAAGTGATACTGTATCTATTACTTTAATTATACTCTCGACAGTATCTTTACTGATAGTTTTTAGACCACTTTGTGATGTCGTTAATAAAATTGGATTCTTTTTAAACATTTTGTCACTATCAATTACTTTAAATTTAGAATCATCAACAAAGGGCACTATCTGAAGAGTGTTGCAAACATTTGAAACTTGGCTGCTTTTGATAACCAAATTGGCCTTATTAGGAGATTGATCTTTGAAATTTTCGTTTTCATTGAAATCCCAACTGAATTCTGACCGATTATCATCGTCGTTAAAATTACTATTAGAAAGAGTTAATTTATTTGCTTTGATGTACATAAAGCTTTCAGCATTTTTTATACCTTCAGCATTACTTATACTTGGTTTGTTTCTAAAATCTTCAGTTGACGTATGTGGTTCTTCTCTATCTTGTTTATTAATTTCATTTGTATGTCCTTGGTCATCATTAGTTTTGTCACTATTGCTATTTAACAACCGTCCACCCAAAGCGTTTGTTTTAGACTGAGTTGGCTTAGATGTTTCTTCCTCAGTTAGTATAGTTGTACGATTGAGTTTTAACAACAAATCCTGTTTTGGAGTTAAATAAGTTGTATATTTGTTCATCTCTAAAATAGGATCAAAATTGATTGCTTTCATATCAACATTTGATTGTCTAACTAACTTGTCGAGTAGGGTTTCAGATTTAATAGAATTACCACAAACGTGTTGTGTTTTAACCATCTGAGTTGAGTTTTCATCGTAAATTACCAATTTCATGTCTTTAGATTTTATCGTCGAGTCAATGTGAATTTCCTGTTTTGAAATACTACTAATTTCATTCTTGGTCGATCTCGTGCTAGCATAATCATAGAATGTTGAGTCTTTTTTAGAAGTGGCTGATTGATCAGTAATATAATTTGTTTCTTTAATGAAATTGAAAGATACGTCAATTTCAACTTTATCAGATTCAGCCTTATCAACATGAGCCACACGACTTTCTTCTGTATCAAGATTTGACGTGACTGTACTCCCTGTACGAAGTGACTCACTATCAACAGCATCAATGGTGCGAAAGTTATATTCACTATCGTATTCTCCATTGCCTCTTTTATACGTAGCTACAAATATCTTTAGCTTTTCATTTCCCTTCAAATAATTTTGAGGGATTAAAGTATCTTTACTTTTATAACCGTCCTCTCCTAAATAACTGCCAAATATCGAAGAATTTTCTAAAAACGATGAGCTGTGGAGTATGCTTCTTAAATCCATTGGTATGTCGTCCATGCCTTTAGCTATAACATCTTGTGCTAGACGATTTCTTCTTTCATCAGGGGACATATTTTCTAGCTTTTCAAATTCGCCCCATTCCCAGTTCGAGTCAATTATGCTTTCGGCATTCCCGTTATCTTTTCTATCAAGATTAGTGCCTTCTTCGATTTTTGTTGTACTTTCAGTGTTCATTACAACCATGACGGTAGGAGCTTGGTTATCAAGAATTGTTGGCATGTTTTGTATTGTTACTTCTTTTTTTCTCTCACTAGGTTTTGTATCTTGTCTCGGAGGTAATTGAGGTTTGGTTTTGTCTTGTGTTGGTGGAAATTGAGGCGCGGGCGGTGGAGGTTTAGAAGGTTTATCAGAAAAATCGTCATCGCTGTAAATGACAGGCATATAGAAGCCCTTCTTTTCACGACTGGCTTTTTCTCTGTCTTTAAAGTGTTTTACTAGTTTGAAACGGAATATCTCCTCTCTCTGCATCTCTTCTAATTCACCCAATATGTATTGACTTGTCACTGAGAGTCGTGGTATGGTAATTTTTGAGATCATGTTGCCTTTTCTGTAACAACACAAATAAAGAATTTATAAATTAATTCATCTTAATTAGCAATGGGCAGAGCTGAGCGCAAAGAACTGGCGTCTCCTAATAATACTTATACACAAAGAAAGATTATTGGTTGTTTTCCCGCAGTAAAATGATTGTATCTTAGTAGTACATAGATTTGTGAAGTTTTTTTTTTCAAATCATAAAATAGCAGTTTTACGACCGTTTTTAACGGGCTTAGGACCGTTGTAAATACATTTATCTACCCTTGACTAAACAAGAACTTGTAAAGAAATAATCAAGATTATTTTCTGAATCATATTCAATTAATAATTCATTACTTAATTAGGGAAAAAGTAGTTATTTTCGAGTTACTGATAATTTTTTTGATAAGTTGAGAACAAAATAATTTTTCGTTTCAAAAAATAACTCTCATGATTCGATAGTACTACTGAAGGTAAATCGATCTGCTGCGGGAATACAACCACAAAAATTTCACGGTGTATAGGTATAACGTCCATGACTTAGGAACAAATGTTCGTGCTCATCACACAAACATTTGCCCCTTGCGGGATTAGAACCCGTGACCGCTGGCTCAGTAGCCTCAGTAGTCAGAAGCGATTACCACTGCACCAAACGTGTCCTCAATTTACAGTCCATTAAGGTACAAATTCAAAAGAATACAACGAGTCACAATTTTGAAGGCATAAATGAACAGGTAGATACAGGAGACCTATCACTTTTAAAACTAGCAAAAGTAAATCCGAATTGGAGCTTTCTGAGAATAGAACAATAAAGGTAGCTGTGACATTGGTTTCTTGATCGCAGGTACCGGATTTTGCCATTTATTTGCAAACATTAAAAGTTATGCAAAGTGTGAACGAAACTGCTATTAGTAAAGGTTCTGTAGTAATTTGATAAAATGAATGATTGTTTACAGAAAAGATTGTTTCCCTTGAATTTTTAAATAACCTATCATGTTGTAATCTCCACGTTCGACTCATGATGAAAAAATAAACACTTTTCAATGAAGCTTAGTATATTCATGGAGAAATACTCGTAGGAGCTAAAAACGTTCTTAAAATTTGAAGTGTTTTGAACTTTAACGTGTTTTGCAAACCTAGTGTTTATTTACCATCCCACCAAATTGATGAGAGTGAAGAAAACAGAGAGAGCACTTGTGTATTGCGCACACATCTGGGCACTATAAATCTTCTGCGTACCTGGCCCATCTCTGTTGAGAGGGGCCGCTATAGAAAATTGGTAAGAGAACTATTATAATTATTATTTATTAATTTATTGTTATTAATTGTTTGTTATTTCATCACACAGATTAGTTTTACGCTTAGAAAGAAGCTTCAACAACAACCAAAGACTATAGGCTAGCCAATGCCTATTGAGTGAGAGCCTCCATTACCACAATCGGTAAGATTTTTATTTTCGATACAAATATGCGTACATATGATCAAAATCGTGATTGTACGTATTGAAGATTGTAGTTTTCTTTAACCGAATTAGTAAAAATAGTCCCCCTAGCCGATTTCAACAACGGTGGCCAGTCACAACGACTAACCGACTGCGCGGGACATATTCTAGTGCACAAGTGTGTGCGCAAACACAGGTGCACTCTCTATTCCTTTACTCTCATAGCCCGATGGGACAGCAATCTGACACGCCTTAACCAAATTACTACATACATATGCCTATTGACTGATATTAAACGCAATTTAACGATTCCATCTGTGCTTGCGCATCCCTAAATTTAGGGATCCTTTGACAAGCTTATTAAGCCTGTTATTGTTTACCAAAGAAAATGAAAGTTGTTCTAAGTATAACAAATAACTATTGTCCATCGCTTCCGAAAGATTTATTGTGTTTTAACATATTTTTGTGACGTCATTTAGTTTTACTTTTAGTTTGAAAGAGATTGTAAATATTTGGAGCAAAAGTTATAAATCAGGCCGTAAAATATGGCTCTACTGATTGTAATGGGAAAATTTATGTCATGATGACGTCATTTTAAAATTAACAATATATGTCTGAGCATCTCCGTGCTTCGGAATGCACGTTAAGCAGTTGGTCCCGGCTAATATCGGTTGATATTAGTCGTTAAGCCTAGTCAGAGGCCCTATGGGCGGCTTGATAAAGTCTGACAGCAAGGTTCGTCGCTTGCCTTGCAAACACTCCTCCGCCAATCCGCACTGAGCCCGCGTGGTGGAGTATGGCTTATACTATCTCACATTTGAGGTAAGGCCTTTGCCCAGCAGTGGGATGCTTACAGGCTAACTTAACTAACTTAACTTTAACGTCTGACCATCAGCAATACACTTATCTGACAATTAGCAATACTATTTAAACATACTTAATTGTCAGACATGTATGTCTGACAATTAGCAATACACATTTCTGACAATGAAATCTGTTTAAATACTTGATATTTATTGAAGTCTTCACCTTTCGTAGTTTTATGGAAATTTTAAGTTTCTGTCTCTGTCAGTTTATTTGACGTTGTCAGAAACAGAAAATAAGAGTTATTCCAGGATTAAGGTATTCCTTGCTTAAATCATCATGCGCAAGTGGCCCTTACTAAAATATTCGAAGTACCCGAGAATTAAAACCGTGTAATTATGTAAATCAAACACAAAATGGCGGATGAAAAAATCTAAAAGTGCTTATTTATTTAATTTGAAATAAAATAAATCAACGAGTAGGCGTAGAAACTCGAATGAGGCGGGAATCAAGGCTAGTGCATCTTAATAAAAGACGAGGGGGATCGTTAATTATAGGGAAAATGTATAAGGAACGAAGTTGAGGATTTAATTTTACTCCTATTTCATTATAGTAAATCATTAATGCAATAGTGTTAAGGTGATGGCTGAAGCGATTTTGATGCATTTCATTATACAAAGTGTTTTAAAACAACCCGTTAAGTATGAATTAAGCTACTAAGAATCAGTAACTTCAAAACTTTAGAAACACAAACAAGATTTCATTAAAATCGGTTCAGGGTTTCACTATTTCTTGTATGTGACTAACGTAACATCATTTATCTTTAAACTAGCGGTCCCAGCAAACTTTGTTTCGCCCCGGCCCCGTCCCGCGCCCCAGCCCCAGCCCCGTTGAACGGGATAAAAAGGATCCTATGTCCTTCTCCTGGTTCTAAGCTACCTCCCCACCGTTTCGCCCCGGCTCCATCCCACCCCAGCCCCGGCCCCGTCTAACGGGATAAAAAATATCCTATGTCCTTCTTCTGGCTCTAAACTACCTCCCTGCCAATTTTCAGCTAAATCGGTTCAGCCGTTATTGAGTTATAAGTGGAGTAACTAACACGACTTTCTTTTGTTAGATGTCATTTTTATTGCATGAACGATAAATATGAAAATATAGCAGATTAACAGAAATAATAAGTATTTTAAATTTGTGAAGGTCCTGCGTAGCAAAAAAATGAAGTACGTCTTTAATTCGTATTCAGATAAAGAATAATAATAAATAAATATGCGCCAGAAAATACACCAATTATCTTGGTTTCGAAATAAGGAATTTTTCTTGTTTGTGTTACGAATACTTGACAACTATTATGACGGGGCATCTTCATACCTCTACAGAAATACTTAAAAACAAAAAAAAAAGACTTGTACAAAATGTCCGCCCTCATCACATAAACATTTGCCCCTTGCGGGATCAGAACCCGTGGTTGCTGGCTTGGTAGGATCGCTAACCACTGCACCAAAACGTGTCGTAAAATGTAAGTGTGAGAGTTGAATTTTGATTAAACAATCAAAAATCAGGAATCAGAAAGTTTATTTGCGAGAATCAACGAATTTTACATACATAAAATAGGAGTTTAACTCGTCAAGTATGTGTGAACGAGACACAATAGAAATTCCATTATTATGCGACTCCCGGCAGTCGTTTGATACCTGACTGATTAAACGATCCCTTTGCCATCCTTTGACATTTTCTAGGAACTTAACCACAAGTTTTCAATATAATCCTTTTCAGTCTATAATTAAAATAATAATAGATAGAAGGAACAATTAAAACGTCTTTCCACACGTCAATTCCCATACTTTAATCCTTTAAAGGACACAACGTTAGCTTTTAGTCTATTTTAGACCTAACGGTTCGCAATGAGAGTTCAAAATATATATCTGCTACCCTTTAGTTTGAATTCGCATTTGCAATAAGCAAGTAACTTGCCAGCACTATAGGAAAGTAACAGTAGTATAAAATTTGATAAAGTCTTAGACGAAGTATATTATAGACTTGACAGCCGCGTTCACCCGTATGAGACAGATATAAAGTACTTACGTATTTTGGGGTAGCCATGTTCATAATAATTTACTCCCCACCCATATAAATACACTAGTAACCTTAATTACAATAAATACTTAATTTTACAGTCAAAATCTTTATTTATTTGTACAAAAAAATATTAACATAGGGATAAAACAAAAATTGTGTACAAAAAAAATGTTTAAGAAAGAAATAGGATTTTTAACGTCATAGAACAGAATAAGTCCGCCAATTATACAACTTACAAAGCAATAAAGTTTAAATAAAATAGTCAACAAATAACTTTTATGGGCCGTTAAATGATGTAAGTTTATTAAATAATAACATAAATACGCAACATAAATTTGTTGCGTACATTCAAATATTTGCCAAATAAGTTATCCGTTGCTTTTTCTGAAAGCATTCGGTTTTAAAATGGATAGAACACATGCGAGTGTGCTTGGTAGACTGCCAGTTTTGCCGTCCAGTCGCTGCAATCCTAACCTTTAGTACCGTCTCGTCTTTTGGAAATCTATATAAATGAACACAAATCATAATTAGTTCAAATAATAATGATCACTACAACGCATGAAATGTTCCTCCAGCAATTAAAATACATATACGATTTTAAAAATTAGTCGATTGTAAATTACCCTTAAATCGAGAACTTTTACCCTTTGTATTGTGGTATCCCTAAAGGTAACGATAACCCAGCAAAATTTAAAATACTAACAAAATGGCTACCGTAAAAGCCATAACCCACAGAGTTGAGCCATAGACGACCTTTTATATTTGGTCAGGTAATAATACAAAAATATTTTACAATTCGATTGATAATTCACTACTTTTTTCCACTATTATGTATGTTCTTTTATAGGATTTAAGATTAATGCACTTCGATGCAGGTAAAACATATAGGAACAATATAAATGAGGCTTACTTACGTGTGAAATGTTATGTTTTCATATTTACGCTCAGTACGGCTTTTACATCCAAGCACACAACAATTTACCATGTTGAGTAAGTAAAACAATCACTCCGTAATCCACAAAACACTTCACTTGCACAAAATTTATTTTAAATTTGCAATTTTATTGTATTTTTCGCATAGACGTCAAATGTCTGCCATTATTTTTAAATTGTGGCAGGCAGAAATTACCTATGAACGGTGATAAGGACAAAAAACAATATCTGCGTCTCTCTCACTCTTAAGTACTTTTGTATACAGCCATCACTTTCTAACTTGTCAATTTTAAATATGTGTCAAATCTACAGGATACATAATCTAAGGATAAAGTAGATGTATAATATGTTCTTACGTTTGGTGTTATACAAAGGATTTACGTACTTCATTTTTGAAAATTATACTTTATTCTTAATATTTTTAAGTTTATAAGAAGAGCATTAATGCAGAAATGTGTTTTTATTGCATGAAAAAAATTAAAAAAAAAACAATTATTATTGCAAAACTTTGACTTGCATTGCAATATCCAACAGGCTAGCCAATGAGTCGTTGGCTGAGTGGTATAGCCATGCGCCCGGATAGCATAAGACACAGGGGTTTGATTCCTATTCTAATACAGTTGCTTTATTCAAGTGAAATTCAAATTGTTATTGTTAAGTAAATAATTATAGTAACATACAGAATCATCCTTTAAAACGCATATGAATGGTCAATCGCAAATTCCCTTTGATTCGGTTGGTCGCGATTATGAATATTTTATCGACACCGCTGTATTACGTAACTCGATCGACATCTCAAGTTAGAATTAGTAATTTTAAAAGCTGTTATGAAAACATTTACTCGCATTTAACAGCGCTGGCAAATAATATAGTTAGGCATCTATCTATACTCGAACCACAGAATAGAGAAAGGAAAGAAAGAAAAACCTTGCAAGTGCGAGTCGGAATCGCACGAAGGGTTCCGTACCATTAATAGAATAATAATAGATTATAATATATAAAGTATAATAATACTTACCATTGACTAGGTAAACAACAAAATTTCGTACTGTTTTATTTTCCGTCCCGTTTTTACCTTTAGGGTACCAATCATGTGATTGGTAGCCAATATTTTTCATCATATAAATTAATTTTTTGATGCCATATTTTTAATCATATGTACATTGCTCTGATCCCAAAGTAAGTAGGTAGCTAATGCACTTGTGATATGGAAATCAGAATCAACGGTGAACACAGGCCCGAGACACTACAGAAGTTTATGATTTATACATTGCTCCGACCGGGTGTCGAACCAGGGACCAGCGTGCTTAGCCACTACACCACGGATATCGTAGTCATCACTACGTACCTATCGTTTATTAGATACATAATCACACTGCGGGTATCGATTCCGAAACTACGGACAGGGGACTATTATTAGTTGGGACAGATTTATTTCCGTGAGTTTTAGTTAAATTCGTATAGACAGGTAGACAAAGGAGAACTGTTCATGTTTTTTTGCGGCCATGTATTTATATTTCAATCAAAAAAGCCGAGGATACCATCATCATTATCAGCCAACTGCAGAACATAGGCTTCCCCTGCAGTTTACAGTTCATCGGTAACATAGCCCTGAGAATCAGTAAGCTTAAGTAGCAATGGGCAGGGCACATAGCGCGAAGAACTGATGGCCGTTGGGACAGAAAAGTTTTAAATTGGAGATCCTTCGACCAAAGTCGCAGCGTAGGACGTCCACCGACAAGATCGACAGAAGACCTCGTAAATATCACAGGATTACACAGAGGGCTCACAACCGGTCGCTGTGGAAAAACGTGGGGGAGGCCTGTGTTCAGCGGTGGTCGTCCTTTGGCTGATGATGATGACAGTCTACAATGACCGAGTGATCTGCAACCAGTGTGATCCTGTATAAGGTCGTCTGTCCATCTTGTCAGTGACGAGAATAATAAATAAATATGCGCCAGAAAACACACCAATTGTCTGGTTTCGTGGTAAGGAATTTTCTTCCTTGTGTTACGAAGCACCAGACAACGATTATGACGGGGGCGTCTCCCATAAATACTTTACATATAACATCCATGACTAAGGTACAAATGTAAACTAACAAATGTAATGGTAGCTTAAGGTATTTTGTTAAATTGTAGTTTTTTTTTTAAATGGTAGTTTATTTTTTGTGAGGCTCAGTACTTGGTTTCATAATTATGATTAAAATATTTAATGAGTTGTATAAGTAAATCAAAATAACCTTGATATTTACGTTTTAAACTTCAAGTTACAAAAGCAAACCTACTTATAGATCGGTTAAAATAAAATAAAAAAACCGGCCAAGTGCGAGTCGGACTCGCGCACGAAGAGTTCCGTGCCAATGACTAGGTAAACAGTTGATATCGAACAAAAAAGGGCAAAAAAGGCAAAAATGCTGTATGCTTAATATTTATTTTATTTTGTTTTTAGTATTTATATTTGTAGCGGCAACATAACTATTTACATAATTTGAGAACATTTCAACTGTTTAACTTTCGCAGTTCTTGGCATACAGACAGACGGATGGACGGATGATAGACATAGACAGCGAAGTCTTAGTAATATGGTCCCATTTTTACCCTTAGAGTACGGAACCCCTTAAAATATGGTACATTAAAGTACTACGAAATATAAATAAAAACAACGAAATAAAACAAACTAAATATTTGGTTTCCTGTCGGGTTATATTAGACAAAATAAAGTATCTTCATCTCCCCCCCCCCCCCCCCCTCCCCCACCACTTACTTGCAAGTGAGATCCTGTTTCAGACCACTTCAAACAAATATATAAATAAAGCTGGGTACACATTAAGGAAGAATGGCATTGGCAATGATAAAGTGTTATTTTATGTGATGCATAAGATAATGTTATTAGGGATTGTAAAAAATAAATCTAAGTACCTACAGTAACGTCAAACTTTTTATTATAAAAATTATGTTACATGAAATTATTTATTTGACTCTGTCTACGTCACTTTTGCATTTCGCAGACAAACTAATATTTATTATTTTTTTATAAAAGTGAGAGATATGACTTTTATAAAAAAATAATCCCTCTAAATTATATTTTCTATCTAAAACAACAGAACTTAAAAGTAACATTACAATTATTAACACTTACAATACTTTAAGCAGTTTCATTGTGTTTAATGTTGAAAATATGGAAGATTGCCTTCTTTACTAAGCATTTCTATTTTTTTATTAAAAAAAATAATTAACACGTTCCGGGACACTATTCCAGACACAATAGATGTTTTATTGTTTTTACGCCTGTAGGCATTCACTGTCCCGGAACGTGTTAAGTTTATTAGCCGCAACATTATAATATTTATTTGTAAGGGAATGGTGAAAAGATTACTTGCAATGAATTTTCGGACGATTACTTACAATAATGGTATAAATATATTAAGAATTATTTACAACTCGAAGTGCTACCTATTAAGAGACCGAATAACAATGGAATTTCTATTGTGTCTCGTTTACATACGCTTGATATAAAGAAGGGAGGCATATTTTTTTCCTCCCTTCATAAAGGGACAAAAACAGGTAGATTAGGTACATTTAAAACTATCGTTAGGTTAGATTAGGTTAGGTACATAATTTTTAAGACTCTTAAGTAACATTGAATAATCGTTACAAAAATTGCATGGGCGGTGCCATGTGCACACCGCCTTACAAACAGCGAGCCCCACCACCTTCATTCAGGAAATTGAGTTTGGCAAAGTTGCGTTAAATTTCTCGTCTGTCCGTGTATCATTTATTTCTACATAGTTTATGGGAGCCGTAATGAGAAATTACCCATGAGGGACGACGAAAATGATGTTTTGGAAGTGGCGCGATTCGTCGCTAGTGGGTACAGGGCCTTATTTTGTTTGATTTGAATACTTTTGTATGTAACTCAATTTTGAAAGTTTCTTTGTAATGCAGGAAATGTAGGTAAAACGAATATTGTATTTTTTTCACGTTGTAGGTTTGACTAGGGGCTAAATCATAATTTTATTGCAATTGCCAGAAAAAAATATGGCAAAAGTGGCAGCAACTTTGAGCTATGTAGCGATACTTCAGCACATTTTGGTTCAAGATTATTAGATTGCCAGCAACTTAACTGTCACCATATAGATAACTTTATATAATCAAAATATTTTATTTCGTAGTATAATAATAGCTTGGTAAAATATAGGTAAAATAAGGTACTAGTGTTTTTTGTTTTATTGAACTAACAAATACCCGATACTCTTTTTGGACACCTGTGTAAAAAATACAGGGTGTCCCAAAAATATAGTAGAGCTACCCAAATCACCCCTGTGTGTTTGTTCCGAGATTTGGGACACATGTTTATATTGGGAGAGAAAAAAAAACGTGGCCGTGTTGACATTTGAAGCCTAAATTAACTTTTACCCTGTATTTTAGTTATCCTTAATGCAGTTTCCAAGCAGGACTAAAAAAAATTCTATGGCGTAGTTGATTTTTGTTATTAGTGTTTTGTCACTATACAAACTAGGTATACACCCGGATAGCGTAAGACACGGGGTTCGATTCCTCGTCTGTCACAGAGACACGGTTGCTTTTTACAAGTGCAATTTATAGTCTATGGCGTCTTCAAATCGCTTCACGTAATCCGTCTTATTTATTATTTGTGAGCAAACTGCCTAGATATCGTTACGGGGGCTCGCAAAATGGAGGCAAAATTGACTCAAATTGTCAGAGGAAAAGCATAGAAGTTTAAAAAATATTACTGTGCTCTTTAGTGTATAATAAGGATCACAGAACCAGGCTTTCTATGAAGGATTCATATGACGAATCCAACTAATTATAAATTATGAAAATTGGCGCACCTGTTATCTAGTTAACACGTTCCGGGACACTATTCCAGACACAATATATGTTTTATTGTTTTCACGCCTGTAGGCGTTTACTGTCCCGAAACCTGTTAAGATTGCTGTAACTAACACTAATGTATGTCAGTAATATCAGTTTTGGTATGAGAATGTGTAGTGATATAAGTTTTTTTTGTGGTAAATTTATTTGTGTTGATGAATCATCGTCAGTTGCAGGTTCAATTGGTGTAACTAACAAAATTAAATATACAGTATTCCTTAGTTTTTTCTGTTCTTTCGAATGGTATTTAAAAAAAAATTCTATCTTCAAATAAAATACAAATACATCACTTTTATTGGCCATGTACTTTTTAAATTTCCTTTACAATTTTGTTGTAACTGACATGCTATTAGTTTTTACAGGTTAAATTGGTGTATTTCTATGACTGTAACTATTTTGGTACAATAGGCATGTGAAAGAAAAGGATTTGCAATTACACTAATTAGCTATGACTCGGAAACAATATTAAGACAGATACATCTTTATTACTCCAACAGTATCAGCTAAAAAACTTACGTGTGTCAAAGATCAGGATTGCTACGATGAAGAAAAAACCGGCCAAGTGCGAGTCGGACTCGCGCACTGAGGGTTCCGTGCCAACTTTAACTGAATTAAGGATTCTTACTTCCACTTAGCCAAAATGCCACAATATTTTGTTGACCGCAAATATAACTTTGTTTTTCATAGTGTTTGTATGAAAGACAAAGTTATATTTGCGGTTGATAAAAATGTGCTATATCTCAAAAACTGCTAGTTCGATTTCGCTCAAACCAATTTTCATTGAAAGTTTATATTGAGATCTACATTACATTTTTTTTCAAAATTTTCACTTCTTTAGTTCAAAAGTTAGATGGGGGGACGCCCATTTTACCACTTTGGAAGCGTCTATATCTCAAACTTTAGACTTTTAGAAAAAACCTCAATGTCATTTTGAAAGACCTATCTATAGACACACGTATAGATTTGAGTAAAAAAATTTTTTTTGGTTTTAGTTTCATATATTGTAGCCCCCCCTATAATATCATTTTTTCAAGTTTTTTGGACCCTTATCGGAAAGCGGTGAAGAGGATACACCTACCTACCAAGTTTCAGCGGTGTGATGCTAATAGCTTCAGAATAACGACAGACGGACAGACAGACAGACAGATAGACAGACAGACAGACAGACTTGACGCAACTATAAGGGTTCCGTTTTTTCCATTCGGCTACGGAACCCCAAAAAGACGTGAAATCTATCAAAACTAAACATTCCATGAAACCTGATGCAATTACCTGTGTTAATTATTTGTCAGAAAACATCTGAAAGTTCATTTCTATTAAGAATTTTTCGTTTTTATTTTCATAGATTACCAAAGCAAATTCCAGAAGCTTATAACTTTTTTTTTCTCAATAAATTATAGTTTCTTCTATTAATATAATAGTGTTTTATTCAAATAATCCTACGTTTTTCTTAGAACTATAGTAAAATAAACAAACTAGTGTAAATGGCAACAGGATGTTTTTTTCAGTATTTCCCTTGATTTTAATACTTTTACCCAAATTATAAAGCAACTAAGTTCATATAAAACCAGCCAGTGCACCAAAATGTATTTAACGATTTTAATTTTTGAGCACACTTACACCAATTTGTCCTAAGTTCTATGTAAAGTTAGTGTAACTATCAAGAGTACAAAATTTTTTTGGTGTAACTGAAATTTATTTCCTTAATTAAGGTTTATTGGAACATTATTTATATTTTAGTTAAATCCGCGTTGAATTCTAAGCATTTCTGTGAAAACATATTGAGAAAATATTAAGTAGGAAAAAAGTTATGTTCAATTTTTGACGAAAAAAAACTTCAATCGCTGCTCCTAACAAATTGTGTTTTGTCAGTAACCCCAATTGAGCCTGCAACTGACACAATGGCTGTGTGTAAATAGTATACTTCTATTTTTTTCACTTTAACCAAACGGCAGCCATTTTGTAACCAACGACAGCATGAATTTAAAATGGACTATTAGACCATGGCTTCGGAGAATCGAAACAAATTATGTATTTAATAATTAATTTGCTGTTTTTTGAGGTTGCTGATTCTTTTTTATTTATATATTTCTTTAATTTAAATAATGAGGACAATTAGGTAACAATTGAAAATAATTTGACCTTAGCTAATGAATGGGTTATTTTACAAATAATAGAAGACTAGATCTTTGGATTCCAAATATTTACATTTGTAAAAATAATCCAAATATTTCTATGGTTAAAACTCTCCTTTACTATGTACAAATTATTTTAATAATATCATAAAAAAATCATCAAAATCTGTTTAGCCGTTTTAGCGCAAACATTCATACACTTTATAACTTCAATAAAAGTAAGGAAATTACCTAAGAACAAAAATAACTAAGATTTAGTAGAAAATCCTACTTGAAAGAAATATTTCCCGTAAACTTTTCTAAGAGACCCGTATCTATGAAAAATAAATTACAGTGGATCCTTTAAAACAAATCGTTTTCCCGATGGCGAAAATGAATCTAGCCAGACTTAAACTTGGGCGCTACGTTTTTAGGGTTCTGTGGCCGAATAGCAAAAATAAGAACCCTTATAGTTTCGTAAAGTCTGTCTGTCTGTCCGTCCGTATGTCACTGCCACTTTATTCTGAAACTGATATCATAACACAGTTGAAACTTGGTAGGTAGGTGTATCCCGGTATCCTGGATTTAAGCTTACGCTTTACTTTCTAATTTTTAAATAAGAATAAATATTAAAAAAATAATGACATTCAATGGGAGCTTCCTAACATGGAGCTAAAGCAAAAAAAAAAACTCAAACCTATGTAGGTTAACTCTAAATAGAGTAGATTGCATTTAATACCAAATATTACAAATTATTTTTCACTTCACTTACGGCCTACTTCACAATGTTCTAATAAGTTTCGACGGTGATACAGGCCCTTAGTGAATTGAAAAATATGCACATATTTTTTTTTCTTTCAAATAGAAATCTATGCCTGCTGAAAAAAACAGCATTAGTACGAAACCAATCATACGAAGACGGCTAATTAGCAAAGTTTGACTGACCACAAAGTAATGTCATTCAGTAAACCTACTGCGTGTAAAAATGAAAAATTTTTCAGTGACCAGACTGACATTAAAAAATGCTACAAATTAAACACTGCTCTTAACACGTTCCAGGACAGTTAACGCCTACAGGTGTGTAAACAATAAGCATATATTGTGTCTGGAATAGTGTTCCGGAACGTGTTAAAAACTGGCTGATCACACATTTTTATTTACATGCAGATATGTTTGTCCACGATCTCGCGTTTGGCTGAACCGGTTTTAATGCGTTTTTCAGTGAAGCATTTGTCACACTCAGGGGAAGGTTTTAGTAACTATTTTGACCGTCTTCAAAAAATGTAGGTAACTAATAACTAGAAAAAAAAGAAATGCGCTATATTGGTCCTTTAAGTGAGTTTTATAGGTAGTTTACTTTTTCTTTTGAATGGTTTTGAGATTATATAACTAAGTTATTAGTAACCTACTTTTTTTGAAGACGGTCAAAATAGTTACTATAAAACCTTTCCCTGAGTGTGACAAATGCTTCACTGAATAACGCATTAAAATCGGTTCAGCCAAACACGAGATCGCGGACAAACATATCTACATGTAAATCATGCAATGCAAAATGACTGTTGATTGACATAAGCAGTAGATTTATGATCAGTTATAGTTAAGATAAAATCTTCTACCGATAACTTTTATAAATATCAAAACCTACTGACCCATTTTTGTCTGTGGTCAGTAGAATCGCCCGCTTTGTCTTTATACTGGAGAAATCAGAGGCCGAATGCTTTTATTATTTACCGAGGTAGTTTCGTAGGAGCGGGACTTTCGGAGTTATTGCCCTTTGGCACAAATCAATACTAATACCGGCCGGTAGGAAGTTATTGAAGATATTAATTACTACTGGCCGTACTACTTCCTACTTCCTACGACTTTTTTCGAACCTTTAGAAATGCCGCCATGTGAAATTATCGTAGTATTTTTTTCAAATGTTTTTTTTTGGAAATGGACTCGGTGCCAGGTTAACCCATTACTGCCTTTTTAAAAAGAGAAAAAAGTTTCTCGCTTAGTATGGAGACAATAAAAAAATACATATTAAGGAAATATTGATTAAAAAGACTGCCACAGCCAAATTGATATGTTCAATTTGAGATAGCAATATTAAACATGCTTTGACATCATCACAATTTTTTTTTTATGCTTTAAAAAAGTTTTTGAGAGATAGTTATTAAAAGCATCGTAAAGAGCTTTAGCAAATCAAACAAAAAGACGTCAAAACTGAAAATACAGATAATCTATTCCCAACTAACATTCAGCATCAAATCAAAAATTAACAATGCATTAAAACGATTCGTCTCTACTCTAAAAAACTGTCTGTATTTCCACTCTAACTGTCTTTTTCACTCATTTCAGCATAACAATACGTGCGAGCGAGATTGTTAGAGTCTCAAACACAAACAGGCTACTAAGTGGACTCAGACACAACCGCGCCCGATCGATGCTAGATCAAAAATAACATTTTGGGAAGCGGCGAGATGGAGTGGGGGTGGGGGTAGATCTGCATCTATCAACCCTGTGGCTGATAAAGTTTTGCAGGCTTTTAATAGAAGTAAACGATAGTTTAACTGTGATAGCTTGTGTTTATTTGTCGACTTCTAACCCGTTTATGTACTACCGATGTCACTATCGCCAAAAATTGCTTGCATCTAGCGTAGGTAGTGTTTTGTTTGTAGTGGCGCCCGTTTTTGTGACGTGGGTGCAAGCGATTTTCGTTAAAAAGTGGCTAGGCGTCAGAGACCTCAACCGTAAATAACTAACAGGGGTGTAGTTTTGTAAACGTTAACCAGAGGAAAATCTTTGAATATGTACCTACCTGAAGCTTGCAATCGACAAACAACGAACTCTCACTGAAACGATTAAAAACAGCTCGCGTAAGATAGCAAGGTTGGTAAAACGACGTATCCTAATGTATGTTGGCCACTAATAAAAATATAATTCGAATAATGGCATAATTTTTTTTATTTTTAGTTGTTATTTTATTTCTTTATTGACTTATGATTCTGTTTGATATTATTTTCTAAACTCGTATATGGGTATTTGTGTTGTTCTAAATTAATAAACATTTTTTTTTCTTTTCTTTGATGTTATCAAACTAAGTCCGAGTTAAAGATATGTACTAACTTTTCATAAAGCAATTTAAACAAAAAAGTCAACTCTACTAATCAAAGCATCAAAAGTTTTATCCAACTAGGGGTAAAATATGCTCGAACACATGAACCCGGGACTTCACTATTCATAACCACTAAACCATAAGGCTTGAGAGAGCAACCCTCCCCCGGGGTCAATGAACCCGGGGGTAGACTTGAGGCATGGGTTGATGATAGGTTAAGAGTGAACGAATGAATGAGATCCTTTTCTTTTCGATCAATTATGTATGTTATTATACTTATGTAGTCGATGTTGCTCGAAGTACGGGCGGAAGGGCTCGACGTGACGTCACCGTCAGTAAAAGTCCGAAGTGCGAAGATAGGAGTTTATTCCACAGTTTTGAGGTACAAAAAATAGGGTGCGGACCGAGCAGCGAACAGGTTCGAGCTCAGTGCCTTACAGACTCAAAAATATTGGATTACTAGACGCCCAAGATGGTAAAAACCAATAAGGTGCTCTTTTAGGAACTCAAATTATCCACTACAGTATTGGAGAGACTAGACGCCCAAGATGGTAAAAACCAATAAGGTGCTCTTCTAGAAACCCAAGGAATGGATTGGATTACATGGTTGGAGTACTTCTCAATTACGCATAAAGTCAGTAGAGTACTTATGCTACGATACAAAAACATATTCAGCGCGAGCTAATTATGGCCAACGCCATCTGTTGACAACGGGCGAAACTAATGCTTGATCACTTATGCTATTGTACAAAAACTTAGTCACCGCGAGCTAATTATGATAAGCGCCATCTATTGTCTGGTAGCAAAAGTAGTTTACATAATTGTAGGTGTGTTACACTTAGTATTTGTGTCATATTTATTAGTGTTAGGCCTGATTTTATAATAGCCAGATAAGAAATATTCGTTGAATAAAATACAATATGGCTAATTTGAAAACGTCACCCACCTATTTTTCAGCAATCATACGAAACTGTATTTTTTTTTTCAAAATAATATATGTTTCTGATATGTTTTATCTGACGTTTGAAAAATTGGCACTTAGAGATTTTATTTTACAGTTTTAAAACAAAAAAAAACATTACCTCAAATTATCGTTCACAACTAAAAAGAAACACCCCTTAATATCTAATAGGTGAAATTGATTAATTAATGTTAATAAGTTAGAGTTAGGTAACATACAAAACCAGATAATGGCAGAAGTTACAACGAAAATTCGTTACTTAATGGTCGGCAGCAATTAGGGATTTATATCTATTAGTTTTTTTAGGAGTTACTGAAAAATATGTTTACTTATTAATAATTATAATTCAACAAAGATCTGTCACAATAGTTATGATAAGCACTGAATAAAGGTTATTTATAGGCGCAGCATTTGATCGGAATTTTTAGAAAAAAAAACACTGTAGAACATTATGAGAACAAAATTAAGATTCAGAATGCAGGTCTTTTTTCCAAAAGCTAAAAATATTATAATTGCCTTTTGTAAAGTAAAACAAAGGCATGAAATTGAGTCGCCTTTAACATTAAAAATATTTTATTTTAGTCTCAAAGGACATCTAATAGCCTAGAATCTAGAATTCATTGCTCCTAGCATTTTAATATTTATTTACACCTGGATTGTGATCTTAATGGGTTTATTTAATTCTCAAATACGAATTATTTAGCTAAAGGAATACTCTTGTTGAGTCCAAAAGTTTTTTTTTTATCAAACAAGTGGATACTTGAGTTTATAATAAATGTCTTTTGATCAAAAAAAATCTGAATTGTTTTTTTTTTCACAAGCATAGTACACATAAATTTATTTTTAATTAAGTAAATTTCATGAATTTTAGCGAGCGTGGCAAAGGGTGAAACCCTTATTTTTTTTCTTAACAAAATTTTTTTCTTCACTTTAGTTTTGTGGCAAAGTTGTTATTTTTATAAATACTTTTTTAAAGTATTTAGTTTATTATTAAAAAATATAAATATATTATTTTTATTTTCCGTATTCAATCAAGCACTGCCGATAACCGCAACTATTACATTTCCAACACCAATGGGTTGGCTGGAAGAGATCTCTTTTATTTAGGGATAAGCCCATCTTTGTTCACATTGTGACTTCGTGTATATATTTTCTGTGGCTTACGGCTTATAAGTGCAATAAAGAATATAAATAGTTACCGCCGTCCGCCAATATCTTTATAAACAAGCAACCAATATTATCCACTTGCTTTCTAATAAATATTAATTACGATTGATCCATAAACTTGTTCAAATAAATCTCAATTTTCCACTAATTACGGCGTTAATCGTCGCCAAATCTCGCTAAAGTTAACCTCTTAACCGATACACATTAAAAATATATTTAATTTTGAACCTTAAGTCTTTCAGATAGAATTCAAACTGCAATAGATGTGGAAAACGTTTGCAGTGACTTTCAACATCATGAACAAAAAGTGGCATTCTATTTTCAACCCTATGTAATGAGGTTTAGGTTGAAAGTGGTAGGTTGTAAGCTTATGCATTGACTTTCGGCTCACCGCCCTATGTTATCTGGTTACAGGCGTTCGCTACTGATGTTGTGGTGTGAGGAATGAGTGACGAGCGATTTAATTAAGCGTCACGACTAAACATTTTTTTTAATATATACAGGGTGTCCCGTAAGTAGTGGTTCAACCGAAAACCGAAGATGGATGAGGTCATGATCTTTCAAAATAGGCCAACATGGGTTAAGAAAAGTCTCATGGTTTAAGAGTTATTCAATAATTTATATTTTTTTCAAAAAATTCGACTTACGTCACTTTTGCTCTCACCATTATTTTGATATAGCGAAAATAATGTTTTTCTGAATTATTATATTTTTGCATAATTGAACTAGTAGCCAAAGTATTTTTTCATCAATAACTTCAATAGTTTAGTTAGAAAATGACAATATTTAAAAGTTTTTTGACCCGCAATAATTTTATTCAAAAGTTTAAAGACCTGTGTTGAAAAAAAAGTATACCGGACAGTTTTTGCCCAACAGCTTAAAAACTTCTGCATTTAATGCAGATTACAAAATACTATTATAGTGCTACGTTCCAAGTGAAAAAAAAAGTTTTACTAAAAACATTGGCAAGGGAGGCGTTTTTTTGAAAAAAAAAACATTCAAATTTTTACTTCTCTCAGGATCATAATAAAAGCTGACAGTCCAAAATTAAAATGATCAAATATCATGAAAGTGACGACTGATTTTCGTTCGAAGATAAATTAAAAGTAAACGAAAATAACTCGTTTTCGAACGAAAATCACTTGTAATATTGAGGCGAGCGATTCAAAAATATGGCCCCAGAATCAAAAATCGCCTAGCTCTCATAACTTGCACCTAATCAGACATAATTGCGTGACATGTTGGATCCCGTGATTTTCCTTCTGAATTGATTTATCAGGTTTCAGCAGTTAAGACATTCTGTGAGATGCATCGGGTACATTACTATTTAGGGTTCCTTATCTTAAAATTAAGATAGTTAGGTTTATTCTACGATTATGGAATCATCATTATCAGCCAAAGATTTAACAGATTTTGATTAGAGATTACTTTGTATTGGCGGTATAATTTAAAGATATTTTGAGTAATACAGCGAGAGAAAACGGTAGATACAAACATTATTTTAAAGATAAGTTTGTAAGATGATTTTTCAATGTTCAGTACCCTAATCACGAAAAACTATCGAATGCGTAAACATATCGAGAAATGTCAAAATCTCTATTTAAAAAAAAGTGATTTATTTACGCACCGCCAGGGGCGCTAGTCCAATTTCCATACGAATTGACATTCCTCGATACGCTTACGTATTCGATAGTTGTTCGATTCGATAGTTCTTCGTGATCAGGGGCCCTATTTTTGAATCACTCGCTTGGATATGGCGTGTGATTTTGAAATATAGACGTGAGTACTCACAAAATTAAGCAATGATTTTTCAAATCCTTCCTGCGTACATATATTACAACTTGTTTTAATTCCAAAATTTGACTTATATCAATGAATATCACTCGCCATCCCGACGCGAGTGATTCAAAAATAGAGCTCCTGGGTACTAATAAGAAATACTTATTCGTCGAATGAAATACAATATGGCTAATTTAAAAAGTCACCTATTTGTCGGCAGTAATTTATGTAGGTACCTATATGACATTAAAAAATCTTTACTTTATACTTTAACAGTCAGTTATGTTCTATCTGACGTTTGAAAAATCGTCCCGGTATAGGTTTTGGTAAGCCTTATCTGCCAGAGCTCATACGAAAAGACGTTCTTTAAATTATTCGTTGATTGTAAAACAAGTCCTAAATATTATAATTGTAAACAAGTAAAGCTGTTTTTTCTAATACCCCATGAATATCTCTATAACGACCTTCCCAAATTAATTTAGTAAAACAATGACCAGAGACAACAAACGGTTGAATAAGAGTCGAAGTTAAGCCGGAACGGCCGGCTGCGTAAGAAAATTAAAAAAATATAATTGGTAAAGCGTGAGCGGAGTTAAAGGCGCTGGGTTCCGTAATAAAAATATTGTACCTTTATGAGTTATGGTAGTTCGAACAAATGAAATCTACCATGCCTACGTTCCATTACGTTCATCTTGACGAAAGATACTTGCTTGTGTTGTTGTCGCTAAAATAAAAAACCCAACTTCATCTCCATTACTATACAATTATCATGTATAAGTCAAAGAGTGGACCGTTTGCTTTGTTTTTTTAAGCCCTTAAGGTATTAAAAATTAATAAAGAGGATTTACATTAAAATAATTCAAATAAAGAAAGGTATTTTATATAAACTATCTGAAAGATAACGCTAGCCAGAACTTATTATGATATTGTGAAACAGACCGTATCTCACTAATGTTAGTGGATTCTCGTAAATAAATAAGGGTAACGTAAGGTCGACAAAAGCATAAATAAAATAGGCCTACTAACCAACGCCAAAGGTTTTCTTCTCACCCTATAGGAACCCTAAAAAACAAATGTAGGTTAACCGTACACGTTTTTGTCGTAATAATAATAAATATAAAGGAAACGGCGCGGTGGGCGGCGCCTGAAAGCCTTCTTCAGATCCTAAAGGTTGGCGGGCAACTGTAAATATTAGAGATGGGCCGAGTACTCGGTTAATACTCGGTACTCGGCGTACTCGGCAGGTTTTTTGATACTCGTACTCGGCCGAGTAACTCGGTTTTAATGCCGAGTATACTCGGTTTAAGATAAGCAATATATTTAGGTAGATATCATCTAAACGACTGCGAAAATCTTTCACAACCTCAATTATGATAATAAATGAGTAGAGACAAAATGAGGAAAACGTTAATAAAAATAATAATATCTGAAATTTAAGATAGATTGTGTAGTAGAGTAGTGATGCAAAGCTCTTTGCACGTTCTAGTAACAGACAATTCCTTTATTCTGCGTAGAC
Source organism: Pyrausta aurata (assembly GCA_963584085.1). Taxonomy (NCBI): domain Eukaryota; kingdom Metazoa; phylum Arthropoda; class Insecta; order Lepidoptera; family Crambidae; genus Pyrausta; species Pyrausta aurata. The sequence continues at coordinate 2,989,792 of OY757279.1, forward strand.
TTTACCAGCCTCATAGAAACACTCTTGATAAGCGTGCCAGTTCTAAATACCTTGTTCGGGGCCCTGCCCACCACTCGAAAGGACTCTTGTCTTTTGCTAGCAAATTTTCTTTGAAATAGCGACCTAATTTATATTAAGTAAATAAAATGATAATCCGTCATTGGTCTATATTTCATGTTATCATCATGTTGTGGATTTTGTATACAAAAAAAAAGTAATGGGGCTTTAAGTATCATCGCGCTCTAGTGGCTTGATGAAAGCTTATTCTGCCCGCACCTGGTTTGTACTTATTTACACACCCGAAACAGGAATTTGATTGAACCGAGTTACTCGGCCGAGTACTCGGTTGGAAAAAAAATGAACCGAGTAATACTCGGTACTCGGTACTCGGCAAAAGTGCTACTCGGCGCATCTCTAGTAAATATGTATTTTAATCAGTCAGGTATCAAACGAATGCCGAGAGTCGCATAACAATATAATTTTTATTGTGTCTCGTTTACACATACTTGACGAGTTAAAAATAGTATTAAGTTAAAATACTGTCATTATTGTAATTGATAGTTTTTAATCGAATGTGTAGCCAGTCGCGGATACACCGTTGCGTAGGCATTGTGGACATGACCAAAACTAATCACAATTTAGGCAACGAGCTGTATAAATTATCTTTTAAAAAAAATTGCATGTTTCTTAAAATACTTATTGGCCAAATTGCCAATTTTGTTGTAATCAGTCAGGTATCAAACGACAGCCGGGCGCCGCATAACAATGGAATTTCTATTGTGTCTCGTTTACACATACTTGACGATTTAAAAAGCATTTACCTACAATGTATAAAATAAAACAAATAAGGGTGAGGTGTGACATTAGTATATCAGCAATATTTTTATGCCATTAATTTTAATAGGTGTGTTTGTGTGCGTGTGTGTGTGTGTGTGTGTGCGTGCGCGCTCGCGTGTATGTGTGTGGGTGTGTCTGTATTCAAGGAATTAATTTAAGTAAGTTCAAGAACACCTTTTTAAATGATTTTTTTGGTTAAATGGATCTACAAAGTGAAAATGGTGCCTAACTGATCTCAATATTCGGCAAATAATGGATTTTTAAAAACAAAATCTACATATTTATATCAACCATTACAACTGATACTGAACGTTCGCATTTTAATCATGACTGAAGCGGCTGGCATCGGTTTTACTGTTTGTAATACAGTGGCCAGCACATCAGGTTACCCACTTTTGATGCAAACTAGCTCTTATTACAACTGCATAAGATACCGCAGTGCTTACCTTAACGTGCTGTTTTTATTTAAAGTGTTATGTGCTGTACCATATAAAGGTCTAGGCCCATTGCACCGTATCATACCATGACCATGCAAGGAGCGTATCAGACACGAAAAGCAACACGATACGCCTATATGCCCACTGAACGGATCTACAGCGTTCTATCTCATCGTTATAAATCACAGATTACAAATATTACAAATAGTATATGGAGCGAAACCGAGAACGAGCGAGAGCGTACTTTGCCGGTGTTGACACGTTCCGTGCATGGCACGCGACGGTATTGGTCGGTGACGGAACGGTCTAGTGGGAAAGGTGTTATAGTTTTCAATACAAATAATAATAATAATAATTTATTTATTCAATCAAGTGACATCATGACTCATCATTTGTTAGTTACAATGAGCTTATTCCTATGTTAGTAATTTATAATTTTATTTATTTATATAATTATAATTTTTACTCACAACTCCTGCGGATGTTGTGCAACAGTAATTAATATAGCGGCAGTCCAGTCTACTCGCAATCATAGGCAGGATGCTGTTGGGGCTGCCCCGAACCCTGCGCACCAGGGAGGCGCATCTCTTCCGCACGGTCGCGTAGAAGCAATCTACTCGCGCCTCTGCAAACATCCCCGATGCGCTGCAGTGTGCAACCCCATCAGCACCCGGAACGCGTTGTTGAATTGGACTCGCAGAGCGCTATACGACGCGCGCGAAAATAATAACAGTACAGTTTTTTGCCTAACAGTAGTAGGCAGAAACCTTAATAAAGAAAATACTTTATTAAAGCATCCGTTATTGAAAGTGTTACTGTTTCAAAACTTTATGATGCGATAAAATAAAGTAACCAAATTATTAGTCAAAAAATGATAGTTTATAGTTTATTATTGTTTTTATAGTGTTTTATCACCATACAAACTTAATAATATAAATTGCACTTGCAAAAAGCAACTGTGAACCTGTGACAGACGAGGAATTGAACCCCGTGTCTGACGCAATTCGGGCGTAATATTTCGAGCAAACTACTCCAACTTACACCTATTAATACATTGTCGGCATACGTCACATCACATTTTCCACTTTTACTTGACGAGCAAAAGCCAAAAGGCGAGAAAATATCGCGTGACGCCGTCATCCGATATTTATACTAGGTCCGTACCGACCACATACCAACACGCTAAGAGGATTCGGTGACGCAAAAAAGAAACGAGTTTGGGTAAAAAGAGTGTTTGATAAAATCTGCTCTATTTAGGTTGATAGTTTTGTTTCTTTTGCAAATTGTTGGAATAATGCGTTGAGTACAGCTATTTCGGTAGGTAAAAATTGACGATAAAATCTACTACCATTTTATTTTCACTTAAGTTTTTTTGGAAATAAATACAGATAAATTTTATTACATTACATTAAAGTAGAAAAAACCTGGTCGCAAAAAACGACTAAACCGATTTTCATGGCATAAAGCTACGAGCACTTGGGATTAAATTATTTATGGGACAAAACAAACTAAACGGAAATTGGTTCATCCGTTTGGGAGCTACGATACCACAGACAGACACGTTAAACTAAACACTCTTCGTGTTCGATCGTTTTTACGTCAGTGGTAAAAAAAACTAATTTCCCGATTTTTTGGCTCAAAAACTTTAGCACATTAGCACTAGTCAAGAAGTATCGACAGACAGACAGACAGATAGACAATTCCTTTCATCACATGTAAATATATTTTGTCGTAGATGACTACATTCCAAAGAAAATGAATGAACTTTTTGGCAAAGAATGCTATGTTCTGATAATAAATAACCATTGGATCTATGAGACTGACGTAAGGCATGTTTCACCATTGACAAAAGCATTAACCAACAAATAATTCAAATATCGAACGTCATTTCGTGAGGGTAACGTACAGATAGACTAGTTCTTTAATTGGACACTGTGAAACAGGCCGTGAGGATTATAGAACTTAGAAACCAAACCACTGTATATTACATACATTATGTTTTTTTTTTCACCTAAGGTAGGTACTTATTATTTCAATGTGTGTAAATATTTTTTTAATTTGATTTAAAATGTCAAACAAAATTATTTTAGTACACAAAACACTCATAATTCGCTTGTCAAGCACGTCACGTCTCTTTCTTGGCACAAACACACTCGTAGAATACACGCCTTATAATCCCGTTTGACTGATCGATTGAGGACTGGGCCCTACTTTGAAAGACTGTTTCGATGAATTTACAAAAAAAATACTTATCTATACTAATATTATAAAGCTGAAGAGTTTGTTTGTTTGTTTGAACGCGCTAATCTCCGAAACTAGTGGTTCGAATTGAATAATTCTTTTTGTGTTGGATAGTCCAGTTATCGAGGAAGGCTATAGGCTATATAACATCACGCTACGACCAATAGGAGCAAAGATAAAGTGGTAAATGTGTAAAAAACGGGAGAAAGAAGTCACTATTTCACGCGGACGAAGTCGCGGGCAAAAGCTAGTTATAGGTAAACCGCTTAATTGAGATTCAGGTGATAGCGGTTTGCGAAAGGGGTGCGGGCGGCGCGGGAGCACCCGCCCGCGCCGCTCACTAACCGCGCTCTCGTCTCCCCCTGCGCCCCTTTGCCCCGCAGGCGAGGTCTCAATTTCACGGACTACCTATAGCTATTTACTTTAATTTATTTATAGACTTTGGATTGGAGCGAGATCAAACGCAAAACTTCATACCAAACGCGATGGAGGACTTTTGTGAACGCCCTCTGCCCAATCTAGAGAACATAGAACCTTAACTAAAGTATTCTTCTTCTTAAACTTAAGAGCTTCGCTTTTGTCGGTGGAGTAATTACCATTATTTTGTTTTGTTTGCCTTTTTCTTGACCTCCTCATAAGACATCACATTTACTTATTCCTTTACTTTACTATATAAAGTCATAGTAATTAAATTGTATTATAAAAAATATCACGAAAATACAGTCCCCTGGCATAGGCATTTTAATGCTTCAAAAGGAGACACCTACCAACGGAACTCTGAATAATTTTAATTTAGTCTTTCTTTTTCAATAAGCCCAGAATGAAAATCACCATCCGCTTTGTATAAAATAGCTGGCTTAATAAATAACTAATATTTAACTACATACCTATGGGAATAGTCAAGTAATAAGGTCGCCTATGTTCATATTAACAACATTTGTGTCATCCTCATTTTACAAATTATTATAAAAACCTGCCAGTGATAATGTGCCATTCAAATAAGTAGTTAAGATTGAATCTGTTTACTCCCATCCAATATATTTTTTCTATTTAACTAACGGCCATCTTTTTTCCTTGTTTTACAATAACTCGACTTTTACTTGCGTTTTCTCTTATCTTTCAGAGTAGCTCCCCTGGTATCCGTCCAAATGATGGTAGGTAAATGACACTAGCTTATTTTAATCATTTGTAGTGTATTTTTGAAAGTTCGGTATTCGTGGTTTACGGTTTAAAGTATAAACTGGCGAGTCGTTATAGTTTGCGGTTAAAACGATTATTTCAACTTTTGTGAAATAGATGTATGTTTAAATTTAGTAGTGTAATGCAGTAATAAAAATAAATAGCAGTATTAAGTAGCAATGCATTCTTAGAAATCAACTTTGATACGAAATTAATTTATTATGATGACTTTAGATGTACATAATTAATGTAAAACGATACTTTGAAAGCCTCTTAGTAAAATAAAGATCAAGAGAGCTAAATAGCAACAAAAAAAACTCTTAGATATAGTTAATTAGCCCCCTTCATTTGCTATCACGCAAAGTATAGAGTTACCTATTGTTTATTATGTTTTTTCTTAACTATTTCGACACCCGGCACCACTTGGTACTTGCGTGTTATAAGTCGGTTGATATATTAAGTTACATGCCCCTACTAGTGTTACATTATTAAAATAAATAAATTTTATGTTCAAAAAGCTGCTCAGTTAGACGGGGACTAGGCCGGTCATGTCAGCCGCCATCCAAACGATTAAAAAGTTAAATTTAGCCTGTAAGCATCGCACTGCTGGGCAAAGGCCTTACCTCAAATGTGAGGTAGTATGAGCCATACTCCACCACGCGTGCTCAGTGCGGTTTGGCGGAGGGGTGTTTGCAAGGCAAGCGACCAACCTTGCTGTCAGGTGTTATCAAGCCGCCCATAGGGCCTCTGACTAGGCTTAACGACTAATACCAATCGATATTAGCCGGGACCAACGGCTTAACGTGCCTTCCGAAGCACGGAGATGCTCGTGATATAACATCACTTATATGGTCGGAATGGTCACCCATCCAAACACTGACCGCGCCGTAAGTTGCTTGACTTCGGTATCTACTACCAAAGCGCTGCCACCACTGCGCTACGAGCACCTCTCATCCAAACGATTATTGAGCCAAAATTTGCACCGAGTGGGTTCCCTTTATATGGAAGACGGCCACGCGGTAGACCCAGAAAACAATGGCGTGACAAGCTAGACTCTTTCAACAAAGACTGGAGAACAGATGAAAGTGGAAAAAAAAACCGGCCAAGTGCGAGTTGGACTCGCGCACTGAGGGTTCCGTGCCAACTTTAACTGAATTAGGGATTCTTACTTCCACTTAGCCAAAATACCACAATATTTTGTTGACCGCAAATATAACTTTGTTTTTCATAGTGTTTGTATGAAAGACAAAGTTATATTTGCGGTTGATAAAAATGTACTATATCTCAAAAACTGCTAGTTCGATTTCGCTCAAACCAATTTTCGTTGAAAGGTTATGTTGAGATCCCTATCCATAGACACCCCACACGTATAGGTTTGAGTAAAAAAAATGTTTTTGGTTTTAGTTTCATGTATGGGAGCCTATAATATCCCCCCCCCCTATAATATCATTTTTTTCAAATTTTTTGTACCTGAATCGGAAAGCGGTAAAGAGGATACACCTACTTACCAAGTTTCAGCTATGTAATGCTTATAGTTTCAGAATAAAGTGGCTGTGACATACGGACGGATAGACAGACAGACAGACTTGACGAAACTATAAGGGTTCCGTTTTTTGCCATTCGGCTACGGAACCCAAAAAAGGGTAGGGTGGCCTTTGCCCTGCAGTGGGACACTTCAGGCATAAATAATAAAATAATAAGTTCTAACTAATATCTTTCAGGACTAATTGACGTGCTGTCGCCGTACAATTTCTTTTTATCCGACTTTAAAAGAGGAGGTTCTCATTTTAACCTTATATCTGTATGTACGCATGTTTGTCCGTGATTATCTCGCGTTTGGCTGAACCGATTTTGATCCGGTTTAAGTATTTTTTACATTAAGGAGAAGGTTTTAAAAGTAACTAAAAATAAAAAAAGAAAATTAATTATAAACTTTGCTTTCAAAGCTACTAAATGAATGTTAGATCATAATTTCAGTAACTTTTTTAGCGTTTTTTTAATCATTATATCAATATCAACAACTCGTGCCACACAAAACAGAACTGTCACTTATTGTTAAGTACATCATGTTAACATCGGTGCGTGTTGTTACACTTTGATAGTGAACCGGTACTAACCGGTAATACAATTTGACATTGCCCGCAGAAGCGTTGGATTGGTACATGTTTTTGACCGCAAGAATTCATGTGATATTGTTATTATAACTATTATACCTACATGCCATCCACGAATTCGTTCTCATCGTTTATAGTAGGTACATTTGTGCAAGTTTTTTAATTTTTTTTTTATTTAGATTTTGCTAATATTTGATGATATTGTAATGAATATAACTGTTAAATAATTATTATTTCATATTTTTAAATATGCCACACACCCCGCACCCCAAGCATTTCCTCAATCAAAAATGAACGGCGCGCGCGCGCCTTTGTAGATGGCACTACCTTTACACACGAATGGCATTCTGCCGACAAGATATAAGTGATGCCATGGACCCTGGAGCTCTATTTTTACCGACTTAAAAAACGAGGTTATTATCGAATAATCGATGTACACATTTTTTATTATATTTAGTATAGGTTTGCTCTTGACTCCCAGACCAAGCCAAGTGCGAATAAGACGAAGTCGAAGAAGGAACGAGCTCGCCCAGAAGAAGCCTGTTCACTCTTACTTTGATTATTCGGATTGTAATCTCTAGGAGTATACATCTCTCTCTACATCAGTGTATGTATGATATATGTGATATGTTGAAATTTGTTAATATTTCTGTTTGATCTATCAAGGCTTCCAAACGCGTGTGCAAAATTTAGTAACTATGTAAGTTTTGTAGGTACATGTGTTAGTCCATGCATTTATCTAAAACGAAAGGTCATAGCGAGATGTTTTTTTTTAAATCAATCATGTATATTTTAAATTAGGGTAGTATGAGTTTCACCAAAATCGGTCCAGTAGTTTCTGAGATATGGGTATTAACTAAAAATCATGAAAAAAAACACTGCCTTCAAAAACATACTACAAAAATTAAAATAACGCATTTGTTTTCTATGTAGAAGAAACAAATTCTTTTGGAGTCCGTAAATTAAATCAGCATTACCTAGGCACAATTATGAAACCTAGGTAGATTACTGGAATCTCTTATTGGACTATTGTTATCCTGGTCTGAAGGTCAGCGCAGTCACGAAAACATAACTTAGAGCTTTGCCGATAGCGGACTGATAGCGCTACCACCGCGTGACGTCACATTTGTTACATTAAGGGGAAGCTCTACTACTAAATACTAACGAAAACATTTACACAAAAAGTGACGTAAATATAGCGCTACCACCGCGTGACGTCACCACGGAATATATAATAGTACTACATTTGTTACATTAAGGAGAAGCGTTACAAAATAGTGACACTAAAAGATACAAAAAAAGGTGATGTGAACTTGACATCATCCGCTGAGTCCAATAGAATTTGTTCCTAAGAAATAGAAGAATTTTAAGCTTTTTAGTCATTTTTTATTTTATTTTTTTTATTTAAAAAAAATTTTATTACCCATATCTCAAAAACTACTGGACTGATTTTGATGAAACTCACACTGAAATTAACAAGAATCAACTCGCTATGACTTCATTTTTTCGAGAAATCGGATTCACGTGTTCGGACGCCTTAACACGTTCCGGGACAGTATTCCAGACACAATAGGATAATTTATTGTTTTCACGCCTGTAGGCGTTCACTGTCCCGGAACGTGTTATTAGATCAACATACTTAAATTGTATCCAATTCTAACGATATCACATACATACAGGTCGAATTGATTACCTCCATTTTGAAGTCGGTAAAAAGAGCTTGGCCTTAAGCTAAGGTACGCAAGGCAATAATCAGGCATAGGTTACAATATGAACGCTGTCTCTTTGAGTAAGAGTCCGGTACAAACATACAAAACACCGCATAAACTATGGACTTAAACCTTTAGCTATACTGCAACCTTGAAATATAGACAGTGTTACACATAGAAAAAAATGACATGACTACCCTATAAATGTTAAATGCCTAAGTTGTGTTTCCTTTTTTTAGGGTTCCGTAGCCGAATGGCAAATAACAGAACCCTTATAGTTTCGTCAAGTCTGTCTGTCTGTCTGTCCGTCCGTATGTCACAGCCACTTTATACGAAAGCTATTAGCATCACACCACTGAAACTTGGTAAGTAGATGTATCTGTGCACTACTTTCAGATTCATGTACTAAAAGTAAAAAAAAATGATATTTAAGGGGGGGGCTCCCATACATGAAACTAAAACCTAAAAAAAAAATTACCCAAACCTATACGTGTGGTGTGTCTATGGATAGATCTTTCAAAATGACATAGAGGTTTCTTTACCATTTTTTCTAAAAATCTAACGTTTGAGATATAGACGCTTCCAAAGTGGTAAAATGGGCGTCCCCCCCATTAAACTTTTGAACAAAGGTTGTCAAAATTTTGAAAAAAATATATTATGTAGATCTTAACAAAAACTTTCAACGAAAATTGGTCTGAGCGAAATCGAACTAGTAGTTTTTGAGATATAGCACATTTTTATGAACCGCAAATATATAACTTGGACAAAGTTATATTTGCGGTCTCAGTGCGTCAGTCCGACTCGCACTTGGCCGGTTTTTTTAATACTTAGGTAAAATTATAATGTGCTATGTTGCATGTTAAGCCTAAACTTTTCATACTTAATTGCACAGCTCAGAAACGATTGACATTCATTTATTTGGAATGGAATGGAAGGCACTTTAAAATAAAATAAACCGGAAAAGTGCAAATCGGACACGCGTTTTAACCAACCAAATTTCAACTGTCTATTGCTAATGAAGTTTCAGAATAAAGTGGCTGTGACATACGGACATCTGATAGACGGACAGACTTGACGAACTATACGGGTTCCTTTTTGGACATTTGGCTAAGGAACCCTAAAAATTGCTTTTTCAGAGAAGAAAACAAAATCTCGCCGCAACTCAGTATACCGAAGTCTAAAGTCACTTAAGTCGCCCATAATAGAATTGTTACAATACATTTTCGTTGTTTGTCCGTTGCGAAACCTTGCTGCATTGTTCGGCTATTAATAACACTCGGTCATGGCCCGTTTGTCTGTCTGTTTGTCATTCCATTATGAGTATATGACGATTATTGCGTAGTTTCACTTTTTAAGTGGTTAGGATATTGAATTGTATGCAATTTAGGTGAAGGTTGGTTTTTAAATAGCTTTTAATTTACTTATTAGGTACAATGAAAAGATAAACAACTTAGAACAATACAGATTTGTGATCAGAAATATTTTAGTTTATGGAAATTACGTCCCGGACGCGGAAAAAATCGCACTGCCTAAATTTTTAGTTTTTCGTGTTAATTTTTAACGTATTAAAATAACAGTTTAATATACTGAGAAAATCTTTTTTTACCTAAGTAAATAGCAGTTGATGTTAATATTAACTGACACGACTGTGTTTTGGTAATATTAATAAAGAACGAATACATATTAAAATAAGGGCCGATTTTTCAATGGTCAGATAAAACATATCAGACTGATAAATTATAATGCGACAGATTTAAAGAAATGACAGTTACATTTGATTGCTGTCAATTAGATGACGTTGTCAAATTAGCCATATTGTATTTTGTTCGAAGAATATTTCTTATCTGACTACTGAAAAATCAGCCATAATAAGTTTTGAATACAGAAGTTTTAACAGTTTGCTCAATAATATGCACTAAAAACATTAGTTCCCAATGTCCTGAGCACACGATTACTTCAAAAATCTTCACCTACTTGCATCACGTTTTTTTTTAAAACAAAAAAATTACCTCCCTAATGACAATAGACACTTTTAACCCCTCGAAACACCTATCTCCAAATCCCTATTTAAATCTTTCTAAATACAAACGCGGCGTCTAGACGTGCAAAACAAAACACGACCAAAGAATGATTAGAATATGTCCGATTCTTGGCATTCGGTAGCGGATAATTAGTGGGCAATAAAATGATTAAATAAAACAATCAGATTGTAGAGAGGCGGCGCAAATTGTGGGAAGTAGGGTTGTGCCATTTTTTTAATATCCGTGGTGTCTTTTCTTAGCGTGTCGATGGTAAAAATTGGCTTGAAGAGTCATACGAATTGTCTTGTGAATTGATAAATAAGATTTTCTAGAAAACATATAAGGTAAGAATCATAATATTGGTATTATGATTCTTACCTTATATGTTTTCTAACCTTCTATTATATTAACTCGTGCTTTCAAGCTAGATATAGTAGCTAAAACTCCTCCATTTTGAATCGGTAACTTGGTCAAGCTTTTAGCAAGACCGATTTTTAGATTTGCACTTTTGCTAGGGGTATAGGGTCCTTTGAAAAATATTAAAAGTGCTTCCATACCTAGGCACCATTAAGTTCAAGTTCAGTCAATGTTTTTCGCCTTTACCATTTTTTCGATTTTATGGAAAAATAGTGAACACTGGGAGCCCTGTATCTTGAAAATGTTTAAAGCAAGAAAATTAAATAAGGAATTTTAATCAAGAATTACATGATCTTTAAAAACAGTGTTTTTTTCTCATCGGAGCGTTTTTTTGCCACCTTTAATTTGTGATGGCGTAACCAAGGAAAATATAAAGATTATTTTTTTTATATAAAGAAGGAAATTAATAAGTCACAAGCCACAGCCATCCCTGCATCACTCCTGGCACTGCTCCCGGCGTACTACGTCATGACGTCACACGGCGTCCGCGGAATTTTCACACGACGCATATAGACGTCACTATTGTAGTAGTGTCTGATCGGAGTTGGAACTATTTGTGTACTGTCACTAGGAAGGAGTACGCTCGAGTGGCGGTAGTAGACGAGCTAATAGTAAGGGTATGTTTTCGTTTGGGGAAAATGCCAACACCTTGTACATGACACAAAAAAATAGAATTTAGAATGATTTTTGTCCGTAAAGTATTCAATTTTTGTGTAATTTGTAAGTAACATAAACTAGTAAAATATAGCAATTTTTCATGATGTCTAATATATCTGTCAAATACCTGTCAGCCAATCAACTGTTTGAACTTTGAACAGATTAAAAAAGATCGAAAGCGAAATAGTACGAGAGCCCACGACCAAAACCATGTCTCATAGCAATACGGCAAAAACCCTATAAAATTGTTAGATTGTATGATTCTGAACGCGACTACGTGTGTAGTAACGGTCGAAAGTGTAGCAACTGCGTGGGAGGCCATTTCTGCTGTGTCAATAAAAAAAGACAGTCGGTATTATAGCAATACGTCTGATAGTGAAAATGTACATAGATTTTATAATTGTATTACGAAAAAGTTTGTTTTCAGACATTTTGCGCGTAGCATATAGCCTGAGCGCATTTTTGAAAATGTCAACAAATTTAGCCGACCTGTATCATAGCAATACGGATAATTTTTTTTTCAACTTTTCGTATTGCTGCCATGATTACCAAAAACCTGTTTTCAGACATTTTGCGCGTAGCATATAGCCTGAGCGCATTTTTGAAAATACACTTAATTTGTCTGATATAAATTTTTTGCACATGTGGACAACTTATTTTATCATGTCCAACAATTTTCAGACATATTGCTATGATACCGATCGGTAAAATTTGTTAACATTTTCAAAACGGTCTCAAAATTTAATGCGTTCACATTTCCGTCTGAAAATTGTTTTGTTCGCATCAAATAACCAAAATTTACTAATAAAAAAGATTTTCAGACGTATTGCTATGAGACATTTTTTTTGTCTCATTTTTTATTTTTGTAAGTGATTTTACGGGTTTGCGCTACACCACTAACGTCTGAAAAATATGTTTCTGGTATCTCAGATCTATCATTTAACTACAGTCTGCAAATCAGACATATTGCTATGATGCAGTTCGGTAAAATTCTTTGACAATTTTGAAAATTCGGTCAGATCAAACGCTACGCGGAAAATTTCTGATATTGGTATTTTTGAGTTCAAGATAATCGTATCTATCGATTTGATGCGGTTTTGGTCATATTGCTATGAGACAAAAATTTTGGTCGTGGGCTCTCGTACTAAAAAGCAAAATGACATTGACAGATTAAGCGAAATGACATTTGATAACAGATTAACTTTTTTTGCACGTTTTGACATGTTTTTGGAGTAAGAATAGATAGAAGGAGTTGCCAGAGTTTTTAAAAGTTTATTATTTTATTAATTAAATTGCCCCAAAATAGAAAATTAAATTGAGATTTCATGTAGTACGTCTAATCACCTGTATTTTTAGATATTTTTAGAGAAACCGTACGTAATCTTAGCATTTTTGTAAACATTTCCTTTGTAATAGATATACTAGACTAGCGGTCCCAGCGAACTACGTTTCGCTTTATGGTTATTATCCTATTCCGGGCCAGGACAAATCCATCAAAGTAAATATCACGAAAATCGGTCCACCCTTTCTCGAGTAATAATAAGTAGTGATAAAAAGTAACCCATGTCTATCTCCTGGTTCTAAGCTACCAACCCACATATTTTAACCAAATCGGTTCAGCAGCTCCGTTTATAAATACTCACGACTTTATTATTGCATGTTTTCTAGAGTGATGTTTTCATATAAGTAAAAGTTATACCCAGGATATACAGGGTGTAAAAAAAGTACGAGCCAAATTCAAGGGGGTGGTTGTCAATCGAGCATAGAATACAGGGAAAAAAGAAAATAATAACATTAAAAAAATTACATTTTTTTCATGTATTCTAGATGCAACTCTTAACCACCCCCTTGAATTCGGCTCGTACTTTTTTACACCCTGTATTGAATTTTAGGGATCCGTGGGCATTAAAATTATCTTATTCTTTTGTCTTCTTATACAGTTGTAAAAAAAGAGTGAAGGAGCCAAATTCAACAGTAATAGAAAATAACATCTCTAGATTAGGAAGTTTGAAGGTAGTTCTACAGACAGAGAGCGACGGATATAGATTCAATGATAACTCTTTACTGCTTATCACGTAGGTTAATTACAAATTCATTTAAAGGAAATCACGGCATAGGTACATACACAATTTTGTAGAAAATATATTCAACAAAATACTTTTGTTTGATTCAATAACGGTAGGGATTACAAATCATCGGTAATGGTCGTAACGGATATGGAGCCCTATTATTGAATCACTCGCTTCAAAATGGCGAGTGATTTTCGTTCGAAGATGATTAATTAAAAGTCATATAAAAAAGTCGTTTTCGAAATAAAACCACTCGTAATATTGACGCGAGTGATTCAAAAATAGGGCCCGTGGACAGCGGTGCTGGTGCTGACACGCTCCGTGCATGACACGCGACGGTGTTGGTCGGCGACGGAACGGTTTCTTCACGTTCCTAGGGCGGCCATGGTATTCTGCAGTGCAGTAGGCATAAATCTTAACTGCTTAAAGGAATGAGCACATGTACATATACCATGGCTTTGATTCGTTATTTTCACATCTACACATAACACATTTCACCCACATTAACTGTTGGCAATTGAATTTAAATTGCACACTTAAGAAACGAAAGACGATATCGCTCACTTCGGAGACGACATAAAAAACGCCCTAGGTTAAGCTCCAAAGTCATAAACTCTAGATTTTTAAAGTACTTTTTATTGCCCCGCCGGAGAATCGAACTGGCACGCTGGCAGCCAACCAAATGGGTCATAGCGATACCCGCATTGGCAAGAAGAACAAAAAAGAGAAAACTATAAATACAATCATATACATCTACACTAATATTATAAAGAGGAAAACTTTGTTTGTTTGTTTGTTTGTTTGTTTGATTGTAATGAATAGGCTCATAAACTACTAGACCGATTCTAAAAATTCTTTCACCATTCGAAAGCTACATTATCCACGAGTAATATAGGCTATATTTAATTTTGAACAAAAATAGGGTTCCTCGGATATTAGGGTTTTTCGGACACAAGGTGTAAAAAATCAACCAAAAAAGTTACTTATTTTGCGTACCCTGCCTAACGGCTGAACCGATTTAGCTGAAAATTGGCAGGGAGGTAGCTTAGAGCCAGGAGAAGGACATAGGATACGTTTTATCCCGTTCAACGGGGCCGGGGCTGGGGCGGGACGGGGCCGGGGCGAAACAAAGTTCGCTGGGACCGCTAGTAAAAAATAAACTTACAGCCAACCTATTCAAAAACGAAACCGTTTGATGGTGGCAAGGAGGCTATGATGCTGGCTTCTATTCTAGTTGTTGTATTGATTACTAGCCGTCTCAGAACTTTGCTTCGCCCCGGCCCCGTCCCGCCCTGGCCCCGTTATTTTTATAGTTATTATCCTATTCAGGGCGACTCATGAAAATCGGTCCACCCACCTTTCATAAGAACCTTCTCCTAACTATAACCAACACAACAAAAAAAGAATTAGCGAAATCGATCTAGCCGTTCACGGTGATGATGATGATGATGATGGTGATGATGTGGTCAAGGGAAATAAAATAAAATAAATATTGCAATTCCTAACAGGGTCATTAAGTACTAAGCTCTAAACTAATTTGAATATCTAAGAGAATTTGAATTTGAGTAAGAATTCATTTTTATAATTAATAATTTCGCACAGATCCGCTCGCTACGTACGTGTACCTAGTATATTCATCTATCATCAAAATTTCAAACTTTATCCATGTTGTATGGTTATCAAATACTCGTAGATTAAACTAGCGCAAAATTACCACTGATGACTATAACTTAAAACTATAAATTATTTCCTCAATGTAATCAACAAGTTACCCTAGCCTCCAATGTGTTAAAAAAATCCGATAAACGAAAAAAGTAGATATTATCTCCACGCATAATGTTTCCGTTTGACGATCTAAGCTTAGTTCCATAAGCTAAACGATCATTCAAATATAGAAACAGGGCATTACGTATATCTCAAGTCAACGCTCTCATAAGGTCAAAATACCAGGTAACATTCACAATTCTAGACTCATAGGCGTGTTTCGATTCCTAGAACTATTTTTATGGGATACAAACCAATATAAATAAATTGAGTCAGCTGCACATCAGATTATACGATATTGTTAAAATATAAACCTTATATCAACTGTAAAAATATTTTTTAAATCGGTCCAGGTATTCCGGAGATTGAAAAACAAACTTTTAGCTATTCTCGTGTCACAATGAGAATCGGCCAACATCTATTTTTCATACCCCTAGACGGGGCCGGGGCTGGGGTGGGACGGGGCCGGGGCAAATTGGTGGGAAGGTAGCTTAGAACTATTCATACCCTTTTGACGGGGCCGGGGCTGGGGTGGGACGGGGCCGGGCCGAAACGGTGGGGTGGTAGCTTAGAACCAGGAGGACAACGGACGGTTCGACGGGGCTGGGGCGAAATAATTTTCGCTGGGACCGCTTAACTTTTAGAATTACGATGCTAAGCAGGAACGAGGCCGGGGCGAGACGGGACTGGGGGCGAAACAATGTTGGGTCCGCTAGTACTTATTACTATAAAATCCTCGCAAATTTTCCCGCACAAAATTCAATAGTTTATGATCAACTATGTGCACTACTAATGTTTTTTTTAAATTGTGAATAAACTCTTAGTCCCCTTTTAGCTCATTCATGAGGGGATTCTGGGATAAATTAACTATTACCATAAGAGCATAAAACTTTAGCTATCTCTGTATCAAACTGGGTAATACCTGACACACAGACATACAGTCAATTTCACAAACAATATTAGTAGTAATGTAATGCAGCTTTCTATAGCAAGTTCCTGAATAAATTAAAACGCAGTAATTTAGAGAATTGTGATTGCGTGCACTAATTTGTAAGATTTATTACAAGTGAACACAATGTAGAGGTACTTTAAAGGCGTTTCAATAAGGTTTTACGTAGGCCAATTAAATAGTGGTAATTTCGTGATATAATTAGGTTGGTTAATCATCATCATCATCATTTTTAGCCAAAGGACGTCTACTGCTGAATATAGGCCTCGCCCACAGTTTTCCACAGCGACACGTCTGCATCCAGTGTGATCCTGCGATCTTTAGAAGGTCGTCTATCTTGACGGTGGACGTCCTACGCTGCGCCTATGGTCGAAGGGTCTCCAAAATTGTTCATTCAAACATAACGTTCACTCACGTAAATAAGAAAACTTCCGTAGGCTGATAAAACTTTAATGACAACCAGTAGGAATACTATATTATATGCATTGTGAAAAACTAAAACATACCGCGATTTAACTCGCTTTAGCGCCATCTATGATCGCACATCAGAACTAAAATTAATATGAATTGATGCATCACTAAAGTACCTACAAGTTTATACTAGATGAATCAAACAAAAATATAGAACTTTTCTGCCCCAACTGCCAACAGTTATTTGTGCTATTGGATCGCGGATGTTTAATGGTTTCCATGTGAAATTGTAGCATTTCCTGCATCACTTATTTTCCTAATAAGTTGTAATTTCTTTAAAAGAGTGAGTTCCTGCATACTGCATAACAAAAATTACGATTACTTTCTATGTAATATCACATATCAGCCAACTGTATTCTAGAAATGAATGGATTTAAACCTATTCGTATGTTTTAAACGATGTTACATAATTTGGGTAGAAAGGCGTCAGAACAAGTATTTTATATTATGAATTTAATATTATCAAAAAGCATTATCAGTGATGGATATAACCTTTATTGAGTAAAATTTTTACAAGCATTATTTTAAATAATAACAAAATCTAAAAGTATTGTTTGTGATAGCCACTAAAAGATCTCGATTTTGGGGTCGTTGATTTTGTGTGAGTGTATGTTGATTCCGGCTGACAGTCACACATGTTTGATAGCTGTGTACTGCGGGGGCTTCTTGGCACTTTACTGCCAGTGGCCATCATTTTAATGGGCCTAACATCAAATCTATCGGTGGTTTTTGTGTTGACAGCAGCATCTTTCAAAGGTGGTTCACGATATTCAGGTAGTTTGGGAACTTGTAAGCTAAAGGTAGAAGGGATTTTATCAGGATCACAAGATTTCAGACAGGATTTCCTATTGTAAATGCCGTAGCGGCTTCGAATATCATCCGCCTTATGAGATTTGCGGGATTGAACGCAAGAATCGGTTTCCACGCCTACGCTTTTTTCGAAGGAACAGCAAGACCAATCGTCATAGAAGTCTAATTCAGCGTTGTCTTTAGAAGGATCACGAATTTTACAACGTTCACACGTATATCGAGTCGACGAGCGAATCTTTTTGGCGTGAATTGGACATTCCTTATCTTGTTCTTTCTCCTCACAACTGCTTAGTTTTTTCGAAGCTGGTTTAGAATAATCACAAGTGCAAGGAAAATTCTCGAGTTTAGCATGTACTGTGCAGTGGTAGCACAAAGAACTAGATTGTGAGTCAGACTTTTTTAAAACTGGCTTTTTTCCACCGCAAAATTTGCAAGTGTCTTCTTTTTGTCCTTGGTTGCCACGGATTGTTTCTCTTCTGTCAGCGCTATTACATGTACAAGGTGGCTTTTTTGGTTCTTGTATTTTGATGGCATTAGATGATGTCTTTGGAGCTTCATGGCGTGTAGGGCTTGGTTTCACATCTTTTGTTTCTAAACCAGTTCTGTTATTAGATTCGTTGGCACTTGCTGAACTAGTAGGTACAGGTGTCTCGGTGCCTTTTGTTTCAGTACTAGCTATGGCTTCAGCTGCATTTTCTGCTGATGTTTGAGCATTGTCGCTTGGCTTGCTCGAAGAGCTAGTGCTTTCTGGTGCAACATCAGATTTTTTAACCTCTTCCTTGCCTTTTATCGTTTCAGCGTTTTCTTGACATATTTTACATCGCAACGTTTGCTCATCTCGTTTCTGACTGCAGGATGGGCAAGAACTATCAACGGGCACATTTTCAGGTTTTGCAAGCTCTGAGGACCCAAAAATCCATTCCTTCCAGTTTTTACACTTGCACTCATTACTTGGATTAGATTTATTGTCTTCCTTCTTATACGAATACGATAAATATAAACTTTTAGCTAATAAATTTACTTCTGATTTTGAAAAATGTACGCAGAGCGTACTAGCATCTTTTTTAACTTTTTCTTCCTCGCAAAGCTTGCATGTGGCTTCTTTCGGTTTAGCACTCGGCTTACCACAGCGTCCACAGCTTGGGCATTCTTCACTTTCTTTCCTTATCCTCTCTTCACATGACTGGCATGTAATTTTTGTCTCTTTAGGCATTCCACATAATGAACATTCATCAGATTTGTCATTTCCTCTTTTCTCTTTATGGAAAATCCCAGGTCGTAAGTTTTTAACATCATTTGCATTATCATCATCGTTACCACAGATTTTGCACAAAAATTTCTTAAATGTAGCTTCTTGTACTTTTTGAGCTTCGGCCGCAGTGCAAATGGGACAAGTCTCACCTTTCTCCGCTCTGGTTTTATCGCTACAAAATGTACAACTGTGGATTATTTCTGTGTTAGTGGTTTTAAGTTCCTCTTTATCAGCAGTATCATCTAGTTTGGATTTATCGTCAAGTTTTTCCAATTTTAAATCATTATCATTACTTCTAGGGTCTCCAGTTGTTTTTTCGTATTTAGGTTTATATAGTGTACTTCCCACTGGTTGTTGTAGCTTTGTTTTTACGATATTTTTGCTGCTCTCTGAACCACTTCCTAACTTTGTTCTTGCGTTTTCTTCACATAAAGGGCAGCTCGTACAACTTTTGATTTCAGAAATTTTTGCGCATCGAGGACAACTCATTTTATTAATAGATTCTTCAAATTTTCTTGCGCACATAACACAACTAACTTTTTCTGATTTCTGCTTCGTTTCACCACAAGATGGGCATACTTTTGCTGCTTGTTGTTTTTCTTTACAAGGTTTGCAGAGTGAAGTTTTGGACTCTGATACCATCTTTGAGGGTTTGACAGAACAGCTGTGTTTGACAGGTAGTTTACCTTTTTCTCTGCCACACTCTAGATAGTTATGCTTTGGTGGACCGTTATTGTTGTGTTTTGGATAAATAGAACCACCAGAAATAGCTCTTTCACCAACACTGTCTTTGCATGATGAACATACAGATGATTTAGATGAAGAAGCAGAATAACACTTGGAACTATAATAATTAGAAGTTTCACAGCTAGGTTTTTGTGCTGGTTGCGGAGGGCTTATAAAAAGAGGGTTTGTGCCTGAACTGCTGATGATTTTAATAGTCCAAGTATTGGACTGCTCGCTGTCTAGTTTACTTCCAGGTTGCTTTAAATCTGCTTTGATTGATGGGTTGATGGAAGTTAGACTTTTACGAGGTGTCATGTTTAAATCTGTTGTTGAGGTAGCAGCGTCCCTCGCAGTTTTATCACAATGGCTAGTTTTTTTCGTCGCATCTAATAATTGACTACTAATTTCATCTACACCACACGTTCCTTTGGCGCCAGATAAACCTTGATCTTGATCAACTGAATTAGACCCTACTGGGAAAGTCACAGATTTAGTTATACTTGTGCGTGGCGTCTGTTGTATTGTCACACTACCTTGCTCTTCGCTTTTCTGACAAATGGCGCATAGAGAACTTGATGGGTCATTCGTTAAGCTTTCTATATTCCCCTTGAACTTGGTGCAAGACTCTATAAACTGTTCCGTGCTTTTTGTAACTTTTTCTTGGTTCTTTAAATCGTAAATCACATCATCTATGTATGACATTAGTTTTTTCAGTCTTTCCTTCTCTTCTTGCTCAGTACCTGGTGTGTCATTTAGAGATATGTCTGAAGAATATGTAGAACCATCTTCAGAACAACTACAGGCTGAATCATCTTTTTCGGTACCATCTTTTTGTGTCCCATTTAAATTATTATAAACAGGAGACACAGAATTTGTTTCCTCATTGTCTTCAACTTGTTTAGAATCTTTGTTTTCAACATTATACGTTGTGAGGCATGTGTAACAAGCTAATTCAACTCTCCTATCTTTTATTTTATTGTCTGTTGTCTTTTTCTTATTTTTTGCTTTGTTACCTCGGACATGTTTGAGTTTAAACATATCTTTACCATTTATCTCCATTTGTTCTATTCGGCTGCTGCGGATGCTGTTAAGAATCCTCGGTACAAGGGTCTTAGCTAGCACATAGTTTTTCCTGTGAAACAAATCACGTGCCTAAGAAATTTGATCTCAACTATGCAAGCAGCCAACGACTCACCCTTCGTGAATGTAAAATAGTTGTTAAAGGATATAAATTAAAAAGAATTGTTCAAGTTGTTTTTTTATTGCATTTTAAAATATAAAGGAAGTGATATTGTTATTATTCGAATAAATTATGGCGTAGGAAAATTTAGTTCTTATGAAACGTACACTACCTATAATAATTAACGAAATTAAATTGGTCAATGTGAAATTTTCGTACGATATATGAATAATTTTAAAGTCAAAAAATTTTATAGCATTTACACAATGTAGGGAATAGATTGGGAAGAATTGATTTCTTGCAAATTGTCGTCTTTTAGCATATTCATGTCTATTGAAATGCATTGCTTGAAATTTGGCACCACCATAGAAGGCAACTTGATAAGTCCTTCTGATTTTGACTTTCTGAACCCCAACTGGTTTTGATTCAAATTCAAACACAAAGCACAACGCTGTTCGTCACTGTCCTCTCGGGTATCATCAATTTTTAAAGTCGGGTCACGCGTGTTCTTTCGTATTATGATCGTCTCAGTTTCTTCTCGAATCGTTCCGTCTTTATCCATAGTTCTTATAATACGAATAATTCTATTGGTGTTATTCTCAAAATATCCTAGTTCGGTATCGGTCACTTGAGAGCAGGTTTCACAGGGGTATTCTATATCTTCATATAGGACCTCACCGCGGCTACTGCTTGGTGGCTCATTCATCTTCTTACACATGTCACACACTTCACCATCCCTTTCTTCAAATTCCTTACATTTACACCTATCTGAACATGGAACGATTCTAGAGCTGTTTTTGGACTCAGTGCTAGGACATCGGTCATAAATGTAAATTTTGGCTTTAGTTGTTTCACAAGTTTTCAAGAAGTCTTCAACGTCATCCACTATCATCCCTTCAGCTTTTAAATCCTTTATCAAGTTGATGACACCATCAATACCAGTTTTTAATGCACCTAACGTTTCAGGTTCATATTCTTCGTCTTTGCTTGTCAATTGTTTTTTCATATCTTCACAACATTTTATAAAGTCATCAACACTTTCCGAAACCAAGCCCTCGTCTTTAGCTACAACACTTAAACTCATAGTTTTATCCAGTTGGTCTGCTAATGCAGACACATTGCCTGAGTTGGTTCGAGATGATGACTTACTTTTACCTTTATAATCGTCCAGTTTTAATTTGAAATCTTTGCAAGAGAGTAAAAACTTATCCAAGCTAGGTGATGTCATTCCCTCTTGTTTAATGTCTGTAGTTAATTTTTCAAGCTCAACAACGTGTTCTTTTAAATGATTCAACCTCTCGATATCAAGGTTTTTGTCAGTTTCTCTTTCTATACAGTATCCATCTATTTTGGAATAGACACCACGACAAGTTTTAATGAATTCTTCAGCGCTTGGTCTTAACAATCCTTTTGATTTGTAATTCTCTGTCATTTCTATTACACCTTTAATGTGTTCTTTCAGATCGTTCAACCTTGTTTTAGTATAGCCCGTGATTGGTGTATTATCTACGTCTTTCATGTACACGTCTAATTTCTCATCTACTTCTTCACATGTGTCAATAAAATGTTCTATATTATCATCAGTCAATGAAGTTTTATAATCATGTGTCAAATCTACTACCTCTTTCAAATGCACTTTTAGATGTTGTAACCGGTTTTGCAAATTCGGACCAGCCCGGGATGAACATGGTTCCTCTTCAGTGAGAAAATTCTCAATTTTACGACCTGCTTCTTCACAAACGCTCAAAAACGTATCCATGTCAATTTTGTTGACTGTGTTGTTTACCATTTCCCTTCCAAATTTTATGATTTGTGTCAGCAATCCCTTAAGGTATTCAATTCTATTATTGTGAGCAGATTGTTGTCCCATGGGTAAGTTCCTAGAGATATCTTCAGGCTGAAGGATCTCCGTCACACGTGATGTTTCTGCCGCTGCTTTCGCTTCTGGTTCATGCTTACTTTTGCCCTCAGTTACGCTATCCTCGTGTTTAGACTTGGTTTTATAGAAATTTTCCTCACTGTATGATTTCTTATTTTTTGGTTTTGTAGCCGAGGCAAATCTATTCTCTTTCAGTTTAGCATCTCTTTCCTTATGTTTTTTAATAAGTTTGATCCTAAATATTTCTTCGCGGGCTTTTTCTTCTAATTCAAGCAAAATGTAGTGACAAGTGACTTGTATTCTGGGGACTACGATTTTGCGTATGGCGTTGAGTCGTCTGCAGACAAAGTTTAATTTGTATGATAATTGCATCTCAAATTTGCCATTGTCGTTGCTGCCGAAAACCACCCTTCACGTTCTTTTAAGGACTGTCCATTATAATGTATTGTTTCAATTAGTTCAAAACAAAACGCGAAAATTCCATTGAATCCATACACTGTTTTCTGTTTTCTAATATTAAACATCTTAGATTTCAACTTTATTTCATCAATTCGCTATTTGAGAATTAACTTATATTTTTAAAAGCATACGGCGTTGAATTCGAGAGTATGATTTTAATTTTAAAGGTCTCAGTTATTTTCATCTCGGTGGTTCATTCACGTTTCTTTTGAGTCTCCTTATTTCGTATTTTGTCCGAGATAGAGTACCATCTTCTTTCTAATTCGTTTTACTTCAATGTTAAGTTTGAATCACTTCCTTATACGCCTCAATTCTAAGCCTCCTTTTAATAGTTTCCGTCCCTCTTTTGCTAGTTTTTAGTAGATTGCGTTTGGCTGTTTTAGATACTTCGGTTTTGTAGGCTTTTATTATTTTTATCTATATTTATATATACATTATCTGCTCCAACAGCTTTGATTTCTATTTTAGTTTCTTCAAAGACCTTATCTATCTATCTTCATGTTTCTAGTCTAGTATGTTTGCCTCAACTCTTCTTCATTTATTATTAGCCAATTTTGCTTCTGATTTCGTATTCAGACACACACATACCATTTTAAAACATCTGTGTATGCCTTATTATTTTTATCTTCGGATTTATTTTACCTTCCGCAGTATTCAATACGAAATACAAAACTACAACTGTAACATAATGCGCTATCATTTATATGGCCTTGGATCGTATTAAAATCCTTAAGATTCCTTGACTTGTATTCCCGGGTATAAAACTTTTGACAGTTTATTTTGCCTCCTGTCAAACAAAGGACACGGTCGACCCGCCATACATTGCTTGCCCCAAAAGTAAAAATCCATGCGTCACGACCAAAACTAATTTTATGGGTTCGTTTCTTCGCCTTTTAAAAGAATATAAAGTAATATTAGCCGTAAATAGCGGGGTTTTCACATAAAACGAAATAAAATGTGTGGGGTCAATCTCTTGCACACTATCTAGAACAGGTCTTTCTAGATCATAGCGCCATCTGTGTCGAAAAACCGCCATCTAGGCCACCAAAACTAAAACATAGAAAACTGCCCCGCTAGGGTGCGTAACGCGTGAAAATTACGATGACGCAAACAATAGCCAACGAAAAGAAGTTCCTTGTCACAGTTTTTTTTTCAAGTTTTAGGAAGTGGTAGGTAGGTTTAAAGGTTAGTACCTATGGGAGGCAAACGTCATTTTCCTTCTTAAAATAGCGATTGCGAGCGCTTACTTATTTAACTAACTGCCAGTTCTATGACACAGTATGCCATTGTGTCATACTGTGTTCGTTAAGCGGTCGTCAGTTTGCTAATAAGTGCTCGAAACCGCTATTTTCTGCCAAACACAACAATTGTTGGGGACAGGAAATTGTATTCCATCGTTGTCCTAATTTTTAATTGTAGATTTATATGCCGCTAGATAATAGCAAAGTAAATTAACAATATTGTATTAAAAATTCAATATATTTTTTGCAAAAAATGATATAGTCAAGTCTCTTAATGGTTTTCTTTAATCAAACATAAAACGACTCTGGGGCACGATACGACCGTGTCCTTTCATTTCACAGATGTATTTGTTTGACATTATAACATTTTCAATACTTTTCTGTAGTCTGTATTTTTCTGTTCTAATATCAGATAAGAAGCCATGCTGACGATGAACTCTGTGTCCTTAGTGAGAAAAGTATTCATAACTTGTTAATTATTTTTTCTTTAGCATGTTGTACGATTGATTAAAGTTTATAGATTGATTCGTGATTTATATAAAATATCACACGTATTTGATATCCTAATAAACTAATAATTGAAAAAGCAAATTATTCATATTCTGCAAAACCAACGTCTTATAAGTAAAAAAAAAGTAAAAATTTTAGTACAGACCAAAAAAATATTGTATTACTTTTGATCCCTATTCCTTATCAAATTTTTATCTGACACTTCCATGAATTTATCAATAACTTGAATAAAGATAATTTCTTGCTTAAAAACTACCTATCTAATGCTTTGTCTGTTGCTAAGTGTGATACGTGTATTAAATATCTTAATTTTTGATCATAAGAAACAAACATTTTAGATTTAGTTTACTATTTTTCTAAATCTGCTTTGATGGTATGTTTATAGTATCCAGTATTGACCTGTAATAGACCACTTCACTAAAATCTCGCCTGCGGGGCACAGGGGTTAGATTGGAGACCCTTCGACCAAAATCGCATCGTAGGACGTCCACCGACATGGACGTCCTTTGGCTGATGACGATGATGATGATGAAGTGGCACATAGCGCAAAGAATTGATGGCCGTTGGGGCAGAAAAGTTCTAGATTGTACACTCTTAGACCAAAACCGCAACGTAGGACGTCCACCGACGGATGGACTGACGACCTTGTAAAAATCGCAGCAGGATCACACTGGATGCAGACAGGTTGCAACTGGTTGCTTTGGAAAACTTTTGGGTAGATCTACGTTCAGTAGTGGAAGTACTTTGGCTGATAGTGATGACTTTGGCTGATATTATTTACGGAATGGTACCCCATGTCTAGAGTTCACATCGTTTACTATGACGAATTTGTGTTTCATAAACACTCGTAAGCTAAGGATTTTTTTGTGCACAATCTTGTAAAATTTTGTACCAACCTGTCATCTAAGTGTATCTATATTTAGGCTCCGGAAAAAATATAATTTTTTGAAAACCTGTATGTACCTTTGGCGCAACTGAGTTAGGAAGTAAAAGGGAAGGTCCGATGTTCACCGTCTTGGTTTATTGTATGTAGTTGTGTCCGAGCTAAATCTTTAATATCGCGGTTTAGTCTCAATACATCGACTAACAGCGCCATCTAGTCGTGTCGAGCCTAATGATTTACGCGCCAAGTGAACTTTAAAATTTTTTATTGGAATTATGTAGTCAATATTTTGGTTTAAACGGGGGTAGTTTTAAATTAGTAAAATCAGTTACCCCGTCCAGTCCTTAAGTGGATGGAAGGGTGAGTTCATCGGCAGCTTGGGCCAAAATTAATCATATCTCTAATAAACTATAATAATATATTCATATATTCGTACACGGACGGACTGCTTCCAGCTGCGATTGCACAGTGAACTACAGATTCTACGTACAAACATACACGGAACTGCTTGAGCAGTTGTGACTGCCCCGGGCGGTTAGCAGCACGATGAAAGTCATAAAAGTCGTTTATTTTTGCATATAGACCCACTAGGGGCACTTATAGACTATAGAATGTAAAAGATATCGGCGTCCCAAAATAGACCCTACCACAACTTCGGGACAATTGTGGGCTAGTGCTGAGAAGAAGCTGCGCAACAAACTCAGACACTATTGTCAATGCCTCTTTTCAAAAGTTTTACAATGTTTGCGGGCTTTATGATGCGGGGCTTTATCAATGGCAGCTTCAAGCTGTTGACTAGAGTGGTCTGTGTATGTTGATCACTGGCTCACTGCTCGAGCTGTCCGTGTATGGCGAGCCTAGCACTAGAATAGTTAGATACGGGATGGCTTCCATGTCACTTACACCGTGATCATGGCTCTTGCAACGATGCCTAAATATCATTAGCGGTCCCCCGAAACTGCGTCCGCGCGTTTTGAGTTTGCCCCCTCCCCTCCCGTCGCAGCGTGATTTTTTATAGCCTCAAACCTTCCCCAATAAATAAGCTATCAAACACAAAAATATTTATTTTTATCGGTCAAGTAGTTCCTGAGAAAAACGCGATCACACAAACTCTTCAACCTTATATTATTAGTGTAGATAGATAATATGGTACATGGTAGCAGTCCCGTATCTAACTATTCTAAAACTATAATAATATAATATTATTAAATGACTATAGAATGTAAAAGATATCGGTGCATAATACTATGCTCAATTAATATCTACGAATTTCAGAATACAAACTACCAAAATATTTTGAAGTAATCAAAAACTGGATGTCTTACACCGACATCTGGCACAAACTATAGTTGAAGTAAAAAGTTCTCGTCTTCCTAACGTCAATTATTAGTAATTCACTTACCTTGTTCAATTTCTATTAAAATCTAATTATTATTATTTCTATTAAGATTATGATTATGCCCATTGATTAAATTGATAACAGTAATCAAAGTAATGCTAATCAAGTGATTTTAAAATCAAATTATCAAAAGATAATGTCAAAAGTAATCTCCAATTTATTGATAGACCATAATCATAATAAGATCTTATCCCCAACATAGATCTCTCGATATTTCTACAATCACTACTCGTAAAGCCTAGTATAGATAGTGCCATCCACGACGGCGCGCCCCACCACACTCGTCCAAATCGTTTATAGTACATGTGTGCATGCTTTTTCCAACATTTGAATTGAATTTGGAGCATCATAATGACTATTGAATGACAAGCACACTACAAAAAATACACTCAAAGAGAAAGATGCTCTACTTAGATATAGTTTTAAGTAGGTATGGTTAGCTACTAGATGAGTAATATTTTTTTTAATTGCACCAGTAACAATTATACTATTGAAGTAAACGAAACACGTAAGAACGTTATCTAAAACATTTAAAAAGTTTCTTTAAGAAAGTTTTAAAATAAGGTAATATTATAAATAACACATGTTTGTTTTTAATTTAAAATTGTTTATGGTGTTTAAGTTACCATTATAATTATTTAAGTTTTAATAATGACAGTAGATTATACCAGGTTTATTTTTTAGTGCAATACACTGGGTTTTTCTTAAAAGAAAGAAAGAAAGAAAGAAAGAAACATTTAAAAACACTTGACATTTTAAAAATGATTTAAGTAGAGCCTCTTTCGTGACGAGTCTGAATTTTTGAATGATGGCCGGCTCGCAACTGACGCGCGTGTCACCCCCCGCACCCCGCGCCTTCCTCAATCAAAAAAAGAGTGGAGCGGGCCTTCGTGGATGGCACTATCTATACTTAGGGCCGGTTTCGTGATTGATAGTTGCCTCAACTAATGGTCAAAAGTCGTTACTATTGGTTGAATAGTAACTATTGTGTGTGCTTTGAAAAAAAATTCATTACCCAATTGTAATTCAAATAGCGACTCTCAAATTTCAAATCATTCATAGTCCTATTTTTTCAACCACTTGTAACTAATTTTAACTATTTGTTGAGCTAACTATAGATCAAAAACCGGCTCTTAGTTTGCGCGGGGAAGCTAGTTACCACCTGAGGCAATACCTAAAGTTATAAAGCTCAAAATAGTACTCACTTGGTCGCGTTTTTATTGGCTACATCCAAGAGTAGAAATATCTGTCGGAGTTCCAGCATCATAATCAACTTTTTGAGCAGCTCCAGCCAAGCAACCTTCACCTCGTGGATGTGCTGGCCTCCTTTGTCTATGCCCAGGTGCTCGTACGGCTCTATTCCGTTCTAGGGAGAAATAAAATTTTCTTATTTAAATATTTAATATCTGGGTCACTGCTCGGATATTATGTTGAAAAAAAAGGAAAAAAGCTCAAAACTCTGATAAAAAAAACTGTTGTACTTGGATTCGAACCCGGTTATCCGCATTTCGTGATCGCCTATAGGTAGACCGCGAAATTGAGACCTCGCCTGCAGGGCAAAGGGGTGTGGGGGGAGACGAGAGCGCGGTTAGTGAGCGGCGCGGGCGCCCGCACCTCTCGCGCTACCCGCTATCGCCTCCCCCCGCACCACTGTGCTGTGCAGGCGAAGTCTCAATGAAGCGGTTTACCTATTGCTTAGCTACTGAGCTACCGCCTAAAAATACGGTGAAAACATGATTTTATGACAATGAAAACTAGTTAAATCGATTTTTTTTCTCTTAAACTCCTTTAATACAAAACCGTAGGAACCTTTGCTCGTTTAATGTATAGGATTAAATTTAATATGCAATTCATTTTGGTCAACCCAAAGATTTATGATTTTACGCGTAAGTTTGAAATATTAAAATAATACCAAACTACTCTAATGCGTTTCCACTGTTGGAATTTACAAGATAAGTCAAATAGACAAACAAAATAAAAACAAATATTACCAACATGCTATAGTAAAATATCATTAGCACGTTCCACAGTGTGTTATTTGCCCTTAGTAGCGGCCATGCGTGTTTTATTGTTTAATATAAAGCTTAAAACTCTAATAAATCATTGTAAAAAACACCCATGTAGTTATCTTACTTAGTTATGAAAATATATATTTTTTTCTAATTTCTCAAGGTCATTCATGAAAACTAAATTCCCTTATAAATTCCAAAAGCATAAATTATCAGTTCGTTTAATTTTACTAATTAATAGCTAGACAAAAACTTAACTTTTAAAGGAAATTGCAAGGTTCTGACTCTTAAGGAAAGCAAGATTTTTATTTTTTTATTTTTTTACAAAATATTTAAATATTTAACTAAATATGCAGTATTAGCATTTTTTGTTCCTTTTAAAATGTAAGTGTAAAATGTAGCTTTATGTTAAAGGTACCACAATTTTTAGGGTTCCGTAGCCGAATGGCAAAAAACGGAACCCTTATAGTTTCGTCAAGTCTGTCTGTCTGTCTGTCTGTCTGTCTGTCTGTCTGTCCGTCCGTATGTCACAGCCACTTTATTCTGATACTATAAGCATCACATAATTGAAACTTGGTAGGTAGGTGTATTTTGTTCACCGCTTTCCGATTCAGATACAAAAAATTTGAAATAATAATATTTAAGGGGGGGCTCCCATACATGAAACTAAAACCTAAAAATTTTTTTTTACTCAAACCTATGCGTGTGGGGTGTCTATAGATAGGTCTTTTAAAATGATGTTGAGGTTTCTAAAACCATTTTTTCTAAAAGTGTAAGGTTTGAGATATAGACGCTTCCAAAGTGGTAAAATGGGCGTCCCCCCCCATCTAACTTTTGAACTAAGAAAGTGAAAATTTTGAAAAAAATATATAATGTAGATCTCAACAAAAACTTGCAATGAAAATTGGTTTGAAGGAGATCGAACCAGTAGTTTTTGAGATATTGCACATTTTTATCAACCGCAAATATAACTTTGTCTTTCATACAAACACTATGAAAAACAAAGTTATTTTTGCAGTCGCAATATATTGTGATGTTTTCGTTAGGTGAAAGTAAGTGGACCCTGAATTTAGTTAAGGGTGGCACGGAACCCTCAGTGCGCGGGTCCGACACGCACTTAACCGGTTTTTTTTTTTCTTGCAGGACCTCTGAGATATTGTATTTCTAAGTTTTTTTCTGATTTCTATGGAAATAGGGTTGTCACAATACTTAATAATTTTGGATTAATAAATAAAAGTTTTCTGTAGGTGTAATCTGATCATTTAATGAAAGAAATGATTTGGAAGAAGCAGGATGCGATATGTACTAGTACTGAGGCAAAGTAGTGCCATGGGTCTTTACCGGCTCCATGACACCTCACCCCCGCTTCTCCAGTTATTGTGTATAGGTGTTGAGTTTTAGCTATTGCCTCACGAGAGCGGACCCCTTCTCAATACCACACAATAATTTTCACCGAAGAAAAAAAGAAGAAGAACGCGTAACGCGTGAAAATTGCGATGACGCAAACAATAACCAAAGAAAAGAAGTTCCTTGTCACAGTTTTTTAGGGTTCCGTAGCCGAATGGCAAAAAACGGAACCCTTATAGTTTCGTCAAGTCTGTATGTCTGTCTGTCTGTCTGTCTGTCCGTCCGTATGTCACAGCCACTTTTTTCTGAAACTATTAGCATCACACCGCTGAAACTTGGTTGGCAGGTGTATCTTCTTTACCGCTTTCCGATTCAGGTACAAAAAAAAATTAAAAAATGATATTATAGGGGAACTAAACTATACATGAAACTAAAACCAAAAAATTTTTTTTTACCCAAACCAATACATGTGGGGTGTCTATAGATAGGTCTTACAAAATGACATTGAGGTTTCTAAAACATTTTTTTCTAAAAGTTTAACGTTTGAGATATACACGCTTCCAAAGTGGTAAAATGGGCCCCCCCCATCTAACTTTTGAACTAAGGAAGTGAAAATTTTGAAAAAAATATGTAATGTAGATCTCAACATAAACTTTCCCTAATTCAGTTAAAGTTGGCACGGAACCCTCAGTGCGCGTGTCCGACTCTTGGCCGGTTTTTTTTCAAGTTTTAGGAAGAGGTTGGTAGGTTTAAAGGTAAAAATAGCGATTGCGAGCGCTTACTTATTTAACTAACTGCCAGTTCTATGATACAGTATGACACAATATGCCATTTCGTTAAGCGGTCGTCAGTTTGCTTGTATGTGCTCGAAACCGCTATTTTCTGCCAAACACAACAATTGTTGGGGACAGGAAATTGTATTCAATCGTTGTCATATTTTTTGTAGATTTATATGCCGCTAGATAAAAGCAAAGTAAATTAACAATATTGTATTAAAAATTCAATATATATTTTGCAAAACGATATAATCAAGTCTCTTAATGCTTTTCTTTAATCAAACATAAAACGACTCTGGGGCATTATACGAACGTCTCCTTTATTAGGCATCATCGAGTTGACAACCCTAATCAAAAATTTAAAAATTCATATTTCCTAAGTCCTGCGGTTGTAGCATCTGATTTTTTTTGTGAGAATAGTTATTAAGATTATTAATCCTCTCGCATTAAAAAAAAATGCTAATATGGAATGATGTCCTAATAAAAAATATATATTCAAAATCGAAGAATTTTAATTTTACTCAAAACTTTGAATGTTTTTCAACCTTTTTTTTAAATCATACGGTACCTTTACGATAACCCTTTCAATCTACAATCAGGTTTATTAATTATATATACGTAGAGAAAATATAATTAGTTTCTCTGGTTTCTATGGATTTTTCTTAATTTTCTTAATATTTCAAAAACTATGGATCGAAGAGTGACGAGAGTTTTATTCTTATGTCTATTTTAATGAGATCTATCTAATAAACCGATAAACTGATGATGGCCGCTACTAAGGGCAAATAACACACTGTGCGTTCGGACAACAGCACGTCTTTCGCGACTTCGTTAGAATTTACTCCCCTAATAGATTTCCCTGATTAAACATGATGATCAAAACAAATCATGAATTATGTATGTCTGATACTTATTCATAAACTGAGAATCGAACCTTGGCCCTAAATAGTTAACATGTTTACCTCTACTACGGTATAGTGGCTGCATCTCACAGCAGCTACAATCTTGGTTCTTGTTTCCACGTTCACGCTTGCCTGGAAATCAAATATAAGCTGTGACATATATTAAATAAGAGTCCATCTATATTAGTTTGCATATAATAAGACTGCATAACGTTTTAGGCATACTCTTCATTTCGCATAGCGTTCATTTAGAATAAATCATTGGGCACACTTTATTTCCGCATAACTTCTTTTATAATAATTAATAAAGTTACATTCGCATAAAATGTCCTTATATAAATGTTATTAGTATAACAATTATTAATCATAAAACATTTTATTGGCATCCCACCCTATGGCATACAGATAACAAGTCATACCTACATATAGAAAACTAATAAGAATATCATTACGTACATGCGCTATGATGCGTTACTTAATTGAAACAAATTGAAGAAGGGATTTCTATAAAACTTATATTTTTTTGTACCGACATAAATTATGAACCAACAAACTATTGTCATCGTTATGTAGGGACAAGAAAAAGATAGTCGTTACCCAGGTTACATATATTATGGTTTCTCACATTTATTTTTCAGCGTTTACAGTTTTTTCACGGTATTATTCAAAACCTTAATCCTTATCCAACCCATAATTTCTTTCAGCAGTTCTATTAATGACTTTAAATTTTATGGATACATCTATTGTGCAAGTCGTATTTTATGATAAATTGATTTTCATACAAATAGCAACTATGCACTTTATATTTAAGTTGATTAAAATTAGATTAGTATTAGATGTGAAAGACATTTATTTATTTAAAGACAATTATAGTAGAATAAAGTTATGCCTATGAAACCATTATGGGATGACTTATGCGAAAGTATTTATGCTGAAAGTGTTATGCCAAACTTAATTATGGCAAATGAAAGTATGCGACCAAAAGTGCTCCTAAGTATAAATAGTACAAGTAAATAATTTATGTATCAATTTGTCGATATCTTCATACTCATAATCGTGTCCTTGAAATTCCTACAATATAATCACACACGCTTCCAAATTTATTTTATGCCAAAAACAAATACAATTTAAATCAAATAAACTATCTTATTTTATTTTCCTGCGAAATAGCACAAAACAGCTGAGTAAATAATTTAAGATTATGGTGTTTAATCATTTTAGATAGCAAATGCTTAGCATGCCTAATTGATTGAACACAATGAGTGAAACGCCAATTGTTATCAAAATTTTGGGAAGTCACATTATCGCCTTCGTGGCGCAATCGGTTAGCGCGTTCGGCTGTTAACCGAAAGGTTGGTGGTTCGAGTCCACCCGGGGGCGGCACACATTTTTGACAATATCATCATTATAAAGCGAATAAGACCAAAAAATAAAAAAGACTGCACATAAAGAGAGCTACTATTTTTTTGTATTTTTAGGAGTTTGGGGTAAACTTTTTCCCAGCAGTGGGATGGTATAGGTAAAAAATGTTTTTTTTATTTAGATTCTAAGCGGGTGCCCGCGACTTCATCCACGAAATAATTTGAAAAAGTTTCCCTGTAAAGTTTCATCCCCTTCCTTTATGAATATTTTCTGAGATCAAAATAAATTCTTCTACTCTTCTCCATAGTAAAACATTATGTCTATGTTAAAGTATTCAAAATCGATCCAGCTATATAAATCCATATCTATTAAACCCAGAAATTGCATAGTGAACGGCCAACAGATATTGGTAGTTGGCTGCGAATATGTTGAATAATCAGTCCCCGACCAAACAGCGGCAGAGTTACCAGAAACTAGTGGGGAGTCTAGTGGGATGGGCTTCTCTATTAAGAGCAACAATATTCAGTGACAACCCTGTGACATGGCGAGTAAACGCCGCCATCAAATAAGCGTTCCCCTGGTGTTGGGTAGCAGCAACATCAGTACTGGCAGAAGGCTGAAGAAAGGCAAGGCTTTTGACTGGGTATTAACACGTTCCGGGACAGTGCCCGCCTACAGGCGTGAAAACAATAAAACATCTATTGTGTCTGGAGTAGTGTCCCGGAACGGGTTAAGAGACAGGAAACCCCGGTTCTTAATCTGCGATGTGGAAGGCCAGAGGGAAACCACCACACTATCTTGTTTAATTTGGAGTTTTTATATAAAAAAAAGACTAGAGCCTAGCTCTTCACACGTTCCGGGACAGTGAACGCCTACAGGCGTGAAAACAATAAAACATCTTTTGTGTCTGGAATAGTAACCCGGAACGTGTTAAATAAAATTGACCACTGGCCAATACTGTAGGACAGCATCGAATTTACTTTTTTTTTGTTAGTTTGTTGCCCTACCAATCAGGGAAGTATATTTCATATAAATTGCACTTGTAAAAAGCAACTGTGACTCTGTGACAGACGAAGAAATGAACCTATTTATGAAAATATTTTTATTTTTTATTTTTTCTATGAAAATCGAAAAGCGGTTAACAGAATACATCTA
This sequence comes from Pyrausta aurata, assembly GCA_963584085.1. Taxonomy (NCBI): domain Eukaryota; kingdom Metazoa; phylum Arthropoda; class Insecta; order Lepidoptera; family Crambidae; genus Pyrausta; species Pyrausta aurata. The sequence goes on from OY757279.1 coordinate 3,024,547, forward strand.
CCTACCATATACACCTACCAAGTTTCAACTGTGCAATGCTAACAGTTTTAGAATAAAGTGGCTGTGACATACGGACGGACGGACAGACAGACAGACAGACAGACAGACATACAGACTTGACGAAACTATAAGGGTTCCGTTTTTGCCATTCGGCTACGGAACCCTAACAAAAATAAAGTATAATTCATGTTAATATTTCCCACTAAAAGTTATAGCACCCTGAATTTCGCTAACAACTATTAAAATTAAAAAAAAATCCTGAGAACATCTCTGAGGATATTCATATTTGTTTCGGGTGTACAAAAAAATTGTCATCATTTGGTGATTTGTTTCATCGCTGTCCGTGGTCAGGAATGGTCATTGCCTTGGTCATTTTCTTTTGATGATGTTGATCAAAAATGTTTCCCGCCCCCGGGTGGACTCGAACCACCAACCTTTCGGTTAACAGCCGAACGCGCTAACCGATTGCGCCACGAAGGCGATACATTACGCTTCCAAATTATAATACATAAATATTTATGTAGTTCATTTGTATTTACATAGTTGGCGCGGATTATACACAAATATTATTTGCAGTTCATTTGTTTATCTAAAACTTGAGTTAGAATTATTACGGTGTGAAAACGTAAACATAATAATATGCCTCTGTGAATGAAACTGACGGCAGTCGGTCACAGAATGATTTTCATCATATTTTCATCCAAGAGTTTAGATAACTGGAAATAGGATGGATAGATGAATTAAATAATATATCAATTTATTACTCTTTATTGCACGACACATAAGTTAATAACAAGTTCGTTTAGAGAAAATGTACAATTTAGGAAATGTAATATTTAGGGATGTATGAAAGATAGGTCAATTTTATTTTGAGGTATTTATTACAATATCTATTTATTTAAAACTTTATGCAGAAAACGTAAAATTGTATATATGGCGGACTTAATGCCAAAACATTCTCTACCAGTCAACCGCATAGGTCTTAAAACAGAGAAAAGTACAACACAGTTTTATATTTCTTTAGAGCTGCACAGACGAGGTTTCTCGCGCCAAAATCACTTGCACCTAACCTTGCCTCGTCTATTGTATTGACGCTTGATTTCGTAACGCTTGAACACAAGCGATTTTCGTGGGAAAGTGGTAAGGCGTGACCGTACAATAAGTTTGGATTAAGGAAAATGTTTATATTATGTCGTCGTAACCAAATGTGTCCAGTACAGTACCGTTACTACCATGAGTTTACGCCGGTTTTACCCGCTAGCGACGACGTAACTTTTTGTATGGAAAATGTTATTTATGCAAGTGACCACTAGAGGCGCTGTGCAATTTTCATAGTAACGGTCAACTGCTATGACTTCACGACTACCGTTACCATGAGTTCACAACGGTTTTACTCGCTAGCGACTACGTAAAAAACCGGTTAAGTGCGTGTCGGATCCGCGCACTGAGGGTTCCGTGCCACCCTCAACTGAATTCAGGGTCCACTTACTTTCACTTAACGAAAACATCACAATATATTGCGACAGCAAAAATAACTTTGTTTTTCATGGTGTTTGTATGAAAGACAAAGTTATATTTGCGGTTGATAAAAATATGCAATATCTCAAAAACTGCTGGTTCGATCTCCGTCAAACCAATTTTCGTTGCAAATTTTGGTTGAGATCTACATTATATATTTTTTTCAAAATTTTCACTTTCTTAGTTCAAAAGTTAGAGGGGGGGGGACGCCCATTTTACAACTTTGGAAGCGTATATATCTCAAACCTTACACTTTTAGATAAAATGGTTTTAGAAACTTCAAGATCATTTTAAAAGACCTATCCATAGACACCCCACACGCATAGGTTTGAGTAAAAAAAATTTTTAGGTTTTAGTTTCATGTATGGGAGCGGGCCCTTAAATATTATTTTTTCTTACTTTTTGTATCTGCATCGGAAAGCGGTGAACAAAATACACCTACCTACCAAGTTTCAGCTATGTGATGCTTATAGTTTCAGAATAAAGTGGCTGTGACATACGGACGGACAGACAGACAGACAGACAGACAGACAGACAGACAGACAGACAGACAGACAGACAGACAGACAGACAGACAGACAGACTTGACGAAACTATAAGGGTTCCGTTTTCTGCCATTCGGCTACGGAACCCTAAAAAAGTATATGGAAAACGGCACAGCGCCCCTAGCGGTCACTTGCAGAACTAAAAAAAAACATACAAAAGTGACGTCGTCGCTAGCGAGTAAAACCGCACGTAAACTCATGGTAACGGTACAGTCATAGCACTTGACATTGTCATTTACTCTTTCATTTACTACAAGTTGGAAACTTTGATATACATTGAACTTTGGATTACTATCTCTGAGTTAAAGCATTTTAGAGCACTATGACCAGGTTAAGGTAACTACGTATACTCGTTAGAATCATTGATCATTTTTTTTCTTCTATTACAGGCTACACGCTGTATACATTTAAGAAAAACTCACTTGAGTAGGACAGTTCTCCAAAACCATTCTATTCAGGTTCGGATAGTAGTATCGGCCTCTCGCCAACAGCATTATTTCATTCTTGAAGTCTTCGTCAAAACGGTCATAGATGCTGCAAAGAATATGAAGGTGCCTTTTAGACTTTTTTTTTTTCTGTGGGATATTATGGTATACAACGTGTTATAATATTGTGATATTCATCATATATACAATTTAACCAAGGATTCTACAAAGTAAAAGTATTTTTTTAAACTCGCTGCCCGCGTCGGTGTTTCCTAGTGACTACAATCCGAATCTATTCAAAGTTAGAGTGAACAGGCTTCTTCTGGGCGAGCTCGTTTCATCTTCGACTCCGTCTTAGTCGAACTTGGCTTGGTCTTTTTCCCGAGAGAATTTATTCTAACAGAATTAGGTATACCCATACAATAGCAGTCGAAGCTACATAGACGATAAAGTGTGTAATTGGAGAGGCAGAACAAAAATTAAGGTTTGAACGATGGTCCCATAGTAAAAGTTGTTTATATTGATGGTCTTATTCCTCCAAAAATTTGGCACCCCCTTGCAAAAACACCCTGTATAAAGGGTGTCCCTAAAATAGTGTCCAGCCAAAGTCCAGAGGCAGCGATTCACTTGGTCTATCCGAATCACCACCATGTATGTTCCGCGATTTGATAGGTTTTGAGTTATGTTTTTTTTTAATTGCATACTAGACCGATTTTGATTTCCCCCATCGGATACCAGTTCCTTGTCCCAACGGCCATTAGTTCCTCGTTCATGTGCTAGCTAGATTCTGGCTAAAAGATAATGGTCTCCTCTGAATATCTCAGCGGAGACCCTCCTCAGTTCGCCATACCTTTGCCATCTTTCTTGCTCTTGCCAGCCCGATATTGAGACAGAAAGAGACAGCTCTAATCGTAAAGGTCTTGCTGCTGATCTTGCTAGTGGTTGCTACTGGTAAGGAAGCTACTTTTCTAAGCGTCTTAGAAATGGGCAAGTAGAGGAGTACTTGCCTGGAGGAGTTTCTATGTTTGTTTATGGTAGAAAACATCGTTCATAAGCTAACGTACCTCACTCGGCAGGGGCCCACTGAAAACCAGCGCCAGGGCCTTTTGGGGGCCTGGCATATGCTGAGTGAGGTCCTCTTGATAGGGACATTACAGACACACAACGGACACTGGGTTGCTTCTATAGAAATATTAATGGAGTTTCGTCCGTCCTATCAATGTTTGTCAGTTTTGTTTGTTTATGTTGTTTTTTTGTCTTATTTCATCTGTTTTTTTTTCATTTGTGTTCAAAATTGTGTCTGATAAGCTGTGTGTGTGTGATGTCCTTGATTAATAAATGTATTTTCTTTCTTTCTTTCTTTCTAACTTCTACAGTTCCTTGGCCAGGATGTTTTTTAACATTTGCTTACCATAGCAGCCCTGTAGCCATCCACAATTACGTCATCGTTATCCGTTATCATCATTAACACGTTCCGGAACATTACTCCAGACACAATGGATGTTTTATTGTTATCACGCCTGTAGGTGTTCACTGTCCCGGATCGTGTTAACAGTCAAAGAATGACCACTGATTTCTTTACGGTATGTGCTGCTAGATGCTACTTAAAAGAATATGGTCAGCTCACGTGACTATCTCAGCGGAGACCCTCCTCAGTTCGCGGCCGGTGGCGAGGGTGGTCCACTTCATCAGCTTCCGACCCAAGTACGCCAGGTGCAGCCGGTTCCGCATCTGCTGCAGCGCCACCAGCGAGGGCATGGTGGCGTACCGCGACGCACCATATGTTTCCTCTTCCTCTGCAATCGAAGAACCATTAATGTTTTTGCCTACTACAACGTAGCATATCATTACCGTGCTAGGAACGTGTCAGACAATAATAATAATAATAGTCCCCCTAGCCGATTTCGACTATGATGGCCAGTCACAACGACTAACCGACTGCGCGGGACATATTATAGTGCACAAGTGTGTGCGCAAACACAGGTGCACTCTCTATTTCTTTCACTCTCATAGCCCGATGGGACAGCTATCTGACACGACCGGAGAGAGATCAGGCGCAGGACCAACGGCTTTACGTGCTTTCCGAGGCACGGGGGTGAAACACCGCTAACTTCCAAACTCCGGGCTACCCTGAGATTTTCTGAACAGAAAAATCCAGGTACACTTTTTGGCCCGACCCGGGAATTGAACCCGGGATCTCCGGCGCAGCCGTCGCTTTAAAATGCGACCCTCTCACCGCTGCGCCACAAAGGCAGTCAGACAATAAAAATGTATTGGAAACTGTAAAACGTTGCCCATTAGACCGTTCTGTCATTGACCAACACCGCTGCATGTCATGCACGGAACGTGACAGCACCGGCAAAATACTTTCTCACTAGCCCTTAGCCCTAGCCCTAGCCGTTCTCACTCCATTTGTGAGACAAAACGCCTGTCAATCCGTTCAGTGGAAGAGATAAAGCGTATTATGTTGCTTTTTAGGGTTCCGTAGCCGAATGGCAAAAAACGGAACCCTTATATAGTCTGTCTGTCTGTCTGTCTGTCCGGCCGTATGTCACAGCCACTTCATTCTGAAACTATTAGCATCACACCGCTGAAACTTGGTAGGTAGGTATATCCTGTTTACCGCTTTCCGATTCAGGTACAAAAAATTCAAAAAAATGATACCATTTTTTCTGAAAGTCTAACGTTTGAGAGATCTAACTTTTGAATTAAGAAAGTGAAAATTTTGAAAAAAATACATGATGTAGATCTTAATAAAAACTTTCAACGAAAATTGGTTTGAACGAGATCTAAAGAGTATTTTTTGAGATATAGCACATTTTTATCAACCGCAAATATAACTTTGTTTTTCATACAATTACTATGAAAAACAAAGTTATTTTTGCAGCCTAAAAATAGTGAGTAGAGTGGTATAGGCATGCACTCGGTTAGCGTAAGATACAGGTTTCGATGATTCCTTGTCATATTAAGTTTGTATAGTAAAAAAATATATAGGTCAAAATGTATCCATAAAAAACAATAATAAAAATATATAAGCAAGTGATAGATTAGAAACATACCTTCATCGTTAAACATTTTCTATTGTATCGGTATGGAGATAGAATTTCACAATGAAAAACTGGTTTCTTGCTGAATTATAGGTATTTACATTACGGGTTCCATGTTTCTAATAAATTGTGATTTGATGTGTTTTGATGTGACTGCGTTTTTAACTACATTTTCTATAATATTTCAGGCATTTTGTGTATAAAAGGTGTTTTTATAAAAGAAAAGGGGTAAAAATATGTTATTGATACATTTTGAATTTTATGAGTGACGTTTGGCTGTCTTCTTTTCTTTTAAAAAGTCTATGAAATAGAAACGATTATAACAATAAAGAGGCGGAACCAATAGAGTCTGAGAAAGCTATCCGAATATTCGAAGTGCTATAAAAGTGCAAAAATTTAAAATAGTTACAGAATGGGTCTGATTCTAGATATGACGACTGTCTCTTTCTATTCTAAATAAATGAAAAGAGACAGACTCAATGATGTAGAGACATGCTGTTAGTTGCAGAAAAATGCCGGGAAAAAATTGCGTATACAGGGTGTTTCATGTAACGTGTCAAGCCGATGCGTGGTAATAGGTGAGTACCATACCTATCCATTTCACCCCCATGTATGTTAGACAAATATTTATAGTTTAGGAGTTATAATTTTTTTTCGATATTTTTCATGATGCACCTAGACGATATCTTTAAAAAATTATAACTTTTTTTTGGGTCCACTTTTCTCAGATATTTTGATCTCAATAGAATGCCCATTATTTACAATATTATGAGTAAAATAATTGCTATCCTAACTTAGACACAAGATACAAAATTATTGATCGATACTAAAAAATATTGCATTAAGCAGAACCGAATAGAATTTTCAACATAAATTTAAAAATATAAAAAAGGTTTTCCATAGTTTCTGACTAATTTTAAAAACTGCTTGACTTCATAAACTTTCATTACAATACAAAAAACGATCTACTTAATGGGTAATTTTTAGCTTAAATCGGCCGTTGAATGTGGCATATCGGAAATATCTTGATTTTCATAATTTTTATTTTTATTGTTGCCCTTGCATATTTTTATCAAATCTGATATTTAGTGTCCCTCTATGTTTAAATAGAGCTCATTTGATAACAAGTACATACATTATGTACCTACTACTATCTTTAACCACGACCATATGAGTTAATGAGGGATCCAAAATTTTACTTACATTGCACTTTTACATTTTACTCAAATTTCGTACTTTATTAACAACAAAAAAACAAGAAACAATTGAAACTAAGACATGCATCATAAAAATCATCTACAACCCATTTATTCACAAACTAAATCATTTCCTTGAGGCTTGGGAAAGTTAAACTAATCCTTTGAGCTAAGAACTAGCCAGCTTTAGCTTTTAGCCCAAGCAGAATTCTCATTTTGGGTCGGGCTCAGCCCTCAAAGCTGGAGCAGTTAGTGATTATGTGATTGCGCCAAAATAAAATGCTGCTACTGCCAATAATTATTAGTGCTCGCTAGTCCCTACCTTAAAGGATTAGTATAGCTATCCCACGCCACAAGGAAATGATTTCGATTGTGATTGGTTGTAAATTATTTTTACGATGCATGTCTTAGTTTCAATTGTTTCTTGTTTATTTGTTGTTAATAAAGTACGAAATTTGAGTGCAATGTAAGTAAAATTTTGGATCCCTCATTAACTCATATGGTCGTGGTTAAAGTTAGTAGTAGGTACATAATGTATGTACTTGTTATCAAAAGAGCTCTATTTAAACATAGAGGGACACTAAATATCAGATTTGATAAAAATATGCAAAGGTAACAGTAAAAATAAAAATTATGAAAATCAAGATATTTCCGATATGCCACATTCAACGGCCGATTTAAGCTAAAAATTACCCATTAAGTAGATCGTTTTTTGTATTGTTATGAAAGTTTATGAAGTCAAGCAGTTTTTAAAATTAGTCAGAAACTATGGAAAACCTTTTTTATATTTTTAAATTTATGTTGAAAATTCTATTCGGTTCTGCTTAATGCAATATTTTTTAGTATCGATCAATAATTTTGCATCTTGTGTCTAAGTTAGGATGGCGATTATTTTACTCGTAATATTGCAAATAATGGGCATTCTATTGAGATCAAAATATCTGAGAAAAGTGGACCCAAAAAAAAGTTATAATTTTTTAAAGATATCGTCTAGGTGCATCATGAAAAATATCGAAAAAAAATTATAACTCCTAAACTATAAATATTTGTCTAACATACATGGGGGTGAAATGGATAGGTATGGTACTCACCTATTACCACGCATCGGCTTGACACGTTACATGAAACACCCTGTTGCCCATTATTTGCAATATTATGAGTAAAATAATCGCCATCCTAACTTAGACACAAGATACAAAATTGTTGATTGATACTAAAAAATATTGCCTTAAGCAGAACCGAATAGAATTTTCAACATAAATTTAAAAATATAAAAAAGGTTTTCCATAGTTTCTGACTAATTTTAAAAACTGCTTGACTTCATAAACTTTCATTACAATACAAAAAACGATCTACTTAATGGGTAATTTTTAGCTTAAATTGGCCGTTGAATGTAGCATATCGGAAATATCTTGATTTTCATAACTTTTATTTTTATTGTTACCTTTGCATATTTTTATCAAATCTGATATTTAGTGTCCCTCTATGTTCAAATAGAGCTCATTTGATAACAAGTACATACATTATGTACCTACTACTAACTTTAACCACGACCATATGAGATAATGAGGGATCCAAAATTTTACTTACATTGCTCTCAAATTTCGTACTTTACTAACAACAAATAAACAAGAAACAATTAAAACTAAGACATGAATCGTAAAAATACTCTACAACCAATCACAAACTGAATCTTTTGACCTTATAGCTATACTAATCCTTTAAGGTAGGGACTAGCGAGCACTATGAAAAGAGTTGTACTTCAATCTTTACACCATAAATCGTCTGAAATAGATGAATATGCCATTGATTGATTGAGCGAGCACTAATAATTATTGGCAGTAGCAGCATTTTATTTTGGCGCAATCACATAATCACTAACTGCTCCAGCTTTGAGGGCTGAGCCCGACCCAAAATGAAAATTCTGCTTGGGCAAAAAGCTAAAGCTGGCTAGTTCTTAGCTCAAAGGATTAGTTTAGCTTTCCCAAGCCTCAAGGAAATGATTTAGTTTGTGAATAAATGGGTTGTAGATGATTTTTATGATGCATGTCTTAGTTTCAATTGTTTCTTGTTTTTTTGTTGTTAATAAAGTACGAAATTTGAGTGCAATGTAAGTAAAATTTTGGATCCCTCATTAACTCATATGGTCGTGGTTAAAGATAGTAGTAGGTACATAATGTATGTACTTGTTATCAAATGAGCTCTATTTAAACATAGAGGGACACTAAATATCAGATTCGATAAAAATATGCAAAGGTAACAATAAAAATAAAAATTATGAAAATCAAGATATTTCCGATATGCCACATTCAACAGCCGATTTAAGCTAAAAATTACCCATTAAGTAGATCGTTTTTCGTAATGTAATAAAAGTTTATGAAGTCAAGCAGTTTTCAAAATTAGTCAGAAACTATGAAAAACCTTTTTTATATTTTTAAATTTATGTTGAAAATTCTATTCGGTTCTGCTTAATGCAATATTTTTTAGTATCGATCAATAATTTTGTATCTTGTCTCTAAGTTAGGATGGCGATTATTTTACTCATAATATTGCAAATAATGGGCATTCTATTGAGATCAAAATATCTGAGAAAAATGGACCAAAAAAAAGTTATAATTTTTTAAAGATATCGTCTAGGTGCATCATGAAAAATATCGAAAAAAATTATAACTCCTAAACTTTAAATATTTGTCTAACATACATGGGGGTGAAATGGATAGGTATGGTACTCACCTATTACCACGCATCGGCTTGACACGTTACATGAAACACCCTGTATAGTAGTAGCGCGTATATGTATAGTAATAGTTTCAATGAGTTTTTTCTGAGCAACTAACAGCTGTTTATTTTAACGTTTCTATATTAATCATTGTTGTCTGTCCCATTTTAGTAACTTAGAAGAAAAAGAGACAATACTTTAGTTTCAGTCGTTGCATACCTGGAATTAGGCCCAATATCAATGTATTTAGGCCACTAACCTCTGATTAACTTCGCCTTAATTATTATCAAGCCGCGGTCAGGATGCCGAAGACTTCATCAAGAATCCAGCCACTTAAGTTAAGGCACTCTTACTCCTTAGTTAGGGGGAGGACACACTGCAGGTTGGTTGGTAAAACATAAAATATTGTATCAAACTAAAGCATTTTATTATAAGAAGTTATACACAGTTTACACAGTTCCTTTATATATAATTACAATAAATGTTAAACAGAGTCAAAAATTTGACAAAAAACATACAAACAAAAAAAAAATATTAGGTACATTAGGATCCACCCCGCAACCTAGTCGATCCAAAGGTCCCCATTATGCTGGCTGCATTGCCGCGTTGAATGGCAATGGAGACCTGCTGAACCAACCAGGAACCAGAGCGAGGATCATTTCCCTTCTCTCTCAATCAACATAAAACAAAAAATAAAAAAATCATAAACATAAAATTAGTAAGAAAAAGTTAGCAACATTATTAAAAATAATGATAACGTAATATCAGTACATGCGAGAAGCATTTCCTATTTTTTTTTTTAGAGACAGATTAAAGATTCAGATACTAAATCTTCAAATTGACAATTTAGAGGCCGCTAGTCAATTAATAGCTCAGATTTATAATTTCATGCCATCAGTAATAAATTGGTGTCATAAAAAACTATAAAAAAACTTGAGTTCTAGTAATTCAAAGTAAAGTAAAGATAACTTGTAAGCATCCCACTGCTGGGCAAAGGCCTTACCTCACGTATGAGGTAGAATGAGCCATACTCCACCACGCGGGCTCAGTGCGGATTGGTGGAGGGGTGTTTGCAAGGCAAGCGACCAACCTTGCTAAGTAGCTGATTTTAACAAGGCGCCCATAGAGCCTCTGACTGGGGTTAACGACTAATATCAACCGATATCAGCCGAGACCAACTGCTTGCAACGTGCCTTCCGAAGAAATATTATATACGTCACTTATATGGTGGGAAATGTGGAAATGGTCACCCATCCAAACACGACCGCGCCGTAAGCTTAACTTCGCGTTTCACTACCAAAGCGCTGCCACCACTGCGCTACGAGTACCTCAATTCAAAGTACCAATTGTTTTTTTCTACTTACCTACCTAACTATGGGCCTCATAAAGAAGCTCAAAATCACACAACGAGCAATGGAGAGGGCTATGCTTGGTGTTTCTCCATGAGATCGAATCAGAAACGAGGAAATACGTAGAAGAACTAAGGTAACGGACATAGCCCTGCGAATCAGTAAGCTCAAGTGGCAGTGGGCAGGGCACATAGCGCGTAGAACTGATGGCCGTTGGGGCAGAAAAGTCCTAGATTGGAGACCCTTCGACCAAAGGCGCAGCGTAGGACGTTCATCGACAAGAAGTTAAGATCGCAGGATCGCACTAGATGCAGACCGCTCAGAACCGGTCGTTGTGGAAAGCCATGGGGGAGGCCTATGTTCAGCAGTGGACATCCTTCGGCTGATAGTAATAAATGATGACTTACCTACCAAAACCTTGCAAGAAATCAGATCCAGTGTAGCCTTACCTTAAGGCCTCCTCGTGTAATCCTTCAAAATTAGAATTAAATCGAGTTAGCCACACTCAAGTTTCTAGTCTAGACTTAGGTACCTCATATTACCTATTTGCGAACTTCGTCCCGCCCCGGTCCCATCACGCCCCGGCCCTGTCCCGCCCTAGTTTTTATTCTCTTCTGGGACAAGACAAATCCAACAAAATAAGTCTCTAAAGCGGTCCTACTGTTCTCGAGCAATTAGAAATGATAAAAAGTATCCTATGTCTGTCTCTTGGTTCTAAGCTTATTTTCAGCCAAATCGGTTCAGCCATTCCAGAGTTATAAAGTGTAACTAACACGACTTTCTTTTATATGTAGATTTAGTACATTAATTGCTAGAGCATGAATTTTATCCTATTATAATAAAGGTACATAGGTAATTGTTATTTAACCATATTTTTTGTTCAGAATTATTTTTTTATTTAAAGGGGTCTGTTTCACCAGCGACAAACAAGAAATGACGAATAATTCAAATATGAAACGTCATTTCGTATGCAGTAACAGACAGATGACGTTACTGGTTACTTATTAGGACATTGTGAAACAGGCCGTAAATGAACTAACGTTTATCCAGTACTTACCCAAATGACAGCGACGGCTAATAATTTCAATTATACATAATAATTTTATTCCTGTCGTATTAAAATGCAATAAAAATGATAATAGACATTTCATAGAATAATTAAAATGATGGATCGTTTAAATAAATTAACCCATTTAAAAACACCTGCACCAGAATTTCTTTTTAATCAAATGTCTGCAAGAGACATTTGAATAAAAAGAAATGTCACATTCACACCTATCCCCATCTCTTTCACATATCCAAAACCCCACCACTTTAAAACAAAAATGGAAAATAATAATCTTCCCTACCAAGTATTGGGTATCAAAACCAATTTAACCAGGCCTCTGTCATCTCTTAATTTCTTATGAGGTACTCTGAAATGGGAGTTCAGGAAATACTGGATTTGAACGTGTCAAATACCTTTTATGAATATGCAAAGAAAAGACCCTCTCTTAACACCTTGGCCGAAGTTTTGATGCACGAATAATTATTATTCATTTTAACATCACATTCTTTGGTATGGAGCAAAGGATTGTCTTAATTCACTTATTGTAAGTGAGAGGTTGATATTGAATGCGGAGCTTAACAGATTTGAATGAACTAGGTTGGTGTAAAAAATCGAAAGAGTTGTAGGTACTATGTAAAAAGCTGTGTATAGATAAATTATGATCTATGTAGGTTCAACGTTTATAGATAGCAATCAAAAATGAAAATTTTATTAACATTACCAAAATCAATTTATTAATAAACGAAATGTCATGAAATTAGTCCAAGTACTATTGAAACTGATCTTACTTCTCAACAAATTTGAACATACTGAAGGAAGGAGGCATTGTAATCAGTCAGGTATAAAACGAATGCCGAGAGTCGCATAACAATGGAATTTGTATTGTGTCTCGTTTACACATACTTGACGAGTTAATAAATTTTAAGAAATAACTCAAATAACTCAAAAATTATGCGCAAAGTAAGTAAGTTTACTGTAATAAAAAAAAAATTCTGTCTCCATGTGTGAAAAGAACCTAGTACTTTTAACACCTAGCCACTTGAGATCTGTGGGACGATCCGTTCTCATAAGCCATTGTAGGGGTTAATGAATGACGCGTCTCTATTTCACTTGATTGTAAAGAAATGGCGCGAAATTGTGGGCAATGAGAAAGGAATTAATGAATGGAGTTCAATGCCTCTGCTTTTGTGTGTTAGTTATACTCGTAGATCAAAAACAATACAAACTGAAGAAAAAAAACTCCGTTCAAACAATTATTTTACGATCTACCTACGCAATCAAAATTATTTTACCAAATATTTTTATCTGAAAAAAAAGCTTATTATAGTAGTAATTCAAATAATAAATAGGTAAATGTAGTCTCGCTATCCCGGTCACTTCATAAATCTCATTAGGGAAAAAAGAACGAAAAAAACCGTCATCATAAGAATTTTAAAAGGAGGCAAATAAAAAAGGTTAGAATTAGGCAGCCACCTAAGTTTAGTTTTTCAGGCACATTTAAATTCTTTTTCTAGCTAAAAACTAGGACCTGAAACTGACGTAATTTAAAAAATGTTGGTCAGCCAGGACCTTTCGTGAGGCCCAAGAAGGTTAAATTAGCATCGCATTTTCATACTAAATTGCTGTGATAGGGTTAATAATAAATCATGGTGGTCTTAAAGTAGACTCTTTGTTCAGACGATAGGGTATAAAATTGCAAAACATGAGTAAGTCATTGACGGGCCAAAAAAAAAGGAAAAAAGAAAGAAAGTCTACATACTATTATCAATATTGAGTCCCTAATGTACCTAGCTAACTTATCGTCAATATTCAATGGTGTCGTACGTAACTAAGTCGGTTTATAAAGCGTGCCGCCAGTTAGTAGCAAAATATATATAACTAGCAGCCCGTCCCGGCTTCGCACGGGGTAGACAATTATTTATTTTTGGAGATTTGGATATAAAACCATTTTTTCCACAAATACAAATGAAAAAAGTTGTTGTAGTGACATAACTACAATAGTTGGACATATGCAACCGAAGAGTTTTGTAGACATTATGATGTTCTTCAATATTGTTGTACATTATTTTGTTCTATCGCTAATAGTTTCGGCAGCGCATTCGACGAAAGACATTTTAAGACTCATTTTTCTACACCTTCGGTTACATTGTTCGAATTTTACCAAGGATCCCTAATTTTTTTCAAAATGAAATGTAGCCTATCTCAAATTGGAAGGATGTAGCATTCTATTGGTGAAAGAATTTTTTAAATAAACCCAGTACTTTTTGAGCCTATTCATTACAAACATACAAAAATAGGTACAAATCTTTCCTCTTTATAATATTAGTGTAGATTAATGACTTTACAAAGTAAGTATACGTAGGTACCTTGACCTGGTCATACTAGTGCTCTAAAATGCTTTTACTTGCAGATAAGTAATCCAAAGTTTTATTCCCTAATCAATGAAAATTAAATTGTAAATTATTAGTCAATTTCCTTTTTCACAAAGACATTTTCCCGCCAAAATCATATTGTTCGCGTTACCATAGACAAATTAACTTTTTCACAGCCCAGTTAGCCGTTAGTAAAAGGGTTTTTTTTTTCTTTTTCGAACGATATTTGAAAAAGCTTCGATGTTTATGCCTGAATGGGTATTCGATAGTAACACTTTTTATATGGCAACCCAGTTAAAAGGGTATGGCAACTATTCAGAGTATGTGCTGGTGATTTGAAATAGGTTTCGGCTTTTTGTGAAGACAAAAGAAAAAACAGTGGTGGATTCATACAAATTAGTATTTATTTCCGATTTTTTTTATGATTATTTTCACCATCGACGAGTAGTATGAAGTATTAGACAAATAATAGTAAGCAGAAATTATTTGGACATTGTCAGACAAGTCCTCGCAATACACAGCATTTATTTCATGACACGTTTGATTTTGACGAATGATCAAGCTAATGGGTGCATGTTTGGTGCCGTAAAGGAAATGGACAGGCGGACGAGTTTTTTCTATTTATAACTTTTTGATATGGACCAATGGCCACTTTGAGATATGGACCAAAATATACGATCATCATTATCATTATCAGCCAAAGGACGTCCACTGCTGACTGCCTCGGTGGCGCAGCGGTTAGAGAGTCGCATTTTAAAAGAGGTCCCGGGTTCGATTCCCGGGTCGGGCCAAATATTATGTACCTGGGCTTTTCTGTTCAGAAATTCTCAGGGAAGCCCGGAGCTTTCGAAGTTGGCGTTGATTCACACCCGTGTCTCGGAAAGCACGTTGCACCGTTGGTCCTGCGCCTGATCTCTCTCCGGTCGTGTCAGATTGCTGTCCCATCGGGCTATGAGAGTGAAAGGAATAGAGAGTGCACCTGTGTTTGCGCACACACTTGTGCACTATAATATGTCCCGCGCAGTCGGTTAGTCGTTGTGACTGGCCACCGTAGTCGAAATCGGCCAGGGGGACTATTATTATTACTGCTGAACATAGGCCTCCCCCTCGGCTTTCCACAGCGACCGATCACTAGCGGTGTGTATTCAGTTTGATCTTACGATCCTCACAAGGTCGTCTCTCTTTGGTCGTCTTTGGTCAAAGGGTCTCCAATCTAGAAATTTTCTGCCATTAGTTCTTCGCGCTACGTGCCCTGCCCGTTGCCACTTGAGATAACTGATTCTGAGGGCTATGTCCGTTACCTTAGTTCTGTTCATCTACGTATCTCCTCATTTCTAGTTCGATCGCAGAAATATACGATGTGTTTTCTAAAT
The DNA here is from genome assembly GCA_963584085.1 of Pyrausta aurata. Taxonomy (NCBI): domain Eukaryota; kingdom Metazoa; phylum Arthropoda; class Insecta; order Lepidoptera; family Crambidae; genus Pyrausta; species Pyrausta aurata. The sequence continues at coordinate 3,040,139 of OY757279.1, forward strand.
AAATAAAGGCTTGTACCTCACTCCGTCAGTAGGGCGCGGGCCTGCTCTGCATTATGCGATGCGTCGCGCTAAACATCCATTACTGCACTACCATAGACTTCGATACTTATAGAGTTGGCATAATTTTTATTTTTGTTGCTAACGATTGACAAATATTTTCGCAGAGATTTATTGAATTGTATATCTCAACGTTTTAAAGCGTTCGTGGTCATCGGTAGTAGTTCTCAGCACTTGCCTAATTGTCTGTGTTCTGTCTCGAAGCGCTAGTAGGGCCCAAAATACATGTTTCGGCCCTTTCAGGGCACATTTTTTTTTCACTGTATATTTGGCGTTCATAAGTGTCATTTCATGACCTAAACTGTATTAAAGATTTAGAATTTGAATTTGTAGAATAAGATGATTTTTAATCAATTGTGTTTTAATCAATAAGTTAGCATTCGCGTAAACTTCAGAAACAAGTTTTTTGATCGCGATTAAATGCTTTATTAACCCATTTTATAAGGGATGTAAGACTCTTCTTGGTCTCTCGGGTTACCTACCAAAACCTCCAGTTTACCTCAGACAACAGAATGACCATAACTGAAATGACGGAGTTTCCTCACGAGCTCGACATTGGCAGTCCTGCGTCTGGTCGTATCGTGGTGGTATATTTATGTTACGAATGAAATATTTTTTTAAAGGAAAGTAGCGTGCTATATGCTATGACGAGTACAAAAGCATATACAGGCTGTAAAAAATGTGGGAGCCAAATTCAAGGGGGTGGTTGTCAATCGAGTTTGGAATACAGAATTTTTAAAAAAAATCGAATAAAATATTTGAAAAAAATCAAGATTTTTTCCTGTTTTCTAGACTCGACTTTTAACCACTCCCTTGAATATGGCTCCCACTTTTTACAGCCTGTATAAGAAATAATAAGAGTAATTTTAAGATAAAATGTCCACGGATCCCTAAAATTCTATACAGGGTGTAAAAATGTACCAGCCAAATTCAAGGGGGTGGTTAAGAGTCACGTCTAGAAAACTAGAAAATTAAAAAAATCTGTAGCAACTACTAAAGTCGGTGGTTTTCAACTGAGCTCTGTCTACTCCTGTTAGTGTCTTGTCTATCTCGGTTGCACAAACCGATAAAGCTGCCCGCTGTATATTCCTGTCTCTGATGACGTAATACGTAATTTTTTATCTTTGTGTGTGTCGAATAAATAATTATTCTCTTCTACATAAAGTAATCGATCCGTTGCTTATAATCTGAGTATAACTTCTAATAAAGCTACATTGAATCCTTTTTTTATCAGACCGATTTCTGCCAGCTCTACCCGTTTCTCAACGCTATAAACCCTTTGATCTGGCGAGGCCGCGTTGAGCGCTTCATGCTTGTATTAGACCACAGCCACGCATTAATGTGACAAAACGCAGCTTATGCTAAAAACTAACGGTGTTTTAAAGACGCACATTAAAATTGCACTTGTAAAAATTCTTAGGAATCGTAGCACGCGTACTTTAAATGCATTAACCACTCGGCAACTCAGATAATAGTCCCCCTAGCCGATTTTGACTACGGTGGCCAGTCACAACGACTAACCGACTGCGCGGGACATATTATAGTGAACAAGTGTGTGCACAAACACAAGTGCACTCTCTATTCCTTTCACTTTCAAAGCCCGATGGGACAGCAATCTGACACGACCGGAGAGAGATCAGGCGCAGGACCAACGGCTTTACGTGCTTTTCGAGGCACGGGGGTGAAGCACCGCCAACTACCAAACTCCGGGCTTCCCTCAGAATTTCTGAACAGAAAACCCCTGGTCGAACCCGGGACCTCTGGTGCAGCCGTCGCTTTAAAATGCGACCCTCTAACCGCTGCGCCACCGAGGCACCTTTTAAATGCATTAACCACAAGGCAACTCAGATACTGGCAGACTGTATATAGATATTTTTGAAGAAAAAAAATTCAAATACTAAAGAAATTACAAGGGTGGACCTATTCAGTGACTATACTATAGTTTGCCGGCGGTTTTTTGTTGCTTTATTAATAACAAACAAGAAAAAAATTAAAACTAAGACATGCAACATAAAAAAGCTCAGCTCATATACCTAGGTCAAAGTAGCGTGATATAGTCTTTCTCGATAAATAAACTATCTTACATAAATGTTACCTTTTTCTTACGCAAATAAATCTTGACATAAAAAAACTCAATTCAAATCAGTAGTTCCTTAATCCAACTTATAATATTGGTTCGAGTAAAAATATTGAGAACCTAGTACGCTAAACAAAATAAAAATTAAACTAGTATTTGCGTCAGGGTGTACCTTACTAACATTTCCTTGACTTTGACTTACCTTTTATTGTAAGTCGACAAATATTCTGATCTTTCTACCCTAATAATACTCGTATCGCCAAAAACTGCATCCTCATTTCCTTTGCCCAGTTTTTTTCCCCGGAAAATAATATTTTCTCACAGCAAACATTTATACAAACATACAATAAATGTAAATTCGCGCTTTGCACCATCCTCAGAGATGAAAAAGTGGAAAAATATTGAGATCGTAGTGGCTTATTATGCCTATAAAGTCGACTGAGGTTTTCCGAGATAAGTCGAGGAAATATAAAGATTGTATGAGAATAACGTTTTTGTTATTTTCACTTATGGGAGACGTAAAATAACAAATTTTAAAATATCCTTAGGGAGTATAAGATATGACTTAGTTTTTTAAGAAATTTGCGCTTAGATAAGACCTACGACCTTCTTACGATTTTTTTTACCACTGACTCAAAAAGAGAGGGGGCTCCATAAGTTTAACGTGTCTGTGGTTTCGTAGCTTCCAAACGGATGAACCGATTTTCGTTTAGTGTTTTTTTTGTGTCATAAATAATTTTATTCCGAATGTTCTTTCTTAGCCATGTTTCATAAAAATCTGTGCAGTTGTTTTTTTTATTTGCAACAGGGGTTTTATTTTTAGTTTTATGTAATTTTAAGTGTGGTTGTAAGTATGTGTATTATCTATGAGTCTATAATATGATAATATTACATTCATGTGTTTCCTAATCCTAATAAATATACTTCAGAATACCTGAATAAAAGAAAGAAAGAAAGAAAGAAAGAAAGAAATTTATTTGCTTATGAAAAAGGTTACAGTTTAGATCGAATCATTAAGTGAATAAGTTTAATAATACCTGAATAAGTTAAATTTTGTAAAAATATCGACAAAATATTACGATATTAAACATATATTTTTGCTATACCAAAAATAGCGCTATAGATTTTAACACTCGCTTGTCGATCTTACGCAATTATTTTTAATACCCACCTCCCTTCTAAGCCCTAGACGCAACGCCTAGGTAGCCTAGGTACTACCTAGGCTTATCTAGCAAGGGGGACTATCCCTTATGTAGAAACCCCTTTGATGGTCTAAGAATTGAAATATGTCAAGCGGCCGCCATCTTGTAAAATGCGTAGGGAATGGAAAATTTTCAACAGGAACGTGCAATGGATTAAATCGCTTTGAATCTTGATTCTTGGTAATGAATTTGCGAATTAAAGAGCCGTTGTTATTTCCAGTTTCAACTGAGTGGAAATAATAAAACATAGATTAAAATTATTTAGACATACCTATCAGTAGATCCGGTAAAATTGTGGAAAGTTTGAATTAAATATTTTAAGCACATTTAATTTTATGATTGGTTAGTTATATTGCCTACAAAAATATAACTTTTTTGACTATCAACGTAATTAATAAATCATTTTATTAGTTTACCTAAGTTTTTTTTTGTAATAAGTAACTTTATACCTTACAATAGGAAAATGTTTATTTACACATAAACTACATAGCTAAATAACATATATACAGAATAACAGAAAAAAAAGAAGAAAATAAATTTATAAAATATAAAAAACATCACCCCCAGCGCTGCTATATGGAATGGTGCCCAAAATGCTGGCAGCGTTACCCCTCTGGATAGCTAAACTAATCCGCTGTCCGAGGTAGCTGCCAGCCTTTTGGTCACCTGTTGATTCAGTCAACCTTTGGCGGAGATCTTTAAAAAGGGAACGTGCACAAGGGCCCCAAGTGCCCAAGGTCTCGACGCCAAAAGGCACAAATATGTAGTTATCAGTGATAGCTGCATATTTGCGCCTTTTCAAACACTCGGCAGAGGCTGCCGCCGCGCCAGCAGCAGTAGAAGTGCTGCTTATATGGGATGGCGCAAGCGTATCTACGCATGTGGCATCCCACACAAGAGCACGACCCTGCTTCCAAGGAATGAGCGTCATGCCGTCAGGTCTCTTGCCGTCGTCACGAAAAATGCCGGGGGGCTCCAGCACCGCTGGCACGTTGGCGGCAACAAGAGCCCTGCGGATGACGTCATTGATGCTGGCATGGCGGGAGACCCTACCAGCACTCAAGTGGCAGGAAAGACCATGATGCCCTAACTCGGTCACGTGATCTCCGCACCGGCAGCGATGGGGTTGATTAGTCCTGGCGCCGATTCTTAAACTAGCCGCTAAAGAAAAAGTAGTCTTGTCAAGCAGAGTCCCGACATTGGCTGAAGGAAGAGCCTGCAACCAATAACCGGACTCCGGTTGAAAGACGGCCAGTAGGCGAGCACGCTCTGTTGTGTTCTCTGCGTGATCTAATAGTTCATTTTGAACACACAAACAGAGCGGCTCATCCCACTTTTTTTGAGAGGAAGTTAAGTTGGGAGGATCGATCAACGGGCAAGCCACTGACCAGGCATTTCTTGCCTCTGTCAAGTAAGCCACCTCCACTACACCTAAAGAAGGGTAGAGTATTTTATTAAAGAGGTCGGACGTACTGTGAGCAGAAGATAGAAAACCTGGCAGGGCAATGCTAGAGATTTTTCTTGTACCCAAACCACCATAACGAATTGGAAGGGTGGCTTGAGTCCAAGAAAAATCCGTAAAGTCACAATTTAGAATTTTGCTGAGTGTTAATTTCAAAAGGTTGTCGATTTTGGACAGAAGATTTGAGAATTTCCAAAAATGTGTAGATCGTAAATAGTAAGTAAATTTTGGAGCAAAAGTGCAGAAACGTATAATAAAAAAGGCCATATGAGGATTAATTTGGAAAAGTTTTTCGGAAGATTGTTCGAATTTTTGGATTTGATCCTCAATGAAAAAGGGAAAGGCATCCTCATAAATTGGAGCACCAAGTAAGCGGAGAGATTGCCTATTAACAATTTTGATGCACGGAGCCAGAGTCATGAAATCAGAAATCAAGTTTTGATACTCAATAGGCGAGAATTTGGAATCAGGTATGTACAGTTCACATTTGGAAAAATTAAGTTCTAGGCCAATCTCTCTAAATTTATGAATTAGTATTTTTAGGTCGGAAAGAACAGATTGAGCGTCACCAGCAATGGTTCCGTCATCCAAGTACCAAATATTTAATTTAGAATTAAGAGTCGAAATAATGGGATGTAAAACTAAACTAAAAATTGCAGGCCCGAGGGGATCACCTTGTTGGCATCCAACAGAAGAATAAAGGAGCTTGCTCTTATAGAGAAGGTTGGAAGGTCGACAATAGCACTGCCATAAGTATTTATAAATTTCGGAAGCTTTATCTCGTACCTGCGACAGCATAGCTCCTCTATCCACTGAGTTGAATGCATTTTTTACATCCACCTTCAACAACACTTCACCGGCGTCATGGCAAAGAAAGGTGCGAACGGCATGGACAGCCGCTTCGCAACCGCCCTTGACGCCAAAACCAAGCTGGATCGGCTGGAAATCATTTGATAAATGAGGTTTAACGGATGTACAGCATAATTTTGAGGCGAGCCGGCGAAAAGTGGACCCAACTGCGATGGGACGGATTCCGCCATCTTTCTTCTTCAGGGCCACTAGGTTTGCACCGTATAATATGCTGCTAATTTCGTCAATGACGCCACCAGACAGCATCAAATTAATTAATTTGGTCAAATTTCGTAGCAAAATTGTACCTGCATCTCCTACAGAGGAGGCCAGTAAGTCCTTTAAATGTTGCGGTGATAATCCGTCTAAGCCACTGGCAGAACCGCTCTTAAAAGAATAAACGGCTGCCCGAACATCATCTTCTTTGACCACGAGATGGGAATCGTCAAGAGTAGGAGGTGCAGGCAAATTTAGAGAGGTTGAGGAAGGTGGATGTTTGTTTGATAAGGTTTCAAAAGTCTCCTGGCAGTAAGGAGCGATAACGTCATTGCTAAAAAGCAAATTAGAGGCGCCTCTTAGATCACCGTCGCTTATTTTCGATTCAATCAATTTCAATGAACGATTAGTGTTGGAAGGCCGAAAGTTAGGTATTGTTATGTCGTGAATATTCTTTACAGAACGGCAATTATCTTTAATTTTTTGAGAGAGGGACCTGTTATCGCCATTGTTTGGAGTTTGGGCGACATTAAGAATTTGATAGGCAAAAGTTAAAAGTTCTGACCACGCATCGTAGGATTTTTCAATGACAACACGTTCAATGTATTTTGATAAAGAGGAAGCCACTTGCTGTCGAGTACTGCGAGGTATTCTTTTAACGACCGGAAATGAATTTTTAAAGTTACCAAGTAAAAGCCAGAAGGGTTGATTAGAAGAGCCTTGTTGTGAGGTTGTAGAGATAACATCGGCGTCTGTTGGTTTGTGACATCTACTGATGTGAATTTTTAAGCCCCTGTTTCCTTTGAAGTAACGTGGAATAGTACAAGACGGACATTGTAAGAGGTTTGAACTTTCGCCAACGCCACTGCCAGAAGACTGTGACATTCCACTTAGATTAGTATCCTACCTACATAGCACCAGGACAATAAATTATTATAATATATATAAAGCTTAAAAAAGAAAATTATGTTAATTACCTTATGTAAACAAAAGCACTTGAACTAACTAAACAAACTTTATAATACTAAAACTTTACAAACTTAATTTTATAAAATGTAGATTAAAAACTGAATTATAAATAAAGCCAAGATTATGTTTTTAAAATCCAATCTGCACTATATCACCAAACTTAGCACAACAAGAAAGACATCAACAACACATTTTGGCACGTCAAAGTCACTGCTCGTTGCTATGCAGTGCGAGAAAACCGCGCTCTTATAAAATACAATTAAAAGAAAAGTAAAATGATTGTTGATTTGTAACTATAATTTTATTAGTCAATATTTTTCCACTCTTGTACTGTAGAATCAAATGCATCACACTTATCAACTTTTTTACCATCATCATCATGATCATCATTATCGCAAAAAGGACGTCCACTGCTGAACATAGGCCTCCCCCACGGCTTTCCACAACGACCGGTTGTGAGCGGTCTGCATCCAGTGCGATCCTGCGATCTTTACAAGGTCGTCTGTCCATCTTGTCGGTGGACGTCCTACGCTGCGCTTTTGGTCGAAGGGGTCCAAGTCTCCAATATACTTTTCTGCCCCATCAGCCATCAGTTCTACGCGCTATGTGCCCTGCCATCTGCCACTTGACTTTTTAACATAACATTGAACATTTTTACGATTTGGCGTCTCTTGTAAACAGCATGCTGTAAACGTAGTTTAAAGTCTCTGATTCAAAAATAACCTAGATAGTTTAATTTCCCACCATTTGCCCATAAACTAAAGATAACATCCCATAGACAATGGCACACAGATGGAATCCCGCAGCGGTTGAATGTTTTATTTTAACGAAAATGCCGATCGCTTGCACAGAGAATGGGTTATGCGTCGTTTTATAAAGCTACGTCTATGGTACTTACATATTTCAGTTAAAAAAGCTATGCTTGTATTTAACTAAGCACCTATTAAAACAACTAAACAGCTTGCGTCTTCTTTTAGTAAACGACTTATATCTTAACTTAATCAGTCAGGTATCAAACGACTGCCGGGAGTCGCATAATAATGGAATTTCTAATGTGTCTCGTTCACACATACTTGACGAGTTAATGATCAATTGCAAAATATCTATCTTGTGGTTCATCGCAAATATCTACAATCTATGATACCAAGCCAGGCTCAATGCGGACTGGTGGAGTATTTGTTAGATATTTAGACCAACCATACTGTCATAACTGGTACCAAATGCACGATATAATGTCACTTATATGGTCGAAATGATCACCCATCCAAACACGACCGCGTCTGAGGTGTCTTCTCTCTGATAATCAACAACACTGCGTAACAATAGCCTTTGTGTGTTTTTCAAAATAGACTCGCATTTGGATACACCAAATGGGGCGTTTCGCACCACGAGGTTTGTGTGCTGTTTCAGAATGGGGTTATTTGCACCGCAGTGGTGGTGCAGTGAAATAGGTTGATACAAAGGATGCCCAGGGCGATTTGCACCGCCAAACCACTGGCGGTGCGATTGACCCCATTCTGTAACAGCACTTGGGCGATTCGCACCGCGGTCCGAAAACATTCGAATCGAATCGAATCGTATATTTGCGTAAAACATGGTTAAATTTTATGTGATTTTGAGGCCGCAGGCGGCTTTGAGGTGCGCAACGCCCCAATACCAAAAATTTGACCAGTTTTTCGTATAGTTTTTCACAATTACTTCGACGATAGTAATTAATTTAGTAACACTTTTCCTCGAAATTAATAATTGTTATTTCTATTGCAATAAAATTGTTATTTTTCCACTTCATTCTATCTTTATGTCAATGTCATCACATTTTTTTTTTTTGTGGTTTTTAGATTCCGCGGATTGCGTGTCGCCACGACAGCACAGAATATATAATCAGTGTAGTTTTTTGTTATTTCTTTTATTATGTATAACCGCCGCTGTGCTGCGTCCCAGTATCGAGGCTCCCGCTGAAAATCAGCGTCGTGATAAACATTACACATGGTTATCACGACTAGTGCTGAGCCTTTTTGATACACAATCATGTTTTTTATATTATAATTTTTATTATGTATGTATTGTTGTGTGTCAAATAAATGTTTCTTTCTTTCTTTCTTCCTTTCTAATATTTAGAAGGCTCTACCATAAACGTGCCTTTACAACAGTGCCATCTGGTATGCGAGCCGATATAATATTTGCCTAATACAGCGGTTTTGCTATCCGCCAGTTATGTTATGTCTAGCCAATGTTTTGACGGGGTTTTGTCTGACTGTCGAAATAGATTTAGATTGGTTTGCCCAGTTGCTATGGAATCACAAAGTGAGTTAGATAATTTTGTCGACACATTTGCCAATGAGATTTTTTCCTAAAAAGACTATCACATCTAAAACATTTTTGTGTGAAATGTTGCCTAGACAAAATAATATGGCTTGCACTGTCAAGTTGGTGATATCTCAAGTAAAGCATAGCTTGAGCCTCATTCTATTCACACGCGCTACTTACAAACTCTACACCAAAATACCGGCTAATATCGGTTGATGTTAGTCGTTAAGCCTAGTCAGAGGCCCTATGGGCGGCTTGATAACGTCTGACAGCAAGGTTAGTCGCTTGCCTTGCAAACACCCCTCCACCAATCCGCACTGAGCCCGCGTGGTGGAGTATGGCTCAATTGTATTCATAGTTGAAGTAAGGCCTTTGCCCAACAGTGGGACGTTACAAGCTAACTTTACTTTTAACTTTTTCACACCAAAATATGTGGCAGTAGTATTTTCTTTCGGCCATTTTTAAGATCAAGCAAAAAGTTACAATGTTTGAATGACAGAAACATAACTACTACATGTATTACATAAACCCAATCAAAACCATTTTTTGCTTTGCCAAAGTTAGTTGAGACTCTTAGGCCATAGGTTTAGATTTGAATAAATACTCCCGTTTTTTAGAAACATTAGGTAGTAGGTAAGTACTCACTTTGTTCACTGAAAAAAAGCCTATCAAAGCACCATGAAAGCCCTCCACAGTGTTGCCAGCGCTATGTTTAAACGGCGTGAATAATCTGAAAGATGTTGCCATGTTCAACTAACAGGCATAGACAAGGAAAAACGGGTAAAAAGTTCTTACCATTGTAGAGTAATTGCGTCCAGTTTGAGCGAAGCTATATGAAAAAAAATGATAAAAAGATTGGTGTCTCTGCTGCGTAAGTGTATTTCAGAAACACAAGTCTAAATCATTCACGATCAATTTCAATTACATCATATTTTTCAAGAATGCAACTTACGGCGCGGTCGGTGTTTGGATGGGTGACCATTCCGACCATATAAGTGACGTATATCACGAGCATCTCCGTGATATCATCTCCGTCACGTTAAGCAGTTGGTCCCGGCTAATATAAATAATAAATAATAATAAATATCCTTGGACATTTCACACAGCGCCATCTGGTCCCAAACTAAGCAAAGCTTATATCGGTTGATAGAAGGAAGATCGGATGATGTTTACTTGTGTCCAAATAGGGAAATTTTATTTAACTTGACCTATGTGGACACGCGTAAAAATATATTGGTCCAGATTACGAAATAATAAGTGAATATTTTTAAGTTTCATCAACTAGACACACGTGTGCAGTCTCTTGTGTCCAGTTGGTGAATAACTCGGATGTTTTTCTGTGACTACAACACTATGGAAAACGAAGTAATTTTTGCTGTCAAAAATATTGTGATATTTTCGCTCGGTGGAAGTAAGTGGACCCCGAATACCCGAATACCCGAAGGGTGGTACGGAACCCTCAGTGCGCGGGTCCGACTCGCGCTTTGACGGTTTTTTCTCTGAATGAGCGTATCGGTTTTGAGCGTTTACTGGAGCACAATCCTTCTAGCAACTACGCAAAGGCGCACTTCCAGCCTCCCCCACTCTCATCATAAAACGAGAAATAACGTAAAAAATAATATGTAAAGAGGGCTCCACGCCCATTGAACGACTGAGGAACGTCTGTGTGGCTTTAATAAATGCGTACTGAGGGAGAGTACCGCAAGGCGTTAAGGCTACCTTATGTAGAAGTAGCTGTAACTTCGCCAGTAAATTTTATCCCCATTTTGGGTTAAAAACTGCTTTAGGAATATATTAATTTTTATCAATTTTTTGATAAATTAAAATCCAAAATGAATCCAGCTTTTAACAGTTTACAAGAAAAACAATTTTATTTTTTCAAATTAACGCACAAATACGATTATATATACCTTCTTTTTAGTCTCTTAGAAAATGATTTCTGGGAATCGGGAATAAACACTATCCTATGTCCAAAGCCGGGACTTGAGCAAACTCTGTACTTATCTAAATCGGTTAAGTGGTTTAAGAAAACAGAGGTAACATACAGACAGATACACTTCATATATAATATTAGTAAAGAGTATGGATTTAATACCTAGAGCATGATTTAATAATTTACACAATTAAACAGGATAATTATAAATAAGACATACATTTTTATGTATGTTGGACTAAGAATTTTAATTAATTCAATCTTAATGACAAATAGCGGTGCATTACTAATGTAACATTATTTTTACATAAATGCTAGTAATAACTTTGTAAATTATAAACACAAACAAATAATTTATACAATTTGTTGCAGCCGAACACTATTTAATTAATTTAAGTCTTAAAATACAATTATTATATTACAAATTAAGTTATGAAAAGCAACATAAATCAAAAGATTCTAAAACAAAAAACATACGTGACGAAAATATTCACTTTTATTTAAATCAGTTTAAAAGTTTGAGATCACTCTATCAGGGCCCTAATTCTCGTGCAATTAACATTCACCAACCAAGTTCACCAATCGATATTATTTTCGTATGAAATAACAGTTTTTGTCTTCTCCGGATCACCATTTCTATGCATTTCAATTTGTTCTATGTGTTGTTTTAAGTGTGGATATATTCATTGATTTTCTCGGTAGCGAGGTGAAAAATTCGTAATCTAATCAACACAAGAAAAAGCTTGATTGTCGCGAGTACCGGGGACCTGGTCTTGAAGAGCTTCCACGATTTTTATACCTTGTTCAACACATTCAAAATCATTTCGGATACTACGTCAAAATGAAGAAAAATCGTCCACTCATTGGAAGGCCGACCCCAGACTAAATGGGAGCAGGGGGAAGAAAAAGAAGAAGAAGAAAAATCGTCCATCTCCCCTACAGTCGGTAAGCATCAGAAATACCGGATACCCTCCTGAAATTATCTTCCACGTTGCCTTCAAAACATCCTCTATCGCAGTTGCAGCCAAATATATTGCACGGACCGAGACCACAATAAACCCCATCGTGTATCCTGCCATCATTGCACACTGTGGCAATTTTTGATCCCCTCCAGTACATATCTGTTGGCTTGCAGCACTCTGAATACGCTTGCAGCACACACAAGAACAGCACAAATATTATCATCACCTTCATTTTGATTCTATTCTTAATTTAAGTCTTCACTCCCCTACTTATTTTGATTTGAAATGGTTTTTACCACTTTTGGAACTCGTCTGATAGATATAATAACAATAAGTGTCTTTTATACTACTGATAAAGATTCTGACATCAAGTAAGATGGGTTTTCCTTATTTATGTATGCTGCCACATTCCCAGTGACCTCTTGATCCACAGATAATACTGTGATTGTAACTATAAACATAAGTATGTGATACTTACTGGACAACGGATTATTGTCACCTTTGTAAGGTCATCTTGAGATATAGCACATTTTTATTAACCGCAAATATAACTTTGTCTTTCATACAAACACTATGAAAAACAAAGTTATATTTGCGGTCAGTATAATATTGTGGTATTTTGGCTCAGCGGAAGTAAGAAAGAATCCCTAATTCAGTTAAAGTTGGCACGGAACCCTCAGTGCGCGACTCCGACTCGCACTTGGCCGGTTTTTTTTGCTTGGCATAGTTTCTCTATACGTAGTAATAACAGCTCACTGATCTTAATCCTAAAATCTGTATTCCGTCTGTTACTAAAATCTTATAAAATAAATTTGAATCGCAAAATGTGTTGGTAAGCGCCTACGCATAACTCAACAACGCCTGGACCAATTTGGCCAATTCTTTTTTTAGTGTTCGTTGAAGTTCAAAGATGGTTTTTACGTCGAGAAAAATTCGAATAATTGCCGGAAAAACCCTAAAATCAGCCCATTTCTTTTTCCCATATAAACGTTGGAAAGCAAACGTCCCATACAAAGCAAGGAGGATAATAATTACTATAAAACGGGGCCGGGGCGGGATGGGGCTGGGGACGAAAGGAAGTTCGCTTGGCCCGCTAGTCAGTAAATAAATGTGTATGTAGTGCATGGTATAATAAAGGGTATTTGTCAACTTCTGCCATTAACCCCACGTAAAATGCAATATTCTCTTTCATTTTTCCAAATGTGGCGCCACAAAAAACGATCGCTTTCGATCTTGGATTTGTGTATCGCGGCAAATATCTCGCCACATCCCCAACTGTTTACCTTAGCGGGGTCACAGGTGGCGGATAGTGAACGGCCACCAGATATGGTGGTTAGCTGCGAATATGTTGATTAAGAAGTTATTAATTCATCATCATCATTAGACAATGGACGTCGACTGTTGAATATAGTCCTCCACCACGATTTTCCACAGCGAGCGGTTGTGAGCAGTCTGCATCCAGTGTGATCCTGCGATATTTACAAGGTCTTCTTTCCATCTTGCCGGCGATTGTCCTACGCCACGCTTTTTGGTCAAAGGGTCTCCAATCTAGAACTTTTTTGACCCAACGGCCATCAGTACTTTGCGACGTGCCCTGCCTACTGCCATATATTATTTGCCCAGGATGCTCACTGCTCACACTAAGCAGACGGAACTTGTCATATCCATATGTATGGAACCATTTCCCAATACTTGTACACAAGAGAGCCTACGCTGCGCTTTTGGTCAAAGGGTCTCCAATCTAGAACTTTTCTGACCCGATAGCCTTCGAGACGTGGCCTGCCAACTGCCACTTGAGCTTACTGATTCGTAGGACCATGACTGTAATCTAAGTTCTTCTACATATTTCCTCGTTCAGTAAGTTATTCGTGGCCTACTAATAATTCTGCGTTCGTTAATCAACGCATTTCCTACATCTGAACAGTTTTGAAGTACCCACATTTAACGCATCACGCGTTCACACCTTTCCTTTTTATATAGTGCTAGTTTCACACAAACGACAATGGACGAGAGGCATAGAGAATAGTTTCTGCTCTATGGTTCATCGCCTCCGAATGGACCCCTATGAAGACTCCCCTTTGTTTCAAGCAATCCATCTATATATGGGGCTTTGAATGTCTAGCTTTTGTCTAGAATTTTACAGGAGTGAATTTTCTAGAAAATATTTTATGCTTAGCACCGCTTAGCATCGACTATAAGCTTTAGACAAAAAGTTTTAGTGTGTACACAGTTTTTTGCAGGTACGGATGTCTGTCTACTGAGTCCTGTCAAGAGTCTATCTTTCAATACGTTGCCATGTTAACTATTTTTGTGCATACTGTCATCTTTTAAGTGGAACTAGTCCAGTTTAATGACAAAACTGGATCAGTAAAAAACAGGGATCGGTTTGTTGCATTAATACGCGTGCTCCTAATCGACATCCTGCAGCAAACAGTACCTGCAAAATACGGGATGTATCCGTGGGAATCAGCTCTAACTCTTACTCCCACTGCATTATATACCATAGTGTTTTACCTTGACGTGATATTGTCCGTAGAACAACAACTTAAGAAATAGATTATACATACTGTTGAGGCCACCGCAGGCTTACCAGAATAGGAGCCAAAATAGCTTGCACCTTTCGTAGACTTTTGTTTGAAGAGACGCACGTTTTTGTGTCGTGGGTGATAGTGATTTTTGTTTGAAAATAGTAAAGCGACAGAGACCTAACATGAAGTTAGATTATCTCAAATGAAAATGTATCCAACAATTAAAACTGCATTGAAATCAGATTTCGGTAGATTTGGCAAATCAGACACATAAACGTAAAATGAATCAAGAGCTTCTATTATATATATTATCATTTGTCAAAAACTATTAATTTGTGTATTTTAATTACAACATCGAAAAATCAATTTCAGCCCTAATCTTAAAGTAGGGGACAAAAACTTAAAACAAAAAGCCTCGGGACCCTAGCCCTAAGCAATCGCATAGACAATACACAATTATTTGTTTGAACTCTATGGTAGTGTGTGCTGGCCAGTAGGGCGGTCGATGGTGCCATAGATTAGTAAGATGTAGATAAGTCAGTTGAAAACTTGTTTGTACCTACTATAATAGTAATAGTTCCCCTAGCCTAGCCTAGTCGACTACGGTGGCCAGTCACAACGACTAGCCGACTGCGCGGGACATGTTATAGTGCAGAAGTGTGTGCGCAAACACCCCGATGAGTCAGCAATCTGACACGACCGGAGAGAGATCAGGCGCAGGACCAACGGTTTTACGTGCTTTTCAGGGCAGGGGGTGAAACACCGCCAACTTCCGAACTCCGGGATTCCCTGAGAATTTCTGAACAGAAAAACCCAGGTACATATTTGGACCCGGGACCTTTAACGCAGCTGTCGCATTAAAATGCGACCCTCAAACCACTGCGCCACCGAGGCAGTTAACCTTGTATCTATCTACTATGCAGACATGACATTTAATTTCTACTTAGCCCTAAAGTATGACTGGTAGAGAATGGCATTTGGCACTAAATATTTCTGCCCAGTACACCGTATCATACAATGAACTCCTCTCATACTTCGGTGACTGAGATGACTCTGACTTCACCGAAAAAAGATCAAACACTTTTGTACAAGATACAAACGTAATCTTAGACAGACCATACCATTCTGCTTAACACATTAGATGCTATATAAAATGCACTTGTAAAAAGCAACTGTGACAGACGAGGAATCGAACCCTGTGTCTTACACTATCCGGGCGCATGCCTATTCCAGGCTTGCCAATGCGACGGTGGCCGAGTGGTATAGGCATGCGCGCGGATAGCGTAAGACACGGGGTTCGATTCCTCGTCTGTCATAGTTGCTTTTTACAAGTGCAATTTATTTTTTATGTATTTATTTATTTAGTATGGGTTTGCTCTTGACTCCAGACCAAGCCAAGTGCGACTAAGACGGAGTCGAAGATGGAACGAGCTCGCCCAGAAGAAGCCAGTTCACTCTAACTTTGAATAGATTCGGATTATAGTCACTAGGAAACACCGACGCGGGCAGCGAGTTCCACTCTTTTGCCGTGCGCATTATAAATGTTGATGAGAAGCGCTTAGTTCATTTAGTTTGTATAGTGACAAAACACTATAAAAACAAAAAATAAATTATGTTAGGTGCTATTAATTAATAACTTGATCGATTAAAGTAAAAAAGAAACACAAAATAGTCAAATATACATATACAGGGATGTAGATATCTCAAACAGGATAGTCGGATACATACATGTAGATATCTCAAAAAATTGGCAAACAAAAAAATCCTTCTACATCCCACAATCTTTGGCAGACCGGACCTCAAACATATTAATTTTTAATAATTCCATTCAACGCAGATTGCCATTGAGAGCACCAGCACTTCACTGGCCGGCAGCTGTGGGGTACCATAGACTAAATAGTCTATGGGGTAGGGAAATAAAAAAATAACTGTCTATGGTCAAGAGTGTTTACTAGGAACTAAGTTAAAATAGCCCTCTTTTGGAGCTTTGATCTAGATAAACGGTTATTATAGGTTATTTGAAATGTGTTTTTAAACTTTGGCTTGTGAGTGGATGAACTACGTACTTCAGATGAAAAGAGAGTAAGTAAAAATCACCAAATTATCTCGTTCAGTCTAACTAAGTTTATCGACAATAATTTTATAAGTTTGTTTAAACCTCTGGAGCTACTGGACTGATTAAAAAAAATGTTTTGGATAGATGAAATATGCGCAATTTTTGGTTTCATATTTCATCTTTTAAGAATAATAAAATATGACACTGTAAGTGTTAAAAATATTGTAAAACCATTGTTTTGGATAGCTTGTCGTGAAAGGCTTTAAACATCACGTTGCGACGGGTGGGGACGGGGGGACGGGGACGCTAGTTCCGTACCGCTAGTATCATTATAACATCCAATGTTTCTGACTGATTTTTATGTTTTTTAATGCTTTTAGAATTTTTTTAGAAAAAATCTGTCGGTTATTTATACTGTGGTTTAATGAAAATTTAAATTAAGATGATGGAAACATTGATACATACACGTATTTTACCACATTAAATACAAATACACATGCGTTTATTTGCGTATTTTGAGTGAACGTTATAGGTCTTAGCTTATAATACATTTGAGTTCACTAAAATTTGCTACATTATAGTCAGCGTGTAAATATAGTATTTTAAATTAAATCATGAGTTCACAAGTTACCTTTTGTACACTGTTATTTGTGAAATAAAGTTTTTAAATAAACAAAAGAAAAAATTACCAAAAGTGTAAATCATTTATCTGGCAGATAGTATTAATCGAAACAGTCTTGGTAATCTGAATTTTATTGTATTTAAAATCTTGATCTAACTTTCATTTCTCGGCTCTTCTTACCATTTGATAATTAAATACAGATTTTTAAATTTTAAATATTGAATACTGCTAAACTCTTTCATCCAATCCAATGGTGGTGCTAGCTCAATAAAAGGTTTCATGTGTCGTGTATTTTTATCTGTGCGCCATTCCGCTCGCCGGGAGGTAATTAATTAGTGGCTCTGAGTGCCGGCCGAGGGGTTAAAAGAATCGCGGTTTGAGAATATTTTTCAAATGTCTGTCATTCTGTCTGTCCGTGCTTCCTATCGTCCGTCCATCCGTGCTTACGTGAGTTCCTCCGCCCCAGTGCATCTTGCTATCTGTTTGCCCGTCTGTTAAATTTCCACTTGTTTTCAAATAATATCAAATACTTAGTTATAGTTAAATTTTTATGAAATATAATAAATAAAATAAAGTCGAGATGATCTGGATCACTTCTGTGAAGACTGGCCAGCTCAGACCAGTAACCGCGACTACTGGAGAAGTTTGGGGGAGGCTTTTGCTCAGCAGTGGGACAGTAATAGCTAACTAAAAAAAAAAAAAAAAAAAGTCATTTATTCCTCACCATAATCCTTTTAGTTGCAATGCACAAGATACATAACTATTAATATTTTTTTATAAATTAAAAAGCTATGGATGGTGGGTTGACACCTGAACTAGGATGAATCCTGAATCTCGGGTTATCGATCCTCCACTCAAAAAATTATAAATACTATAGTAAAAAAAATTAAGTTCTTGTAAGCAGCCCACTGCTGGGCAAAGGCTTTACCTCAAGTGTGAGGTAGTATGAGCCATACTCCACCACGCGGGCTCTGCCTGTCGATTCATGATGTACAACTCGACTCTGATCCATATATGCGGCATATATGGGCGTTCGCTTGAGTAGAAAAATTGGTATTCACAAACTCACATCGAATCTAGCGCTGTTCGCACCAAACGGCGTGAGTTGAAACTAATCCTGGGCGAATTATTTGACACGTTCCTATGGATTTTGACGTGTTTGGCAGCTGTTAAATCACAGCCTCCCAAAGCTGCAGACTCGATTCAGTCGATGTCACAGTAAAGTAAGGTCAAGTAGTATTTAGAAAAAAAAATTGGTGAAAGTAACCACTTTTAGCACTCTTTTATCGGATCCTTGAAGGTAATAAAAATGACAGACCGTTGAAATTACGGTTTTTTTCTTGGAAAATATCGCAAAATTTATATGACTTATTAAGATTACGTTTCAAACGTGAAATTCGGTATTTAGGCCTTTAGATAAATAAGAAAAGCCTATCAACTTGCTACCGGAACTAATTCCAACAGCAACGGACACAAAAAGTTATGTCTTTATAGCCAATATCAACGCGACATCGACTAGGTATTTTAATAAGATGAAATAAGAAATCCAAATTTGCGCACGAGCTGGATTTGAATCAGCAACTTTTGGCTAACAAACCAGGCCAACAATTAATATGAAATTTTAGATTTCTAATTTTATCTTGTTAGAATAAAAATAACATCATAGAGATATTTTAATTTGTTTTTTTTTTATTTTTATTTCATACATGATAGCCCTCAAAAACATAAAACATTGCACTGTGTCTACTGACTATAAACTGCACTGTGAATACATACATCACCGTATTCACAACTTCACTGTGAGATCCGTCCGTGAAAGAGTTCTGTCAAAATTAAAAAGACGCCAATACCTATTTTCAGAAAAAAATAGATTTTTACAATAAAACTAATAATATTTCGTGCAAATCTGGCCATCACTAACCTAAAAATAATCCATATAAGAATCCGATTGAACTTGTGGTAGGTACTCTGCGTGTCGTCGAGACTCCGGCAGCCGCCACAGTAATACGAGCCGGATCTCGGAGAATAATTTTGCGAAATACAAGTTTTCTCCAAAAATACTGCCTGAGCGAGCATCAAGTTTACACGGAGCAGTAATTAACAACTTTTTTTAACGGATAATCTTCGTGGTGTGGATTCCCAAAGAGAATGAAGATATGTTAATCCAACTTTTATAGTAAAGGCCTACTCTAACCAAAGGTACCGAATAGAAGGGCTAGAGCCTATACAATACTTTGGATAAGAAGTAAGCACGTGATACGTGTAATCAATCACTTTGTAAAATTCGTAGGTATATGAAATAACCTATATGTATCGTTTGCTGTTGTTTCAGATTCTATGTAGGTACAATACATTGGAATTAGAGGGAGTATAATACAAAATACAGCCCAGTGCTAAATATCGTTTCGTTTGTCTTCAATATACAGATGCCACGTCCTTACTTCCAAGATGAAAACTTTATTATTTGTGCCAACGTAAAGAGCGAAAAAACTAGAGGAAGAACCCCACTAAAATTATTAGACTAGCTGTCGGACTAAATAGAGCACTTCCTATAGGTTTGATGAACAGCTGTCGACCTTCACGAAAGAAGAATTTTGGCCGAGGGGTGTTGTGTATCGTCGGTTCGTGGACGGCTACCTGACACCAAGCTGCGCAACACTACGCTGACAAAATAGTGCCTATTAATAAATAAATATATTGCTATTGTATGTATGTTAGTCTTTAAGGTATATATTTTATTTTAAATTGTCATATGTATGCTAGTCTATAAGGTATTTGTACTATGGGCCATGTGTAGCCTGAAAATAAATGAATAATAATAATAATAATAATTGCTACTAACCCCAAGAAATAGAGACCAAACAAACCGCTAAGGGCAGTTGATGCATGTTGACCATGAGCTTCGTGATGCAGGATAAAATAAGTGTGAAATATTTATTGTTATAAATAACATAATAAATAATAGCCATTTATCCAAATATTTTTTTAATTTTATACAGGTACTTAGATGTAGGAACTGCATTAACTACAGCACGTGCCAAATGCTGTTTTTCTTTTGCACAAGTTTTCCACTGTTCATCTGGTTTATGCACGTTCCTTTTGTTCCATTTGTTTTCACTTTGAGATCATTAGTATTCGAGCTACTGAAGGACTTATACAATGCAATTTATTCATGCTAATTTAAATGAATATGGAGTACCAAATGATGAGCAAATAAAGTATCACTCTGATTTGAGCGAGTGCAGCGCGTAGTAGGTAAGTAGTACACGCAAGGACGCGTAGCCCGCCCCCGCACCACTCGCTTAGCCCTCTCAAATTTAAACATTGTTTATTAAAGACATGATTGAAATATTTTTTTTACTATTTGTAGGCTAAACTGAGCAGGCTTGTCCTGGAAGTCGTGCTGGTTTTAAAAGACACTGATCAATTAATTTTTTGATGAGAGATTTTTAGTTTTCTTTGGTACAGATAAAACCTCATTTTTCATACCTTTTTTTATTTACTCTATGGTTAAATACACCTGTCATTTGCTCTCACACACCTTCTCGACTCACCTCGCCCTCGCCTTGTGATGTCACGGTTATGCATGCAAAAACTAACTTTACGGATTTACGTTTAAAACACTTTTTACTGTAATGCATTTTTCCGATTCATAACATCGACTGAGTCGAGTTGAAATACATACGTGACATTGTCAAATAAATTTTTACGTCAAAAGCTATTTTCAAGCATATTTAATTTTCGGCTGTAAATTCATCATATTATTTCTTCAACTCTAGCCAGCACAAACCAAAAAATAATATCCTTGAAGTTGCCAATCGAGTAAATCATGCTCCGTCGTCAAGACGCTAAGGGAGTACTTGCTGAGCATATTGTGCTAGGTACTATGTCCGTTGAACTCTTCGAAATGATTTCATACATTTTGTGGATTTTTAAGTTGAAATACTTATTGAGAGAGTGACAACTTGATTTGTGATAAATATAAATATGCGCCAGACAACACACCAATTGTCTGGTTTCGTGGTAAGGAATATTATCTTCCTTGTGTTACGAAGTACCAGATAACGATTATGACGGAGCGTCTCCCATAAATACTTAAATACATATAACATCCATGAAGTGATCTGTATTGCAACCAACGACTGCCAGAAATAAGGGAACCTAACAAACCGGGCAGGTTAAGCATGGTGGAAGATCATGATTTTCATGATAAAGGATCAGTTACATAAAAGAGAGGGATAGCGTGAATGCTTAGGCATATCATATCTATTATAAATAATATATTTATTCTAATGTAACAATAATTTTATTTGTTCTGTTTTAAGTTTAAATACTTTATATATTTTTTTATGTTCGGTGGTCTTAGTAAATAAACATATTTTTATTTGATTGACAGTGTCAAAATTTGATTTTATTGAGTGTTGCAATTTCAAAAATCACGGTTCAGTTTTCACAAGCCAAATTACCTATGGTTATTACCTATGGTGTATCCACATTCCACACCGCCCGGCGGCATGTGCTGGCGGTCGTGCCGGCGGCCACACCGCTTATGCTTTATACATATTATTTTTGACGAAGCATAATACAGTTCATGACGTATACCGCCGGAAAAGCCGATTTGGATGTGTGGATGCACCATTACAATTTATGTGGGCAAATGGGACGTTTTAGTTGTGATTTACAACTTTTGTAAATTACGTGATTATTGGTCTCTCTCTACCCGGTCTCATTTCCAATGTTTATAAACTATACTAGATTATTTGGAGTTTTTAATAAATTATACTTAAATTAATTTTCAGTTCAAGTTCAGGTTTTTCAGATGAGCAATTAAAACCTTATTTTACTTTTTATTTCAATTTTTTGCTCTATGGTTTGACAAAACTTCGTATACTAAGTTGAAGTATGTATGTTTGTTTGTTGTAAATAATAAAGACCAATTTTATCTTTACGCAAAAAGTATACAGCTGATGATGACTTTCTACATATGTATTTAGAAACAATAACAAATAAAATAATACACCTGCGAGTGCTGCTACATTGATGGCAGTACAAGCGTCCTTGAAAGTCACCAGTGGGTAAAACCGCGTGACATTGCTAGTTGTAATTTAATTTAGCGACGATGTTGTGAATACCACGCATCACTGGGATCTGTTCATCGCGGTTGTCAGTCTGTCCGTGATCTATTTGTGACCAGTCAGCTACGAGCTTTTCACGGCGATCTGGCCGTGAGTTTACACGTTGAATTGACCTGCAGTGCGGATTGGCGGAGGGGTTTTTGCAAGGCAAGCGACCAACCTTGCTGTCAGAATTTATCAAGCCGCCCATAGAGCCCTAGGCTTAACGACTAATATCAACCGATATTAGCCGGGACCAACTGCTTAACGTGCCTTCCGAAGCACGGAGATGCTCGTAATATACGTCACTTATATGGTCGGAATGGTCACCCATCCAAACACCGACCGCGCAGTAAGTTGCTTAACTTTGGTATTTCTACCAAAGCGCTACCACCACTGCGCTACGAGCACCTCACAATAAGATAGGAAGAGAATAAAGGGAGGAAAGAAAATGTTCTAACAATCATATCGCTTATAGCTCATAACTTATACCTTTCCTACCAACATATCAAGCGATATATTGAACCCAGCGATCTCCGCTAAACGCTGAAAACCTCTTTTTTCCTTGAAATGCGGTGGATAATTCAATTGAAGATATTTAAACGGGAAATGTCCGTTTAATAGACATGATAGGTTTATTTTAAAATTTATTGACGGCTAGAGAATTTTGTTTGGGTTATTCATTTCTTTTGCACTAGGTTATGCATTTTATTGAAGCGAGCAGGCGACCATTTTACCTTAGCAACATTTTTCGTTTGGGCGTCATTGATGCCATCATGTAGGAAGTATATATGTTATTGATTGGATGATCAAACGAACTTACCTGAAAGTGAAGTTCGATCCAAAATTGTCCTGACTTCGTCAAAGAGATTTAATTTGTTATTTGATAATAATTTAGTTCATTATTTTATTTTCTCTTACTTAAATGTCGTCAATATCTCAGATTTCGTTATTTGTAAGTAAATTTTTGTGTATTTTATGTATAATTATTTTTTATTTGTGTAATATTAGTATGTATGTTTGTTTATGTCGACATAATGCATTTTATAATTTATTTTATATTACCCGCTCAGTTATTGAAAACGTTCCGCCACTGATTAAATTTTCTACATTCCCAAACGGTTGACTGGTAGAGAATGCCCTAAGGCATTAAGTCCGCCAATTGTACAGTTTACAGTGCAATAAAGTTTAAATAAATAAATAAATAATTTAATTCGATTTTAAATAATTATTGTTTATTTTATCTGTGTTTTCCTTTTGGTCCATTTTTATTGATTTGTATTTTCCTCTATTTTAGCTCAATAATCTCTTTTTTATTAAATGCGATGGAATGATGACATCAAGAAAGAGACCGGATCGATGTGGATACAGATAGCTCAGGATAGAAGAGACTGGCATAAAAGAAGAGGAGGCTTACACCAGGGAAATGGTAGAAGAAGGCTGAGAAGAAAAAGAAAGAATCTCTTTTTTGGATATATTTGTGTACAGTCGTTGAATTGCAGTTCCGCTCCTATGTTTTAGATAATAGTTCTGTTTTATGTTTAACTGTCATTTGTTTTGTGTATCTTTTAAAATAAAATACAAATAAAATTTTATGTTTAACGTGTCTGTCTATGTATCTGTCTGTCTGTGGTATCGTAGCTCCTTAACGGATAAACCGATATTCGTATTTTTTTTTGTATCATAGATAGATAATTTTTTCTCGAGTGTTCTTAGCCATTTTTCATGAAAATCTGTTCAGCCGTTTTTTTATTTGCAACGGGGTTGTTTTTAAATAAAATTAAATGTAATAATTATATAAGAGTAGCATGTATGTTAAGAATTATTTAAAATAAAAATAATTTAACTAAATGACTAATGAATGATGTTCAGCAATCTGGCTATAAACGTTGCGTTCAAAGACTCGGCTAGTTTGCGTATAATAAACTATTTAGGCGTTAAAATAAATAGCTGATTTAACCAAATGGCTGCTACTCATGTATTGTTTTCAATACTTGTCCCATGCCTCATTTATAAGCACACAATAACATTCAAAAACTCGACAAAACACATAATGCATCAACATTTCCATTTACATTCTAAAGTTTCTTAAAAGACTTTTCACATTAGAAAAAAAGTTGCGAACATTTTCATAATGTCCATCTTAAGCACCCATTGGGCACAACCTTCGCGAAATTATTGACTAAAATGTATACGATCTTCGACTTTATTTCCATAGAGTCAAGAGTAGGGTGTGAAATTGTCTTAATGAGGAGGTTTGTACTTTGAAGAGGTACGTATCATGACCTTTCGCCGCCCCAGCGTCTCCTTGAAACATTAAAAAAATATAAAGAGTTCTTGAAAAGAAACTTGAGGATTTTCCTTTGGGGATGCACAAATGAGAGAGATGGATGCGGTATTTTTACTTTAAAAAAAAGTAAAGTTAGCTTGTAAGCAACCAACTGCTAGGCAAAAGGTACCTAGGTTTTTCTGTTCAGAAATTCTCAGGGTAGCCCGGAGCTTGGAAGTTGGCGGTGTTTCACCCCCGTGCCTCGGAAAACACGTAAAGCCGTTGGTCCTGCGCCTGATCTCTCTCCAGTCGTGTCAGAGATTGCTGTCCCATCGGGCTATGAGAGTGACAGGAATAGAGAGTGCACCTGTGTTTGCGAACACACTTGTGCACTAAAAGTGTATGTGTATGCGTGTTGTGTGTCGGTTAGTCGTTGTGAC
Organism: Pyrausta aurata; assembly: GCA_963584085.1. Taxonomy (NCBI): domain Eukaryota; kingdom Metazoa; phylum Arthropoda; class Insecta; order Lepidoptera; family Crambidae; genus Pyrausta; species Pyrausta aurata. The sequence continues at coordinate 3,065,202 of OY757279.1, forward strand.
TGGCCACCGTAGTCGTAATCAGCTAGGGGGACTATTACCGTTTAAAACATTTTCTCTTCGCCTCTTACATAACTATTCAATAAAAAAGAAAAATTGAACTTTCTTCAAAAAAATTAAAGTACACCAACAGTCGAAGCACACATCGTGCACCGATACCAAAATAATTTGTTTCTCTAAAATTGAACACCAATGCGTTATCTTAAGTTTTAAGTCAGTTTTTTTAAGGCAATTTATATCTCAAAACCTACTGGAACGATTTTCATGAATCATACACCACATCCCGGACACTCGGAAGAAACTTTTCATTTTGGCCATACATTGACAGACGGCGTGTTGAACAGACGCTGCGTTTGTGTGCGTGCTATAAGGGTTGACAAAGTCTGTTACGCCGGTCATAGCTATTGCTTTCTCTGTGTTCCCCAAATTGAAATATATCAAACTGAAATTAAGTTTGCTGTGACCGCTAGTATTTCAAATTTGTAAACATATTCATAATAACAACTGCCTTGTCCATAAAAACTGAATTGATTTTCCCAGCTCCCTGTCATTCGAAGTGAAGACAATATTATGTATTGCATATTCAGTGGAAATATAACCGTTGGCGAGTTGTTTTGTTTGCGAAGACTTCGAGCTGTTTGGAGAGATTTCAAGATACGAGATATACAGGGTGAAATTTTAATCAGTACCGAAATTTTGTGTCGAGACTCCACTGATGAATATGAACTCCTTTTACTATGGGGGCAATAGTGAAATCGAGAAAAAAAAATCTGCTGTTTCATACATTTTTACCGCGCGCTAATTAAACTTTTGTATGGAACAGCAGTTTTTTTTTTGTTTTCACTATTGCACACATATTAAAAGTTGTTCATATTCAACAGTGGAGCCTTTACACAAAATGTCAGTACTGATTCAAAATTTCACCCTGTATAGGGTGGCTGAACAAATATCAGTGGCCGGTTGTAGACACTTTTGTGTAGATTCAGTTGTTGTAGAAGCCTTTTCTGAAATGCTTCTTATGTTGAAGAGCAATTGAATGTCTACGCCACTTTTGGCTTAATGTAAATTCGTGAGCAATCCTTTTTCAATAACAAAAATGGAAAAAGTTAATGTTTTTTTAATCGTGTTTTTTTTTAACCGGTATAAGCCACTTCTTCATCTTCCATTTACTTTTCAGGTTTTCAAACCTCGTCAGCCTGTACAAGACACTCGATACTTACATGCCTGACACCCTGTATGGACTGAAGTGAAGTATGATGTACCTAGTAATGAGGTATGTAAAGCAATTGTCGGCAGTGGAATTGTTGCGCTTCCCAATTATAGCACGCTTGCACTACACGGGGGCCGTATTAAGAACGCTTACCTTGTTTTTAGTACATCATTAATATCAATTTGACTTATTGTTTTTTTTTATATTTATGCATACAATACTTTAATATTATTACCTGAGCCACTTAAAAGTGCAGAAGTCTCAATATGATTATATTTTTTTATAAATTTTAAAAGATGGTGATGATTTAGATTTTTACTCGCGGAATGTTTAATCTCTGCTAAATACGTAAAATAAACAGAAAACAGTCTACTTATATCTATGTAAATAAAAAATGTAACTTTTGTAAGCATCTTTTATGAGAAACACTATAATAACAGAAAACAGTAGGTATACGAAAATATAAAATTATAGTTTAATTGATAAATGTGTTTTTTTTTGCAATCACACATTTTAATAATCTAATTTTAATACACATTGGTTATAGAAGTTATATAATCTGAGAACATAATTCGTGCAGTTAATATTTTGATTATTGACTGAGTAAATAAATCTAAAATCACACTTGATATCGCTCCCGGTAAGCTTCAGTCAAGCCAGTGATTCTTCTGAAGTTTTCTTCAACGTTGCCTCTAAAACATCCTCGTTCGCAGTCACATCCAAATATATTGCATGGACCAAGACCACAGTAAGTTCCGTCGTGAACTCTGCCATCGTTGCAGACTATACCAACCAGTTTTCCTCTCCAGTACATATTTGTTGTGGGACAACACTCTGAATGAGCTCCCATCACGCACAAACAAATCAATCCAAAAATGAACAGAAACTTCATTTTTTTGTTGAGGCGACTTTCAGAACTTTTTTTTTTCTTTTTTATGGACTTTGGTGACTTTTCCCATTTATGATTTTGTTCTGATTGATAACGTAGGATTACATGTCTTATATACTAAGGTACTTGAGATAATTGTTGTCATCGAACCTGTAATCTGGATTTATTTTATTTATTTATGATGTTACAATCGGGTTTATTACAGAATGTGCACTTTAAAAGAAAACTCTAGGTAAGTATATAATTAAAAAAATATTTCGCAGTAACCTAACTTCGCCTAGAGTGCAATGCAAAGTTATTGTGCAGTTTTATATACATTATTAACTATTTTACAAAAGCGATTTTTATCAAAACATGTAGTTTTTTATATTCATCCATATTAAAAATAGTACGAGTTGCAAACATTTAAAAAAGATTGTCGACAAAGTCTCAGGGAACTGTTGTCACAAATATTGTCAACGATACAAACTTGAGTCAGACATTAAATGACCGAATTGATATTTGTTATTATTTTGATTGAACAAAATAAACGCCCCCGGGTGGACTCGAACCATTAACCTTTCGGTTAACAGCCGAACGCGCTAACCGATTGCGCCACGAAGGCGGTACGTGACATGGCGAAATAGAGCATCAGTTTCCCTATACTTATAGTTTTTTTTCTATTGTTGACACTCGTGTGGTTTTTGTTATCCAACTGTGCCAATATTATCTTCGGAAATGTGCGTTGATAACTCAATTATCATTATACTTATAATATTTGTATCAATAGACATGAGGACTGTGCTAATGTCTTCAAGGTCTGAACTTGCAATATTTTTAGTTCGTAACGAAATTAAACAATATGTGTAATTATGAAATTAAAAATTAAAAAATCTCGCCTTATTACCTACATGTAATTTGTTTATGTAGTTTTATTGAATATTGATTATTTTAATGGTTTTTTTTTAAACAATAGAAAAAATCAAGGCTGAATTATAAATAAGGCGCCAGTTCCTACATTACGGTGGTACTAGGGCTGCTCTTTGACAAGCCCCCTAGTTCGATAAAATGCTGCACAGGGTTGCCACCTCGAAACTATTTATTTATAAATTCGTATGTAAGAAATTCAAGTAAAAAAAAATCACCATCTTGATTTTCAACTCATTTTTGTTATTGATAACATCAATGTTTTAAAATGAAAATTTTAGTTATTTTAATTCTTTGCTTTAAATACTTTCCTTTTTAAAGTCGAATATCGAGCGACTTTTTAGGTTTATTTTTAAATATTTTTTATGTAACGAAATCACAATTTATATATAACATCATGAACTTACTACTTTTTTAGCGTCAATCCCAGAATTATTCATGTCAAATTAGTTTATTTATTTATTTTAATTAAGTTTTTGTCAAACAAACAAATTGTAAATGCCGATGAAGTTAGAAAATCCCATTCGGCAGCGTAGACACATTCGAACACTTTGCATGTTGTACTCCATTCTCTTCAATCCCAATTCTCCGTCGTATCTTAGAGACAAATTCTCGTACCTCCATACTTCTCATGACCGGTCCCTTCGTTCCAGTAGCACTCTCCGATTGCTCACTCCGCGTCACTCTTCTGGCTTTATGTCCAAATCATTCACCCTCACAGCCATTCGACTTTGGAATGGCCTCCCAAAGACAGTACAAGAGTCCACCTCCAAATTCTCTTTTAAGAAGGCCCTTCGGACACGTTACAAGGAAGAGATTTCAAACTTGTCTCACTGACATTTTTTTTTTCTTTTCCATGTGTACCAAGTTATTATGTATATGTACTATGTTTAAGTTTATTATACATTTATATTATGTATTAATGTATGCGGTATTTATGTTATAAGTAGTATGTATGTTTATTGTGTTTTAAAAACCTTTTGTAATTTTTATCGTCAAGCTTTTTCTTTTACCCCTCTATCACTTCCTTCGCGCCGCCTGTGTTTTCTCTGTATAGACCAATGGTTGACTGGTAGAGAATGATTTTAGCATTAAGTCCGCCATATGTACCTTTTGTTTGTGCATGAAGTGTAATAAATAAATAAATAAATAAAATCATTTTTTCTTACTTCATCGCCTCTTGCAATTAATTGTATTATAATTATTATTTTCTAAATCAGTTATTTTTTTCAGAACTTCGTTTTTTTTTTTCATCAACCCCCCAATCGCCAGTCGCCACCCCTAGCCTAGCCCCCTCGGCAGGGGCGCGACAATAGCGCCGCAGGGTTGTAATTAAAAAAAACGCGAACCAGCGGTGGGGCGTGAAACTTCACGCGTTTCAATGCGTGTAGTCGTGCTATAGTACAGGTATAGTGTGTGAGGATTCTGTTGTACTAAAAGCTTTAAGAAAAAATGAAAAAAAAAGAAGTTAAACTGTAAGCATCCCACTGCTGGGCAATAGCTTTATTTCAAGTATGAGTAGTATAAGTAAGAAAAATAACAAAAAAAATGTTTCATAATAATACAAAAAAGCAAAGAAATAACTGCCTCGAAATACTATGTATCTCTTTAATATTCAAGTGCACTGTATTACATACTTTTGAAAGCGGTTTTTATTTTTTATTTTTTGTCACGATTTTTTTACAAATCTTTTATAGTGCGTCGTGGACCATATTTGTCCATTCTCCTTTTCAGCCCCGATTGATCAAGCTTTTGGCCCATAGAAGGTTGATTATGAACGTCATGAATGAAGAACAAAAGTTACTTCCATTTATTTTCTATGAAAAAAATGACACCCTGTATTATAGTACCGCTTCTCAGTGGACGAAAGCCGGAAATTCTCAGCGCTCTACTCGGTAATGTGTCAGTGAGTAATTAGGTACATTAAAAATATTAAAAAACATAAACTCGTGTATAAGATGCGCTTTTACGCGAGATATAATTGTGGAAAACCAGTGGTTTTATATAGGGTGTATCTTAGTAACATCACTTATAACTCGAGGACAGGTGGCACAATTCTACTGTTAAAAAATATATGTACCTAAATAAAAGACAAAAAAATAGTAACAATCAAAAAAAATATTTGATATACCTATTTGGCGCAGTGGTTAAGAAATTGTCTACTGCGCCAGAGGTCGCGGGTTCGATCCCCGCACATTACAAACATTTGTGTGCATGAACATTTCTGTTTGTAGAGGTCTGGGTGTTTTCTATGTATAATATGTATGTATTTACAAAAAAAAGTATTTATGTATGTTTATAAACGTTGTCTGGTTACCATAGTACAAGCTTTGCTTAGTTTGGGACCAGATGGCGCTGTGTGAAATGTCCAAGGATATTTATTTATTTATTTACCTAAGTAATACTACAAAAAATCATAATTCAATAATAATCTTGTCACCATATAACAACAATGAATACAGAGTTAATTTTAGAGCAATACAAGATAAATTGTCGGTTATAACATCAGCTGCTAAAATAAATATAAACATTTCAAATTTTCTTGTTTTTATCTAACTTAGGTACATATTACTCCGATGCTCTTAAAACATGCAAACGTTATCTTGTGATAACGCAAAGGAAGTTACTATTATTTTCATTTTGTACTTTACCATACTTGCACATGCCATTTTATATTATTTATTATACTAGTGGCCCCGTGACTTTATTCGCGCGCTTTGAGTTTTCTCCAGTCCAATAGATCAATAGCATAAGCTTTTATAGCCTAAAGTCTTCCCCGACATGTACGTTTAAAACACATGTGTTTAATTGCAATTATTATTTTATAAATCGGTCCAGTAGTTCTTGAGATTAGATAGAAAGATAGACAACTCTTTATTGCACACAAAATTAGTGAATATACAAATTTGTTTAAAGGAAATGTACAATTTAGGCGGTCTTATCGCTATAAGCGATCTCTTCCAGACAACCTTTGGGTAAAGAAATTATGGGTTTTATAGGAAGGTGTATTTTGTGCGTAGAAAATAAAGAGCTAAGTGAAATATAAATATATATGGATAATGAAATTACTATAACAAAAATAATTACATAAAAAATATCAATTTATTTAACCTCTACAGCGTCCATTATCTTTTATTGGGTTCGTCGGGGTTTAATATCCATTACAATGATAGTGAATGATGTTCAAGTCAGAACATTTCAATAATGTTTATTTTGCAATAAACATTAGCCTAATTTTATTTCTAAAATTAACTTAGTTAAAATAACAGGTCTCGTTTCACCAGATTTATTTATAGGTACGGTAAAAAAGAGATTGTATTTTTTGTGTGTTAACACTGAACATGCGATTAATTATTTATAAACAAAGTATTTTTAAACAAAGATGTTGAACGATTTATATACTGGAAATTTATATATCTGTCAGCCGCTGGGGTAGAAAAAATCTAAAATAAAAAATGATCTGATTTAAATGGAAAATAAAAGTGATTCTTCAGAACTGTCTTGTCTGCCCTCATTTTCCCTGCGTGATAGGTTATAGGTTATGCTACTGCCGTGTTTTTTTCACTTGCTTCCTATTATAGCGGCATGTTTGCAATACTGAGACATAGTATTCTATCCTAAATACAATAGACATGGCGAAACTAAGGTTCCTTTTGCTTTACAGAACCCTAAAAATAAAACTAACTACTGCTGATAAGCCAGTATAAGCGGTGAGTAGGCAAGTAATTAAACGAAGATTAAAAAATATACCATTGGTAAATAAGAGTTGTTTATTTGTGTCTTTGAGATTGCCACTATTAGTTATGTCTACATTCAGCGCTGACACTATATTATTGTCTTCAGATTATTGTTACGTTTTATTTGAAGGTAAAATGAAGGCAGATATAATACTGTGTCTAGTATTTTTAACATGGTGTGTGGTGAAAATTGATTCTGTGTGTTGTCCAAGAACTTATATATATTGGAGAGGTAAAGCTATTTATTTTTATTGGTAATAAACAGACGTTGCGCTGCGCCTGATTAAAAAATGAAAAGTCGTTTATTTGTTATAAAATATGGTAATGCTGATAGTGTAACAACATAGAAAATATAGCACTTATGTTTTACCTTTTATATGGCACGCAAATATTGATTCTGGAGCTCTATTTTCGAATCATTTGCTTGGATATGGCATGTAATAAACGTTAATCAATGAAAATCATGCAAACTAAATACGTAAGTATTTACAAAATTAAGCAAATTTTTTAAATCCCTTCTGAGTGGATTTCTATTGATTTTCATTCTAAAATTTGACTTTTATCAATGAATATCACACGCCATCTTGACACGAGTGATTCGAAAATAGTGACCCCGATAGTAAAGCATCGAATAAAACTAAAACTAAAGTAAATGTATCTTTCTGTTTAAAATAAAAATATCCAGGTGACCGAGTGTCGCCCTGTATTCTGTTGGGAAAAAAAAGTTCAAAACACTGATAAAAACAAAAATAAATTTATTTAACAAAGATTACGGACAACAGCTGGCACGTCAAGGTAAACACTGCGGTACCTTATGCAGTTGCAATAAACCCAAGTTTTTAACAAAAATGTAATGTCTAACCTTATGTATAGCAGAAGTGGGAGATGAACAGGGAAAGGCAAGGATAAGACAGGGTGTTCGAGATCGGCAGTGGATTCAACGTGGTAGGCAAAAATATAAGGGAGGTTTTGTCTGTCAGGACTCACCTATTATCCGCTAGTAGATGGTTTCCAGGTTGCAGGTGATCACCGAGGACACAGGCACAGTCACACAGGTCTTCAGATAAGTTTAAGGGAAAGCACACGCGAAAATTGAGCCCTGGTAGGTCAGTTTAGTGTCACGGGAACAACGTCTCGAAAGCAACTACTTTACGGGGTTCTCAAACAAGCAAAAAATAGGTAAGTACTCAAAATGATGTGCGTAGGAGCGCGCGCCGCAAGATTAGGATGGCAACACAGGTTTCAATCAAATTATTGTAATGAACATATCGCCCGCCCTAAACACGTTAAGTGTTTACGAGAGAGAAAGGAAGGGTAAAAGGAAAGTTATATACTAAACTGGAAGACGAACCAGCTTCGTCACAGATCTCTTAAGGATACCTGTGGGAGTTTTCACATCAACGACGCGAACAACTTTGTCTTGTCCAGGGTATAAATGAGCAATGCGACCACGGCGCCATTGCAAAGGTGGGAGGTTGTCGTCCTTTATTAGAACTAGTTCGCCAACTTGGGGAGGATTACAAGGAGATGTCCATTTATTCCTTGCCTGTAAGGTATTTAAGTACTCTAAATGCCAACGAGACCAAAAGTGCTGCGTAAGTTGTTGGATCAGCTGAAACCGTGTGAGGCGATGAAGCTTAACATTCTCATAAGGGTACTCAGGTAAAGCGGTTAAAGGCTGACTTATCAAAAAATGTCCGGGCGTTAATACTTCGACGTCGTTAGGATCTGGAGAAAGTGGACACAGAGGCCGCGAGTTTAAAACTGCTTCTATAAAAAGGAAGGGTCCGGAGGAGAAACTTCAGCAGACACTACTAAACAACGTAGTCCCGGGAGGTCATTATTCGAGGTAGGTTCCGCAGTCACGGGCCACTGATTAGGAGACTCGGTCAACCACGAAGGAGAAAACCAAAGAGTGTGGTCTACCAATTTAGAGACGGGCATGCCTCTTGATGCACAGTCGCTGGGGTTCATATAGCCAGGAATATGTCTCCAATGACTAGATGTTGGAGAATTAATAATTTGGGAAACACGATTTGCCTCAAAAGTCTGAAGAAGGTGGGGAGGTGTTTTCAACCAACACAAAACAATTTTGCTATCCGTCCAACTATGGATTGAAGTCAACACAGACGTCCTTTGCAGACAAAGAGCGACGTGATGTAATAATTTAGAGAGGAGGGTAGCTCCTAACAATTCCAACTTGGGAATTGTTAAACGGGTCCTAACGGGTGCAACCTTTGACTTGGCCATAACAAGATGGACGGAGCAATTACCAGACGTATGCTCTGCGCGTAAATAAACGGCCGCAGCATAACCTAACTCGGAGGCATCGCAAAAACCATGTAGCGATAAGGAGGGAGGAGAAACCGCTAGAAAGTATATGACGAGGAATAGCCACTTCGCTCACTTTAGTCATATCTTGAATAAAGGTAGCCCACTCTAAAGCGAGGGGCTCCGTAAGGGGATCATCCCAGGAAAGGCCAGTGTGTAAACATTGATTTAAGGACACTTTATTGGATGTCGGGCTACTCCCATCGAAAACAACTCGTATTTTGCCACCAGCGCTCTTAAAAACTCCATGGTGGGGAATAAAATAATGTTCACGGGTGTGATCATATGACGAAAGGGACATGTGATTCAACTCAATATATTCACGCATAAAGGATATGTATTTTTCACGAAAATGAGGATTACCTTGCAAACGCCTTTCAAGGCTTCCAAATCGCTTAACGGCATTGGCCTTAGAATCACCGAGGAGTGGACGATCTTGTAAAAAAGGGAGCCTAATCATAAAACTTCCATCATTTTCACGAGTGGTGGTTGCTTTGAAGAATGTCTCACATTCTAAGTCCAAAGGGTTTGAATTAGACAGCTGGGGGGCCTCTTCAATCTTCCAGAACCTTTCCACTATTTGGGACAATGAGACTCCAGTCATAGGAGGTTCCATTTCAGAAAGACGTCCATGAACAGGGCCTGACAAGACGAACCCAAAGATTGTCAATATGGCAGTAAGGCCATCAGGTAAAACAAACAACTCAGGCTTCAACAGGCGGCCAATGATGTCAGCTCCAAGTAGTACACTTATAGGACCAGGTTTATGGAACAGGGGGTCAGCAAGTGGTAGATGCTTGGTAGGGGTAACAACACTTTTAGGTACATCTACTTCCGGGAGGGACCCAGCAATCACGTCGACAACTATGGCGGTAGTCGATATCACAGGTAGGGTAGAATTGACAGGTTTAAAAGAAAGGGATACAGTTCCATGGGAATGGACTGACTGTATATTACCTATTCCACGAACGGGCACATGTGAAGGAGTGATAGGTAAGTTCATTTGGTCCGTAACAAACTCTGTAGTAAGGAGGCAGCCTTGGGCGCCGGTATCTAATAAGGCACGGGCTTCTGCGTAATATCCAGACGAAGTTTTAACGTGAATTAAGGCCGTAGGTAAAAGAACAAGAAAATTGCGTGATACTGAAGTAAGGGTAGGTACAGGAGGGCTATCTAGTCAGAATTGTGAAGAATCGTTTGGCTTTGAATGGAAGGCACGTTCATCCTGAGATCTTGGAGGAGGAGCGTGATAAACACGATCACTATTGGGTACAGGCGAAAATCGCCCGCCCGAACGCGGGGGTGAAGCTCTGTGGGAATTACGAGGTGAAAAGCTGTTATAGGCTCTAGTGCGTGGGAAAGTACGTTCCGTCAGGTCACGCGGCGGGGACGTCCTCGGCGAGTTTGAAGGTAAGGCTGCGACGTCGCGGTAGGAGCGTTCATGCTGATGCTTCACGGGGGCGTAATCGGCATAACACAGCAACGTATGATGACTAGAACGACGGCAGGTATTGCAGCGATAATCTCGCTTGCATTGAGAGATGAAGTGTTTATCTAGGCATCGATAACACAAACGGGCCTCTTTAACTACATTGACACGTTGACGTGTAGGGAGGCGAACAAACTCGGGGCATTCGCGTACGTAATGCGAAGTACTATTACAAACGTGACACTTCGGTGTGGGTGCAAACGTAACAAATGTCTTCGTAGGAGGCGGAGACCGCGCGTTAGATTTCGGGAATCGAGTGGAGCTCGTACTAAGTGAGGCAGTAGTGTCGACGACCGAAGCACTACCTACATTGTCGTGATGCCTACATTCATCCTCTAAGAAGGTAATAAGTTGATCAAAGGTTGGAAGTTTATTAGGGTCATCACCAAAACGACGCTCAAAACGGGATTTTAATTCAGAAGGCAACTTCGCAAGGCATAGGTGTACCAGTAAATATGACCAATGATTAACAGGCAGGTCTAATCGTTCTAAACAACGGTAAGTTGAGAGAAGAGGGTTAAGAAACGATACACGTAAGCCGGACAACTTAGGTGAAATATTAGGTAGCATCAATATCTGCGCGATATGCGTATCTGCCAGGACGCGAAGGTTGTGATACCTACGCTTGAGAAGGTCACGAGCCACAGTATAATTGCCCGCTTCAATCTTAAGGTGCTGAATCAACCTACGGGGCTCATCAGACAAGGCACCGACTAGGTAATGAAGCTTTAAGGTAGGGGTCAAAGTCGGCTGATTGTCGACCACACTATCAAACTGGTCTATAAAACTAATCCATCCGTCGGGACGGCCGTCAAATCTAGGTATAGGTAGGTCAGGTAATTTACTAGCCGGGGTGTCAACAATCATGGACTTATTTTCCTTCAAGGGGGTACTAGTACGGGGAGACTCGAACTGGTGGGGTTTTATTTCCTCCAATCTTATTTTAAGGTCATCTACCTTGTCCCTCACAACGCGCATCTCGGTTTTAATTTGAACATATTCTTGTTCATAAATAGCAGGGTCAAGGTTTCCTAACAACTTAGAACAGGCAGCTCTAAACTTATCACACATAAGTGGGAGATCAGAAAGACGCGCACGCATGCGATTAACGGAGAAGGTCTCAAGGACGCGATGGGAATCATCAACCCAATCACTCACATAACGAATTTCACCTATAGCCTCATGGTATTCAGCCGTGTCCGTGTAAAGTAGGGCCCTCACGGTCTCGTTACCCGATTCAGAATCAGGCATGTTTGAAGTAGGTATATGTACTTACTTACACTTAAATCAATAGTAATTAATCAACACGTAATTTTCAAAAAGGCAAAGGAATGCAGGACGGCTCGGTGAAGGTGTAATGAATAAAATAGGTAAGGAATAATCGTAACTCGTAAATAGCTCGTATAAACACACACGTGGCGGAGAGACGGCGAACGTTATCAATAGCACAACAATAGGCAGGAATGCAAGTAATTAAAATGCGCTCGCGCACCCCGTAACCACAGAATATATAATAGTCCGTAACACAATGATGAATTTGGATATTTATTTATTTATCGTCATTATGTAACTACTAGAAATGAATGGAACTAAGATGGCTACCGCGTGCAAAGGGGGAATGCAGATTTCACAATAATTACTATGATAGAATGAGACGTTTTATGTAAAGGGTGGAAGCTTATTAATTACGTTAATTTTAAAATTATTATTAAGGCAAAGGTCCAAAATAAACTACGCTCTGCTACCAAAAGATGTTCGAGATCGGCAGTGGATTCAACGTGGTAGGCAAAAATATAAGGGAGGTTTTGTCTGTCAGGACTCACCTATTATCCGCTAGTAGATGGTTTCCAGGTTGCAGGTGATCACCGAGGACACAGGCACAGTCACACAGGTCTTCAGATAAGTTTAAGGGAAAGCACACGCGAAAATTGAGCCCTGGTAGGTCAGTTTAGTGTCATGGGAACAACGTCTCGAAAGCAACTACTTTACGGGGTTCTCAAACAAGCAAAAATAGGTAAGTACTCAAAATGATGTGCGTAGGAGCGCGCGCTGCAAGATTAGGATGGCAACACAGGTTTCAATCAAATTATTGTAATGAACACAGGGAGTAAGACAAGGTTGTCCTCTCTCGCCACTTATTTTTAACATATTTATAGAGTGTGCAATACGCAAAATGTTGGAATCAGAAAAGGGGGGTGTCAAAATTAACGGGAAAATATTTAAATTTTTTCGTTTCGCTGATGATATCGCAGCCTTAGCAGAAGATAAGACAGAATTGGAAGAATTGGTTAAAGAAATGGACATCATATTCAAAGAATTTGGACTTAAAATTAATATAAATAAAACTAAAACACTTATTGCATCAAAAAAAGAAAAACATAGCCCTATCACCATTGACAATAAACTTGTAGAACAGGTTAAAAACTTTAAATACCTAGGCAGCCTAATTACCGACGACTCCAGGTGTACACCAGACATAAAAGCGAGGATTGCGATGGCAAGGCAAGCTTTTAACTTAAAAAAGAACTTAATAAAGGCCAGAATATCCAGCAATGTTCGCAAAAATCTCGTGAAAGTGTACATTTGGAGTATAGCACTATATGGGTGTGAAACGTGGACCATGACAAAGAAAGATAGGGAGAGACGAAGCGTTTGAGATGCGGTGCTGGAGGAGGATGGAGAGAATTAGCTGGACGGAGAAAAAAACTAATGAAGAAGTCTTGAACTTGGTAAAGGAAAAGAGAAAACTAATAGAAACAATTGAGAGTAGAAGAGGGAGAATGCTGGGACACTTGATACGACACGACAGTTTCATCAGAACGATAATAGAGGGAAGAATAGAAGGAAAAAGGAAGAGAGGAAGACCAAGAATAAGCTATATGCATCAAATAAAGCAAAAGTTGAATGTTGCGTCGTATCAAGAGGTCAAGAGAATGGCGGAAGAGCGTAAAGAATGGAAAAAACTCCACCGACAAGAGCTTGGCTCTTAAATTAGATGATGATGAACCTTATGTGTTGGCGACTGTATATAAATTCAAACCCGCGTTTCCGAGTTCCAAGACCGCCTAGCTTAATGTACCTGCTAAATTGTCTATAAAAATAAAGTAAAGTTAGCCTGTATGCATCCCACTGCTGGGCAAAGGACTTACCACAAATATGTCTATGGCTTTCTAAATTTTCTTTGCAACTGCCAGTTGTTTAATTTGACGTCTCACCCTTTATATGGCAGTGTAGAATATATTGCCACCATTTTTGCCACCAGGATCCAAATCCAATGTTTTTTTCTTAATTCTACCGGTCAAAGGGTTAATCATTGTGGGTAGTCTGTCTCTTTTAATTTATTTACTTTAGTTTTAGGCGTAGGTAAACCGCTTCATTGAGACTTTGACTGCGGGGTGGCGAGGCGCGCGGGGGGGGGGGGGGGGGGGGAATAGCGTGAGAAGTGCGGACTGCGGGTGGAACAGAAGGTCTATGAAAAACTAAATCCGTCAATACGATTATCGTTTTTCGGATCCGAAACATTTAGTATGAAATCCTTCCTACGAAATGCTTCGGATCCGCAAAACGACTATCGTATAGACGGTTTTTTTTTCCACTACTTATTGATCTATTTTAGCTTAATTATTTCTTTCTTTTTTGGATAAATTTGTGTACACATGCGTTGAATTGCAGTTCCGCACCTATGTTTTAGATAATGTTTCTGTTTTATGTTAAACTGTAATTTGTTTTGTGTATCATACAATAAAATAAAAATAAAATTTCGTATTTCGTAGTAGGTCTTCAGGGCGCAGACGAGGTCACAATTTTGCGGTCTACCTATAAAGTCAGGCCCAATCATAATTGAAGATTGTACATAAATATCGAATACCATAAAAAATTGGACTAATACTCAGTACCGATACCACGAGTTTACGACGGTTTTACTCGCTAGCGACGTAAAAAGAGTCTATGGAATATTGCACAGCGCCCCTAGCGGTCACTTGCAGAACTAAAATTTCCCATACAAAAAGTTACGTCGTCGCTAGCGAGTAAAACAGACATTAACTCATGGTAACGGTTCTGGTGTATATAGGTACATTCTTGGCGTCAGTGTGCAATGATGGCAGGGTTCGCGAAGGGACATTCTGTGGCAGAGGGAGTTGCAACATTTTCGGATGCGCCTGCGAGGGCGGATGTTTTGAAGGCCATCCGGATGAGAACTTTCGAAGACTTACGGGGATTTCTGACGCATATATTGGAAGATAAATATCTGTGTAAATCAGCAATAGTTTGTCCTCACTTATAAAATAAAAAGTGTTTTTAAAGTAAATCAATTATTCCAAACTTACATAATAAATTTTCTATGCAATTGCTCTTTTTCATTATATTATTAATATTTGATGATGATTGTATTATTATTATTATGTACTTATTTTCTTTTTCTAAAAGGTTTAGAAAAGAAAAAATAAATGTGTGATTGTGTGTCAAATACAAACAAAAATGTGTCAAAGCCACAGAATATATTTAATAGTACTACATATCAAAGCTAAGTCTCAATAAAGCAAGGAATATGAAAGAAGCGACCCTTAGAATTCAATTTGCTATAAGTTTTTATTATAATGACTGTTCCGTATCAAAATAAAAGAAACAAAATTAATAATCAATACACAATCATATTTGACACTTGCGCAGCTATTTTACACTTTGCTTAGATTTAGAAGACCATCCGGGTGACAATAAAGGCACAAATATGTATTCCTAAGTATGGACTGCGTATCTTCATAAATAGACTTCTTCATCATATTCATCATCATCATAATAGCCAAAGGACGTCCACTGTTGAACACAAGCCTCGTTCTCCCTTAGTTTTCCACAGCGACCGGTCGCAAGCGGTGTGCATCCAGTGTTATCGCCTGTCCACCTTGTCGGTAGACGTCCTACGCTGTGCTTTTGGTCCAAGGGCCTCCAAAATAAAAAAGGTTATCGTCGAGACTAAAAATTTCACGCGGTCGGTCCAACAGCACGGTAACTCAATCGGAAGAGCATTTGACCCGGTTAGCCAGAAAGATGCTGGTTCGAGTCCCACCCGTGCGCAATTTTTGGTTTCTTATTTTATCTTTTAACAATAAAAAGTAAAGTTAGCATCCCACTGCTGGGCTAAGGTCTTACAGGTAGTATAAGCCATACGGCGGCCGTAAGTTGCTTAACTTCGGTATCACTACCAAAGCGCTACCACCACTGCGCTACGAGCTCTCACCTCTTTTAAGAAAATAAAACTGATATTATTAATTGACTTCTTAAACCACGTTAAGTATGATGCCCTGAAAAACTGCATTTACCCTTATAAATGACCAAGGTGTACATTATGGACGTCTGTCACGCATGGCTGGACGGTATCTGATGGGGTTTTCCACTAAGGTACAAGGCTTTGATCGAAATTTCACTTTTTTATTCGCATACTAGCATTTCGCAGTGAGTAAAGGGCACGAACATCGCACGCAGATTTCTATTTTTAAGGCATTTTCTTGACGGATTAATTCTTATATAAACATAAATTATCCTAATGTTCCTAACAGGGTCCTAAATTAGCAAGCGGATACGAAATGTCATCAAAATCGGTCTAGCCGTTTAGAAGTAACAGAACAGACAGCAGAAAAATAGCGATATAAAATTAGGTAAGTATCTAAGTACTTACTGTAGTGAAGTAGTAAATAGTTTCTCATCTCTTAAGGTTATGATATTGACATCACAAGGTTATTGTAGTTTTAATAATTTTCCATGGTGACCAAATAACAAATAATAAATCCTACATACTCGTATATGTATGCGCTACCAATTCGAACTAAGGAAAAGTTTTTCGAACTGAGAAATTTCCTTCCTTGTGCTACGAATACTAGACAACGATTATGACAGGAGACTATATTACTTAAATACATCCATGCCACAGGTACAAATATTCACGCTCATCACAAAAACATTTTCCCCTTGCTGGATTCGAACCCACGACTGCTGGGTTTGTAGTCAGGAGCGCTAACCACTACACCAAACGTGTCTTTATACCCTACGTGTTGAAATAGACATGGTTTTTTATATTAACTTTTAAATCCGTGTGTTAGTATGACTAGTCAAAATGTTCTACTTTTTTATTAATCAAAAAGCGCATTTTAATAATTTTTCACCCTCTTAATTAGAAATCGCTGTAACTCTGTCAAGCAATATCAAATATGGCCGACTCTTGTGTAAAAAAAGCCTCAGTGTCAACACACTTTGAGGGTTCGAATAACAGACAAACTAGTTTATAGACTCCGCAGAAATGGCAGACCAAATACTTCTAAAGCTGGCTGGTTTTAGGATCAAAGGATTAGCATAGCTATCCAACGCGACAACGCAGCCAGCATTATAGCCTCCTTGCCACAAATAAATTGTTTCGTTTTTGAATAGGGTAGTCTTATTTTTTTTGTTCGGACGAGAGCCGGAAAACTGCCTCGGTGGCGCAGCGGTGAGAGGGTCGCATTTTAAAGCGCCGGCTGCGCCAGAGGTCCCAGGTTCAATTCCCGGGTCGGGCCAAAAATATGTACCGGAGTTTTTCTGTTCAGAAATTCTCAGGGTAGCCCGGAGTTTGGAAGTTGGCGGTGTTTCACCCCCGTGCCTCGGAAAGCACGTTAAGCCGTTGGTCCGGCGCCTGATCTCTCTCCGGTCGTGTCAGATTGCTGTCTCATCGGGCTATGAGAGTGAAAGGAAAAGAGAGTGCACCTGTGTTTGCGCACACACTTGTGCACTATAATATGTCCCGCGCAGTCGGTTAGTCGTTGTGACAGGCCACCGTAGTCGAAATCGGCTAGGGGGACTATTATTTTTTTTATTTTTTTTTTGTTGCATGTCTTGGTTTTAATTTTTTTTTGTTTGTTATTAATAAAGATAAAATTAAACACAATAACTCGTAGTAATAAAATACTTATTACTTACTCGTGATTATATAAATTGCACTTGTAAAAAGCAACTGTACCAGACAAGTGTCTTACCTAATTATCTTTAGCAGTATGTTATGTGAACTTTGAAAGTTCACATAACATACTGCTAAAGATAATTTTATGCTATCCGAGCGCATGCCTATACGTCTCGACCACCGACACTTTGGCAAGCCCGTTTGTGCGTAAGCTAATCTAGTCCAGCTAAACGCCTGTCAAGTCACAGCGTTGACACTGAGTTTTATTCATCACTACACAATTACACATTCATACATCACACATCACATCACTTTACATCGATTATTAAATAAACTAATAATTTTTATTTGGAAATCACAGAGTGATTCCAAAATAGGGTTGTAAGTTGACTGGTGTTTTTGGTAAAGATACGTTTTCTGTATGCGTCTATTAACGTAAGTGGTCTGTAGTTTGAATGCAAATCATAGGTCTGGACCAGTCTGAAGGCTGTATGGTCTGAAAATGCGTGTACGAGGGGTGCGTGGAGAGTCGTTATGAATTGCGAGACACTGTTTCCATTGACACACGGAAATCGAAGCAGATAAAATAAGCGTCATATTATATGAAGTTTTTAACATATTTTGAAAGATATCGTTTCCTAATGGTGAACAAAAAAGAAAGTGAAAAGAGCCTGTATGCTTGCTTAATTATACAAAATGACTACGGCAATTCTACTTGTGCAGTTAGATTTTATTAGTTAAGTTTATTTAGCCCACGACGTAACGTCCCACTGCTGGGCAAAGGCCTTACCTAAACTGTAAGGTAGTTGAGCCATACTCCACCACGTGGGCTTAGTGCGGATTGGTGATTTGGTGGACGGGTGTTTTACAAGCAGGCAAGCGACCTAACCTTGCTGTCAAATGTTATCAAGCCGCCCATAAAGCATCTGACTAGGCTTAACGACTAATATCAACCGATATTAGCCGGGATCAACGGCTTAACGTGCCCTCCGAAGCACGAAGATGCTCGTGGTATACGACACCTAAATGGTCAGAATGGTCACCCATCCAAACACGTCCACGCCGTAATATTACCCAAGCGCCGCCACCAATGCGCTTCGAGCACTAGTGAGTAACTTAAAACACGAGTAAATGACGTTACAACACCAACAATGGACACACACCCCCAATGAAAGTGCGTAGGTACTTACTGGTGCTACGCCTGCATGTGTGTGTGCGTTTGCGCTTGTGCGTGTGCTCTTCAACTCTGTTCCCGGAGGAAGGTTGACCATGAGGGGTGTAGAAAATAGGTCGCCAGGAATTCCTTTTGCTTACTTACTAGAGTGACTCAGCGACCCAAAGTGAGTCTTGGCTTCCGACACCAGATCACGCCATGCACCTCGGTCTTGCGATAGTTCTTGCCAGTCGCTATGGCCGAGGTTGAGAAGGTCTTGAGCTACAACGTCCTTCCAGCGGTACCTAGGACGTCCAACCTGGCGTCTCCCATTTGGTTGACCAAAGGACGCTCTCTTCACGGCGCGATCCTCCTCCATTTTCTCTAAGTCTCCGAGCCATCGAGGCCTAGCTGCTTTGGTCTCTCCAATAATGTTAGGTTCGGACACTAGGTCTTCAAACTTCGTGTTCTTCCTGTCTTTTCTTTGTCTATGATTTTCCGCTAACGTGAAAAAAAAGTTCCTAAAGTGACCCTAACGCCATCTAGTGAGAGCTGTAAAACGATGGGAAAAAAACTGCTCATTTCGCAAATAAATTTGAAAGTTCTAGACGTCGCGAGTCATACACGTATTTAATTGAAAACTTGATGAAAACGGTAACAAAATGCAACTGGTAGGTTTACACAGCCGAATTGGTCATCTGGATTTTGAAGATACGGAAACGCCTTGTTTGTCCAATCTGACATACATTTTTGTCGAAAAATTATAAACAACTACATAAGATGCGGTATGTTATTGTCTTTTTTGTATCTTGTATCTTGTTAAGCTTGCCGTAGGTATATTGAAACTCAACATGCCTAAAATTTTCTTCAAAAAGAAAAATAAATTCAGTATTATCCCCACAAAGTTTTCAAGATGCGGTCACCCTACTCAACTAGGGTGACGGTATGGTACGCGCTCGCATAATGTGCCATGTTCTAAGTTATTTTTTAACACGTATTTTAGTAATGAACAAGTCATTATCGTCATACATTACACGAATAAGCAACATCATGCCTTTAATATCGTTGACCACAAAAAAAAAATTGTGCATGAGACAAGAATTGAACCCGTGTACTTCACTCACCGGGAGACTGCCTAACTCGACCACTCAGACCTGCCCACCTGTGTGGTAATAAAATACATAGAAACAACTTGTGTATGTATTAGATATCTATCTTTAAAAGTAGTGTAGTTGTAGTAATTAATAAGAATTATGACGACAATCCATGACACAAAACGTCACTTCAAACAAAAGACGTCGCCAGATGCAAGCGATTTTATCTCTTAAGGTGGTAAGGCGGCCGTGACCGCGATAGTACCTAGATTCAATGTCCATGCCCACCCTGTATCAAAAACCTATAGCCGAAACTTTAGTTCTTTGGAGCTTGACAGGTAAGAGGTACGATCGTTATAGTTCAAGTTACAGTTAGATAGTGCAACCGACCCAAAATGACGCCAATCTGGCAAAATCAATCCATTTTTCGTGGCGAAAGGACAGTGAATATTGTTGAAAGCATCGTCCTCACATCAAAGAGGGAGTGGGCAAAGCAAACAGCGATGCGGTGGCCGCCTGTCACACTGTGGTGTAATGGTGATACATGGGAACTTTTCCTATCAAAGCAACTCCTTAAAAAGTAAAGTTAGCCTGTAAACATCCCACTTCTGGGCAAAGGCCTTACGTCAAGTATACGATAGTATGAGCCATACTTCACCACGCGGGCTTCACCATGCAACTCATAATAATAATTACTATACTTACGTAAGGATTTACAGCTTTGCTTTTTTGAAACCCGCAAACAAGTTTTTTTTTTCTCAAGTGAAAATTAGAGAGGCGGAGGAAAAACCTCAAGTGTATCAGTCAGACCCTAGGTACAATGAAAGTTATAAAGAAAGGCATTAAACTTTTCAGGAAGAATTTGAGTAGGTAATAATTTTAAATCTTGGTTACTTTCTCATAGACAACGAGGAAAACAATTATTGACAAAGGTTTATTTAAATCGAAATTTAATATTATGGGGTTCAGTAAGAATAATAGTACGCTTTTCTATCTTTTACAAAGGTCTTTGACAAATAATTTATTTATTTTTATTTGTATTAAACATGGTTTGGTGATGATAAGAGATTGTACTGTAGAAAGAGATAAAATATGTTTCTACAAAATAGAACAATTGGGTACCTACTTAAATCTTTGACTGTTAATTTTACAAGCTTAAGCTATGGCCCAAGCCCTATCCCCAGCCTGTGGTGGTTTCCAGTCAATTTGGCCAAGCTGCTCTCGTTATTCTGTTGAAGTGGTTAGAATGTGTGTCTTCAACATTGAATTACTATTACTAGTGTATGGAACTGACATCACGAACAAATTTTGTGCTCCATGAATTGATGACACGGTCAACTCGTAGTACAAATCATAATTCAAAATTCAAATTTTCAAAGAAAACGTCACAATCTTGTCGTTGTTTTTGCGAAACATTTTTTAACAACTCACTGGTCTTCAAACGTATTTTTGACTGCGCTACGGTGTATCAGGCAGCCAAAATAAAGGCGTGGATGCAACTAAGTGCATGCAGGAGGCGGCTCAAACGCAATTGTGGCTGTACTCTGTATTTGTGCCACGCGCCGCGTTTTTACAATCGCTATGCTGTTTGTTTGACAATGGACTTTTTGGGCACCTAACATTGTTAGAGCGACGGGTAAGGGGTGAATAAAACGAATCTGGGAGTAAATGATTGTTTTGTTCTTGAAATTGATGTCAACAGCTCCATAGGTATTTGCAATTTTTATAATGTTACTTCTACCAATATTGTAAAGCAAAATAACAAAATCTATCTATCTTAGGGGTCTAATCTATCTATTGGGGTTAACTAAGACTTACAATGCGCGTGTAATCGCCGTTCAAACCTGGATATACTAATATTTTTTTGTTTACCGTTGTAGTATGAATAGGTACAATTAATTATGTAGTGGTTCTATCCTCTTTGGTTAAAACCTTTCAGACTTTAAAAATGTTATTTCCTGGTAACACGTAAGCAATTCGTTATTTTTAATTTTCATCTGCTGAACGCATCTTTGTTTGTAGTCTATGGTGAACATTACGAGGTTACCAGTTTGGAAATATTACCTCGAATTGAAGGTAAATCTACAGAGAAGAATGACATCAATAATATGAGAAATTTTGATATCTGTCTGTTTTACTGATCTATTACTAAAACAATATAAAAACACTATTAATTCCACAAGTTTTTGAGAGAATCCATCGTGTTTATTAAAATTTTATTTAGCTTCACTGTTTATGGACATATTTTATATGAAGAAAATATTTTACTATACAAAGTAAAAATTCTAAACAATTTTCAATTACTTGTAAGATTTATTTATAATACGAAAAACATCTGAGGTTTTTTTTCTAGATTATAGGGAGTGTTTTTGTACTTGAGCTAGCAACTCTGACTGTGACAGCTGTTGTCACTGGTAAAGTGTCAATGTCATTATTGTCAACACGTCGAGCAATAACACGTCACGCTTGTTGTATATTATTTTAAAAATTGCATGTTTTCTTAAAAATAATCTAATAAATCATACAAATAGTTGCGAAAATGGTTCACACAAATACAATAGATGGTGCATTATTCGTAAGTACTACTCAAGTTAGAAGTTTTCTATAAAACATCATTACTCTTCGACCACTATCGTAAAAGACGAATTTCATAAATTTTTAAGCAATACAACTGTTCAAACACCGTCAAACCCCTTAAAATCAACATTTTATTCATTAATTGAACGTAGCAATACAAAATTATGAAAATTCACACAAATTGTAGCTACATTCGCTTCAATTTGCCGAACAGCCTACAAACCCTTGGCATCAGCACATCATAAAGTTTAGTTTTTGCTGTTAACACCTATGATAGACCTATGGTTGACTGGTACAAAATGCTTTTGGCGTTAAGTCCGCCATACGTACATTAGTATGTTTTGTGCAAGTTAAAAAAAAAACCACTAAACAGTATCAACTCACACATTTCAGGAGCCAACCTTATACATCGTCAAAGGTATGTGTATACTCGACAATGACGGCAACAGGATACTGGCTAAGTATTATGATAAAGATATCCTACCCACCTCTAAGGAACAGAAGGCATTTGAGAAGAACCTCTTCAATAAAACACACAGGTAATTAAAAAATATACAGCCTTGCCACAAATGAATAAACAAGGTTTGAACTACTGTTTAAATGTTATGCGGCTAATGTGGAATGTATGTCACCCTTATGGCATGTGACCTGATTAACATTGATTTTAAACTGGCCATGTTATATTTAAACAGTTGTCCAAACCAAGTTTATTAATTTGTAGTAAGGCTGATAGTTTTTATTAAATAAAATACTTGTGAGGCCTGATTTACTGTTACCTATCCAATACTTCAAATGGAGTTATTGCTTTTTACTTGTATTTTCTGAGGATGTTTCTCTTGCTATGTTTATTTATATTTCGTTTATTTAAAAATTTATTTAATGATTGGTTGTATGAGCACATTTAATTTTATTTTTACGGTATCTCTTATAATGTCTGTTTATTTCATAACCATGAGAAATCCTTTATTGGCTGTATTATATTGATTGTTTTCTAAATCTTAAGAGCTGTAGATTGATGTAAAAATAAATAAACATGAAATTTATATGAAGTACTCTGTTACATATTGACAGTGATACTTAATGTGACAGAGTTTAATTAAATACAGTTTTGTAGAGACTTAAACAACTCCGTTAAATTGACAGCGAAGTATACAAGGGTTTTTTTCCCTGCCACAGACTTGTTACATTTTGGAGTGCATTTTATATTCCTCTACAGTAAAATTCTGGTGTATTGTTTTTTTTTTCGCTACACCATTTAACTATAACATCAGATAGTTTAAATAAATGTGCCATTAGTTGCATGTTATACCCAAATTTATACATTCATAATATTTAAATCCATTTATCTTTGCTAGTCCAACATTGTAATCAATCTTTTTGTAACTGTTAAAATAATATAATTGATTTATAGCCTCATTATAGCATTATAGCCTCCTTGCCACAAGGAAATGGTTTCGTTTTTGAATAGGGTAGTCTTATTTTTTTTATGTTTCATGTCTTAGTTTTAATTTTTTCTTGTTTGTTATTAATAAACCTAATTGATTTACTATTTGATTTAAAAAGATCTCAGTGTTGAACAATGAATTAGCTATGTATGTTGTAAGTTTTGTGTTCATCTTGTTTTCAAAGGAATATTTTTGCTAATAAAAAGGAATGTCAAGATTGTTTACATTATTCAAGTAATGTAGAAAAACAGACGTTACATGTTATATTTTGTGAATTACAGGGCAAACGCAGAGATCATAATGCTGGAGGGGCTGACCTGTGTCTACAAGAGCAATGTCGACCTATTCTTCTATGTAATGGGCAGCTCACATGAAAATGAGGTATATTTCAGCCACTCAGAATGCTATTCTGACTTTTAAATTATGACAGAAAATAAAAATAAAATTGACAAAGTCAGAAAGTTTCAATGGCTTTCCAATTTTGTATGTACCAAACCGCAAACTGCACAACTAGTGTAAAAAAACCTTTAGAGCAACGTCCACTGACCTTATAATTTAAACCTATAACCACACTATCTGTTTGTCTTTCTAAATGCTAAATATTGTGCCTTATCAAATTTCAGCTCATCCTCCAGTCCGTTCTAAACGCACTGTACGAGTCAGTCAGCATCCTGCTAAGACGGAACGTTGAGAAGCGGGTATTGCTTGACAGTTTGGACGCTGTGATGCTGGCCTTCGATGAGATCTGCGATGGCGGGTGAGTTTTAATCTTAATATGCTAGGAACCATCACTAAGGCTTGATTTCCTCCTAAGCTGACGTCGGTGACCGACGTCGGCGGCGCGTACCTTCGGTCACGTATGAACACAGAAAAACCCCGCACTGCCAAACCGATCACTGTACGGAACAGTCGTGTGCTAAATTAAATTGTGATTTTAATAATGAATAAAAAATAAATTAACTAACAAATTAATGTAATTAATAAATAATAATATTAGATATACCTCATAAATGACTTGTTCGTATTGACGTTTATATTTTATTTTGGCTGTCTTTTATTTTGATTTGGACTGTACGCGTATAAATACGTACGGCAGAGCGGTCAGCGGCGCACTGAGCGCGCTCCTATTGTTCCGTAGCGCGTCAGTCGACAGACGTACGCGCAGCTGACGAGCGAAACCGACGCGCGTCGTACTAAATTATCTGCCGCTGACGACAGCGTTGCAGTGCAGTGCTTCAGAGAACATTGTGTTTATTCGTACGCTCGACCGATGTACGCGACCGACGTCAGCTTAGGAGGAAATCAAGCCTCAATTGTATAGTGCCGTTCTACGGTTTTCGATTTTATACTCGCTAACACGTACAATATTTCACTGGTTGTAAGGAACCAAGGTGAATTTCTGAGCTTGGTCCCTGGTCAGGCCTCAGAAACTACATTTTCTGTGACATTGACAACTTTCTACCACCTATGATGACTTACTTTATACATGGTGTTTCAAAACAACCCTTAAAGTAAGAATAAATGGTGCTACACTCAGAATCGGTAACTTAACAAATTTCTCCTAGAAACATTGGTTAAATAATGCAAAAAAACTTCCCATACTAAATCGGTAACGTGACTCGTAGATACGGTACCCTTCGTGCGCGAGTCAGACTCGCACTTGGCCGGTTTTTACCTTGTATAAGAGAAATGTATGGGATGTTGTTCACTATCTATTATAAGTAGAGCGTATTAAGAGTAAAGAATGAAGAGACCTACTCAGAATCAGTAACTGAACATCTTTTTCGTAGAAACATAGGTCGAATAACGCCAAAAATAATTTGAATTCCCATACTAAATCGGTCATGTGACACGTCTGATTTCTATGGAGAGTCAATTAAGGCTTAGATATTCCATTTTTACGATGTTTCGATTGAGTTTAAACATGGAAACACTAATTATTTAAATCTCGAATCTATATATGTTATAGAAGAAGATTAATAGAAAGCTGGATTGTGGTTGGAAACACGATTGTAATTACTTTGCTCGATAATAATTGCCTCAGAAGTGGGCCCCTTTTTTTTCGTATTTTCTATGTAGTTTTCAAATTATTGGACTTATATTTATGAAAATCACATATTTTAGTAGGTAATTCCATTCTACACATATACATGTTAAAATGATTTCAAAATGTTTGTTATTTAGATCAGAATAACGAAATATCTAAAAACACTTTATTTGACCTATTTCGACTTTTTTGATCTTGATTTGCTCAAGCTACACAGATGTGAGGAACAGGGGATTATAAGAATATACATTTTGACCACATAAGTGAGATCTCAGCTATGAATCAAATGATTTTTTTTTAGTTTTTATCGGTGTTATGTTCAGGCAAAGAAAGGTCCATTTTTTTCATTAGTCTGTATTCTTTCTTACAAGCAGCAAATTCTTCCAATTGTCTTTTTAAGATTACTTTAGACACCAAAGATGTTTAGGGCGTCCAATCGTTTTTTTCCAGTTTTATTAACATTTTCATTCATAAAACACTGATTTAGTGATTCTCACACTTGTGACGATGGTGATTCGCGCAACGACTTTGACGCAACAGTTGATCGTCGTGTCATCTCTGTTCTATACATGCAAGCAGAAATAGCGCTATCTTTTTATTCAAATGACAAGCACGAGACACCATTTCCTCATTCCCCTTGACGCCACTGCGAACGCTGGACCTATGTCAATTTTTGCAATTTTATTTGCGTACTTAATTACGTAAAACACCTAAGAACTAATAATAGCTAATTTCGCCGCGCCGCGTCACGCTCAGTTGGATCAGCACCAGTCTTATACTAATCAAAGGTCGCGAGTTCAAATCGGGGGTATCATGAATATTTTTCTACATAGTCACAATATTTTTTTAAAAAACGAAATAAGTATTTATTTTAATTTTTGGACATTTTAACATTTAAAATAAAAAAAAATAAAAATAAAAACTAATTAAATTTTTAGTTTTTTTTTAAAGTAGCAAATCCTATTAAAAAAACTACATAACAATGAAAATAAATTTCAAAAAGAAAATTAGTATCAAAAACATCATCACCATGCGGACAAATCTCCTCAATGCCATGAGGATGGAACCCCCAACCTCTACGTGTTAAGCAAAATAAAAAGAGATAGGCTGTAGCGACATATATAATTGTTGTGAATAAATTAACTATATTTTTGTACCAATCGTAGAGATGAATCCGTTTCTATAGTAACAATATAAACAAAAAGCATAAAACACTCATGTCAAATTATTGTAGTTTTGAACATTTTCTCTATTTGGAAAAATCAGAGCTAAACCATAACTGTAGGTTTAGCAGTAATCTCAAATGCTAAAGCTGTGCCCTGGTGACTCTAGTATATTGGAGACGAGAAAATATTATATGAATTTGAGGGAGGGAGAAAATTATTAGGTGATAGGTCTATATTAATTTTATTTATTTATTTACATCTAGACTCCTGTGACAAAATACAAACATTGGAGGTTAAATTAAGGTCGGTCTAGCTCTCTTCGTGTATGGAACTCAGGTTTCCATGTTATTTACGTACGTACGTACACATTTTCTGAATCGTGTAGTAATAATGCATTGACTATCTATGTCTTATTTGGTGACATGGACTTGAGCGACGAACATGGAGATTACTCAGTATAATCCAATTATATTTACATTCAGAAATGTCAAATCTGAATATTTTTTTCAATTTTGTTCTGTCGAAAATGTGTGGAGACTGTCTTAATTTTATTTTTATAACCGTTCCTCAAATTGCTGTTACTGAATATTCAAAACAACTTTGGTATTTGTGACACATAATAATTCTATTAATCTTGTAGTTAGCGCCAAATGGCGCTTCGGGGTCACGAAGGGTTCCGTACCATTATCTATGAAAATGGCATAAACATCATATCTGTTGTCAGGGAGTCCCATACAAAAGATATCGTCCCCATCGTGTTAAAATTAAATAACTGACACGTTTGCCGAAATTCACTTTTTGTTATTTTTAAATAATATAAAGTGTAAGCTACATTTTGGTCTATTTTTCGTTGCAATATGTATGATATTCGCGAAGATATCATAATTTTAGTAACTCTATTGACCACATATCACAACAAGGTTTGTTAAAAAAGTTTCGTGGAAAAACTGAATAAATGACAAAAAAAATAAATAACTACAATTGAGGGTTTTGACATACCTACCAACAAAATCAATAAGTGACTTTGTTGAATTCTGCCACAACTGACTCGGAAACATTGTTACAAAAATTGGTTGTGGCAAAATTGAATAAGTGCTCTTGTTTAATTTTTCATTAAAACATTGTATTATATATTTTTATCATAATCAGCCAAAGGACTAGTCCACTGCTGAACTTAGGCCTCCCTCACGATTTCCCACAAAGACTGCAATCTTTACAAGGTCGTCTAAGGGTCTCCAATGTAGAACTCTTCTGCCCCAACGACCATCAGGCCTAATCCGGATTGTTAGGGAGGCTGGAACTTATTAAACCGACGTGCGAGACGATTTGTGATAACTCTTGAATCAGCTTGTTGACATGGCTCAGGGCTGAGGTGGTAAGTTTTGTTTATTTATTTATTTATACTGTATTGCACAACCAGAGTTTGTACAAAAGGTGTACTTAATGCCATATGGCGTTCTCTACCAGTCATACCTTTTGTCTCCTTTTTGAAAAATAACACCACCAAACTCCTGTTCCATGACTCAGGCAGCCCTCAAGCAGCACGGAATTAAAAAGTCTCTGAAGGACTTTGAGTACCGGTGTTCCCCCCCTTTTGAAGGCGCTGCTGTGATTCCGACCTCACCAGGTGCCTTGTTGTTTTTAAGCTGTTTCAGGGCCATCCTTATCTCGTAGAGGCTGATGTCCGGGATGTCTTCGGTGTAGTGTCGGGTCAGGATAGCTTTTGAGTGTCTACATTTTACCATATATGGTTTATCAAAGTAATTGTGTGGGTGCGGTGCTCTAATTAACAAACCTAGACAGTTGAAATATGGCATCTAGCTAGGTAATAATGTGTAAGCGAAGGAAAAAATCTGAAAACAAAAGAAAGTTTTCTAATTGTAGGGTCTGAAACCTTTATAATTAAGTGGATGGAAGCTTGCACAAAATATGTATTAATGATTTATGAATAAGCAAATAAATATTTCTATAAAAAGTTATGATATCCCAACAAAAACATCAATGTGAAAAATGATAGCCAAGTTCAATGCTCAGTATATTTGATAGTGAACTTCGCCGAAAAAAGTATTGCATCTAAATGAGAGATTACTATTAACTACTTTTGCCTTACTATTTTCTTACTTTCTAACACATGATAGTCAAGTCATTTTTATAGTTCAGGCTGATATTAAGCGAGTATTTTAAGCGTGGTGTGGGTGACCTCGATAGTAATTATTTTAAACCTTTAATTTACTTGAACCATTTCACGGGACATCAAAAATATACGCGGGCGACGTCGCGGGAGACGACTAGTAAATAAAAAACTTTGATATTATTAAAGGATTACTGAAACGATAAAGAAACCTTTGTCTTTAATTTAGCTTTCCATATTTGTAATGTTAAACGGAAGCGTGAAACATACTGCGCAGATCCTAGATAAACTGGGAACAGGGCAAGAGAATGATGATGATGATTTGAAATGTTATGAATTTCAGTGTGTAAAAAAAAAACCATGACAAAATTCTCGTGATGGGTGAACTTTGACTTATATACCTACTGGTTTGTACGGAACCCTAAATTTGAAGTGCCATATCTGTAATGGTCTTCAGTCATCATCAATTGGAAGACTGATGGAAGATAGTAGTGAGACTATAACTGTGTCGACAAAAAGGATCTTAATATAAACCACCTAAATGTTATTACATTACATTTCCTACACCTATGGGTTGGCTGGAAGAGGTATCTTTTAGGGATAAGCCCACCTTTGTTCACATTGTGACTTCTTGTACCTATTTTCTGTACATCTTATAAGTGCAATAAAGAATATAAATATATAAATGTTATCGGATATTCTTTCTTGTTTTTATAATGGTTACAGGTTGCTGGCATAAAGTGCTGACCAGTCGTGTGAGAATGAAATGCCACTCTTTGCGTTCCTTGTTCTTTCGATAAACGTTTAGACTAAAAAGCATGTATGGTGTACTAAAGAAACCATTTTGTAAAAGTTCTTCGGGGTTCTGCTAGATGGCGTGGGTATGTTACTTACAAAAGCGCATGAAGTATCTTATTCAAGAAAATTTTGTTCCTTAAATAAACACTAGATGGCTTAATTATACACGAGATTTGTAAGACAAAGTTGACAGAAAAAGTTTTGTGCGGGGGTGCTGGTGGGGGAAGCGCCCCGCACTTTTAACAAGGGGGCGGGGCTTATGAGATAATTTGACGGAATAAGACGGCCTTAATTTTTGGCATATTTCGGCCCGTGTTTCTAGGAGAAAGTTGTTCAGTTACTGATTCTGAGTAGGTCCCTTCATTCTTTACTCGTTGTTTTGAAACAAAACAACTGCGCCGGAGGTCCCAGGTTCAATTCCCGGGTCGGGCCAAAAATATGTACCTGAGTTTTTCGGTTCAGAAATTCTCAGGGAAGCCCGGAGTTTGGAAGTTGGCGGTGTTTCACCCCGTGCCTCGGAAAGCACGTTAAGCCGTTGGTCCTGCGCCTGATCTCTCTCCGGTCGCGTCAGATTGCTGTCCCATCGGGCTATAAGAGTGAAAGGAATAGAGAGTGCACCTGTGTTTGCGCACACTCTTGTGCACTATAATATGTCCCGCGCAGTCGGTTGGTCGTTGTGACTGGCCACCGTAGTCGAAATCGGCTAGGGGGACTATTACTTATCAATATCTTCGACCAATTCCAGGGTGATCCTCGACTCAGACCCGACGTCCATAGTGGGCCGGGCAGCGCTTCGCACAGATGACGTTCCCCTAGGCGAGCAAACCGTCGCGCAGGTAATGGACAACATAAACAAACTGTTCTGGTAACCATAGACTATAGTGTCGACCGAAATTGGGACCGATGGTATTTGAACTTGAAATTACAAAAAAAGAGATGACTTTACCTTATCTGTTTTTGACCTTATACAAAAAAACTTAAAACCGTTCAAAAGTTTTAGCCGAACAATTTAAAAAGTTTTATTAGTATTAACTTACAAATTTAAAAAATACGATTTTCAATAATGATGCACTTTTCTAATTGGTTGGGTATCTTTTATCTTGGCTTAAATCTGGTACTATCTTTTTAGTAAGGAGGAAATAGTTTGAACCATTTTTTTCAAACGTTAGATAAAACATAACTGACTGATAAAGTACCCATAAAGCGACTGATTGTGAAATGACAGGTTACCTAAATGATTACCAACAAAGCGGTGACGTTTTCAAATTAGCCATATAATTGTATTTTGTTCAACGAATATTTCTTATTTGACTATTGAAAAATCAGGCATTAGAAAAGTATTTCTCCAAAATTGAATTTTGATATTATGACATCATTTTTAAATTGGTCGACTAATATTTTTGAAGGTATGGTTCTAAGCCTGGTACCAAGTTTTTGGTATAAGGGGGTCCTTATACCAGATCTGCGGTATAATAGTGAGGTACTGGTACTTCAACTTTATGTTAGTGGGGTATAATTAGTAGACCAATAATAATCAGTATAATCAAAAGTGCCATTTACGATTATATTTCGTGCCAACATTGCAATCAGTTCCATTTTCGGTTTTTTAGAAAGTTATTGGCAATGAATTACATAATATTATCTATTACTAATTATTATTTTATACTATAAGATAGTATCGCAACTTGAAAAGTTTATTATTTTCTTGTTTATTTAGGTATGAAGTGACTAAAACAACTCAGTATTGAATGTGTGTGTTGAGTCTACATTTTTTATTGGTTGGTCGCCATTTTTTTGTTTATACAGTCAAGTGTAAAAAATAGTAAAAAAAACAATACGTAAGATTTTTAATTATTCATACTTACAGGTGTGAAAATGCGTATGATTCATATTTGAATCACATTACTTTTACGAATTAAAATATATTTTTGGCTGATTACATATAAATATTCCCAAATAATAATATCCCCATGACAAACAATAGGCAAGGCGAAAGATTTTGAAATCCTCTTCCGTAATGCAGATAACCATCTACTGTTTACAACAAAACCTTTATTTCGGTAATAAATTTAAGATTTTAGAAATTTAAAGCCATTTTTATAATCATTTTTAAATATTGCGCGAAAACAGCTCGCCGTGTCATGGCGTCGTATGTGACGTCATACTTACGTAAACGTGAAATTTGTTGGGTGTCGTTATTGATGTATTTTTGCACTGAGGCACTGCACACCACTTATAAACTTTAGAATTCATTTTTAACACAAAAAATAAGCAGTGTTTGTTTACTTTGCTGTCTAGCTGCGCGTAAACAAATTTCACGTTTACGTAAGTATTACGTCACATACGACGCCATGACACGGCGAGCTGTTTTCGCGCAATATTTAAAAATGATTATAAAAATGGCTTTAAATTTCCAAAATCTTAAATTTATTACCGAAATAAAGGTTTTGTTGTAAACAGTAGATGGTTATCTGCATTACAGAAGAGGATTTCAAAATCTTTCGCCTTGCCTATTGGGCTATATTTATGGTAAACATAAGAGCAATATCCCTCTCCCCTCTGGATCTCTGTCATGAGCAGACGTGTTTAAGTGCAGCTATAATTTGTTATTTTCACGTATTTTGCAATTTAAAATAGCAGCTATTTCGGTTACGAATAATAGGACAGCAGGAGTTAGTGACAGTAATCAGTGTCTCCGCGTTCTGTGATACTGCGTCTACACACGCAAGTGATACCGCTTCGGGATTTCTGTGCGCCTAGTACATCTGAAGTCGACAGCGATGCCACTCAAGCGCACCCCTCCCGCTACTCCGCAAGCGCAGCCGCCCGCCACCGATGGGAGCGATGCGGCCCCCTCCACCAGAGCCGCATATGACGTAGTGGCGATCGTAGAACCGCAACATGACTCACCGGCTAACTTAACTCGAACGGCCCGTTCTCTCAATGATTTAGCATGCGATGATAACACTTCCAAGCGCGTGAAGCGCAAATATGAATTTATTGAGGGCAGCGAAAACTCCGACTCTGTTACAATGATGCTAAAAGAACTTTTTGCTTCTTTCTCATTCAAGTTTGAGAAGCGCTTTGAGGCCTTACATGATTCGGTCAAACAAATTTCAGAACAGAACAGTGATATGCAAAAGAACCTGAATTTCATTAACGAAAAATATGATCACCTGATAAACAAACTTCAGGCTTTTGAGGAAGAACACACGAATGACAAAAAAATTATCCGGTCACTAGAAGACAAAATTGAAGTATTGGAAAGAAGATCTCGCGCCACGGCAATAGAAATACGTAATACACCAAAAATAGTTCACCAAATGCCAAATAGATTGGAAACTAAGACAGATTTGTGTGAAATTGCGACACGCATGGCAAAGACTGTAAACTGTAGCTTACAGGTTTCGGATATTAGAGATGTCTACCGGATAAATTCGAGGAATGAGAATGCGCGCAATATAATATTGGACCTAAATAGTGTTCTAAAAAAGGAGGCATTACTAAGTGCTATAAAGGACTTTAATCGCAAAAAAGGTAACGGAGATAAGCTTAACACAAGTCATTTAGGCTTGCCGGGTGTTATCAAACCGGTATTTGTCTCGGAGGCTTTAACACAAAAGACACAAAGGTTGTTTTTTGTTGCCCGCGAGTTCGCCAAAGACAATCAATTCTACTACTGTTGGACTTCGCGAGGTGTTGTTTACTTACGTAAGGACGATAAGCAGCCATACTTACGTATTGAAAACGAGAGTGATTTACAAAAACTCAAAAACTCGTTATCAATACCTAATTAGGAGCATTTCAGCGCTACGTTGTCTTTTTTTTAATTTATTCCATACACTGTCTGAACATGTTGTGTGCATGAAGTGTTTGCCGCTGTTATATTATGTTTATTTAGTTTTTACTATGTCAATATGGTATGTATGTGTAAATAATAAAAATAATCCTGTTAAAAGGTACCTGTTCAGTCCCTTTTTAACGCATAAAACCACGCATTTCTGCCTAGGTTTTCATGTTTTGCTGTCTAAATGTTTTAATTATCATAATGTCACATTTAATCAAAATGTTGTTACACTTAAAAGCCTATTTAATTTTTTTAATGCCGGACATCATGGATCATTATATTGTTACGATTCCTTTTTGGTGACTTAACAGATTTTGAGGATTTTGACCGGACTACGCTGTCGAAAGCTATCACATCTGAGGTTGATTTGTGTTTTTCTGTAGTTCCGCAATCCGGAAATTATCTTAGATGTATAACCCAAAATATTCGGAGTATTGGGTGTAATATAGACAATTTCTTATTATTATTGCACA
Organism: Pyrausta aurata; assembly: GCA_963584085.1. Classification (NCBI taxonomy): domain Eukaryota; kingdom Metazoa; phylum Arthropoda; class Insecta; order Lepidoptera; family Crambidae; genus Pyrausta; species Pyrausta aurata. The sequence continues at coordinate 3,099,417 of OY757279.1, forward strand.
GATTAAAGATCGAGTGTGACCTTATAGTTCTTACTGAGTGCTGGGTATCTTGTAATCCAACTATCCCAATAATTGACAATTACATAGGCTATGCAACTGAAAGGTTTAGATTACAAAATGATGGTGTTGCGGTTTATGTGCGAAATGGAATCAATGTTACAGTAGAAGAACCAGACTTTCCTGGAGCAAACTGTTTGTTGATAAAAAAGGGTTTTGATCTGGCTATAATTGCAATCTATCGTTCACCTTCTTATAAAAACAGTATCGACTCTTTTATTAATTCTTTGGAAAATATGTTAAAAAGTCTTGTTATGTTCCATAATATTGTAATCATAGGAGACATAAACATTGACATTTCGCCTAACAATTTTGAAACACAAACAGATAAAAACGAAAACTATCTAACTTTAACTGCATTTTATGGCCTTTTGCCCGCGCATACGTTAATAACTAGACCAAAAAGTAATACCTGTATTGATCATGTCTTATTAAAAACTAGGAAACCTTCACTGACAGTTGTTATTCAGTCTGATATTTCTGATCATTACGCAGTCCTGTTATGTCTCGATTTTGGTGACATTTCAGAATCATCTCCAAAGATAGTCTCTAAATTAAATCTTGCAAACCTGGCGTCAGACATGAAAAATACAGATTTTAGTTGCTTATATGATATTCAGGATCCAAACGCTTGTGTTGATGAACTCATAGATATTCTTACTGGACTGCATCTTAAAAATACTAGCTCCTATAAAACCGTCAATTGTAAGAAAATTCTCAAGCCATGGATGACGCCAGGGTTGCTTAGGTGTGTTAGGAACAGAGATAATCTTTTTAGAAAAGCTAAAGCACATCCAACTGATGATATCATACAGAAAACTTACAAGAGGTATAAAAGCTTCTGTAACAATCTTCTTAAAAATAATAAAAGACAATATGAGGCTGATTTGATTTCTAATGCTGGCAAAAATAAGAAGAAGCTTTGGAATGTTCTGAAATCTATCACCTTTACAAAAAAGACCAAAACTTCACCAGACGAACTATTACGATCACATGACACACCCAGCTTAGTCGTAGACCACACAAATAACTATTTCATTAATATAGGTAAATGTTTAGCCGAAAAAATCCCTATCACCAATGTTTCTTCTCACACCTGCAACTCACCTTCACTCACAAATTCTTTTGTTACACTTGATACCGATGAGTCCGAAGTTGAATCCCTTATTATGAGTCTTAAAAATGATTGCTCTATTGGATGGGATAACATTTCAAATATATTTCTTAAGACACATAGAAAAATACTTGTTCCAATTTTAACATATATCTTCAATAGGTGTCTGAATTGTGGAGTGTTCCCGGATGCTTTCAAAAAGTCTATTGTAGTACCTATACATAAGGGCGGGGACAGGGACCGAGTCAATAACTATAGACCTATTGCTATTCTACCGGCTATGTCCAAGTTGCTAGAGAAAATTATAAATAAACGACTCATTAGTTATCTAGAATCAAATAATTTACTTGCTAAAAATCAATTCGGCTTCAGACCTGGCAAAAACACCGAGGGAGCAATGCTAGAACTCACTAAGTTTGTAACAGAGAATCTAGACAGTAGCAAAAGATGTTTAGCAATATTTTTAGACCTAGCCAAAGCTTTTGACACGGTCTCTGTCCCAAGACTCTTAAGCAAGCTTGAGAGGCTTGGAATACGCGGTAACCAACTTAGGCTGTTTGAGAGTTATATGCACAACAGGTTGCAATGTGTCAAAATTGGCAACTATAGAAGCACATACTTACCCGTTAATTATGGTGTGCCACAGGGCAGCATACTGGGCCCCACCCTTTTTACAATTTACGTAAATGACCTTTGTGATATGCAACTGTCAGGGGGTTTGTCAATCTGTTATGCAGACGATACAGTGCTTCTTTTTGCCGGTAAGAATTGGACCCAAACCTTTCAAGCTGCACAACAATCTTTTAATACTGTACAAAATTGATTGTGTGTTAACAAACTCACCCTAAACAGAGAAAAGACCAAGTACGTAACTTTTTCCATCCGTAACACAACACAGCCGGATAGCACATATAAAATAATTGCCCATAGTGATCGCTGCTCTTTGGACTCTTCTATATCATCTTGTCAATGTCCATCGTTAGAAAAAGTCGAGGTCGTTAAATATTTAGGTGTTCTTTTGGACAAAAATCTAAATTTTAAGCAACATCTGCAACTAATAATAGGACGTGTCCGCAAATTAATATATGTTTTTAAAAAATTAAGACATGTTGCTAAACCTCATCTTCTGAAAGAGGTGTATCGTGCTTTATGTGAACCCTTAATAAACTACTGCATTGCTTGCTGGGGAGGAGTCGCTAAAACTGACCTTCTTTCTCTAGAAAGAGCTCAGAGAGCTGTGCTAAAGGTTTGCACTTTTAAACCATTAGATTATCCCACGACACTTCTTTATGAATACTGTCAGGTACTGACTGTTCGGCAAATGTTTATACTGAGCATTATTAAGAAACAACACCAGCTTCTGGTTTTTGAAGCTGATAGATTAAATAGTAAACGACGTAAAGACAAGGTGGCAAATTGTGACTTTAAAACAAATACAAAATTTTGTAAAAATTTCTTTAAATTTCTTGGCCCATACCTGTACAATAAGTTAAATAGGCTGCTTATGATATACCCTTTGAATAGGCACGCATGCGTCATTGTTGTCAAAGCGTGGCTACAACAGCAGACATATGATAAAACGGAGGAGCTATTATCTGTCATCGAATAGCTGCTGATTAGATCAAAAACTTGCTAGAACCTTGTTTGCTTTGTTTTTCTACTATTAAAGGTATATTTATATTTTATAGTATAGTCTATTATATTTTTTTTCTATACTATTTGTAAGTACTTACTTTAACTTTATTTTTAAGATAACTAAATACATCTTTTTTAGCATGTTGAAAATACAACTTTATTTTTGGACATATGTTACCAATAGCTGACGACAGCACATCAAAGTAATACGTTATGTTTTATGCAATAAAATTGTTATGTGGGTTATTTTTCAACAAAAATGTATTGCCTGATGTGATGGCGACTGTATATCGACTGTCTAACGAATGTTCTCAAATTGTCTATACATATGTATAAGCTATGGGAGGAGCACTTTGCTTATCCTAAAACACAGGGTTTTTCCCTAACTTAGGAAGCAAAGCTCAATAATTAATTAGTTCCTAACTGTTTGTATTAGTAATTAATTAAGATTCATTGTTAAAACTACTTTGTACTTCAAAAAAAAAAAAAAAAAAAAAAAAAAAAAAAAAAAAAAAAAAAAAAAAATATAATATATATAATGCTCATAACATATTATGTTTGCAGTTCATAAGATTAATAATTGTTTTTGCACCTGACTGTTCTTCGTATAATAGATATGTTTGTTTTGTAATTTGTAGATGAATAAACAATTGTTTTATTACTAACCTCATTTTTTCAATTTAACTGTGTTTATGTTTCACACGTTTTGGGTACCTCATAAAAATATAGGGCGACTATTTTTCTTAACATAAAGTATACAGGGCTACTAGATAAAAAGAAAGTAAATCTTTAGTCATAATTCTTGATAATTTTGCCCAATAAAATGATATTTTACAAAAAAACTTCAGATTTCACTTTCAAAATAGAATAATTCCGCAGATTCAAAACTTTCAAGCATTAAAAAAAATTCAATTATTGACATTATTAAATGAGGAATGCTTGTGTATCTTGGTGTGAGTAGAATTTGGTTTAGTTTTACCATGAAATTACACATTTGGAATAACAAATAATCTCACCATTGGTATTTGTGCACTGTAAATATCAATATTTTATGATATATTAATAGTAAATGTATTGATTGACCATGATAATGAATTTAATAGCTTTCATATGTTTAGTTCCCTTAAGTAATAATAGTTTGATAGTAGTGTAGAATGGTATTTTTTAACAAACGAAAAAAGTTAATTTATTTGAGGTAAGTTTACAAATATTAAGAGTTCATGTAGCTTATTTTTTCACTGCAATATGTTAATCTGACACCCCCTCACCAGTATTTAAAATATTCATTACTTTTTATACTCATAGAATTTGTTGCATGTTTTTTTTTTCATTTGGACTCTTGACATTATTTTTTGCATGTTTTGCACGTGTTCAGATACGTAATGTAGTTTGATTATGTCACAATATAAAAAAATCCTTTTAGTTTTCAAAACTATGGCTACTATAGTTATTTTTTAATTTATTATTTGTTTTTAATTTTGGTATTACCGGGGTATTATATTATTTTTTTATTCCTATCTTTCAGATACTGTACAACATAATGAATACGTAAATGGGAGGCTCCAGGGAATTTCATACTGTAGCCAATAATGTAGATAATTCTATTAAATAAGTTGACTGTTCATTTTTATTTTTTATTTTTGTGGAGGCAACCCTGTATATTTTTGTAAATATCTTCTGGTTACAAAACTTTTTTGGTTCTTTGAAGTTTGGCTTTTAAAGAATAAAAAAAAACTTGAAAGAAATAGTGAAAAATTAATACTCATCTTAATTTATCTTATTTTTTTTTTTATTTCACATATGAAAATAACATCAATTACTTATCATCATTCTTATTATTATTTTACTTTGGTATTTTGAATTTTGCTTCAAATACTTTTTATTTTACTAACAAGTCTAAAAAATGCTTTTCTTATTTTGCCACACATCAATTTTGACAAAAAATAGTTTTCTTAGAACAAATAATTATACCGCTAGGTTATGTTCCACGGATATCTATCCCACAAAGTAAGTTGTAATTTATTGATTATTATATTATTTCTACTAATAGATAATAACGCTGGAAAATATAACGTCAGCGTATAATACAGGGTGACGGATCTACTAACATTTTTTATTTGCATACAGTACTTATGAATCATTTTGTGTAAACTCTTACTTCGTAAACACAAATTGATTTGAGCTGTTTATGATTTGCAGAAATACTACTGGTTGGGTTTTGTTTTATTTGTATGGCGGTTTTTTAATTCTATAATTTGGTAAATAATGCTATCGTCCTATATTTTGTTAATATCATACGTAAGTTTTTATAAAGTTATAAACAGACCTTTAAACCTACAAAGGTAACCATATTAATATCAAATAGTAATTCATACCTCAGACATTTTGTGTGTGTCGTCATAATGCATTCCCGTTTCCTATATTTCTGGATTGAATTGTTTTGCTTAATAGTCCCCCTAGCCGGTTTCGACTACGGTGGCCAGTCACAACGACTAACCGACTGCGCGGGACATATTATAGCGCACAAGTGTGTGCGCAAACACAGGTGCACTCTCTATTCCTTTCACTCTCATAGCCCGATGGGACAGCAATCTGACACGACCGGAGAGAGATCAGGCGCAGGACCAACGGCCTTACGTGCTTTCCGAGGCACGGGGTTGAAACACCGCCAACTTCCAAACTCCGGGCTTCTCTGAGAATTTCTGTACAGAAAAACCCAGGTTCATATTTTTGGCCCGACCCGGGAATCGAACCCGGGACCTCTGGTGCAGTCGTCGCTTTAAAATGCGACCCTCTAACCGCTGCGCCACCGAGGCTTATTAATATTATTATAAAATTAATATGAACTACTTGGTTGTTGGTTGGTACAGGCCTTCACCGAATTAATGAGAGCGAAAGAACAGAGTGCACTTGTATTGCGCACACATCTGCAGGCCTAAGATGCACGCCGTGGTAAAAATTTATCGAGGCATTCTAACGCGTTTGTTTGTCAAAAATCGACATACCCACAGTTGCTAACATGGCTGCCATGAAAGTCATGTCGTACTGTCAAAATTCGAAATATAACAAAATTATCATTGAACCCTAACATGCCACACATATTTTTATCGAATTTTGACATTTCGCCGTGTAACATTATCGTCTACCATTAGCGACGACGACAAATAAAAAACAACATATTTAGAGCAAAAATATATGACTGAGTCGTGCCATATTTTATTCTAGGCTCTCAAATAACAATAAAGTGTAAAAATATTGAAAAGAAAGTCCCCGTGGAACATTTTTTATCCCTAACATATTTATTAATTTGAATTCATTATCTGTGGGCAATATTAGATTTACTCTTACTAATCTGTGGGCAATATCGAATCAATCTGTCAGTGTGTCAAGTTGATCATTTTGAGCCAAATCTGACATAAAATTGAGTGAATGGTTAGAAATTGACATAACTCGTTATCGTTGTTAATAAATTTGTCCAATGTGGTTGGCATGTTAGGGAATATGATAAAATAGCATAGATCGACTAATTTTGTCATATCGATCGAAAGAAAAAGTGTGTGTCATGCATGTTAGGCCTACTGGGCACTATAATATCTCCTGCGTACCTGGCCTATCTCTGTTGAGAGAGGCCGCCATTACCGAATCATTTTTGGTTATGAAACTTTAAACTTTATGGATATTTTAACCGTAAGCAAAACTATTCACCACTAACCACAGATTCAAAATACAGGAATCGGGCATGATACTTTTGTCTCAAGTGCATAATACTGTGTCTGTTCATTAAAAAGTCATATTAATTTAGATGTCAAGCTCATACAGATGAGAAAAGTTATTTTTCTATTTTTTCAGGTACTCCAATCGGCCAAGGAACAACTAAAGTGGTCTCTGTTGAAATAAAATAAATTTATTCATAAAAAATATAACAATATTTAAGTATCACATAAACATTATTTACAAAGTTAATCGAAAAGAACATGGAATACAATTTTGGAAAAACAATTGGTCTTACTTTCAAAAATAGGATTACAAAACTTATACAATAAATATAAAGAAAATAATGTTAACCGTTTTGAAACTTATTTATTTAACAACATAACAACTGAAGCAATCCTAAGGTATTTTCCTACCGCACGGTACCATACCATGACTGTGCTGGGTAAGTGTCAGGTACGAAAAGCAACAGGATACGCTCTACCTTACCCACTAAACGGATTGACAGGGTTCTGTCTCACCGTTATAAGCGAGAGCGTATTTTATTATATATATGAATTTAAGTATTTATGGGTGACGCCCCCGTCATTATCGTTGTCTGGTATTCGTAGCACAAGGAAGAAAATTCCTTAGTTCGAAACCAAGACAATTGGTGTGTTGTCTGGCGCATATTTATTTATTTATTTATTTTGCCGGTGCTGACACGCTCTGTGCATGGCACGCGACGGTGTTGGTCGGTGACGGAACTGTCTAGTGGGCAAGGTGTCATAGTTTTTAATACATTTTTTTGCCTGACTCGTTTCTAGCACGGACAGTGTAGCGGGAAAAATCTTTAGGCGTTTCTCTCGATATATCTTACTTGTATGTAAAATTATAATTAAAAACATTTTCAAAGGAAATAGTCACAACCGAGGAATCCATCTCCCCAGGGGTTTCAGCTTTACAAATCAATAAAAAAAAAACTGTAAAACCTAACCTAGACCTCTTTCATAGTATTTTGTCCAAATTCGTCTGGCGTCGGTTCTCTGTTCAGTTTTGATAGCACTTTAAAAGCAGGATGGTTCTTGTCTCTCAATAATTTGAAGATCACATTCTCCGAGGTGCCGACGAAACAACCAATTGAGTTGAATCGCTAGAAATAAAATACAAATGTCTGAATTCAATAATTATAATGGTCCCCCTAGCCGATTTCGACTACGGTGGCCAGTCACAACGACTAACCGACTGCGCGGGACATATTAACAGTGTCTTTGTAAACATCATAGAAACATAACTTTTGGAAAATCGAGATTTCATTTTAATTATTTTCTTTAACAAAAACAATATTTTTTTTTCAAAATAGCACCCTGACAATTTAAAAAGTTATCTACTTCATCGGCTTTGCCTTTCTCAATTCAATGTCCAAACCTTCTTTTTCTCTAAGCTTAACCTTAATTAGTAAAAAAATAAAATCTGAAAAAAATAATTATAGATAGTGCCATCCACGAAGGCGCGCCCCACTCTTTTTTTGATTGAGGAAGGTGCGGGGTGCGGGGGGTGAAACGCGCGTCAGTTGCGAGCGGGCCGTCATTCAAAAATTCAGACTCGTCACGAAAGTGGCTCTACTTGAATTATTTTAAAAATGTCAAGGAAAACCCAGTGTGTTGTACTAAACAATAAACCTAGTATAATCTTCTGTCGTTTTTAAATTTACTTAACTAACTATAATGGTAACTTAAACACCATAAACAATTTTAAATTAAAAAAAAACCCTTGGTACTTATAAAATTACCGGGGTGTACTCTATCGGGGAAGGCTATAAAACATCACGCTAGGACCAACGTGTACGAAGAAAAAACAATTCACGCATATTAAGTTCCGGTGGACCGATAGTTCTCTTATATATAAACTTTTTTTTAAACTTTTAGTAGTCTAGTAGCTAACCATACCTACTTGAAACTATATCTAAGTAGAGTATCTTTCCCTTTGAGTGTATTTTTTGTAGTATGCTTGTCATTCATAAGTTATTACGATGTTCCAAATTCAATTCAAATGTTGGAAAAAGCTTGCACACATGTACTATAAACGATTTGGACGAGTGGAGGGGCGCGCCGTCGTGGATGGCACTATCTATACATTTAGCCAGATTTGCTGACGCTGTTTGAGGATTGATTTATGGGCGTTTTTCTTTGACTGTGTATGTAACACAAAGGAGAACGCCCATTAAACACCTGGAGTGTAGAGAAATCTATTTATATAACTAGAATTCGCATAAAAAAATGTGTTAGCGCTAAATGAAAAAGCCGTGCAGAAGATTAGTATAGTAGATTAGTAATAGGTTTTGTTAGTAAGAAATGTCATTGAAGTAGTTTGAGAATATGCATGCTTCTGTCTACCTACAAAGTAAAGCTAATGATTTCATCTTATTGTCAATTGATTATATTCAAGATTTGGATCGAAAATTCACTACATTTTTTTTATAAATCGTTTCAAAAAATCGAAACAAATTTAAAATAATACATTTATTTAAATAATATAACATAAAGACAGGACTAGAGTAACTACCAAATAGTCAATAAACCATCTATAAATATTTTATAGATTAAAAAAAGCTTGTTCGTCAAAAAACACCATAGTATTATATAGTAATAACATCATAGTTTTGATAGCACAAAGCCAGGCAGTTCTGGTGTGGGCTCTCTGCTCATCTTGGACACAACCTTGAATACAGGATGGTTTTTGTCCGCCAATAGTTTGAAGAGTACACTCTCCGAAGTGGTAATGGAACAACCTATAGAATGCATGCGCTGGAATTGTAGAGAATGAAGAGTTTGTTAGAATTTGGAGAAAAAGAATTGGTTTTGTGGCATGCATGAGATGGGTGATGATGTCAATATGAAAAAAAAAATTGGGTAAAACTAGCAGGAAAAGACGCATTTTGTGAGCCATAACCAAACCTTTTATCTACAGGAAAAGTATGAGCGGATGAACAAATGCAGCAGTAATGAATTGCATGGTGTGTCAATTTCATAGTGCAATACCTCATAGAGAGCTATTTCTTTCAATATCAACTTTTCAATATTCTAATCTGAATAATCTCTTTGTATAAAGTAAATAATACCTATTTTGAGAATTAGATACTTTCGAAAGATATTGATATGATAGATAGATATATATTTTATCTAGATAGATATCTAGATAAAATAAATTTATGTAAGTTACGCTACTCATAAACTCGAGATAGATGAACCGATTTTCATGATTTTTACTTTGTTGAATTTGCCTTGACCCGAATAGGATTATAACTATAAAACGGAGCAGGGCAAAACGAAGTTCACTGGGACTATTCATACAATACACAACTCTGTATTTTAGTAAAATCACCCTTTTTTGAAGTGTTGCACTATTCCTTTGACACCCTGTATACATAGTAAGTAATATTAACCTGTAGAGCTAAATTCCTATCCATAAAGGACCGCGAGGAGACACCATCGGCCAACACATGTACTGCAATGTCTTCATTTATGAAGTCTATGACCGTTTGTTCAACACAGACATGAGCCTGAAAATGAAGTATTAATAGGGTAAATCAAATGAAACATGGCCATATTCTAATAGTAGCATTGTCGATCATTAACACAAGAGCGATTAACTCACTCAACCGAAATATTTTAGACAAATTTTATTTCTTATTCTACAGGCAGCACCTAATTTATACTTCAACACCTTGTCTTTAGTCCAAAAGTCTATGGTAAAATTAGCTAACAGTGAAGTAAAATTTTTATTCTTCTTCTTAGCGTGTGGATGGAAAACCATATGGAGGAATTACTAATTAATTAATTTTTATTTATTTATATCTTTTGTGATGGTTGATGATAAAAATATTCATAAAAAAATACCTCAATACCAAACAGCACAACTGATGCAAGGTTTGGCACATCTTTCTTCAATTTCTCTTGCAGTTCTGGTGTGAACATTGAGAACCGTGTCTTTTCATACACCAATGTCGCACAGTCTAAGTTGACGTCTTTGGTTGTTCGGCCTAAGCCTTTTGGGTATTGCTCCGATGCATACACAGGTATGTTCAAGTGTTTTGCTGCTTCTATCTGAAAATGTTATGATAAACATTGTGAAATAGGTGTCAGTTGGTCATGAAATGATTACAGTTCATAATAACAGTCCTTGCAATAAGCCTAAAAAAATAACAAATAAATATGTGGAGCACGGACTGTAAGAGGTTAGATTGATACACGTACTATTTTAGAGATCCATGAAATTAGGTTAGAGTAAAAATAATTATAATCCCAAAGCAATCCAAGTAGATTAACGTCACTGTTTATCGTGCACGTAAACACTTAAATGATCACGTAAACATAAGTTACGTAACTTATAAAAATCAACCTAATCTTACCATTTTGTTCGCAACTTTTACAACTTGATCAAAATGCTTCACGTGAGGTCTAAAAGTCTCCTGTATGTCACACAGAAGGAACGCAGTCCTAGGAGCTTCCAAAGCGCCTAATTTAATAATATTACGCCCTGCCATTGTTTATTATAAAATTTTAGGCACCGGCGAAATGATCAAAGTTAAATTGGCAAATGAAATGAAATGTTTTGAAGTTTATCAAAGTGACAGGTGATAAAACAACAACATATAACTCGGCCAATTAGAAGGTTCAAAAGTCCTTTTAACAAGTTCACCAAGAAGCGGTCATTTCAATTTAGCCTGGCTATACCTACAACATTCCGTTTTATGCACTGCTGTTTGTTTTGTGATAGTTTTCCGAAAACCTTTGAACTTTTGCTTCTTGCTCTTGCAAATAAACCGATACTTATGAACAAGTAAAAAAGGTTAGGCTGGTTAGGTACTAATAAGTATTTTTTAAATAACTTTTGCATTACATTTTAAAATTGTATGACATAAAAATAATTGTTCTGTTGTAAATAAAGATAATTTATATGAGACTGAGCATAAACTAAATACGCCTTTATAAGCACCGATGCAAACAATCTTCGCACACAAGAGTTTTAAAACCGAACCCATTGTGTACTCTGCCCATTCATTATTTAATTTCGTTGAGTTCAGTAGTCCGGATATAATTTTAACTATATCTACTCTACGAGATACGTTATTGCTTTGATGTTTTAGCAGGCACTCCAATTTGATGCTCATGACATGACATGAATAATTAGTGTATGCAAGAGGATCCGCATTATTGAATTAACGTAAAAACATTTTTCAGGTTTCGATTAACAAAAATGATAAATTCAGCAAGGAACGCTTGAAAAATCGCTTGGTGAAACAATTTTTGACATAACACGTAGGCTACCTACCTAATTGATTGATTAAATTATGCAATGAATTAATTTGAAAAAAAATGTGTGCGTGCACCTTTCTATCCAATAAACCTAAATATATATAAATATTATACTTTATTCCACATCACATAGGTCAGTTAGGAAAACGTCTAAAGGATACTTCTTACAATTTAATAGACAGTCTTGTCAATAAAAGCGATATCTTCCAGACAAGCAACCTTCGGATAAAGAAATTGTTAATCCTTGCATGGTATTGGTGCATAAGATGTGCTTCACTCTGAATTTAACACCTTAGGTGTACTTACTTACACACATGGAATGGACGTAATACAGTTAAGATACGAGTATTATTAATTATTATTAGTTTTATATAGGTAGGCTTTTAAAATTTAGTGTAAGTGACCAACAGTTGGTAACTTTATAATAAAGGACTGATTGAATAAAGGACATTAAGATTAAAGTTAGCCTGTAAGCATTCCACTGCTGGGCAAAGGCCTTACCTGAAATATGTATGAGGTAGTAAATATGAGCCAAGGTATGTTTGCAAGGCAAGCGACCACTTGCTGTCAAATGTTATCAAGCCGCTCGTCCCACTCAGTGGCTCGTCCATAGGGCCTCTGACAAGGCTTTACGACTTATATCAATTATCAACCAATACGAGTATTAGCCGGGACCAACTGCTTAACGTGCCTTCCGAAGCACTGAGATGATGAATGGTCACCCATCCAAATCAAAGCGCTGCCACCACAGCTCTACGGGAGGGCACCTGTAAAGGACATTACATAAGTAGGTACTCAAAAAAAGTTAACTCAAAAAAGCATTTACACACATTTCGCACAACCGACGTGGCTAGCCCAATAAAAAAAAACAAAACCAAAAATCGGGAAAAAATCCAAAAGGCTTGCTCCCAGACGTATGATTACCGGCGTCCAGCACGCAATTTCTTAAAAAGCCCGAATCTCAAATTTTGTGGAAAAAACTATATCATTCACGAACGGGCCCGTTTCTTCTCTATTTTTTTTCTCGTTTCCGAACGCGTGACTTTTGACTGACTGTTTTGGCCGCGGGCGATCTTCTATCCCGAGCGTAACCGCAGATAAAAAAAAGTAAAAAGTAATGGAGGCAAGCGCGAGTGAGTTGTAACATACTGGGTTCTCTCACAGATCAGAGACTTCAGAGGAACATGTGCTCGATTTCCATTTTTCCCCTTTGCTTTTAATAGGTACAGTCGTTTTCAGACACTTATGTGGCACAGCAAAAATTCCTAACATTTTAAAAGTCAGAGAGAACAGGCTTCTTCTGGGTATGCTCGCTCTATCGTTGTCTCTGTCTAAGCCACGTCTGTTCTAGTCTGGGTGACAAGAGAGCGAACCCATTTCAAATTTAAAAAAAAACCTAGAAAGTCTATATACCTACTTAAGTGCTATAAAATTACTCAATTTAGCACCTTGTTTCTTTTGCATGTCATCTTACAGTTGAAAACTTGTTATAATAGTCTTCGGCCTTAACTTTGGCTGTCTACAAACCTACGTTGTTGTCACTTATTTTTAAAATTATAAAGAAAAAGACCTGCGCTTCTTTAACCAACTTTTAAAAGGAGGTCCTCAGTTTGACCTACATGTTTGTATGTTGAGATGTTTTATCCTTTTTTTGAAGTCGGTTAAATCGCGGTTATCTCACGTTTGGCTAAATAGATTTGGATGCGGTTTTCATAAAAGTATTTCTTACATTAGGAAGCAGGTATGACTAACTTTTCTTAAATCTTTTAATGTAGTAGGCACGTCATAGATAGAATCATTGATAATTCTATGCCTACTGCATAGGATATCTAAGTATGTTCTGTGTTTCCTTGCTTGTCGAATATTAAATAATCTCTTTAATTCTTTTAAAATAATATCAGTGAATAAATTAATTAGTTGGTTGAAAAATATTTCAATGTTCAAAATAACTATGTATTATTGTTTTCTGAACGGAACCCTAAAAGATCATGGCGCTCTCTCGCGTGCGTGTTCGGAGAGAGATCCCTTTAAAAAAAAATACATAAAAAATACTTTTAGAAAAAAATGCTTTTACCTGTGACGTCGGGATAAAACAAAGCTAGATAATTACGGTGAAATGGTGCAACAACTCTAATATGGCGTTGCAAAAAAGAACGATTTGAAATGTTTTGATAAAAAAATTGCGACTGTGTCACTGTGTGTGATTGTGTGTTCAGTTGGTAAAATTACTTAGGTACTTATTTAAAAGTATTTCAATCTAAATAGTTGATTTTTGTTTTATAGTGTTCTGTAACTATACAAAGTTAATAATATAAATATAATATATATCAGTGTCACGGTTGCTTTTTACAAGTGCAATTTATAGTATTTCAATTGCTAAAACTGCTGATGTATTGTTACAAACTTTTGCAAAACGTATCCCAAATTGTTTATTCTGTTGTTTAGTAAACTTCCAGTTAGTACCTAAAATATTTATTATAAGTAAGTACCTACTCGTAACTTGAATTTCATAGCACTTATCTTTTGCTAAGAACAGTTTTGTCAAACTGTCTGAAATTATGTGAATCTAAATAATATTATAAAGCTGAAGAGTTTGTTTGTTTGTTTGTTTGAACGCGCTAATCTCCGAAACTACTGGTTCGAATTGAATAATTCTTTTTGTGTTGGATAGTCCAGTTATCGAGGCAGGCTATAGGCTATATAACATCACGCTACGACCAATATAAGCAAAGATATAGTGGTAAATGTGTAAAAAACGGGAGAAAGAAGTCACTATTCCACGCGGACGAAGTCGCGAGCAAAAGCTAGTTTATTATAAGTAAGTATTACTTACCTACACGTAACTTGAATTACTTAGAATTTATCTATGTAAGTATCTTTTGCTAAGAACAGTTTTGTCAAACTGAAATTATGTGAATCTTATTAATAATGGCTAGACATCAAATTATGAAACATAGTCTAATTATAATTCTGTTATCGTAATCTCAAAGATATTTAGTATGTTTTTATAAAACAAAACATCTGTTTCTAGAAATGGCGCCAACGGTGTTTAGTACCCAAAAATTACGCCTGGAGCGCTTCGGCGCGTGCTTTGTTTCAAACATAAGCCTTTTTGTTATGTTATAATAAAATCGTTTATAATTACAGTCATTAGAAGTTTTACGTATTTCAGGGGTCCATTTTAATTGTAGGCGGCAGCAGAGCAAAGCTAATTTTTGAAAATGCCTTGTCAGTAATTTTTGTTAGGTTATTTTGTAAAGGGTCCTACCTACAGACCTAGCCATTTGTCCTAAGGGCTTCTAGACCGTATATTTGGTATGCTAAATAGGTATGTAAGGCTAACTGATGATCCGTCAATCGTCAACGTTTCTAAGGCCTAAGAATGAAAATTAAAGACTTCTTTGTTAATAAGTGTATTTCACAAATTTTTGTTTAACTTAAAAGTATGTACAAACATAATTAATAAGCGAGAAAGTTTCAAATGCAGTTTAACTCGTC
This sequence comes from Pyrausta aurata, assembly GCA_963584085.1. Lineage (NCBI taxonomy): Eukaryota > Metazoa > Arthropoda > Insecta > Lepidoptera > Crambidae > Pyrausta > Pyrausta aurata. The sequence continues at coordinate 3,114,729 of OY757279.1, forward strand.
AAGTATGTGTAAACGAGACACAATAAAAATTCCATTGTTATGCGACTCTCGGCATTCGTTTGATACCTGACTGATTACGAGTTTATAGTTGCAGGGCTGGGCGTCTTAATCTTTCTTGGTATTGCTTTTATTAACACGTTCCGGGACACTATTCCAGACACAATAGATGTTTTATTGTTTTCACGCCCGTAGGCGTTCACTGTCCCGGAACGTGTTAAGTCCTTTATTTAATTAAGTATCACTCGTTTTCGTACTTAAAATACAAAGCGTACCTACATTTACGTAAATTACGACCTAGGGTACATTTTATTCCAAGGTATAGTATCTCATGTTTATAATTATTATAGTTATTAGATCGATATTATCTATTATTGAATAAATAATAAAAGCTAAATTTACCTTCTTGTATTACAGTGATAGATACTAGTCTGAAATTAGTTTTACCTAACGGCTGAAATAGCACTGGTTTGCGTACAATTTGTAATAGAATATAAGTTTAAGAATAATAAAATAGCTTGCTTAGCATAAAAGCTATGGCTACTTATATCATTAATCCATGCATCTATCGAACTATCACATCGTTCCTCAGACTGAGTAATATCAATAAAATAATAAAAATACTTTTATAAAACTATCAAAAGTTCATTTCTATCGCCGGCGCCATAGGCGTGGCGGTTCGGAGAGATGTGTCAGTGGCGCCGAACCTTTCCGCCTTTGACTTTTTACTTTTTTTACGCGTCATTTTTTTCGGGACGCGGCAAAGGCGTTGGATGCGCGGATAATCTAATTATTTAATTAGGTTATGCGACGTTTTGGCGGGACGAGAGGTGACGAAGCAGATGATTTTGTTGATTGATGAATAGTGAGATTCACACGCACTTATGTACCTATTAAAAATCAGGAAAGTGTTAAGTGCAATATATAAAGGACATATTTTTAATTAACAGGTTTAGAGTAATATCTTCTTACTTTATAAAAACTGCTTAAAAAGCATTGAACTACTATTACTAGCGTATGGAACTGACACCACGAACAAATTTCGTGGTCCATAAATTGATGCCACTATTGTTATCAACTCACAAAGTAAATGGCGCGCTACCATTGAACTACTTACTATTACTAGCATATGGAACTGACATCACGAACTTTTGTGCTCCATGAATTGACGACACGGTCATCAACTCATAGTACGGATTCATAATTCAAAATTCAAATTTCAAAGAAAACGTCACAATTGTCGTCGTATTTGCGACACATTTTTTTGCTTGGCATAGCTTCTCTATACGTAGTAGGTGTTGTAACAACTCACTGGTGTCTACTAAAAAGTTTTTGTCAAATTTCGGAACGCTACAAAATCGCCTAAGTTTGACTAGCAGCATGCGAGTTGCCATAAATATTAATTTATGGCAGTTTCATAGACATTATGTGTGTGGGCTCGCGTTCTCTTTAGCAACACGTCAAAGTTATTTGAAATCGATTGTGTTCTCGTATTCCCATTAAAAGTAAAACTATTTGAGATTCCATCTTGTGGTTGTTATTGTTCTAACGCAAGAAGTTATGAAGTCATCAGCCGTATGTAAATCTATACTAATATTATAAAGCTGAAGAGTTTGTTTGTTTGTTTGTTTGTTTGTTTGAACGCGCTAATCTCCGAAACTACTGGTTCGAATTGAATAATTCTTTTTGTGTTGGATAGTCCAGTTATCGAGGAAGGCTATAGGCTATATAACATCGCGCTACGACCAAAAGGAGCAAAGATATAGTGGTAAATGTTTACAAAACGGGAGAAAGAAGTCACTATTCCACGCGGACGAAGTCGCAGGCAAAAGCTAATACTTAATATAAGGAACGACACACATTGGATATATACAGGGTGTAAAAAAAGTTCGAGCCAAATTCAAGGGGGTGGCTGCCAATCGAGTTTGGAATACAGAAAAAAAATATTTAAAAAATCTTGAAAAAAATTTTTTTTCCTGTTTTCTAGACTCTACTCTTAACCACCGCGCGTTCGAATCCCGCAAGGGGCAAATGTTTGTGTGATGAGCACTAACATTTGCACGTATTTAAGTATTTATGGGAGACGCCTCCGTCATTATCGTTGTCGGTACTTCGTAACACGAGAAAGAAAATTCCTTATTGTTATCGGGCTATGTTCAGCAGTGGACGTCCTTTGGTCCCTCACGATTTTCCACAGCATCTGGTTGTGAGCAGTCTGCATCCAGTGTGATGCGATCTTTACAAGGTTGTCTGTCCATCTTGTCGGTGGACGTCCCACGCTGCGCTTCTGGTCGAAGGGTCTCCAATCTAGGACTTTTCTGCCCCAACGGCCATCAGTTCTACGCGCTATGTGCCCTGCCCAATGCCACTTGAGCTTACTGTTTTGTGAGTAAAAAAAAAAATATTTTTTTGTAAATGATTTGCGTTTAATAAAGTAATACCAAATAACGATCAAGCTAAGGGTTCTAAATGTGAATGGTACCTAACTCTCCCTATGCCACACTCATTGAAGTACAGTTCTTATCGCTTTATTGTTACCTCACAATCGATTCATTTTTTTCAACTCGATACAATTACATTCGATCGAATAAAACTTATTTATTTTTTGCTCTAAGCATTGTCCATTGTGTTTGATGCACTCTATTAGCGTAATTGTAGATACGAGGAAATGGTTTCTTGTATTTCGTTGGTAAAAGTATGTTCCTTAATAGTTGAAGATGTAAGTGTTGTAGAAATATATAGTTTAGATATCTAACTACTATTTGTTTTGGCTAATAATAAAACTGACTGGCTCCTAGCTCAAATGATTAGCATTGATATCCAACGCAGCAACGCCGACAGTATCATCGCCTCTTTGCCACACAACAAGCAATCGGCTTATTTTTAATTGAATTAACTATTGATCACGCAAAGTGAATGTTAGATGTTAGTAACTGTGGTAAATAACTGACTATAGACTTCAGGCAAAAAAGGTTTCACTCTCTAACCAGACTCAAACCTCCTTGCTCTTAATGTATTAAGGCCGAATACCTCGCGGTCAACGACAGTTAAAAAAAGAATCATCGTTTCCCGCGCAAAGTCACGTCACTCAGGCCATGACGCAACAAAATGGCGAATTAAAATGTAATTAAGTATCGTCTTCCGTTCAACTGCCGTATCGTTTATTGCGTGTGAAAGAAGGTTAATATTTAATAAATCATTTTTAATTTCACGCAAGCGTTTTGCTTTGATGAATGAGTGTTAGATGAATCGTTTTTGTATGTGTATCAGGTGAGTGTAGATTTAGAATCATCAATTTAAAGATTTCTTAACGGTACGCTAAGTAGGTCATGATTTTGAGCATTACTTACAAACTAAACAAAATGAATATCTAGGCCTGGCGTGTGCGTGGTCCACTATTTTCTTGAATACCTACGTTTTCAAGCATCCAACTTAGGGGCAACCAGTGAGTTGTTAGCTATGTTATGTGTGTGTGTCTATGCCAAGCAAAAAATGTGTCACAAGGCCGCAACTCAACGACAAGATTGTGACGTATTCCCTGAAATTGGAATGTTGAATTTGAAACAGTATGTATGAGTTGATGCCAAGTGGCATCAAATCATGGCGCATGAAATTAGTTCGTGGTATCAGTTCCATACGAACTGTTAATAAGGGTAATAGTCAGTACAAAGATTTCTCTGCCCAAAACTGTCAGGTCAAAATTTGATTTTGGTTAGTCTGCCTTGAAATTACTCGGAAACCGCCTCTCGTGACATTCGGCGTTGCTTCGGAATGCACGTGAAACCTTTGCTCCTACAAACGATTTCAAATTCGGCATACAAACAGTTAGAAACGGTTAAAAATTCGACATTTGAATTTCAAGGAATACGTCACAATCTTGTTATCGAGATGCAATGCAACACATTTTTTGTTTGGCATAGCTTCTTTTAACACAGTGATAACAGCTCACTGGATATGGGTACTGAAGTAAGTAAGTAAGTCTTTATTTGCTAGAATACAGTTACAAAGATTATATTGTGCTATATGTTTCAAAGAATAACGGATCTCCTGCGTATAGGTAGTGCCATCCACGAGGGCGCGCGCCGTTCAATTTTGAACGAGGAAAGCGCGGGTTGCGGGTTGTGTGGCAAATATTAAAATATTAAATAATAAACATTTAATAATTATAATTAATATTACATCATTAAATATTGGAAAAAGCTTGCATAAATGTTCTATAAATGATTATGACGAAAGGTGGCGCGCGCCTTCGTGGATGGCACTATCTAGAGGTATACTTGGTTGATTGCGTTTGCTTATCACCGAAATTCGGTGGGAATTTCTACTAGGTCATTCGTGTCTGAGTAGATACTTATTTTGAGGTTATTAAGCACCCAACCTTGAGAATCAAAGAAAGTTCCTACCTGACTAAACATTCTTGTGTACAAAAAAACGCAGTTGCGTGCGTTTCGTGCGGCAAATGAGGGGGCAGTACATAATTGTACATAATCCGTACGGAGGATAATATAATTTGCGTCCGAGTGTAATGACAAGGCGCGCCGACCACGCATGCGCGGGCCACACTGGTGCCGACGCTATTTTGATTTTACGGGACTTTTTAAATCCATCCCTAGGTTTTAAGCTGCCTTTTGACTGTGGGATATAATATATTAGATATAGGGTTTTATATAAATACTAGCGGCCCCAGCGAACTTCGTCCCATTGTAAACTTTGGTGAGCGTAACCTACCATAATTTACTTTAATAATATTTTTTCGAGCGATTGGAGCAAGTTATATTTTCCGCCGCCCCACGAACTTATTACGACATTTAAAACAGGCCATTTACATTAATATCAAGGTAAGTTGTATGTTTTTTTCTAAGTGCATTGAACCGGGGTATTCATCAACTCGTCCCACATGACTACGGCCAACTTAGGACGAAACGGGAAAATCAAAATTAATTAAAATTGTATTCGTCAACTCGTCCCATTTTCTTTTTTCGTGGGATTTTAAACCTTATTAACGTATGGTACAGTTGCAGAGAAAAGTGTATTTTTGAGAAATATTATGACATTTATTTATTGATTCTTTTACTTTTTTAAATTTATCATAATTGCTTTTGTTTCGTTCATATTAATGTTAGAAAAACATGTTTCTTATACTAAATAAGTTTTTAAAAGAAAATTCAAGGACAATAGTGAATTATTTTGTTTTACAAGCAAAAGATAGTTCAAGTGTTATTGAAAGTTAATACAATAGATATGGCTTTTGGTTTCAAGATTAGTTAACAATGGTTGTGGCGCTTGCTTTTGATGTAAATGATGCAGGTAGCCTATGAATAGAAAAAAGGTTAGAGCCAAATCCTTCGTTTTGACCAGTGATGTTTTATCATCAATATAGCAATAAAACTACTTATTAAAACACACTTTACGGATTTATTTCGCGAACATTTATTTTTAATTAATGCCTGACGATTCTAATGCTTAACACCATCCGTGGTCACAGGCAGACTAAGATGTCATTTGTCATTACATAGTTATGAAAAATTACACTACCATCAAAGTGTGTTTTAATGAGTAGTATTCGAGTAAACTTCAGAACCAAATATGAAAACTACTTATCTTTGCACGTGCGCTACTTGGAAAGGGAATAATGTTGCAAGTAATTAGTTTTAGTTTGCATTCTACTTCTTGACTGGCAAGGTGATTGTGCTCCCTTTTTTTCAGTGATTGTGAAACATCCTTAAAAATTTACATATCCTTTGACTTTGGACTCTAATGAATCTCTAAAATTTGTGACTTTGGCTGTAGATATTAAACTGAGATTTGGATCGGATTTCTGTTTCGTTGGAAACTTGTGATTAAATGTTAATCCTACTTACATTATAAATAAATTTTCGTTTGATAGGTGCTAATATGACCCACAAGAGCCATCGACATCTAATAATCGAGGAGCTTCTGATATAATTTCATCACACAGTGGAAAAACCATTGCTTCTTCGAGCTGGTTACAGATATTATATTAAAAGAAAAAGATCAATCAACAGTGTGGCGCTGTGTACAAAGAAAGATCTGCCAAGGAATTTTAATTATAACGTATGCTATGCTAACACGATTAAAAGAGAAGAATGCCATAATTTTTGACCAAATATACACAGAAATGAATATGACAATGAAATGGACAGGATGGATGGACATTGTCTTAAGTGTTCAATTAGAAATAAACATTTTGATAGTTTTATATCAATTTTATACAGTTTTATACAGTTATTTTATTATTTCTACACTAACACTTTTGTTTCTGATTGTACCTGTATTTAAAGTGGGACGAGTTGACGAATACAATTTCAATTAATTTTGATTTTCCCGTTTCGTCCTTAGTGGGCCGTAGGCATGTGGGACGAATTGATGAATATGCCACCAGGTACTTAGGTACTTTATTTTCCGGATATGCTGTCATACTTACATATAAATAAAATTCAAGTCAGAAGCATGAAAATAACCCCAGTGTGCCCCGATGCTCGATACTTGGTACGGTAAGGCGTAGAATTACAATATACCTACCAAAAAAAAAACACATGATCAATACATGATTGTGTATGTGTGTATTTTTATATTATAATTTTTATTATGTATGTAAGTATTGTTGTGTCAAATAAATGTTTCTTTCTTTCTTTCTTTCAAAAAAACTATATTTTTCTTTTATCATCTAAAATTAATTCATAACATTGACGACTTATCCAGGAGTGTTAAAAAAGTCACCCGTGTGTCCCGATCTTGGGTACAGACGTAAAAACAATCGCGTTTCCTCTCCAACGTGATTCCAGTCGTCTATTTCGGTACGGTCAGCAGATGAACTGGTTTTCACTTACGTAGGGTCAGATTTTTCAGCGACGAAACCTTAAGTTTTAGTCAGATACGTAGGACGTCCACTGACAAGATCATACTGGAATTTACTGGACGCAAACCGCTTGCAACTGGGGCCGTACTCTTGGGACTTTGCCAAGATTTTTGAATACCGCCATCTCTTTCCCTCGCAAGGCCACACTAGTAATAGTCCCCCTAGTCGATTTCGACTTCGGTGGCCAGTCACAACGACTAACCGACTGCGCGGGACATATTATAGTGCACAAGTGTGTGCGTAAACACAGGTGCACTCTCTTTTCCTTTCACTCTCATAGTCCGATGGGACAGCAATCTGACACGACCGGAGAGAGATCGGGCGCAGGACCAACGGCTATACGTGCTTTCCGAGGCACGGGGGTGAAATACCGCCAACTTCCAAACTCCGGGCTACCCAGAGAATTTCTAAATAGAAAAACCCAGGTATATGCTTTTTGGCCCGACCCGGGAATCGAACCCAGGACCTCTGGGCGCAGCCGCCGCTTTAAAATGCGACTCTCTCACCGCTGCGCCACCGAGGCATTTAAATGAGCACTAGTATGAGCGACAAGGATGGCTAGATTGGGAAACACAATATTGTATTGCAGAGTAAGGCCTCTGCCAGAGGCCTTCTGGAGCCCTATTTTTGAATCACTCGAGCCAAGATGGCGTGTGATGTTTAAAGTCGCATTTTGGAATGAAAACCAGTTGTAATCTACATAAAAAGGATTTGAAAAATCATTTCCATTTATTTTTAATGTGTTTTCGAACGAAAATCACAAGCCATATCCAAGCGAGTGATTCAAAAATAGGGGCCCTGGTCGGTATGGAAAACTGTGGGGGAGGCCTTTGTTCAGCAGTGGACGTCCTGTTGCTGATAATGATGATGGTGATGGTAATGTTTTAGTTATGAATTTGAAAACCTTTGAAAATATTTAGGGTTGCGATAACTTTTTATTCTCATCTCTTCTTCTTCTCCAAATATTTTTTTGTTGCGTATATTTGTAACCTAATTTTATTTATCCTAACCAAAACCTCGGCTAGTTTTGGTATATAAGGATCAAAAGCGCAAATAAAGGCATATTCCAAGATATTGACATAAATCACAGATTATCCCTAAATCGATTCTTAGAAAATACTATCTTGATCGATGCGTCATATTCGGGCGTAGTTCAATAAGTTAGGAAAGTTAATGTTTTTGTAGATGAATCATAATATTCTGGAAGAAATAATTTTTAATTCCATTATACTCAAATAAAGATTGATCGGTAATGATCATTACTTCCCACTTACATAAAACAGTAAGTAGATATTACTACACATTTTAATTTCGATTATGAAGCCATTTATGCATGTTGATGACGTGGTGGCGTCAATTCATGGCGCATGAGATTTGTTCGTGTGTCAATTCCATACGTCAAAAAATTAGAATATAAATTCTAATAAAAATAAAATAACTACTTAGGCTCGGTCGAGGTCTTTTGCGCCTAACCACTTCAGATCCGAAAACGCTCGCACCTCGCGTCGTCTTTTGTTTGATAAAGTGACAGCCGTTTCTATGTCGTGTGTGCAAGCGCTTTTTCTTAAAGTTATTAATAGTCCCCCTAGCCGATTTCGACTACGGTGGCCAGTCACAACGACTAACCGACTGCGCGGGACATATTATAGTGCACAAGTGTGTGCGCAAACACAGGTGCACTCTCTATTCCTTTCACTTTCATAGCCCGATGGGACAGCAATCTGACACGACCGGAGAGAGATCAGGCGCAGGACCAACGGCTTTACGTGCTTTCCGAGGCACGGGGGTGAAACACCTCCAACTTCCAAACTCCAGGCTACCCTGAGAATTTCTGAACAGAAAAACTCCGGTACATATTTTTCGCCCGACCCGGGAATGGAACCTGGGACCTCCCCTCCGGCGCAGCCGTCGCTTTAAAATGCGACCCTCTCACCGCTGCGCCACCGAGGCACCAGATAACTCGACATACTAAGTTACATAATCTCACTAAAACTACTTATTTATCAAATCACAGGATGAAATACCAAGCTCCCCATTATTTATTATGTCACGCTCTTTATTAAGCTTCTATTAGATTTTTTAAAAATTTTCTTAATCCATTTCCATATCTTTTTTTCCCTACATTACACTAAAGCAGTGGCGCCGCTGCTTTCAACAAACTCGTCGTCTCTTTCTGACGCACCTGTCCTGCTCTGACCCAATGACAGGCTACTTTCGCTTTTGGAAAATTAAAGGAACACTTTTCCATACTGAAAATTGAAATGATATTCATAGTAATACCTGCGTCAGTTTTTCCTAATGTTTACAATACAAACCGTATACTTTTATGTTCAAAGTCGAGAAAACAGGCTTCTTATGTATGAGCTCGTTCCTTTGTCAAATCAGGGCCCCTATTTTTGAATCACTCGCTTCAAGATGGCCTGTTACTCAGGTCTATATTTCGTTCGCGTGATTTCCGTTGATATTCGTTTACGAACGAAAATCATACGTCATATACAAGCGAGTGAATTTCGTTAGAAAACGAGCAATTTTTGTTGACTTTTAATTCATCTTCAAACGAAAATCACTCGCCATCTTGAAGCGAGTGATTCAAAAATAGAGCTCCCGGGCCCCTATTTTTGAATTGCTCCTGGGCCTAAAAGTAGAGCTACTTTTGAATCACTTGGCTCAATTTGGAATGAGATTTTCCTCTACAAATGTTTGATTTTTAAATGAAAACCGGATAAAATCCACATAAAAGAGTGATTTTCGTAAACTTTTAGTTAATGTCGAACGGAAACTATCACTCTAAATAAATATTCCTGCAAGTGACTGACTGAACTAAATAATCAACTTGATATAACTTTTAGTTTTCGAGTAATATTTGCATAGGTGCTTACTTACCATTACCATCATACTCAAATATTATCCAATTCCAACAAAATCACAAACATACAGGGACCAATAATTGAATACCTCCTTTTTTTGAAGTCGATAAAAATAAAGCTCCTGCCTTTGCCATGCAATATAACACTTTTTTTTTATAACTAAGATTAAATCGATTAATTGTTTTATTTTATGCCCAGTAAAAATTAAAAACTTCTGCACAACAGCGTTAATCTATAGTAAAAAAAATAATCCAGGGTGGCCCTAAACCTATTTATCAATAAAATAAAACAAATAATTGCATTACACATAATGAGTTACGGTTCAAGCGGTTTCGCTTTATGGCGCGCGACCCCATGTTTGATTCCCGGAACTATAACGCCTTGGTTTTAATTTGTTGAAATTAAGTTTGTTAAACGTTCTCTTATTTTCATCCGAATGTATAATATTCAAAATGAATTGGTTAAGGATACGGGAAACCGTAGCGGTGCATTTTATTGCAACATTTTTTTTTTAACATCGAATCTTACTATTCTCTTTTCCTGCCTATATAATTTTATTAGCACCGCTTGTATTTTCTCTGATCAGACCAATGGTTGACTGGTAGAGAATGCTTTTGGCATTAAGTCCGCCATATGTACAATATTATGTGTGCATGAAGTTTGAAATAAATAAAATAAAATTAATACTCATTTCATAACTAAAAAGGAATAATAATGTATTTGTTACTTGGTTAACTGTTTTAAATATAAGAACTATAACAGCAATCATAAATTGAAGTGTTTTTTACAACAGAAAATATTTACATTTTGTCACTTCTTTACATAAAATTTAAAAAAACGTAAGATATAGTGGTCGAGGTCTCGCCTTACCACCTTACAAGCCAAAATCGCTTGCTCGCGTCGTTTTTGTTTGAAGTGACGCCCGTTTTTGTGTCGTGTGTGCAAGCGATTTTTGTTGAAAAGTGGTTTGGCGCCAAGAATTCACGACATAATGGTTAGGTATATTTTCTTTACTGGGGTGTAAGAACTTATCCTCCAATACACTCAAGTCGAATAATATAAAATATCAGTCAAAGCCGCTAACAAATTACATTAGCAACATCTTCGGTGCTTTGGCGCCGTGCACTCTTGGCCACTGAAACTGAACCACTGAATGGTTAAGTACCGTTTTTTTAAGATTATGACGTGTTTTAACACTCACATTGGTATTTTTATTCTATCCAGATAAAATAAGAAATCTTTTTTTTGCCAGTGCGCATATTGTTGACTTCTTATTTAATCTTGTTATACTGAATGATTGATGTTCTGGCAAAAAAACTTTTTCATCATCATCTTTTATGCAAAAAAAATCAATGATATACATATAGTTCTGTCTAATGTTAAAAAACCATGGGATTGATGTTTACCAATAGGTGTAAGCTTCAATGAATATTTTAATCTAGATGAGAAAAACAACGGCACCTATCAAATTAGATAACTACAAATTAGTAAAAGCCAGACATCTGGTTATCAATTTAAAAAACTATGTAGAGGGCCTAAAATGTCAACTCTTATACGTTTATTTCCTTCAAATACTATCTTTCTAAAGGGGAGTTAACATTTTTCTGAAATAAAATAGTAAAATGTAACCTTTACTTTGTCCCGCAGTGTACTTACTACACACGCTGACTCGGCAATCTTGCGCAGACTGAAAACCTTCTCCGCTCTGCTAAGCGATTTTGATCACTACTAGCTTGGATTATAGGGTTCAAATTAGATGAACTATAAAGCTTTTAATAGGTTCCTTTGTACAAAGTTATAATTAGTGATTTTATTCATCTCCATCGAAGCAGGTAGCTGCATTTTGTTTATTTTTGTACAGTCGCTCATTTTTTTTACTTTACATTTTCAACCTTATTCCGTAGACTTAGAGATGTGTTCCCAAGCCATTGTCCGCGAGTGTACGGACCTTCTAATGGATACTATTGGTATTACAAGTGACGACAGACACCTTTTAGTATTAATGACTGTTAATTTTTTGTCTGGTCATATTAATAGTTGATGCATCGAAGTTTCGTCTCTTTTGGACTTGAAATCCATGAAAAGTCCACCATGTATTCTGTTCTTTGCATATTATAATATATTCTTTTGTATGCCGTTTATTACTAGGCACCGTCTTAAGTAAACAATGCATGCGGTGTGTACGAGCTAGCATCGTACATTCTACAACCACGACGTCAGCGACCTACATAGAAGCGACCGACCGATGGACCCAAAACCAGCCCCGTCGGCACTCACACCGGCGGCACACATCGTTATACCTATACATGTTGACATACCATAGAATATTATAAATACTGTTACTTTATTACCAATAAATCAGATATCAACCGTCCGTGTTGGTTCTCATTTCCCTCCGCTGCGGCCAAGACACCCTTCGCCGTCACTATGATCAGTCTGGTGAGTCTGCCAGACTGGCAGCGGGTCCACGCCACCTACCTACCGTCCTGATGCTGCTACCCTGGGCGACCTGGGAGCAGCTCTCCTACCACAACATCCTTATTATATCTACGTATTTATTGTTAGGCTGGGCTAGGGCTCTAGGGACTTAGTATCTTAGAGAAAGGGATATCTACGCCACTAGGGAGTTAGTTTCCATCCTGACCGTTTATTAGACTTAGACAGACGGGACTTCTTCCCGCCTGTACATCTTCGAGCCGGATAGATCACCAGTTACCATGGACTTACAACATTACAGACTGACCAGGACCAAAGTAAACCAATGATCAATAAAAGTTGACTGGTAGAAATTAAGCCTGCCGTTCAATACCACAACATAAAACGCGCAGTGCTTAAATATTACATTCAATTAGAATAAAGTCAGTTTTCAATACACAATATTTATTACGCAAGTATGAGGCGTTACCAAGTCTCGCATTACATTACTTCCATAATGCAGATCAGCAAATACCAATGTAACATTTAATGCTATCGAAGTTAATCATTTTTACCATATATTTTTAGTTTGACATACTTTTTAAATGTACGATAAAAGTACGGTAGGTTAGGGACTTAACTAGAAATCGGGAGTGGTGCCTTACAACCATCACTTCCCGAATTACCAAATATTTATATAACTTCACCAATCACCATTACCATTTCTAATTATTACCATTAGTTATTATTTTACCAAACTGCATATATTATCATTACCAAATCTTACTACCATTTTCATGAAACTCAACCAAGGAGTTATTCAAGTAATTTTATTATTTAATATTTATTACCTACCATGATAAAGAGCGGTGATTTACAACCACCGTTATTTCACCATATTTTATCAATTTACCAATTATCACTATTTCCTATCCTCTTATCTTTACCTACCTAACTCCTGAGAATCGATTAACGGCGGGTATCTCACGACTGGCGGAATCAAACCAACCAACCAATTCATCACCAAGCAACTGAAGAGAAGACTATCTACAACTGCACGCCAGGGAAAGCATCGACATCTGACAGCAGCGGTTCGGTTACTGGCCTCCCGGAAGAGGGTCTCACCAGTAACTGAGAAGTCGCTCATGCTGTTCAGTAACACCATCACCAACGAAGAAACCATCACCATTGACCAACCAGCAGACCACCAATGATCTACCAGAAGAATGCGAGCGACTTACCAACCAAAATCACCATGATCATCGAGATGCAAACAGCAGGGGACTTGCAGTCATTACCAGTAAACCAGGGGGTTGCAGTCACCACACCAGCAGGACCATGCACATCAGGCGACTTGCAATCACCAGCATCGGAGGGCAAACCAGGAGACTTGCAGTTACCAGCATAACCAAACCATGCAAACCAGGAAACTTGTGAGCTCCAGCCCTGCGATGCAAACCAAGAGACTAGCGGCCACCAGCATCGCGATGCAAGCCAGGAGGCTTATTTACCATAGACAACTCACGTCATTCGTATACCATAACGCGAAGACGTACGCTGAGTAGACACCACCAGGAAGAATACCATAACGCGGACTGGTCAGAGTCGTCACGATGGCAGAGCCATTTACCACTTTCTCTGTCAAAGCACCACACACCCATCGAGTCAACGAACAGCTGCATTAGGTCATCGAGCCCATGACGTCATCACAACCACGACCAACTATGGATGATGCTAGCTGCACAGCGTACCGGACACTTGGAGACTGGGGCCGTATCTGCTTCTTCGTCTTTTTACGGATGCCAATATGTACGAGCTAGCATCGTACATTCTACAACCACGACGTCAGCGACCTACATAGAAGCGACCGACCGATGGACCCAAAACCAGCCCCGTCGGCACTCACACCGGCGGCACACATCGTTATACCTATACATGTTGACATACCATAGAATATTATAAATACTGTTACTTTATTACCAATAAATCAGATATCAACCGTCCGTGTTGGTTCTCATTTCCCTCCGCTGCGGCCAAGACACCCTTCGCCGTCACTATGATCAGTCTGGTGAGTCTGCCAGACTGGCAGCGGGTCCACGCCACCTACCTACCGTCCTGATGCTGCTACCCTGGGCGACCTGGGAGCAGCTCTCCTACCACAACATCCTTATTATATCTACGTATCTATTGTTAGGCTGGGCTAGGGCTCTAGGGACTTAGTATCTTAGGGAAAGGGATATCTACGCCACTAGGGAGTTAGTTTCCATCCTGACCGTTTATTAGACTTAGACAGACGGGACTTCTTCCCACCTGTACACGGTGTGATCTGTAATTGATAATACAATTAGTTCTTACATATTGTTAGTTATAAGATGGCACTATTGTATTTATCGTTGATGTACCATATGAATAAAAATAAAAAAATAAAAAGCATAATACAGAAACTTGATTTTTGTTGTAAAATGTTGTAAAAAGAACTTAATTGAAAAAACTTAACTAAACTAACTAACTCATATCTTGAGGTGAGGCCTTTGCCCAGCAGTGGGATGTTTACAGGCTAACTTTACTGCATATTGTAATCATGGCATGAGCCGTACTCCTAAACTTATTGCGGATTGGTGGAGGAGTATTTTGCAAGACAAGCGACAAATCTTGCTGTCAGATGTTATCAAGCCGTTCATTGTGCCTCTGGCTAGGCGAAACGACTAATATCAACCGATATTAGCCGGGACCAACAGCTTAACGTGCCTCTGTAGCTCGAAGATGCTCGTGATATACGTCACTTATATGGTCGGAATGGTCACCCATCCAATCACGACCGCGCCGTAGTTTGCTTTTCTTCGGTAATCAATCATGACCTAAAGGTATGACTGGGAGAGAATGCTTTTAGCATCAAGTCTACCTTTTTGTATTAAAGTTTTTAGATAAATAAATAAATAATAAAAGCTTGACCACTGACTGCGCTATGAGAACTTTATTTAATTACACCTATTTATAATTTTCTTCTATGACTCCCTGGCCTTGCCAGGTATCCAATTATGTGAAGTTTTTCAATCGTACAGAAACGTTTTCAATTTTGTTTTTAAAGTGCAATTAATAAACTTCATTTCATCCACTTGTAAAAAGCAACAGTGGCAGACAAAGAATCGAACCCTGTCTTTTACGCTACCAGGCACATACATAAACCACTCAGCCACCAACACATTGGCAAGCCTGTTGAATTTTGCAAATGCTTTCTTATACGCGTAGCCTGCGTCACCTCATCAATGTTGCGAGATTGCTCTCTCAAAACGTCCCTAATTTTCTTCAAAACTAATATCCTTATTCTTCAAAGATTCATCTCAAATACAGAAGCCAAACGGTATTTTTTTTAACCACCCTAACCAGTTCGAGCGTAAAATGCACTTTGTTACAATAATCCTATTACTAGCCAGCCATGTATGCTTTTCTAGTCCAACGATTCTGTATGGCCGACAAAGCCATAGAGTATAGAACGGTATTGTATCATAATGTTGTGCGGATTGTCATAATATAACGATGTTTTGGTATTGAAATTAGATGAGGTTTTTTGAAAGGTTATCTTACTTTTTTGATAACATTTGAATATTTTTTACAACATTGCTTGCTTGTTAAATATTGTTTCTTTTAGTAAATTAAGGAATTAATTTGTTTTTACCGTAAACTACATTTGGGATTGGTCACAATACAGGCTTGCCTAGTGTGTAGGACCCAAAGTATAATTATTCACTCACTCTTTTACTCTATTAGAACTGTAAGATACATACTTAAACTAGTTCTGTGAATTTAAAAAAAAGATTTTAAATTAAGAGACCACTTACTTTAAGAATATTTTTAGTGATTTAGTCACCTAAGTAAATGTTCATTTCTTTATGAGTTCATTATTTGATTTGAAGAGACAAAAAAATATTTCAGGCGAGTATTGTTAACCCTTTGAAAAACTAACTTCGTGTTCGAAATAAATTGACTTAGATTTTTGTTAGATTTCTTTTTCTTTGCTATTTAACACAGCATCAAATACATATGCCGATATTCAAGAAAACTGTTCTAATTAATATAACGTTTCTAATAATACTTAATTAATACTAACACATAATTTATAGGGTAAGTAGATATTTGAAAATAAATTGTCATTTTTTTACCATAACGAACCTATCTTTACTATTGTAATTAATCAACTAATTTGTAACACATCACCAACTTTACCATTTATCGTTGTTCTAAAATTGTCCAAAGCGTACAATGCAAATCCGTAAAATCAAAGAGAATTGCAATATTTTTTTACCGGCGGCTTTCTAGAAAGTTTACCTGATCTGCCGACAAAGACTGTCAATAAATGACAAATGCGAGTACCGTTTGTGATCCTGTCATAGATTTTGATTTAGGAACATTGTGAAATAAGTATCGGTTGGAGGTTGGTAGTACGAGGATAGTAAACGTTTTTTTGAAAAACTAATAGGTCTCATTTAAAAAAGTTTACTTGTATCATAGAGAATATTACACTACTACATATAGATCTACCATGTAATACCTTATTTTCAGCAATCAACAATGATTGAAGGAAGTCAGGAAATCCGGTCACGTTTAAAGTCGTCTTTACAAAAAGGAAAAAGACTTAAAATTTTGAATTCGCTGTGCTTTTTCAAATACTTAATGACGCTCAAAATGGATGTCCACACCTCAACAAAAACGAATGCCTCCTTCGGGTGGTCAAACTTAAATCTGAAAACACCGGAAACGCATTGAAATATCAATAATAATTTAAAAAAGATCAGGCGGACATCGCGACGGCGCTAACATGCCATTTTACAAATTATACAAATGAAAAAAAGGCCGCAAAGGTCCGAGCCCAAAAGAAGCCGCTGGCTCGAAGAAAAAACTAAATTAACACAGACTCTTAGATAATTAAAACCCACCTTGTTAGGTTATCTTCGACGTTTTTACGACTCGACAAGATTATGTTTAACGGTTGGCAGCCCTGTTTTTTGTTTTTATCATTTTTAACACGACGGAATACAGGCCAGTATAGAACACCAAAGAGTTTGTGCGGCAGAAAAAAAGTTGACGGCGGCGTAAGAGAAATGTGCCGTTCTTAATTATATTTTGCATTTTATTGTTTATTTGATTGTGAAACGAAATGTAAGGTGATAGTTAAGAAAATATCAGCTACCAGTATTTTGGTTTATGGGATTTTTCATAGAACAGTTATGGGTGATCGTTAAATTCAAACATTAACGCCTGTATTAGACAGTTTTATTTCGCGCGCAAAGCAATAAAATGGCGGCCGACTTGACTTGAACGATATTTTTTCTTTCATTCTGCATCATGTCCAATTATAGTGGTATTATAACTTGCCTGCTTTGATTGTCTTTTGATTAGTTATATTCGTTTATTCTTCAACTCATACATTACCTTTAGATACCCATGTTACCTTTTTGGCTTTACCAATAGTTTTTTTATTTAGCGTCTCAAAAAAGATAACAGTAACCTCTAAAGCTACCGTCTTGACATTGACATCACTCAGACCCAGAATCGTGATATAAAGACATCTTGCCCGCCAAAATTAGTAGCACTAAGAAACCGCTACGTCACGTTTTCCTAATGCATAACACAAAAAAATGTCCTGTCATCACTTAGTGTGACGGTCAGTCAAAATACGGTCTGATTTACGATTCGACGATGACATGCTACGTTCGATTTTCGAAGTGATTTTCGATGTCTTTATCTTTGGTTATGCCAGGATGCAAAAGGTTAAATAACTGCAATATGAAATGTCGAATGCGATTTGCTAAGACAAAGTGGTGCGGGTAAATACAAGGAGATCAATAATTAAATAAAGACAATAATATTTTTACATAGGGAATACGTCAGATCAGATCAAATTTCAGAGCTAGGCTCTTGTTGGTGTTTTTTTTTTCCAAAACTCCAAATAAGGGAAAATGTGTTGGTTTCCCTCTTGCTTTCCACATCGCAGTTTAAGAACCGAGGTTTCTCGCCTCTTAATGCCCAGACAAAAGCCTTTCCCAATATACCATATCTTCAGCCTTCTGCTAACTTGGTGTTGGGCAGCAGCAACATCAGGGGCCCTATTTTTGAATCACTCGTGTCAAGATGGCGTGTGATATTCATTGATTAAAGTCCAAGTTCGGAATGAAAATCAGTCGAAATCCACACAGGTGGGATTTGCAAAAAGAAAGCTAAATTTTGTGAGTACTTACGTATAGATGTTCGTAGATTTTTTAATGTGTTTCAAACGAAATTCACACGCCATTTCCAAGAGAGATTCAAAAATAGGGGCCCAGGAGCTCTATTTTTTTATCACTCGCATGGATATGGCATGTGATTATCGTTCGAAGACGAATAAAAAATAATCGAAAATCTCGCAAAATATAGACTTAAGTACTAACAAAATTGAGCTTTATTGTTTCAAATCCCTCCTGTGTGGATTACAACTGATTTTCATTCCAAAGTTGGACGTCAATGAAAACCACACGCTATCCTAACGAAAGTGATTCAAAATTAGGGGCCCAGTGCTGGATAAAAAAACTTACTTCTGCTTATAAAATACCCATTAGCGTAAGTTCGTAGTTTAGGAAGTAAGAATACCCTTTACCATCGTAATTTCTCCTTCAATTTACATTTTTCCATGCATTCAATGTTTTCAAACTGCTCCTGTTACTAACAACATAGTTAAATGTTTCCCACAATTTGTATGAAGCATGTCATCAAATCACTATGATTGTCGTCAATTTGTATGGCCTGTAATGCCACTATTAACTGTTTATGTGGTCTTATGACGGCCGCGGCCTTGGTGTTTTGTAAAATAAACATAGATTTTGTAAAATGGTCTGTGTGATTTTTATAAAAAAATATAGCCTTTTCTATTTGATGTAGTACTTAGTAGGAACAGTTTAACTCAAATTTTTACTCTTTAAAGAAAGTAAATAAGTTAAATATGCAATTCACAACACCAATAATTAATTGGCTTATTCCTTGTGTTCCAAATACCAGACAACGATTATGACTAGGGCGTCTCCCATAAATTCTTAAATACATAGAAGCTTCCTTATCTTAGATAAAAATTTTCATGCTCCCTTAAAATTTGCCTCTTGCAGGATTTGAACCCGCAATCGCTGGCATTTAGGAGGTTTAGTTAAATACTATTTTAGCAAATTCAGAAGCTCAATTTTTTAATTACTCGCTTTAAGATGGCGAGTGATTTTCGTTCGAAGATGAATTCAATATCAACGAAAATTACTCGTTTTCGAACGAAAATTACTCGTTTCGAACGAAAATCACTCGTAATATTGACGCGAGTGATTCAAAAATAGGGCCCCAGGTATATTTAAAGTTAGACGAGATACGAGATAAAAGAAAATTGAAATGCCCAAAAAACTACAAATTGGAATAAAATTACGCATTTGACTTCTACTTAGAGGCAGGTTGTTGGTAGTAGAGCTAAGAAAATCCTAAATTATTTTAGCAGTGGTAAGTACTTACTTTTATTTATTACTTACTTATAGAAAGTTACCATTTCAGATTAAGGGCGCGTTGAAGTCTCAATCTCTAGACTTCCTGGAGCCCTATTTTTGAATCACTCGCGTCAAGATGGCTAGTAATATTCAATGATTTAAGTCGAATTTTGGAATGAAAACCAGTTGTAATCTACACAAAAAGGATTTGAAAAATCATTGCTCAATTTCGTGAGTACTCACGTCTAGATTTTGAGTGATTTCCGTTCATTTTTAATATGTTTTCGAACGAAAATCGTACGCCATATCCAAGCGAGTGATTCAAAAATGGGCCCTGTCCGGTAAAGTTCTGCATTTCAATTTATCATCATCAACAAAAGAGCTAGGGTCTTGGCAGTCAGTGAGTTGTTACTACTATTGGGATAAAAATTTATATTCTTTATCTGTGCGATTTCCTCTCTGTGTCATGGCGTCACGTTAGAATGTGTTTTTTGGATTTTCTTTTTCAATAAATAGTGTTCAAATCATAAAGAATTCTTGTTTATTCGTTTAACCCGAAGTGGTTATGGGCCCAGAGCCCACGCGAGTGGAGAAATAAACAAAGAGCAGCGAAAATAGTAAGAAGAAATAGTGCCGGTGCAACCAACCGCGTGCCGCGTGCTTTCAACCTCAAAATGGATTTAGGAAGAACCATGAATCTCGATAAATTCGATGGGTCGAACTTTAAGCAATGGAAATTCCAGATAAAATGTGCCCTACGTGCAAAA
The DNA here is from genome assembly GCA_963584085.1 of Pyrausta aurata. NCBI lineage: Eukaryota > Metazoa > Arthropoda > Insecta > Lepidoptera > Crambidae > Pyrausta > Pyrausta aurata. The sequence goes on from OY757279.1 coordinate 3,135,145, forward strand.
GGATTGGATATAAATGAGGTAAAAACGGAAAACAATGCGACCCAGTGGAACAAAAATGATGGTCTCGCAATGTTCATCATGACGTCGGCTATGGACCTGAAACAAGTAGCACTCATTGAAAATTGCGAAACAGCGCGTGAAGTCATGACTAAACTTGAATCCATATATGAGCAAAAGTCAGAGCTTACAAAAATGATGATACATGAACGTTTTTACCAGTATAAAATGTCGCCAGGAGATAGCATTGCACAGCATATAGCAAAGATAGAAAGTCTGGCAAAGCAACTGAAGGAAAGTGGAGAAGATATTAGCGACACTGCAGTTATGACAAAAATACTTAGCACACTGCCTCCTAAATTCAGATCTCTCCGTCAAGCTTGGATGTCACTCGATTCCAAAAATCAAACTATAGTTAATCTCACAGCACGTTTGCTAGATGAAGAAGCCAGTTTAGATGCAGAAAATGAAAGTGAAACAGCACTTTTAGTAGCAAAACAAAGCTCAAATAAGAAACCATTTGTCAAGACGAACAGAGAACCAAATAAACAACCCACTGACAAGCAACAAAATCACAGATTTGTTTGCTATAATTGTGGCAAGAGAGGCCATTTTGCCAGAGACTGTCGTGCACCTAAACAACAAAATCAAAAGAAGCCAGATAAAGATATGCTTGCATTTAATGCAGTAACAAACGACTGGAGCAATAACATTAATGGATGGATAATGGACAGTGGGGCATCTGCACACATATCTTATGAAAAAGAAAACTTTGTTGAATTAATGCAATATGATGGATCTCAATTAAAACTGGGAAACCAGGAAGCCTTAGAAGTGGCGGGTCAAGGTAATATATTAATCAAAAGATATGTGGATGGAGAGTGGGAAACAAGCATTCTGAAAAATGTACTATATGTTCCAAAACTAAGAAGAAACCTATTCTCCGAGGGTGTTGCCACAAGGCAAGGTTACAAAATTGTGAAAATGAATGAAGAAGCTTTCATATACAAAGACAATAAAAAAGTGATGTGTGCGTCTCTGAAAAGTAACAATTTATATGAATTAAAAGTGAAGACAATTCAAAATCCAGTGTGTAATATTGTGCAAAAATTGGACCTTAAAACTTGGCATGAAAGGTTAGGACACTTAAACATTAAAGAAATACAGAAAATGTGCAAAAACAATGTCATTAGTGGTGTGGACTTATCAGATATTGACAAGTTTGTGTGTGAGGGATGTGCATACGGAAAGCATGCACGTCAGTCATTCCAGAAGTCCAGCAGGGGACCACAGCAACCAGGTGATGTCATATACAGCGATGTATGTGGACCTTTCAGTGAGCCATCTGTACAAGGTATGAGATATTTTGTCCTTTTTAAAGATGCTGCAACGAGCTATCGATATGTGTACTTTATAAAGCACAAAAGTGACGTGTTGAACTGTTTTAAGAAATATAATGCACGTATTAAAAATTTGTTTTCGCATGGTGTACGCACATTACATACTGATAACGGAGGTGAATATACTAGTAAAGACTTCAAAGAATACCTAGATAGTGAAGGAATTTGTCATGAACTCACTGCTCCGTATACACCAGAGCAGAATGGTCGGGCAGAACGTGAAATCAGAACCATAGTAGAAAGTGCACGTTCCATGTTGTATGCTCGTAACGTATCTCTTAATCTCTGGGCTGAAGCAATCAATTGTGCTGTCTATTTATTAAACCGCACCTCTTCTACTCAAACACCAAATGTCACACCATTAGAACTATGGGCAGGAACGAAACCTTGTCTTGATCACATTAGAGTGTTTGGATGTGAGGGATTTGTGCATGTGCCTGATCAGTTAAGAAAGAAGTTAGAGAGCAAGAGTCGTAAAATGATCTTGATTGGATATGAAAACACTAATTACAAAATGTATGATCCAGTATCTAAACGAGTTACAGTGTCACGAGATGTTATCTTTGATGAACAAAAAAAGACCTGAATTCAGAAAGGATCAGTCTCAAATATTTATAAATGAAGAAGCAGAAAGAATTTGTGATAGCAGAACGCCTTTGCAAGAAATCTCAGATGAGATGAACAGTTCAGGTATTAATATCAATGAGGAAAGCAGTCAGACTGATGATAGTATGCATAGTTTGATGAATGAAAATGATGAGACTTATGAACCTTCACAAGAACTGAATTTAGATGACATTGAAAGGTCAAACATTACACTACGACCAAGAAGAAATCAAATATTTGAAGCAAATATAATGGAATTAGACATTCCTGTCAGTTATGATGATGCCATTAAAAGTCAAGAGTCTAAATTATGGCTAGAGGCTATAAATGAAGAATTGGAAGCTCACCATAATAACAACACCTGGACATTTGTTGATAGAGAGAACCAGAGGACTATCACATCAAAGTGGGTTTTCAATATAAAAAGGAACCAAGATGGTGAACCAGAACGGTACAAAGCTAGACTCTGCGCCCGTGGCTTTACACAGATCCAAGGCATAGATTACAGTGAAATTTTTGCACCCACTACAAGATATGAGTCAATAAGAATATTGCTTTCTATTGCTGCTGAATATAATTGGAAAATAAGACAATTTGATGTGAAAACAGCTTTTCTATATGGAGAGTTAGAAGAAGATTTGTTCATGGAAGTACCAGATGGTGTAAAAGCACCTAATAATAAAATATGCAAGTTAAACAAATCACTCTATGGCTTGAAACAAGCATCTCGCTGTTGGAATAGCAAGTTTACAGATTTTATGGTAAAATTTGGTTTTGTGCAGTCGCAAGCTGACAATTGTATATTTGTGGGTAATTTCAACGATATCAAGGCCTGGCTTATATTGTATGTTGACGATGCATTGGTTATGTCTGAATCCAATGTCGTTTTAGATCATATATTAAATTATTTAAAAAAGGGTTTTGATATAAAAGAAATGAATCTAAATAAATTTGTTGGATTGGAAATTTTGAAAAATGATCATTGTATCTGTATTAGTCAAAAACAATATATAGAACAAATTATTAATAAATTTAATATGCATACAGCACACCCATGTAACACACCTGTTGATGTAAATGTTCAAATATGCAAAGAATCTGATAATAATCAAATTAATTATCCCTACAGGGAAGCCATAGGGTCCTTATTGTTTTTATGTACTGCAACCAGGCCAGATATTTCGTATGCTGTTAATTTGTTAAGTAGATATGTAAACAACCCTAGTTCAATTCACATTGCACAACTCAAGCGAATAATTAGATATCTTATTAAAACAAAGAATTTATGTATAAAGTACCAAGGTCATGAAAACTTAATAGGATATTCAGACTCAGATTTTGCTGGGGATATTGACACAAGAAAGTCAACTACAGGTTATATTTTCATGTTAAATGGAGGGCCAATATCTTGGGCTAGTCAGAAACAATCTTGTGTCGCCTTATCAACAACTGAGGCTGAATTCATGGCTGCTTGTGAAGCTGCCAAGAATATTTTGTGGTTAAAAAATTTTTTTAAAGAGATTAATATCAGTCAAGATTGTACAACTTTGTGTATGGATAATCAAAGTGCAATAAAGTTAATTAATAATCCAGTGTATCATAAAAAGACAAAGCACATTGATGTTAAGTTTAATTTTATTAGAGAAAAAGTCAAACAGAAATTTATTAATATACAGTATGTACCAAGTTCTGATCAGCTGGCTGATATTTTTACTAAAGCTCTCCCTACTCTCAAATTTGAACACATCAGAGATGCGATAATGTCTAACATGTAGAATTGTATTTTTTTTTATTGTATTACATGTTGGAAACATATTTTTTATGTAATATAAATTTTAGTGGGAGTATTGGGATAAAAATTTATATTCTTTATCTGTGCGATTTCCTCTCTGTGTCATGGCGTCACGTTAGAATGTGTTTTTTGGATTTTCTTTTTCAATAAATAGTGTTCAAATCATAAAGAATTCTTGTTTATTCGTTTAACCCGAAGTACTACTACGTATAGAGAAGCTATACCAAGTAAAAATGTGTCGCAAAAACGACGACAAGATTGTGATGTTTTCTTTGAAAATTTAAATTTTGAAATATGATTTTTACTACGAGTTGATGACCGGGTCATCAATTCATGGAGCACAAAATTTGTTTGTGCTGTCAGTTCCATACGCTAGTATTACTATTTACAAAGAAAAACGGACTCTACCAATTAGTTATCTTTACAATATTTTGGCTTATTCCTTTTTAATTGTTTTTTATCTACTGGTAAAACAGAACTCATTTAGTTGAAACATTGTAAAAGCTATTTTTAACAAGTGCGAAGTTCATGTTCCTATTTTTAAAAATAAGTAGGTAACAAAATAGTCTTATTTATTGGTGGTTAAATTTATTCAGATAAAAATATGGTAAATATAAATTAAACAACGACTTCTCATAATTGCATTTAATTATATATTGATACACTAATTAACATTATACAAGATAAAAATCAGTGCGTAATCATAAAATAAATCAATAACCTTAAAATTAGCACTCCTTAGAACCATGCATCACACAATCTTCTTCAAATAAAATGTCCGCAATTAAATTAATTAAAAAAAAACTACAAAGGCATGCCATAAACAATCGTACAACCAAAAAGGTTTGTTCACGCCTCGTAAACACATAAACGGTCATACAAATCGGCAACAGATAATAAATGTCACTGGCACACAAATAGTTGAGGTAAAAAAGATTTGAAATACGAACGACTTGACTACTGGCTGATGAGATTTGAGATGGCGTTCTTTTTGTAGATACAAAAATATGCTCAGTCCATGGTATAGAAACAGAAGATTATTATTTATAATACTTATTGCTAATTAACAGTCTTTGTGATATTATGACTAAATAATGTAGTGCCTTTTATTAAAATTATAATAATTTGTTTGTGGTGAGTTAGAGCTGACTTTAGTAGGTACCTAGTTACTGCGTAAATAATAATTTCAATTATTTATCGGTAAACATACTGACTTACAGTCGCCCAAAGCGTCAATATGCTAGTCACACAGTAAAAACAAACATTACAATATAGATATTAAATAAAACAAATAAGATACATCAGAATTACAATACCATAAGTCCCCAAAATTAAATATAATGTCAGAAGAAATACACATTAGAGTCAGTCAGAATCATTAAAAGTAATCAAATTATTATTTCATAAATATTATATAATAAAGTTAACTGTGAGAAATACTTGTTTTTTTTATTAATATTAATTAAAGCAACTAAATAATAACATCAAGTTATCTTTGATGAGCTATTTGAATATTTAGTGTAGTAAGTAATTGTAAGAAAAGTATGTAAAATGATAATTACTTGATAGATACTGGTCAAATCTTAACACTTTTTAATTATTTTTGTAGCACTTTTGTTCTGGCGTTTTCTTAAAATAATATAATTTAATAAAAATAAAATAATTTAGTAGTTGTTTGGCCAGTCAAAATTTTAATTATGGGAAAGAATACGCATTTCTAATAAAATGAATATTTATTCATTTTACAAGTCCAAGTAATAGTTTAGATGCCTACGTACAATTAAAAAGGTTAAACCAAACACACCGATAATAATTTGACCGAACCGAATAAAATCACCATAAAGAGATAAACATTTATTTAGCGCCATGCGCCAATCTTAAGGGCCTTATTAGTTTCGCAGAGCCCTATTCACGCGGCCCCTTTGCCTTCTCCATTTCATTTTAACAAATAAAAATATAACAGTGGCCAAATTCGGTACTAGTTTTTTCATTATACAATCACGAAGACACTAGCGACATCGGCGCTTGTTTGTGAAATTTGTTAAATTCGCATTGTCCATCATTTTTTATTGCCAACATGACAGACGGAACGGGCGACCCTTTGCAATTTTTTTTTCTTCAATAATAGACTATTCAGGTATTGTCTATGGTATTGTTACGGGGGGTCTTTCGCCATTTTTTTTCATCTATTGTCAGGTGTAGCATGTGCTTATTACAAAAGGGTTCACGGTCTATTTTGAAGAGATTATTGATATTTAAAGTTAGTTTAGACAGTGTTGCATTGTAGTCTAACTAATGAATATAAATTGAACACTTGTGGGGATGTTTCTGTTTATTTTTATGAAATTAAAAGTCACGTTTCATCACTTTATGATTTATTATTTGACTCCTACTCTGAGAGTTGATTGGAAATCAAATCTAAGAAAGAATGACTAATGATGAAAGGATTTTTTATTTTATATAAACGATACGATACTTAAGCCCCCGATTTGTTAAGTTACGTAAACTTTTATTGAAGCGACACTGCAAAAAAATGAAAAAGATTTAAAGTTGTTCTTAAAGTAAAATCTCATTTTCCACAAAAGCTCCGTCAGTGGTTCAAAATAAATTGATTGTCTTACACAGTCAAATAGACAAAAAATATTTCGATGGTCAGTAGCACCGTAAAACAAAGCGTTTCATGTTCTCAAACTCACGTTAACCAAATAAAGCTGCCTGAACAAAGATTAAAGGAAATTAACCAATGTTCCGGCCCATGTTTTATATTAGTCCGACAAATAAAGTCCACAGTTAACAGCATTAGCCGCAATCATTTGATGAAATCTCCGAATACTGTATTCCAAGTAGAAAAATAAATAATAACAAAAAAAACAATAAACAAATAAAATGGCCACTCCACAACCCTATTAGCGCTTCTAGGAACAATTCCAATTTTAAATTTGAATTTTCGAAAAGAGAACCGCGCGCGCTTTTATTGCGCAATAAAAGCGGCTTGAAGAGTTTAAATTACTGATTATTATGTTATGGTACAGTTTTCCTTTTTTTTAGAAAGGAGAAAAAAGTTTCTTATACCATCATGGGGTTTAATTGTCTGTGGAGTATGAACTTGGCGCCATGCGTTTTAATTTTCGAAAGAAAGTAATAGAAGTCTATAAAAGTTGGGATACCTACCCACCGAGCTTTATTTAAAAAAACGAACATTATTTGCAATTTTCTTTCAAACCGAACATAACAAAATAAGCCAATTTAAAGTAGATTTTTATTTGTGTGTGTTGGCACTATACAAACTTAATAATTACAAATTGCACTTGTGAAAAGCAACTCGGATAGTGTACCCCGGATAGCGTAAGACACGGGGTTCGATTCCTCGTCTGTCACAAAGTCACGGTTGCTTTTTACAAGTGCAATTTGTATTATTAAAATAAGCCAAGTACAGTGCGACAAGGATCTTCTGGCAAACGGTGACAGTCGGAACTAACAGTGTAACAGTTGCCAGAGGCCCTATATTTAAATCACTCCCGTCAATATTACGAGTGATTTTCGTTAGAAAACGAGTTATTTTCGTTGACTTTTAATTCATCTTCGAACGAAAATCACTCGCCATCTTGAAGCGAATGATTCAAAAATAGAGCTCCAGATCGAGTGTAGCGAAATCTCCCCAATCTTACAAGAGATTTTCCGATTTTCCCTTTTGTTTTAATTTCGTACGTGTTCTGTGTAAACTATTAATATGATTGTTTTTAAATACCGTAGAGCTCTAATTATCAAAGGTTTTTATTGTTAATACAATTATTTGCTATAAAATCGGTGGAACATAGGTACGTGATATTATGCCTCTTACGTCCTATGGTAGAAAATGCCTTCAATGACATTTCCATACAAGAAATTTGGATCAAGGGAGATTTTCTTACTCTGACTACCTTATTGAATGCTAGCGCTCCCCTGTCAATGTCATCTATTGGCCAGAAGATCCTTGTCGCACTGTAAGTCGTAGGTTGTGCAAACAGTCCCAAAAACTTATATTTGTATGATCTTTCATTTTACAATTTATTGGATCTAAAAATGTTAACTCCTTGGGTTATATACTTAACAACTTTTTATTTTAAACGAAAATAACAAATATTTCTGAATTTTAACTCTCCGGGTATGAAACCTGCTCCAATGCCAAAGAATTTAACAAGAAACTTTTGAAAAACGTGTCATTAATTTCTCAAAATTCCTTTTCTGCTTGACAAACCATAAATATTATGTATTGACAAAGTTTCTTTTAGTTTTTATGGGTACCATGTGAGCAGGAGCTCTATTTTTGAATCACTCGCGTCAAGATGGCGTGTGATATTCAATGTTTAAAGTCGAATTTTGGAATGAAAACCAGTTGTAATCTACATAAACAGGATTTGAAAAATCATTGCTCAATTTTGTGAGTACTCACGTCTAGATTTTGAGTGATTTCCGTTGTTTTTTTTATGCGTTTTCGAACGTAAATCACACGCCACATCCAAGCGAGTGATTCAAAAATAGGGGCCCAGATTACCGGCGCCTATGGGGTTAAGTATTAACATTCTTACTATTTTCAGAATGTAGGTATTCGCATTTTTAAATTATACAATATCTTTATTAACCTTTTAAGTCCAACAGCTTAGTTTAAAAGGGATCAATGAGTTGAGTGACAATAAGTTAAAGGTTAATTTATGAAATTGTGATAGATAATATTTGTTTCGTATTATAAGTTTTATGAATTGTAAATTTATTATTTTAAATGTCATCAAAATAACAAAATACTCTAATTTAGTAGTAAAATCAATTTTAGTGTGCTGTTTTTACAGTTCCCATTAGGTTTTCCTCAAGGTACTTGAAAGGAAGGAAAAAGGACTAAAAACATTTGCGCAGAATATCGTAATTTTTTATGATTAACACGTTCCGGGACACTATTCCAGACACAATGGATGTTTTATTGTTTTCACGCCTGTAGGCGTTCACTGTCCCGGAACGTGTTAAGGCTTAATTGAAAAGACTAGATACTAAAGAACAGTGTAAAAAAGATACTTATACAAACTACTTATTAAAATAACTGTAAAAGTACATGTACTTTTTACACGCAAGTTATCTTCTCCTTTTTGTATATTTTTCCAGCATTAGTAAATTACAACTTAAAGCTTGACAAAAAAATTAAAGCAAGAGAGCACTATAATATCATTTTGTAAAATGAAACTTATCTTGAGCAGTAAATGAAAAGGCCAGTAATCAAAAATGCACCTAGAATCAGCCTGGGCTTGCTGTTTTAAAATTATTTGGGTCCTATCCTAACTATCAGATAGTACAAATGGCAGACTTAGGGCATTATTTATTTAAAAACTTTATTGCACAGATCATAATGTACAAAAGTGGACAATGCTGAAAGCATTTTCTGCCGGTCAACCACTTAGCAAGATAAATATCGGTATAAATATTAAAGGTACGTATTTTTTTATGTTAGTATAGAAAATTCTGTCATTAACATTAACTAATTTCATCCCTATTCGTACATACAAAGCTAACGACCCTTTTCCCCTTCCTAAATAATAAGCTTGTGTCATTTTGTTATGAATTGACATGTGACAACAAATTAACCCATGACGCCCGGACAAACTTCACTATTACACATGAACGCTGTAGCTACTTAAATATTTATATCACTTCTATTCTGTTCTACAAATATATCTTAGGTAGGTATTTCACTATCTTAATAATTTTAAGGATAGATTTGTTACTCACATAATTTAGTTTAAGTACTTTTTTATCACCTTAAATAATAAAATAGATTAAAAAATCTAACTGAGTGGTATTTTTTACAATACTTTTTAAAAAGGTAGTATATTACGCCTTTGCTCGTAGATTAAAAATTTACAAAAAATTATAAGCTTGATGCATGTCTTTCAAAGACAATTTCAAGTATATTGCCTAAAACAAAAACAAAGATGCGAATTCAGATATACAGGTAGCATACCCACTAAATTGTCCAAAAAAGTCTCTACACAACTTACAATAAAACTCTACATAAAGTCGACATACACCTGACATTGGACATTCATACCCAACAATGACAGAGTTCGTCGGCCGTCACATAAAACCACCACACAAAAATCAAAGACACCGTCACTAAAAATTAAAAAAAAAGCACAAAAAAAACTCGAGCCTACGGCTTGAGACTCGATTGATAGCTTCAACCCGTCTCTCTGCACGTACTAAGTCTGTTGGGCGTGGTTACTATAACAGGTTACCAAGGAAAGAGGACCGCCAAAAAATAGCTATAAAAAATATAATGGGCTAGCTGGCGCCGACAATCGATCTATGGTGCCAACCCGCTTCGGCTGCACGTACGAACCGAAAAAATCGCACCACAACATTTAACCAATGAAGCCCTGATCCCGCCCCAGAATCGCCCCACCTACATTCAAGCCACGCCTGCGCAGCGACACTAGCGCCACGACTCCCATACAAGTGGCGCGAATCGGAACTAATTAGAGCGAGAGCGCGATACATTGGGCCGTTCGTTTCTCGGACAATTTCATCCAACCGGTCATTAAGTGTTTAAATTCAACGAGAGCTGGTTGTGTCGGGTTTCTCTGCAGTGGGGACGTTATTAAAATATCCACAAACATTAAGATAATTGGGCTGATTTTTGTGCTTGTGTGCGTCAGTGCGTTTTTTTCACCCGGCCAGTCGCATGAACGTTTTTTCCGAACTGATGACTGTTATCATTTGAGTTTTGTGCTGTGATCGTGTGTTGAACGATTTGACTCGAAAATGACATCTGTGACGTGAGTTGCGAAGTGAAAATCGGGAAAATCGAAAATCAGTTGGAAAATGCGCCCCACGTGCTTAATAATTGTTCAATCGTATTGCACGGGCTAATTGATCGGCAATTATATTCCTGTCCCACTCTAACTAATTGCCGACAGTAATAATTTTGATTGCACCTACTCTAGTTACAATATAATTGATCCATTTTCGAATCAAACGAATTGATTGTGTCGATTGATCGAATAATTCAATTGCAAATATCAAACTGATAGTTTTTTGAGTGAAAGACAATTTGAGTGTAAAACTAAGTGTCGTGACGATTTGTGTGAAATAAAAATTTATTGTGGAAAGTGATATGCTGTGGTCTTACGTTTGATTTCCGTTGAACCGTGAGTACTTTTTTACTTTTTTATACATACTTAACAAAAGAATCCACTTAAAAAACCAGATGCAGGTACACAGAATTTATAAAGAGCCCGGAATTTATACAAAAATTTAAAAGTATATTATAAGAATACAATAAAGCAGTCTGTAGGGTTGCTGTCTTTTTCTCGAATGTTAAAAAAAACATAATTAAATTATAACAAAAAAATCTTAATTGATGAAACTAAAGTTTTAATTTAGAGGTATTTATCATTAATTATTATGCTATATGTATATTCTCTACAGTTATTCAATAAAAACTTTCAAATAAAACGAAAATTCATTTGGAGAACGGCGAGCACATTTACTTAAATATGAATGCTTTGAGTAGACCAAACTCATGCATGACTTACGCAGGTTTTCATTAATTGCACAGAATATTATATCTTATGACAAAATCTGTTAAAAGCGATGGTTAAAATACTAATACGAAAAATTTTGGCCTAATAAGAAACTTATAAGATTCGACTCATTGCAGTCATTTTATTATTATTATTTTCACGAAAATAGTAGATCTTTTTTTTACATATAAAAGCATAAAATATTAGGTGTTAAAAAATTGCCTATTTTAGTACATTTCACAAAATAGAGGTAGCTACACTCAATACCAATATTTTTTAATTTATTTCTTATGATTTGCTAAAATTAAACCTACTACACAGAAACATACATTGTAAATGCTCATATTTTTATTAAAAAATATACGTTATATTGTAAAAAAAAGTACTACACGACACTGAATTTGAGGTCATACACTAAACAAAAACGTTACCTCAAACCAATTGAAATAAATATAAGTATAATTCACATTAGTTTACCAACCATTTCATTCAACACTAAAATACAGCGTTAAAACTGTTTGCAAAAAAAAAACGTTTACGCAAAAACGTTTTGACGCTTTGGGCATCAAAAGGTTAAACTCTAAATTAGTGTTTCAACAAATTACACTAACATAACCAGTGTGTATGCGCTAAAGAAAGCATACTAGCATATTAAAAAGTATCATAGACCATTGATGATCTATACTTAATATTATAAAGCTGAAGAGTTTGTTTGTTTGTTTGAACGCTCTAATCTCCGAAACTACTGGTTCGAATTGAATAATTCTTTTTGTGTTAGAAAATCCAGTTATCGAGGAAGGCTATAGGCTATATTACATCACGCTACGACCAATAGGAGCAAAGATATAGTGGTAAATGTGTAAAAAACGGGAGAAAGAAGTCACTTTTCCACGCGGACGAAGTCGCTGGCAAAAGCTAGTACATAATAAGTTATAGTACTATGATATCTCTCTTCATCATCAAATTTAGGAGGTTAGTGGATTTATTTCCGAAATTCTAAATTAAAGAAGGTAGTGTGTTGGTTTCCCTCTTGCCTTCTACACCGCAGTTTAAGAAACGAGGGTTTCCCGCCTCTTAACACGTTCCGGGACACTACTCCAGACACAATAGATGTTTTATTGTTTTCACGCCTGTAGGCGGGCACTGTCCCGGAACGTGTTAATGTCCAGTCAAAAGCCTTTCCTGATATACTTTTTTTTAATTCGCCTCTATAAAAAGTAGGTTGGAACATTATTATAAGGCTGGCCAGCATTTAAACTGCTAGTTCAACGTTACGTTCATAAAAGTGTCTCATTTTCATGGGCAGTTAAAAAGCGGGCCTGCTTTTGAATCTGATTCTCTTCAATAGCAGGCGGTATGCTGTAACGATTGAAATTTAATACACCTGAAGCACAGAAAATATAATAGTTCTGCCTGAAGATAAGTAGGTACACCTCTAACAACTGCAAAATAAATTAGTAGCTACACGTAGAAAGAGCCAAAACGTTTTCTTGTGTAGGTTATAAAACTCTATTATCTGAGGTGACTAGTTGACACGAATCATGACTTGAAACGAGCATTTACGCATTTAAAATATCAGATAACAGGAATGAGGTCTGGAGCTCTATTTTTGAATCACTCGCGTCAAGATGGCGTGTGATATTCATTGATTTTAAAGTCCAATTTTGTAATGAAAACCAGTTTTAACTTACACAGGAAGGATTTGAAAAATCATTGCTCAATTTTGTGAGTACTTAAGTCTATATCCTGTGTGGTTTTCATTAATTTTTCATTCGTTTTCGAACGAATATCACACGCCATATCCAAGCGAGTGATTCAAAAATAGGGCCCCTGAACTGTAGGCTAAGCGGTGTCACAGGATGATAGTAAACAGCCACCAGATATGGTGGTTACCTGCGAATATGTTGAATAAGCAGCCCCCGACCAAACATTGGCAGGATTACCAGAATGTAGTGGGGAATGTAGTGTCTAAGGCTTCTCTATGAAAAGCTACAATATCCAGTGACGATCCTGAGCCATGGCGAGTAAGCCCCGCCATCAAATAAGCGTTCCCCTGGTGTTGGGTAGCAGCAACATCAGTACTGGTAGAAGGCTGAAGATATAGTATATCAGGATAGGCTATTGAGTGGGTATGAAGAGGCGGGAAACCCCTTCAAAATTTGTGTTTAAAAACCAACGTCGTCATTTTTATTTTATAGGATTTTCCAAAGTTAACTCTAAAACTAAATCCTGGGTTACCCCAGTGCTGATTTTAAATAAAGACAAATATACTTCCATACCTATTGAAATTTTGAATTACTCAGCATTTGAATCATGACTCAGTACCAAGAATCACAATCATTATGGACAACAAACATAAATTATCTTAGCAAATTGGCAGCATCCTGTATTTTTACCGCACAATACTGTTTTCCTTCTCTTTTCATAATTATATGGTAGAAAAGGATGACCTCTCAACCACAGATAAGGTTAAGAAAATTGCTTGGTGCGTGTAAAAATAGGCAAACATATTTTCTATGTATGTACATAAATATTAATAAAATTGTTACTATTATTATCCTACTAGTACCTACTAACATTACCACCATAGATTTTACGATATTTTTTATCTTTATATTGTTTTCAAACTTATATGATGCATTTTTTTTAAATATTAAGATTTTGGCCATTATGGGGTTTGGCAGACGCACGTCGCACAGACGCAAATTAAAAAATCTGAGTAGTGTTGCTGACGCAAATCTATGGCGCCTTTAATTTTGTAAACCAATAGATAGACATTCGTCAATTAAAAATATTTGATCGACATACATAACAGCCAATCATCATTAAATATAAAGAAATAAAAACTTAAATAGCTGACGCAACTCAATCGTATAGAGTTTTGGGCTGCGCGATTTGAAGATCATAAACGTTTTTTTATTATAGCAATTAATGTGAAAAAACTGAGTTTCCACAAAAGAGTAAAGTTCGTATACAAATCGATTTTAATTTATTATTAATATTCTGTAAGGGTCAAGTCACACTACACGAAATCAAGAAAACACACACCACACCAACTTTTTTTTGTGATAATGTTCATCTACTTTTGCTATAAAAATCAAAGCGATGTTACTTACATTCTGTGCATCTAACAAAGCAACATTTTTATTTTGGTAGAAATATAAATGAATCTCTGGTTTTCATACTGAAATTTCAACTTTGAAGGATGACCCTTGATTGCTAAGTGCTAGCTAAGTAAAGCGTGGAGCCAATAACCTCCCTTTTAGAAGTCGGTTAAAAAGTATACTTTTAGACTAATCTAGCTTTCTTCTGTTCATATACTGCCGAGGTTCAAACCTTGCATCTTAAAATAACCTCACATTAGCTAAAGAGTTCATTGTATTGCGTTTCAAACGCCAGAGTGTGGCTCTACCTTTAAAGGCTATACTGTGGCGTCTATTTTAATATTTTATGTGGGAACGGTGTTTACCATGCATTTCAGTGTGCATGTTTATGTTTTATAGCCAGTTTTACTGGTTAGACATAAAGCCTGCATGAATATGATATAGGCCTTGAATAAAAAATAAAAATATTAAAAAAAAAACCGAATCTACAGCTTCTATGTTTAAGAATTTCTTAAGGTACACATATCACACATTCTTAAGGTACACATGTACCCATATCTAAGGTTCAGTTGCATTAAATCAGTTTAACTACGAGTTAGACAAAAGTTAAAAAGTGTTATTTCCCAATCATAAATTTTCTATATTGTCTCGAGCCTGTGCTGTGGTGCCACCGTTGTTTCTGATTCCCATAACACAAGTGCAATAGCTACTTACTTTGGGATCAGAACAATGTAGGTATGTGATTGCTGACCATTTTTATTGTTTCAAAATTTATTAGTCCCCTAGCCGATTTCGACTACGGTGGCCAGTCACAATGACTAACCGACTGCGCGGGACACAAGTGTGAGCGCAAACACAGGTGCACTCTCTATTTCTTTCACTCTCCTGGCCCGATGGGACAGCAATCTGACACGACCGAAGAGAGATCAGGCGCAGGACCAACGGCTTTACGTGCTTTTACAGGGGGCATACCCCGCCAACTTCCAAACTCCGGGCTTCCCTATAAAAAATGAAATATAAAATATGTACCTGGGTTTTTCTGTTCAGAAATTCTCCAAAATTTATTAGCATCAGTGTAGAAAGACGCCTCTTATTAAGCTTTTGCATTTTCCTAAGGTTTGCTATGAGCAAAGTCAATTAAGCCTGTTCTTTTGATTGATTTTTCTTCAAGACCAAGCCTCAAATTTTAGTCCTTACTTGACATCACATTTATAATAGCAGATGCTTTATAGTTGACAACTAGAAGATTACTTCAAGCCATAAATAAAATTGATGGATCAATATTCAAGGTGCAGATATAAATCGATAGAATCTTGAATGAAATACTTTGTCGGACAGTGAATTATCTTTATTAAAACCTAGCGGTCCCAGCGAACTTCGTTTCGCCCCAGCCCCGTCGCGCCCCGGCTCCGTTTAATGGTTAATTATTTTATTCGGGTCAAAGGCAAATCTAACAAAGCAAAGATCATGAAAATCGGTCCACCCGTTATCGAGTTATAAGTGGTGTCTAACACAATTTTTTTATATGTATAGAGGGACATAGAAAAAAGAAGATAATATAAATTGCACTTGTAAAAAGACAACTGTGTCAGACAAGGAATCGAACCCTGTGTCTTGCGCTATCCGGGCGCATGCCTACACCACTCGGCCACCGGCACATTGGCAAGCCTGTACAATTTTGCTTTCTTTAATGCGTAGGCTGCGTCACCTCATCAATGTTGATTGCTCTCTCAACATTCGAAGGAAATATTTTTACAAATATTTAACAAACAGTTAAGATAAAAGCAGCCAATCCGTTACACTATTATATATATATTTTTACCATACAATCATATATTTGTGAACGAGTTTAGTTTTATTTTCATGCCCAAAAAAGTGCAAAGATCTAAAATTAAGTCGCAGAAACTATTTCTGATAGCATTCCAACGTATATCCTAACACTATTGTAAAAGTAATAAGTATCAGTTAACAGGAATTATCTAAATAATAACATAGACAAAGTAACTGTCGACTAAAACAGCCATTATGGATCGAATAGTTAATAATCCAGCCAAATCGAGTCGCAGGTTAATGATTCATAACCCCTTGGTTGTAGGAATTATTTATGACAGTAGCCGAAGTAAAATCTATACCGAGTTTCGGACTTTGTAACTTGGTAGGTTAAAATAAGGCTGCATATTTTTGATGGCACTACCAGTTTATTTATAACTTCACTATCTACTATCAGGCAAAGGACGACTTTTTGAAAAGAGGCATTGACAATAGTGACTGAGTTTCTTGCGCAGCTTCTTCTCAGCACTAGCCTTCAATAGTCCCGAAGCTGTGGTCGGGTCTATGTTGGGACGTGTATAAGTGCCCCCAGTGGGTCTATATGCAAAAATAAACGACTTTTATGACTTTTATGACGTGCTGAACATAGACCACCCCCACGGTTTTTCACATCGACCGGTCACATGCGGTCTGCATCCAGTGTGATTCTGCGATCTTTACATTGTCGTTTGTCCATCTTCTCGGTGGACGTCTTATGCTGTAAGTCTTTGGTCAAAGGGTCTCCAATCTAGAACTTTTCTGCCCCAAAGGCCATCAGTTCTTCGCACTGTGTGCCCTGCCCATTGCCACTTGAGCTTGCTGATTCTCACTTCTGCTTAATTTCAAATAAATAATGCCTAAATCAAATGAGCGGCGGTGGTGTTGGGTAGCAGCAACATCAGTACTGGCAGAAGGCTGAAGATATAGTATATCAGGAAAGGCTTTTGACTGTTTATTAAGAGGCCCCCAGTTTTAAAACTGCGGTGTGGAAGGCAAGGGAAACCACCACACTATCTTCCCTCATTTGGAGTTTTTATGGAAAAAACTCCACCGACAGGATCTTTGCTCTTAGAGAATGCTTAATTTCTAAAATTTATTGAATGGTTTTTATTGATTAACAGCAGATAGAACTTTTCTATGTTAGATTACAACAAGTAAGTTCTTTGAACTAGAAAACGCTTCCTTTCATTTTGAAACATAAATACTACATAAGTCCTACCATAGAGAAAAATAACAAAAGTGTCAACAAGGTTTTATCGTGGGCTAGTTTCACCATCGACAAAAAAGCACTAACCAATGAGTAATTTAAATATGGAACGTCATTTCGGCCGAAGTTTTGAATAGATAACGCTAACCAGAACTTATTAGAATGTTGTGAAACAGGCCGTAGGTAAGTCTGACATTTATACGGACGAAGTAGTTTTAAAGTAAAATTATTCCCTCTCCACGTTTGAAGCTTTCAAACCTCATTGTATATCCATGTATATAGACGCTTAAATCCTATGTAACTGACATTAAATTTCAAAATGGTTCCGTTCCGTTGCATACAAAACACATTAGATTTGAATACAAGTTTGGCCGCGGCCAATTTGAGTGTGTATCTACGCCTACGCACTTCAGACGTTGATGTGTAGATATTTTCACATTTGGCGGTGAATTGTTGAGATTTATTGTTCAAAGTTTATACAGAGTTCAACAATATAGCTCAAACTAGTTACCAAAAGAAATAATAAGTACCTACTCTTTCTTATATTATATTTTTTATTTAGTATGGGTTTGCTCTTGACTTTAGAGTAAGCCAAGTGCGACGGAGTCAAAGATGGAACGAGCTCGCCCAGAAAAAGCTTTATAACTAGCTTTGAATAGATTCGGGTTCTCTTAACGATTTCGATGATGGTGGCATATCACGTCTGAACCGAGATCAGTCAAATATGTGGATATATTATAGTACTTCAGAAGTTCACTCCGATAGTCCGATGAGGCGGTTACTAAATAAATATTTTACAAAGAAAATTATTTCACTTGCGGAAAAGTCAACCTAACATTTACCTAACAGTCACCGCTTTTGGTTTCTTTAACAATACGGTCTCATATTCACCTAATTGATGAATTATCAAAGGATCTGTCATACCAAGTAAAAGTGAAATAAAATTAAGACATGCATTATAATAACAAATAAACATAAACCTTATTCAAAAACGAAACCTTTTCCTTGTGGCAAGGAGGCTATAATGCTGGCTGCGTTGCCGCGTTGGATACCTATGCTTATCCTTTGAGCTAGGAACCAGCTAGCTCAAAGGCCTTACTTACTCCATCAGACTTTACTTATACCAAAGAATGTCTTTTTCTATACGTGAACCTTGTAACGACATAAATTGCCCAAGAACTAAACTAAAATATATTACGGCCTCTTTCACAATGTCTGAATAAGTTCCCATTAGCTTTATCAGTCCACTACTTTATACGAAATGACGTTCCATGTTTGAATTATTCAATGGTTAGTGTTAATTCATCGATGTTCGAATAGAGCTTGCTTCATCGTCGTCTCTGTCTATGCCACTGGTCTAGCCTGAAGACAAGAGCGATCCCGTTTCAAATAAAAAAAAGAAAAAAGACAGAGATGTTCGCTAATGGTGGCCCCTCTCAAGAGTGATAGGCCAGAAACGCAGGAGATATTATATTGCCCAGGCACAATACACAAGTGTACTCTCTGTTCCTTCACTCTCATTAATTCGGTGAGACATGGCCGATAAGATATCAGGCGCAGGACCAACGGCCTAACGTGCTTTCCGAGGCAATATTTACCTACTTCCTGACTCCGAGCTGTTTCCGAGTCTTTTTAAGACAAAAAAAGCAGAAACCAATTTTGGGCCTCTTGGGTAGTGACCAGCAAACTAACCTATACACCGACGAGGTAGTAATAAAAGTAAAGGCCCTTAGTATCAAATACTTGACTACTGAATACCATCAATAGGTGTACTCAACGAAAGAAGACGTGAGTGGTCTGATAATAATCGTGTCGTCCATTTTGAATGGCGTCAACATTGTCCGATTGTGTGTGATACCACTTGTACTTGTCTTAGAAATAAGTTACGATTTGAAGTATTATTTGGGTTGGAATATGGGCTGAAACAAGAACTTATGGACTATAACTGTCGCTAATACAATGAGAGATATGTCACATTGAAAAGGTCTTTTGTAATTTTTTTAATGTTTAATTAGTCTGACTCTACATTTTATTCTATGAACCTACTTATATCACAAGGTCCAAGTAAGTTCCGGATATTGCTTATCTGCCAGATAATTCAAACGAATTAACGATCTTTATTTGAGGGAAGTGTTTTGTAACATTGTCAAACAGGCCCCGAGTTTGTACCGGGATCATTTTGATACGTGTCTGATGATTTTTAAGAAGATAATTCAAAGTATTTACACCAGATTCAGTTACCTACTTGAAAATGTGATGAATCTACTAATTAAGTTCATATTGTCCTTAGGTATATCATTTAAAACATGAATTTATAGGCCATTCAAACATGAATACATTATTTCTCTGCTTTTTACTATCAGTTTTCATAGCTATGCAAAAAGTATTATCAAGCCGCCATCATTATAACTCCTATTATTAGATTATAACAAAGACATCAATCGGCTATATTACGATGCTACAAAGAACAATTAGACTCCGACCAATACGGTGCTACTTGCCTTATACGGATAATACGACAAAATGGAGGAGCTGCTTTCGGCCCCGTTTGACACATGATTAACGACGTACAAACCGCCAAATGTCATAACTCCCGCCATTTTCATTTTCTTTTGTGAGTTGACAACTTTTTTTTTTCTCGATGGCCAGCGGAAAGTTGAGTGCAACCTGTTTGTAGAAAAAATGTTTGTAGCTGGCAGGTTGCATTGAAAAATTCCTGTGACTAAGTTTTTTGCTGTGCAATTTGTTTTTAAAACTGGTTGAAATAGGGGCCACTGGGTGCACGTGAGATGTCAAATATATTTTTATTGGTAGTCGTTTGTATGATGGATGTGTCCTCATACCCCTATAATGCTAGATTATTGGGTTAGAACTGTTTACTGTCTATAGGTAAATATTTTTTTTATTAGCAAGTGCTATTATGCAATACAACCAACAATAAAAATTCGTTAAGACAATGCAAAGAAAACAACCGCGTTACAGGCAACGTATAGTCCAACAAAAAACTACACTACAAATAAGTAAAAAAAAAATAGTAGAGACTAGCTAGATTAAGCTGAATTAGTAGGCACTTATCAGATTAATATTATAAGCGAAGATCAAATATACACCATCTTGTCGGTGGACGTCCTACGCTGCGTCTTTGGTCAAAGGGTCTTAATCTAGAACATTTCAGCCCCAACGGCCATCAGTTCTTCGCGCTATATACCCTGCCCATTTAAATTACTTAGTTTCAATGTCATTTATTTTGTCTCATAATTCTTTGACTTGAGCACCTGAATAAACTATATTTTCAGGCAATATTCAGCCTGACTAATATTTTCAATCACACATAGGTAGAGTGAACCAAACAATTCTCTTAGCTTTACAGTATTTAAGAAATGTCTAACAATGCTCGCTACGCCATCTGTCAAAATGACTTTCATTGCATTTTTCGGATTCCTAACAAAATATTTAAGCCGACTATACTAGCGTGCCCACAGCTAGATTCGCGTGAGATACGCACACCCACAGATAGACAGACAAAAACAAGTTTCTCCATAGTAATTATGAAAATAATTGCATCATACTTTGACATTCTTGGGTTCGACTGAAAGTTTCAAGTGAATCAATGATTTCGAAATTTGAAAATAAAATAATCACAATAAAGTTTATCTTCTCTGGCCGTAGCTGTAAATATACACGGACCAAAATAGTAAATAGAACTGCTCATTTTGTAAATATGACGTTGAATTTTTTTAAAGATTTAGTCTAACTTAAGAAAGTTGATGAAAATAACCTTCTAGATATCCTTTTTAGATATTATCCATCAAGTTTAGGTCTGGATGTATTTTCAACCAGATAACATTGTCCTAGGTAGATAAATTCAACTGTTTGAGATAGGGAATCGGATCCTGTGTTCTCTGGGCAATTACCCAGATGCTGACAGCCCATTTGTAATTTTATTGCCATTTTTCAATCTTCATCGGCAGCAGGACGGACGTCTGATCTCCCCATGACGTTTCTCAGCGGCCCGCATCCAGTGTGATCCTGCGATCTTTACAAGATCGTCCGTCTATTTTGCTGGTACTTATACGCTACCTCTTGAATCAAAAAGCGTAATTTAACTTTAACTTTTCGCTAACACCTAAGATGTTTCCGTTTGTATTAAAATTACTAGTATGTCTAACTACCAGTATTTTTAGCTACATGGTCTTGGCATTTTTGTAAACATCTCCTTTCGTGGATGTAATGAAAGATTAGAATTTACAGACCACAGATATACAAACCGAAATGAATCATCCGATCCTCTTCAGAAAAAAATCCCAAAAAACGTTTGTAAAATGAGATTTAAGACACACATACTCTTTTTACAGCTTACATTCCTTTAGTGCGTGCTACACGAAAATATAAAAAGTCACTAATTACCAATACATAGGTAATCGATCCATAAACTCCGATCAGAGACAAATTAGTCTATAGTCTATGCTATAGTTTGCCGTACATGTCAATTGAATGCGATGGAACAGAGCTAAATGGTATTTTTATACGACAAAGGTGACATACGATTTGTAATGGACATATTTAAGGACAATTTCGATGTCGAGTACAATTTTAATTGTTTTTCGATCTAGTTTTCTTAATGGCATTCTTCGAATTAACATATTTTGATCGTGGTATTCAAACATGGGAGAGTTCATTGTTTTTGTAATTCTAGCATGTTTTTTTTTTCTTGAGTGTAGTTGTAATTTGTGACATTAATGTAATCGACAGTTCTCTTTGGTCTTAAGACATTAATTTGTTCTGTTAATCAGTCAGGTATCAAACGAATGCCGAGAGTCGCATAACAATGGAATTTTTATTGTGTCTCGTTTACACATACTTGACGAGTTAAAGAAGTTGGGAAGGGAACAAACAGACGACTCTACTAACTCTACATACTCCATTTTATTTTTTATGTTGATTGGCCATTACTGTTAATTTTAATCTTGTTCGTTTTTCACAGAGAATCGGACCTGTTATTTTCCTTATTGTTAAAATTAAAAGATAATTTTAACTTAAGCATTATTATTCATCACAATTTAGGAAATTCTGGATCTAGATTCCAATGTTCTCACGATTCGATCGTTTTTTTTATAAATAAACTAAATTTTTAGATCTTGAAACACTTTTTTGCGGCCAGTGTCACATCCAAAATCTTCTTGCTTTCTAAAATCCCTAACTGCATCATATTATGCATATGATTTAGATATATTATGCTTTATTAACATTGTTTTATACTTACCTTTGATAATCATTTACCAACGAATTGCATTGACTTTAGCAGTATATTAGCTTGAAATTCATACATAGTACGATCGCGTGCGAACTTTTGTTTATTTGCACTGTTGACGTACATGTGTCAATATAATCACGTTATTCTATTAGATTGAAAATGGCGCGAAATGTTCTGCAAATATGGCGGACTATTTGCGAAAGGTTGAAACTATTGGTATTGAAAATTGATCTATTCTTTCATTGTTTTAGATATGTACGCGTTATTATAGTTCACTCATACTTATAGTGACTTTAGAGAACAGTAGAGAATGATTTTGGAATTAGTACCGCCATAATATGTACTCTGCCTTTTCTGGAACTTAGAACTGACTATCTAATCTCTTGTCACATGAATTGAAGCCAATTGGCATTAACGCATACAAACGGTTTCATTATTCGTTATTCAAATTTTCAAAACATACGTCACAATCTTGTCATCTAGTTGCGACTCATCAGTTACTGAATGGTAAGCTGAAAATAAGGTTGAAAAATCATAAAAAATTGTGTAGGTCCTTTTGCCAGTAGATCGTTTTCAATGATTGCACCTACAAGTAGACGTAATATTAAAGGATTCCACAGATAATCTAGGATTGTGCACGTAAGCCGCGTATTTCTTTGTTTCTTGCTAGCTATCGCACAATCTATTGTACCATAGAGCATAGAGTTGTACCGTTCGCCAAGCGCATTGAGTCCAAGGCTATGCTATGACGCGCCGGTGAATAGTTTTTTGCTTGTTGCTAGATATCTCTGGTTGGTTTTCAATCGGGAAATGTAAGTTTTGACTCACTTTATTCGAAGAGAGCGGCCATCAATAAAATCGTAAAAATTCAATACTTTGCATTATCTATACTAATATTATAAAGCTGAAGAGTTTGTTTGTTTGTTTGTTTGAACGCGCTAATCTCCGAAACTACTGGTTCGAATTGAATAATTCTTTTTGTGTTGGATAGTCCAGTTATCGAGGAAGGCTATAGGCTATATACTATCACGCTACAACCAATAGGAGCAAAGATATAGTGGTAAATGTGTAAAAAACGGGAGAAAGAAGTCACTATTCCACGCGGACGAAGTCGCGGGCAAAAGCTAGTTTTACAAATAAAATATTATGTGACAAAATCTTCTTAACCGTCATGCTTAGCCATAAACGGGCTAATTTAAGTTTTACATCTTTAACAGGTTTTTGTTCGAAACCTGACATTTTACGAATTTAAACCACGGTATTTTTTCGCTTTATATTGATATTGTGATCTATAAGTTTTAAAAGTGACACGTGGAGTAATTTGAGAGAGGCCTTTGCCCAGCAGTGGGACAGTATAGGCTAGGAAAAAAAAAGTTTTAAAAGGTTTCATTAGTGGCCGTCATTTCGTAAAAAAAAATTAAACTAAGTGTGCCACGCCCCATAGTAAAAAATTCAAAGCCCTACAACAGTTTTCAGCGCTGTTTTAAAAAAATCAATTATAGCTAGCTATCGTACAAAATAAGAAATAGTACCTAGGTATTATTTATTTTAAGCATAGGTAAGATGATTGATAATGAAGCTTATATGAACTCTGGTGACATGACGACTAAAATTAATAAAGAAACAACAATCTCACAATAATTTGAAGGTTAAGAGGTTATCTTTCGTTGAATTCCTTTAAAAATACTTATCCGTTATATTAAACCTTCAAATTCGTTCCGTTACTATCATATCCACAAGTTCCGCATTAAGTTTCATAATCTAAGAAAATACAAAACTCGAAATACAACTCCAATGAAATTGACAAGAGTGGGTTCCTTGTTTCTAGTTTGAAATTCCGTAGTTTTTTTGATAGTATAGCAAAACCCTTTTGGTTTCAAAAATACACTTGGTTGTTATTGTACATGTGTGCAAGCTTTTGCCAGAATTTAATAATTAATCAAATATTTATTTTTGATAATATTTGTCACATCCCCGCACCCCGCACCCCGCCATCGCGGATGGTACTATTTATACGGGAGAGTAGCCTTTTTTTTCTCCTCCCTGTGATTTTGTTACTAAAATCATAGATCAGTGCAATCAGTATCGAAACGCGGAACTCTAAAAACCAGCCACATATAGCGGTAACCATAAAAATTCGTAAAAGAACTGCGTATCGAATCCAATATTTTCGATCGTAAAAAACATCTAGCACGCGAGCGCGGTCTAAGTTTTATTATCTTTACTAATTGATCGTTTTTTTTTTCGTTGGCCAGTCTTGCAACTTTGTGCGCCCATAGACAATGTTTTGTGGTTGGAAGTATGTGGGGTTTTGGGTCGGATTTCATCAAATAATAATAGGTGAGAATGAAATTAAGACAAATGAAGTTGAAAAAGAAAACTTATGCTATGTATAGGCTTATCCTCTCTAGGTACCATTTCCTTAACATTCATTGATACATATTATGTTTTTTAAGGTTACTTTTGAAAGGTACGCGGTATATTTGACATTTTGTACATAAATAAAGCATTCAAGCCAAAAATATTACTATTATGCGAATGTTTATCAGTAAAAGACATTATACTTTTTTTATACTTACGCATTTTCTCAGTTTTCATTCACCTAGGTTTTAAATTGCCCTATTTTTTTGTTTTGCTTTCTTAATAATTAATTACTATGGCATCCCAAAGTGAGTCTTGGCTTCCAACACCAGAACACATCATGCATCTTAGATTTTATTTCATTTTAGCACCTGCAAATTCTTCAGTACCTAGAACATACACGGACCAATTTCTAGTGGTGCATATTAATCAAGTAAAAATTCTGTTATTCTTTATTAAAACTGACTGGTGAATGATAAAGGCGCAAAAAAGCGTCGGTATCAATAAAATTTGCATTGAATCTCGAATGCGCTTGACGCATACACTTGCGTGTTATTTTTTATTTACCGCCATTGTTTTTTTAATTCAATGTGAAAGATCACGTGATTTGTTGGTTACGATAGTACCCAGCGCAAAGAACTCATGGCCTTTGGGGCAGAAAAGTTCTAGATTGGAGACCCTTCGATCGAAGACGCAGCGTAGGACGTCCACCGGCAAGATCACACTGGATGCAGACCCCTTACAGCCGGTCGCTGTAGAAAGCTTTGGAAGAGGCCATTTTTCAGCAGTGGACGTCCTTCAACTGATAATGATGATGATGATAAAATACGCACATAGGTATATATAAAATCGGCAGGTGATAATAAAACACTGTTATAATCAGACTACGTACAAAAAACCCAATTACTTCACTTATAAATAAAATGGCTGTTGTTGTCATACAATATTGTTTTTTTAGTAGAGACCTACATTAGTATGCTATTTTTAAAATTATTGAAAGGTAAAACACGACATACAATTATATTGCGTCAGTTGAAATCCATCTTTTAATAATGTTTAATTTCATTCACTAACAAATTCCATACGATTTTAAAATAAAATTTTAATAAAAAATGGATCAAAATTATTCCTACTAATATTACAGCTCTGAAAAAGTAATTTTAATAAGCGCTCTACAAAAGCAGTTGGTATTTCAACTAGAAATGAAATTATAGTGCTGGGTTTCTTTTTGCATTTCTGATGAAGAACTTTTTTAATGGCAAAGGAATAGCAAAAAGTAAGCTGCCTGTAACTAACAACGAACTAGGTAAACTCTACCTAAGTATAGATAAAAAAATGCGTGAGGAATATAGATACTACTAGGATAGTTTCTAGAAAATAAATTGCTTCCTACTAACATATCAAAATAATACAAAAACAAATAATTTTTTAAAGTGTGTTTTCCAACAAAATTTTGCCAACAATAAACGTAAAACAATCGCATTTGGCGTGACTATTTGCTTAAAAACATTTCACAAAAATAATCGTTCTGTCAACCTGGCGAAATGACACGTACCAAAACCGAAACAAACTCATCCAATTTTACACCACTAATCACCGCTTAATCTCTATGGTCCTTATCTACGTGTCAAACACCCTTAACAGATCCATAGACAAGAAAAAAAAACTAATCGGGACCACAGAAATGGTTCATTTACGGTCCCATTTCTCACAGACTCATAACATTTGGGCATTAAAACAAATGACTGGAAAAAAACTCCTTTTCGGCAAGTTCCTTTGTGTTAATTACTACAAAGTTTTTGTCCCTTTCATTCTTGTTAATTTAGTGTTTTATCTCGCTCACGCAGGCGCCGAGGTCGGGTCAGAACGCTTTGTTAGCTTTTTTATTTATTTTCATCGTTGATTACACTCTTTCTTAATAATAATGTTTAGAACACACTAATTGGTGTAAATTTTTATTGAAAATTATCATCTGTTGGCATGATGTGTTGTTTTTAGCATTTAACAGTTGTACACACCGATGTTAATTGAAAAACTTTATTTAATTAATTGAAAATAATGTTAAAATGGGCAAAAAACAAACAAGTATATTTTTACATTATTCAAAAGATGATTTCTTCAAGTGTATGAAACCGATCTTGCATATGTGAATATTTGCTTAACATGCTAAGTAGATATGCTCAAATGAATATTGAATAATTTTAAAGAAACATGTATATTTTTTTGTGATTTCTTATGGTTGGTGAAAATTTCAGAATTCGGCACATTTTTTTGCTACTGCTTGTGCTTTTTTAAAGCCTCGTGGATATATAGGCCGCCGCCGGCCGAGTGAACAAAGGAATGACAAAAGAATCCATATCATTTAAAGGGGTATTAAGACGTTTCGCACCACAAAAATTTCTGACAGCGGTGCGAATAGCCCAAGTGCTGTTTCAGAATGGGGTCATTCGCACCACCAGTAATTTAGCGGTGTCCAACGTATCCTTTGAATCGACTCATTTCATAGACCACTGCGGTGCGAATAACCCCATTCTGAAACAACACATGGGGAATTCACCCCGCCGCTTAAAAACAAAAGTGCGAACTATGAAATGCCCCAATACTGATTTGTGGTATGGTACTTAACTTTATTTCAATCTTCAAACTACAGAAATGCACTTTACTTCGTAATTTCGTTTCTACTCAAGTCTGGACTCAAACCGTGACCAGCGGACCGTGATGCCCTTCTTTAATGAATACTTATTACTATTTTATGGGGTTCCAATATTTATAGGACCCCTATGGTTCCCATGGCTCGTCTCAGATCAGTGGGTATACATGCCATGGTTTGATAACTTTTATGCAAAAGGATTTAGAAGTACCTTTGAGAAATGATAAGCTTTGATTGAATGATTGAATGAATGATGGTACGATAATTCTTTGGACTTATTGACGCCTCGAGAAATAAGTTCTAACCAACGAATAGTTCAAATATGGAACGTTATTTCGTATGAAGTGGACAGATAAGGTTAATGGGAACTTAATCATACATTGTGGTAGGTACAGGCTGTTTAAGCAAAGAAGATAATAATATAAAAGTACCGCATAAAAGCTTGAATAAGCCAAAATGGTGGTATTGAAGGCTAGAATCTGTATGATGACACGTAGGTAATTAAATATGAAGTAACTCTGTATCGGCAACAATTTTAATTATGATTTGTACTACGAGTTGATGACCGCGTCATCAATTCATGGAGCACAAAATTTGTTTGTGATGTCAGTTATATTCGCTTGTAATAGTAGTTCAATAAAATGTCACCATCGCTCCGTTACGAGTAAAGTATCTTATTGTAATTGAGTCTATTTTATTTGTTACACATCCAAATCTAAAGCACTAGCGCGCCATATATTATCTCTAACGTCGCCACAAATCATCGCATTGGCGAACTGTCAACATTGCAGCTGTCAGATTTCACATTTTCCAAGATGGCCGCCGCGATCTTAAGATTTATGAAAAACACGACTCTTCGACAACGGCCAATCATCATAATCATGTTACTGACAGGTACAAGACTGTATTTGCATAACATTATTCGTGACATTAGGCGTTTTGCATAGTATTAACTCCATTGCAAGTTTTCTGCGATTTTGGCGTCGATTTTTTGCTGCGATCATATTATGGATATAGTCATTATTTTTACATATTCCCAAGGGTAACTATTCTTTGCCGATGCATTGTTTTGTGTTTATGTATTGGCAAAAATATCGATAGTTTCATTAGACCAGCTTTAATCCTAAGTAGCAATCGTTACTTAGAGATTTCAGTGAGTTGTCATTACTACGTATAGAGAAGCTATGCAAAAAATTAGGTCTCAACCACAGAATATATAATAGTACTACATACAGAACGGCCACTCACCTCCCCTCCCTAGTCTGACTTACTTCACTATCGCGCCGGAATTAGGGATATCATTAGGGGGTCGCCTAGCGGGCATGGCACGCGCATGTTTGCGACGTTAACGGAAGAACAAAGTTTTGTGTACGAGAGATGCCTACGTACTGTGCAGTGTACGGGTGTCTTTCATCCTCGAGAAATTACTCCGATACAAGCTTTTTTCGTTTCCCAAAAGATGAGAGAAAGTAAGTAACTTCATACAAAATATGCTACCTTAACTAACCTATTTTAACTATTCAGTTACAATGAACAACTTTAAAAACGTTAGGTAAAGGTAACATTCCTTAGAATTATGTGTAGTTAAGAAATTATAATTGTAATATTTATGTGATCAGTGAAATTAGGTGTTTCTATGGTAGATACTATCTTTTTATTTCTCCACGATACCACGTGAATATGACAATACGAAAATGATTGCTTGTTGCGATGTATACTAAATTAAAGTAAATTACGTTGTTTAGGTATATGTTTAATTAAGTGAAAAGAGCTATGACCGGTGTAACAGACTTTGTCAACCCTTATAGCACGCACACAAACGCAGCGTCTGTGCAACACGCCGTCTGTCAATGTATGGTCAAAATGAAAAGTTTCTTCCGAGTGTCCGGGGTGTGTCTCAACTTTAAATAAATAAATATAAATATGCGCCAGACAACACACCAATTGTCTGGTTTCGTTGTAAGGAATTATCTTCCTTGTGTTACGAAGTACCAGACAACGATTATGACGGGGGCGTCTCCCATAAATACCTAAATACATAACACATCTATGACTTAGGTACAAATGTTCGTGCTCATCTCACAAACATTTGCCCCTTGCGGGATTATAACTAATTAACCAATTATTATTATAACTCGCGACGACCGGCATAATAGTCAGCAGGAGTGCTAACCAATACACCAAAGGCGTCGTCAAAAATTACAAGGTTCTGACGTACCTCTATACCTTGAAATTTGCATTTCGAATATAAAACCACTTGTGTGAGTTGATGACAAGTGGTGTCAATATAAGGAGCACGAAATTAGTTCATGGTGTCCAGTGTAGCTAATAGGTAGGTAGTAATAGGCAGTAGTTCAATGCTGCCAAAGAACCTAACCAACATTAGGCCTACCCATGAGTCTTCCTTACGGATAAACCCGAATCATATCGCAAAACTTAACTGATCTAAATCAGTTTAGTTTAAAAGGACCGTGTGGGAACACCACAATGAGTAACGAATGTCACAGCAATGTCAACTACCCTGTATCTTGATCAGAATCAACCGCTCAATTGACCATGTCGGCTAAATTGTTTAAAGAGTCGGTTCCACCGATGTTCGTTAAAGTTAACGTTAAGTTTTAAACTCTCACTGACGTGTTTATCAATATTCTTTTGTCAATCTTTTGTTAACGCGACCGCAGGCGGCCTATTGATACCTGAGCGATTAATATTGGTTGATAATTTGGTGTACTAATATACTTAATTTACTATTTTAAACTTGTCAATGACAATATAGATGATATCTGCATAAAAATTTCGTTTTACATGCGCCCGGATAGCGTAAGACACAGGGTTCTATTCCTAGTCTGACTCAGTTAATTTTATTAGTGCATTTAATAAAACGTGAAAGTCACAGATTTCGTAATAGCTAAACATTCGGCTTATAGTGAAACTTGCTCTATTTATTAATTTGTAGGGGATACATGAATACAGGCAATTGCACTTTTCAGTGCGTGAAAGTCTAAATCATTTCAAATCAAATCAAATCTTTTATTTGTGATAATCATAATCATACCTATGTCATCGCCATTATCATTATCAGCCAAAAAACGTCCACTGCTGAACATAAATCTCTTCCATGGAAGACCTTTATATCTCTATTTATCAGCATTTAAAGAATATGCGTTATTCTGACCAGTTTAAAATGTCTTAAGACGACATAAGCATGAACAGTTTTCAGCAAAATGAAGTCAAATAAACAAACCAACAGTTAAAGTTAACTTAAAAGTATCTTGATGTAACTCACTCAAAGAAAACCCACACCGCCTGCCCTCTTATGACCCCGTGTGACTCTGTAGTTTTTTTCGAAACGCACGAATGGCCAGTGCATTGATATGCCTAATAAAATTAACAACTCTATTAGTTGCGTAATGATTAGAAATGTAGTGTTGGTACTTCTGGAAAGTTTTTTTTTTTAATTTTTAAGGCAAAGGAATCGAGTTTTGATGACTCAAGATCCGGTTCTTTGTTTTCCTTGTTGACGTAAAAGTTAATGATTTTTACTTGGCTCGTTGATACTTTGATGTGTTTTTAGTTCATTGATGTGAAAACTTTATGCAGAAAATATTTAAGGTAAAAATATCTTATATTTATTTACTTTTACCCATCCCAACTAACGTTTTATTTTTTTATATACTGGACACCAATCTGAAGATTGGTCTGATCCCAAAGTAAATAATTAATAGCAAAAAGCAGGTTGTATTGTTCATTTACTGAATAAACTTTAATCATCCATGAAACTGTTAAAATCTGATACTAAAATATAAAAATGTAAAGTAAGCCTGTAAGTATTCCACAGCTGGGCAAAGGCTTTACCTCAAATATGAGGTAGTATGAGCCATACTCCACCACGCGGGCTCAGTGCGGATTGGTGGAGGGTTATTTGCAAGGCAAGCAACCAACCTTGCTGACAGATTTTATCAACCCGCCCGTAGGGCCTCTGACTTGGCTTAACGACTAATATCAACCGATATTAGCCGGGGCCAACTGCTTAACGTGCCTTCCGAAGCACGGAGATGCACGTGATATACGTCACTCAAATGGTCGGAATGGTCACCCATCCAAAAACGACCACGCCGTAACTTCGGTATCACTACCAAAGCGCTGCCACCACTGCGCTACGAGCACCTCGATAGTACTAAAATACAAACAAATATATTTTTTGTTGATTGCCATCCCGTTTCAAATCATATAAAATCATAAATATAGAAGTTGATCATACGTACTGATGAGGTTATAAATAAAATAGAGGTTATAAATCCTAAATCATATAAAATGCAATCAGAGATGTCTATACTAATGTTATTTATAGCATATTATGTATCAATCGAAACAGGTCAGGGGATAATACCAATGCAATAAGTGTCAAAATGCAGTCATGCGATTGAAATGTCACTGTACGGGTCGTAAGGTTGAAAAAATATTGTCAGTAATCTAGATTTGGAAGCTATGGGTTGGTTTTGTTTGTTTACTGTTCTAATTAAGCAATAGCTCATAATCTACTGCTCTTTTGTTCTTTTGATAAAAAAAAATGTTGCGTAAACAGACGGGTAGATGGCGCTAACGTCACGCAATGACGTATACTAAGAGACCAAGAATTTCGCGCGGTCGGACCGACAGCACGGTAGCTCAATTGGAAGAGCAGTTGGCCCGGTAAGCCAGAAAGATGCTGGTTCGAATCCCGCCCGTGCGCAATTTTTGGTTTCTTATTTCATCTTTAAGAATATAAATATGACACTGTGAGTGTTTAAAAACATTCTAAACCATAAAAAAACAAGTCACAAAAAAATCGATTTCAATAGTTTTGGAACGCTGGAAAGATTCATTGCGATGATTTAGAAATAGCGGATTTTTTTTAACAATTTAATTATAAAAGGTAGTTACTGGTATGATATGTTTTTCCTTATGTTATTTTTTTCCTGACATTTACCAATATGCTGCTTCAAAAGTAGCAAACATACTATGTTTATACGTTACATTTATAATCAAATGAAAAACTTATTTTAAAACACAGCATGCAACCAAGATCTGTTTCACCATTGTCAAATAAGCACACAAATAACACTATAACACAATAAATAATAAATATCCTTGGACATTTCACACGGCGCCATCTGGTCCCAAACTAAGCAAAGCTTGTACTATGGTAACCAGACAACGGTTATAAACATACTTAAATACTTTTTTTTTTGTAAATACATACATCCTATTATACATAGAATCCAAACATCTGGTAGATCAAGCTAACCAGCACCTATCAAGACATTGTGAAACAGCCCCAATGTAATAATCTCAGATTTCTAAACAGGAGTAAAATGATTTCGTCTTACAGATCACTTGTAGAACTGTTCCAATTTCTATAACTAGTATTCACTTGTGTATAAAATTGAAAAATTACTTAATCTACTTTCATTTGTTCCAGGCTTTAGAAGCGGCGAGCCACAGGAGTAGCCCCAAGACCTCAAAATTACCCGAATTCAATCCCCCAGCGCCAAACCCTCCACGCTGAGTTTTACAGATCCTTTCGGGCCTCCCCAGTCCAGCGACGGGGGGGGCCCATCGACCCCACAACCCGCCATGACCTCACAGGACATAGACCACCAACACCACCACTTAGGGGGGTCGCAGACACCCCACGATATCTCAAACTCAGCGAACTCCACACCAACAAACGTATCCTCGAAATCCGCCTTCATAGAACTACAGCAGCACGGTTATGGTCCTTTCAAAGGGGGGTATCAGCACCCCCACCATTTTGGCAGTCCTGGGGGGCAACAGAACCCCCATGAGGCCTCTGGGTTTCCAAGCCCGAGGTCGTTAGGGTACCCGTTTCCTCCTATGCATCAAAATACCTACGGGTACCATTTAGGTTCCTACGCTCCACAGTGTGCTAGTCCGCCTAAAGATGGTAAGTGTTATTTTTTTATATGGTTATTAGTAGAAAAAATGCTGAGACAGCATGCCACTTAAAAACGAAGCACCATTGAACTACTATTACGAGTATAAGCGTAACTGACACCACGAACAAAATTCGTGTCGTGCGCCATGAATTAACGGTTTCAAATTCGAAATTCAAATTTCAATTCTTTTCTTGGCATAACTTCTAAACGTAATAATAACAACTGACTGATAGCCACATTCATTCAAGGGAACTTGTTAAAAAAATAACTTAGAAGTAAACAATAAGAATTATGGAGATAACTGGGCACATAGATAAAGTTATTAGAAAAAAACATAGCGTATATTAAATGACTGTAATAAAACAACAGCCGTCGTTCCATTTTCGAAATAAAATAAATAGTCCGTCCGGAACACACGTACGTAACAATTTATGTCCAATTTGCTTACGATGACACAACTTTTTTCTTTTTCCATTTTTCTAACACCAAATTACTATGAAGGTGTTATGATCGTACGTTATTACGGATTATGGAACCATCTCATTATGGAGGCGTGAAACTAGTTACGAACTACGTGGTGGAAAAAAAAAGAAAAACTATCTTTTTAAATTTTACTTTGTCTATGGTTTAGCAGGACTTTTTTGGCGTTTACACTGAACTAGTTTATTAATAATTCGACACTAGCACTATTGCTTTAGTAATATCGCTTTGTTAAAGATGGAATTAATAAAGTTCATTCATATAAATAAACATGCGTGCGTTTGTAAATGAAGAAACCAAAATTTTCTAACATAAATTAACTAAATCGGTCATAAATATCGGTATCTATACCTACTCTTGCTAGTCTTAAAGTAACAAGAAAGCGAATTTGCGCTGAATACGTTTCTTTTTCTAGCAAAAAACTAAAACGTTAGATTGGTCTACTTACAGCATTTCATAAAATTGGTCAAGCAAGAAATCTTTCCGGCTTTAATTATGTAACTAATCGTCTTAATTAGTTTGTTTGTTTTGCTTACGAATCTTTTATGTATGAAAATGTTAAACTAAGTAAAATGTTGGCTATATAAATTCATTTAGAAAAAAATATTAAACCGCTATAATACTCGTCATCTATACATATAATCTTAAATATAATTGTGTATGACTGGCGCGTATATCTATCCCAATTATCAAGCTGAAGATTTATTTGTTTGCACGCGCTAATATCAAGAACTAGTGGATTGATTTAAAAAAATATTTTTATGTTGGATAGCTTATTTATCGGGGAAGGCTTTAGGCTATAAAACATCACGCTGCGACAGGAGGGGAGGGAACAAACTCAAAACGCGCGGACGTAATGTAATTTAAACGATGACTCAGTTCGCGTCAATACAAACTTCAGTGGTTTTTGAATGCGACGTGAATTTTATATTAAATATTTTTGTAAATGTTTTTGGGTAGGTAAATAAATTAAAAAAAAGTTATTAAATAAAGTAATAATTCAGTCGCACGGTGTAAATGCACCTTTAATGGACGTCAAAACAATGTCCTCAGCTATCGTTCCACGTTAAATATTAATCGTTGTCTCTTCGTACCACAATCTAGCTAGTCTGTGAATTTTTTAACGCGCCAACCCTCGTTTGTGACATTAAACTTTCATGTCCACGTGAAACGGAACGTTCGAATTTCGAATTCGGAAAATTCAGTGGATATGTTGTCAAAAGGAATATGAAACCTAATTTATGCCGCGCAATTTTTTTGACGTTTCGTTATCTTGCTTTTTATTATAAGTTAAATTAAAAAAAAATAGAATATTGGACTGGAAAGTGTTTTAAAACAGACAAGAGCTTAATTAAAAAAAGGTAACAGTTATGGAACTAAATATTAATTTTAAATTGTGTTATCCTTATACGATAATGATAATTTTAGATTTTGAATATCTATTATTGGATGCAGACCACTCGCAACCTATCGCCTTGAAAAAATATGGAGGATGTTCAGCAGTAGACGTCTTACTTACGGCTGACAATGATGATGATGATGGATATAATGTCTAAAAAAAAATTTATTTACTGCTTTATTTAATTTCCTACGATATTACATGACCAAAAAGGTATTTATAGCGACTGTAACCAAACACTGGTATTAGTTAATCCACCAAAAACCTAAAGAATCACAATTCCTTGCACACGCAACACTAAAAAAAATCTTTTTACGCGCCAAAAAGTGTTCGTGCAAAGGAAACTGGACGTTAAAATAAACGATTTCCGACATCGGTTTTCCTCGACTGACGGTTGGGCTACAAGGTCGAGTTTCCAATGAGAGGTTTTCCAAATGTCTTGATTTCTCAACTTTCGATGAGTGAGGTCATGCTATTATCACCTTTAGTATCTCAAGATTATGGTTCAATTTCGTATATATTTTTTGAAGGACGGGTCAAGCCATTATCACGCTTAGTTCGGATTCAGATTTGAAAATGGAAGGTCATTGTTCAATTTCAGAGATTTTTGGATTTTGTTTTTGTAAATACCAGTAGTCCGAAAGGCAGACCCAGAAAACGATGGCGAGATGATCTGGATTCTGGATCAGTGAGCAGA
The DNA here is from genome assembly GCA_963584085.1 of Pyrausta aurata. NCBI lineage: Eukaryota > Metazoa > Arthropoda > Insecta > Lepidoptera > Crambidae > Pyrausta > Pyrausta aurata. The sequence continues at coordinate 3,171,387 of OY757279.1, forward strand.
GCTAGATGAGCTGGCCAGTCTTCGCAGAAGAGGGGAGAGAAGTTGGGGGAGGCTTTTCACAGCAGTGGGACAGTAACAGCTTACTAAAAAAAACAGTAATACTGTCTCGTAAAAAATAATATTTATTTTAGTATGACTTTTAAAACAGCAAATTCCAATTCCATTTCATTATATTAAAAAATAGCTGAATTTTTACTTTGATGACAATAAATTTTTCAAAGTTATGTGATATTACGCATACGAAAAAGTGTCTTTGTATTTATTTTACCAAAAACTCAAGTAGATGTATTCATCTCTCAAAAAATATCTAACTATTAATTTATCAATTTTTTATGCATTTCTTTTGGTAGGCATGCAAAAGAATGTAACTATGATAAGATAGCCTTGTTAAAATTGCTCAAAAGTCTTCTTAGTTCAGAGTAGTACTACTATATTATATTCTGTGGGTCAGATCAACTGTTTAGATAACTCATGTTATGCTGACTATTGAAATTCTAAACGAATTGTCTCTGAACTACAATCTCATTATACAATTAATTTGATTACTTATTTACAAACGTTTGTCATTGGTCAAGCACCCTAGTTAGTCTACAAAGATTTATCACTTCATATCGTATTACAAAGAACTTTGCTGAACCAATATCAACTTTATTACTGGGCACTAAGGTTCATAAAAATTTTAAAAAGTCCAGTATAATTTGATCCGTCGTTAGTAAGAGTTGATAGCCCGAGAGGGGTCAAGATGATTTGGAATAACCGAAGTAACTATACAATAAGAATTTTGCTCTACTAACATCGACTCTGTTACTACGACTTTAAGGCTCACAAATAATGGGCATTTGTCTGAAAACAAACCAATTTGAAATGACCTTACGAGTGGTACTAATAGTATGAAGAAAAGGGTCAACACATTTTGGACGTTTCAGATGAAAATTTATTGACATTGGCGTCCAACATTTGAACCAATTTAAAGACGTATAATTCTTAGTTTAAATTAATTATAACGTTATATTAATTGTTTGAATTAGTTGCTCGTATGGAGTAACTTAATTTTCGTTGATGATGATTTTTTAATGTTTTGTCTGTTTGTAGCACGTTATTTTTAATGGTTGTTGTATCTATCTCATTTTATTTCATAGCAACACCTTGGATTTTTGATTGAGTAATTGTTGAATGCATTACTGAAGAATTATCATATATTTTCATTTATGAAAACTTTATACAAAAAGTAAATCTGGCTTACTTTATGAGAATGAATTTTATCGATTCAAATTAAAAAGTCATAAAGTCAGTACTTTATTAAAAATCTAAAATACCTAGCCAAAACATACAGAAGTCACTTCTAGGATTCATAATAGGAAGGTACTAGTTACTAATATTATTTAAAGACTCGTAATTTCACAAATAATGTTGTAAAGGTGCACTTAGTACTAAAGCCGTTCATTGTCAGTCAAACGCAGTGAGAGAGCAATGTACCCATGAAAAATTAAAAAAATAAAAATAAATTTACTACATCTAATCTTGGTCATTTCGATCTAGGGGTACAACTTACCACTGAGCTATTAAGATTATAAATAATTAAACTCAACTTGAATCAACACTCGCTCTTCCCAATAAAAGGTTTCCTTACTCAATGGGTCTCTCTAGACATTTCTGATCATAAGATCTGACCTTAACTCAAATCATCTTCAACTTTTGACCCTACGACCTACGCAATAAGACCGAGATTCGTGTGACAAGCCTATTTTTTCTCACCTTGGCGATTCGTACACGCAAAGGTTTTTTTTATTTAGTGACCTACTAAGTGCTGTACTGGTGATTATGACATCTGATACTTAAGTTTGACAACTATATTTTATCAGTATTAACCAGTGAGTTGTTATTACTACAAACAACTGTCTCGGTGGCGCAGCGGTGAGAGGGTCGCATTCCGCGCCAGAGGTCCCAGGTTCGATTCCCGGGTCGGGCCTAAAATATGAACCTGGATTTTTCTGTTTAGAAATTCTCAGGGTAGCTCGGGGTTTGGAAGTTGGCGGTGTTTCACTACCGGGTCTCGGAAAGCACGCAAAGCCGTTGGTCCTGCGCCTGGTCTCTCTCCGGTCGTGTCAGATTGCTGTCCCATCGGGCTAGGAGAGTGAAAGGAAAAGAGAGTGCACCTGGGTTTGCGCACACACTTGTGCACTATAATATGTCCCGCGCAGTCGGTTAGTCGTTGTGACTGGCCACCGAAGTCGAAATCGGCTAGGGGGACTATTATTACTAAATATAGAGAGATTGTGACGTATTCCTTGAAATTGGAATTTCGAATATGAAACCGTTTGTGTGAGTTCGGAGTTCGGCCTCAATTCATGTGGCACGAGATTTTGTTCGTGATGTCAGTTCCATACGCTAGTAATAGTAATTCAATGGTTATTATACCATGGTACGATGCAGGCGGTATGTTTTTTTTTTCAAATAATGAAACGGAGTTTAAAAATAAATAATTTATTATTATTACTAAACTTAGCAGATGTAATGGTTTATTTGCAATTAAGTTACATTCCTACATAAATATTAACTCATTCGCAGTAATAATCACTTAACAAAGGAATACATTACTAATTGCGTTTGACAAACAAAACAGTCATAAAACAGTCGTAAAATTTATAATTTATGTCAAAATTATGTCATTAATGAACGCACTTAATAAAATGTGTGTAAACATGAAATAATGATTAACGCCACCAATTTGTTAAAACCATAAAAATAGTTAGATTGCGTGTTATATTAGTTAGTTTTATCACTAGTGATTTAACGCTGTTTTGTCTACGAAACGCAAATTTCTTTTCATATTCAATTTTCTTGACGCCCATTCAATACTTATTCCGCAAATAAATTTCTGAATAAAAAGTTATTTTGACAAATCTTATCCATCTACAGAGATGTAGATCTGTTTTTATAGACAAACGGACATCAAAATCGGTTCACGGACAATCTTATTTTTCTTTGTGTTGTGATAATCAGTATTTCTTTATTTTTGTCATTTAATACTTCATATCTGCCTCTCACACCCAAGGCATTATGATTTTATTCCTTTGCCTTAATTCAATAAACGAAGCAACTATAAAACTGAACGTTACCGTAAGAATAAAATATGAGTAAAAAGAACGCCGTAAAAAGTTTCGTAAGGTAAAAACGTCTAAACCGAATCTCGTACCGCCCATTTCGTATGGAAAGATGCTCTAACTCAATTTATTTTTATTAAAAAAAATAATTGTGGCCAGTATTTTTTTAAAGTTAAATCTGTAATGTTTGAATTTCTGATTCTGTGAATGACATGTTAAAATCTGCTGAAAATAGATGTATTTAGAATTAATTTTAGTCCTGAAACAAATACATGAGTGTATTAATTTTATTTGAGGTTTAAGAAAACTGGTTTAATTAAGATCACGTTATATGATTTATTAATTATCTTATCAAAATTAAGTAGATAATAACAGGAAAAAAATGATATTTTAAATTGGTGAAAAAGGAAAATATACATAGTTGAGTTGGACACATGGTTCGGGCAACGATGAAAAGTAAATAAAATCTTGGAAAAAATAGTGACCAATTCATACGAGTGGAAAGATTTCACAAAAAAACTATATTATTCAATTGATAATAAGTACTTACAAATTAGCAAAAAGTTTATTACTAAAACTAGATTAGGTCAAAGCGAGCAGTTCAGCCAACCAATCGGATATTTACTTAGATGAGCAAATTAACGATTCATTCGTTTTTACGGACGGCTTAATTAAAATAACTGTAGTCAACCTTATGAAAAGTTAATATGGCTAATCAAGATGAACTATAGCTACTCGTTTGTAATTAGTCATTTGTTTTTAATGGCATTTGATAAAAATAAAAAGTAAATACAAAAAATAACAACTTTTAAAAAGGTACCACTTTTAAAAAGGATTACAGTTTTGATACGTGCTGAGTCTAAAGTCTGAAGATTTATTTGCAAGTCATTTAAGCATTATGTCTACTCTACATGACAGTACACCTTTTTATCTAGCTTGTTCAATATTTTTTTTATCTAAAAAGCACTAGCTTTTTTCGTCTTCGTCACTATCAAGCTATCTAAAAACACTGGCCACAAAAAAACTTTTTTTTTATATCGTGCCTGATAACGGCAGCGTTACGCGTTACGTCGTTAAATCCCGTTGCCCAGGGCAAATCGTGTTAATAATAGTGCACTAGTGATAGACTTTTAATTATAAGTTTCGGCCATTTTTTAACGTTTTCCCTGAAAACAGGGGGCGCCTGGGGGCGACCACGTGTGAGGTACGGTCGTGTGCACAATTTATTGAGCTGCTAAACATCTTTCCTAAGGTATTAACTGCTTTTTACCTTTTCCCGTCATAAATCTAATGAATCAGATTAATAAAATTGTGTTGGTAGATGGTTTCCAAATATAAGGAAGTATTTAAAACTGATTTTTATCCGTAACCGTGAACAAGGCAATACAGTTTGAACGAAATCGCTCGTATTCTATAAGTTAGAGAAAATAAATATTATTGTATCAACAGCTCAATCAATCAATGAGGAAATAAGAAGATAAACCTTGTATAAAAATAATTACATTTACTTCTCTTGATTGCGTGTGGTCGTACAACTTTACGTCAAAATATAATTAGTCAAATATGACAGCTGTCAAAACTACAAGACCACTTCAAGCGACATCTGTTCTGTTAGATTCGTCGATAATCTTATTTATTTTTTGCAATTTAGCACACGTCTATTGGTAATTAAACGTTGGCTGTCATTTTGTAATGCGCAGGTGTTTTAACCGATGCGCGATGGCATCATAACATTTTGATTTGGTAGAAAAGAGAAAAAGAGTAAAATGCCAAGATTACGTATTTTCTCTTGGCCAAAGTTCCGTACGTGTCAACACAAGAACCATTTTAATTGTTTTACATTTGTTTAAATGTTGAACAATACTACAATGTTATTAATGCTCAAAATAGTCACAAAATTGGGCCTTTAATCATTATGAAAAGTAATATTGTTATTCTGTTGATGAAAAATAGGACAGTCAAACTTTAATATACAACATGAGAATAATGATGTTAATAATAAATACATATTTTAAGTATGTAGCAAAATTGGTTTTTGAATTAATACTTGTGGAGCCCTTACAAGCTCCCAAGTCCACCTGTCCATATATTTCAAGTTAATAAGCCTGTTACAACAAATAACATCAGAAATATCCACTAATTAGCCTATGTGTGGTTTTTAATGACTTTCTGGCGAAACTGACAGCTCTTATAATATGTTATAAAGATGTCAAAACGTCTTTGAAGTACCACTGTTGTTAAGAATACAATTAAATGGCACAAATATTTTAGTTCAGAGTGATGATTATTTGTTGAGCAACCTGGAAAATATAAAAAACCGGTTAAGTGCGTGTCGGACCCGCGCACTGAGGATTCCGTGCCACCCTTAACTGAATTCAGGGTCCACTTACTTTCACTTAACGAAAACATCACAATATATTGTGACAGCAAAATTAACTTTGTTTTTCATAGTGTTTGTATGAAAGGCAAAGTTATATTTGCGGTTGATAAAAATGTGCAATATCTCAAAAACTACGCGTTCGATCTCCTTCAAACCAATTTCCGTTGCAAGTTTTTGTTGAGATCTACATCATATATTTTTTTAAAAATTTTCACTTTCTTAGTTCAAAAGTTAGATGGGGGGGGACGGCCATTTTACCACTTTGGAAGCGTCTATATCTCAAACCTTACACTTTTAGAAAAAATGGTTTTAGAAACCTCAACATCATTTTTAAAGACCTATCCATAGACACCCCACACGCATAGGTGTGAGTAAAAAAAAATTTTTAGGTTTTAGTTTCATGTATGGGAGCCCCCCCTTAAATATTATTTTTTCTTACTTTTTGTATCTGAATCGGAAAGCGGTGAACAAGATACACCTACCTACCAAGTTTCAGCTTTGTGATGCTTATAGTTTCAGAATAAAGTGGCTGTGACATACGGACGGACAGACAGACAGACAGACAGACTTGACGAAACTATAAGGGTTCCGTTTTTTGCCATTCGCCTACGGAACCCTAAAAATGCATTTTTTCGGTTACATAAACTTATGTATAATCACAGGTATAATAAGGGTCTAAGAATAGTTATCATTCTGTAGAATAAAACACATTTACTTTTTGTCAGACTTCAAATACCTAAATGAGGTCGGCTTGTAAGTATTTGATATCGTTTGTCTCTTTCATTTCATACACTTTTAAAGTGCTTGTTTTAAAAAGTTACTATTGCTTTTTTTAAATATGTAATATCAGTTGAGTAATAAAATTTAGAATCTGATGTCACAGCGAACTCCATGAACAGCCAAATATATTTTTTTTGTACGAAAAGAGTAGTGTATTTTTAAAATCACTCAAACACATTTTGTATTCAACTGTACTTATGGAGAAGTTAGATCACCCCAGATTAGCCCAAAAGAGGTCCCACCACAGACACACCCCTCACTCTACGAACTTTTTACTCTATGGTCTCTTTTTAGTTGAAAGTGGCTTCGATTCTTGGGACATAGAGGAACAAAGTTACTTAGTAAATGTCTCGTATTTAGAATCGAAAAAGAAATATTTGAGTTGCCAAAAACAAAGCGTCATTATGTACTGCATTTGATAAGTACTCGTAGTAAGCAGTGATTTACTATAAAGAGATAAGTAATCTCTTTATTTATTTCAGGTACACAAACAGTATTAGATACATTTGATGTATGATTTAAATTACTACGTCAAAACAAAAGGATGGACTGTAACCTATGAACAAATAACATTATTTACGTAAAGTTACTTTATTAAAATACCCTACATAACCATAATGGTACATTTTTCTTAAACTTACTACCAGGCTTAAAACCGTACTGAGGTATTAACTGACCAATTTAAAAATTATGTCATGACAGCATTCATTAATGAAGATATACTGGTTTAATTGATCGAGTAACTATAGCCTTAGCTTAAAATCTAGTACTAACTTTTTATAACAGGCTTGATGCTTGCCGCGAAATCCTGTAACGAAAGCTTTTGCTGTTCCAATGATTCTGTCATTTACCTTTAGATGTAAAAAGATTATTATAATATTTAGGAGTGAAAGTAATTAAAATCCTTAATTTGATTCCCATACGACTATTTTGTGGGCGCTGTCATCGTGTTTATTTTTATTTTACCCTAAAATAAAAGGGCCTTTTCGCTTACAATCTTTGGTAGCGCAGACGAGTTTCTATTCTGTCAAAAGCTTTGTTTTTGAAAGCACAACAATATTTTTTATCAGGTATCAGTTGTTTAAAATGATATTTCTGTTTTTCTTATTCTGTTGTTTGAATTTATCAACAGTAAGTCTGTATCATTCATAATCTTTGTATTTTCAACTGTGAAAAACTATATAAAAAACTATGTATCATCATAATCATGACAGAATGAAACCTGAATTTTTCAGTGATGTATCACCAATTAATGTTATTGTTTTTTAAAGTTATTGATTATTTTCATTACATAAATTTGTGTTTGCAAAGATAGTTGTTCAATTTTTTTTTGGCACATCACCGTATTTGCGTCAAATCGCTCTTTAGTCGCATTTTAACCTTCCCGATTTTCAATGAGGCTTAAAGTAGTCGCTGGTCTGCACGGCCCCAGGGTCTAAAAGGCCCATCGTCGAAGGTGAAAAAGGTTTTATTGTTTTTTGAGGCTACAACGAGCTTCGTTTTCGGTAGGCGGCGCGGGGGCGTAACCCCGGCCGGGAAAGATACTCTACTTTGGGATAAATGTATTTTTTAATATATTTTTAAGAAATATATAAAAAAATATGTTTTGTACCATTAGTTGAGTTAACTATCGGTAACGAAACTGGGCTTTAACTAGATTCTCTTTACTTTTTCTGAGAAGTTAAAATAAAAAGTTATCACAGTATCTTATGGTATAAAATTATAAATGACGACTTTTATGCCTTGTTTATTTAAAAATACTATTGTTTCGCAATTATACAAATTTAAATTAATTACGATTACTCAAGTGCAAATTAAATTGACTCAGTGTCTGATATTTTTCAGTTCATTTAATTTAATTAAACAATGCTATAAATTAATTGGTTATGCAAATTGAAATGACTAAGGAATCTGACCTTTCGTATTTTACTACTTTTAGAATATTATGTACTTTATTAGACTTAAACATTTATTTATTTATTTTTAGGCAGATTCTTATTTTTTCTTATTTTTTTCAGACTCTGTTTACTCTGTTTAGTTTTCTTTATAAGACTAGATTGACATTTATCTGTGGTCATGTTCTTGATTTTTTATTAAAAATAAATCGATATCATTTGAAATGATCACAACATCAATAGCAGATTTATTCACATCCAGTAATTAATCAGTTAATGACCAATATCAGGCCGCAATGTCATTTACCATCAGATACGATCGCGACCGAAGTATTTGACTTTCTACATTAAAAAAAAGTATTTAACTAGGTACTTAAGTCAAAAACATCGATGTCCAAAAAAGCCGTCGCTACATCACTAAATAACTCAGCACATCACTAGCGTGGGTGTGTCTACCTCGGGGCCCTGGGCATTGTTTTGTCTGTCTGTCAGACGGACGCCGACATCACGTTAGCTTTTATATACATATACAATTGTCTGTATGTCCGTCCGTTCGTTTGTATGCCGTGCCATGGGAATGGATGATGAGAAATCGTGGTTTTGAGCCGTTTTGTGCAAAGAAAGTAAAAGTTGCAAAAGAAATAGAAAAACAATGAAAATCTTATCTTACAGTCTAAAAGAAAACTAACAAAAAACTAGGTATTTTAGAAATGACAACTTTTAAACGTTGATGCAACAGTCAAAGTAGCCAAAAAGTTCCTAATCCTAATGAGTTTTAATCAACACTTCCACAAAAAAGGTTGCATGTCATAATTGCCAGTTTTGCGAACCAAAACAAATACTCTAACGCCATGCATTCGTTTTGATAAATGAGGCTCATACCGTTACGTTTTGCATATCTAGATTTGCTGCGGAAAGGATGCATAACGTTATTTGCATTTTGTAGTCTATGGAAATAAAAAGGAAAGTGTCAGAAGTGACATACGCGGGAAAATGCGTCACCTATGAAAAGCATACAAAAAAGTTGATCAATCTTAGCCATTAGAACACGGGCTTGTAGCATTTTCAAACTATTTAGATAGCTTTTCCATATAATATTATAGCCTTTGATTTACTTACTTACTAACCATGAACGTTTTTTTAAAAACTCTTAATTTATGATTCATTAGTTAATGTATTTCAGACAGAGATAATACGTGAATCATGATCATGAGCGTGACAGTTTAAACAAAAAAGTAATCGAATCATACACCCCTAAAAAGGTTTTATCTGGCCACTTATAAAAAAACGCCACGAGATAAAATTTCCAAGATTTCAGAATGCGTAAAAACAAACAAGACACGCGTTCGAAATTCAAAAACGGCGCGTACAGATACCTCACATCGCCGCCAAAAGCGGGTGTTGTCGATCCGAAGTTGCGATATAAGACCCCTAATTACACGTTACCACTGACTATTATCAAGTAGCAACTCGCTTTCATATATTTTACAAAATGGATGGAGAGCCTTCACAGGCTTCGTATGGCTTGAATATTTATATTGTGGATTTATTGCTACGTTTTGTGTATGTTGATTTATAGAGGGGTGTGGTTGCCGTTTGAATTTTTCGGTTGGTACTGCAGTTATGTTCTAAAATCAAATTTAGAATGCGACCATAGACAAGTGTTTTGATAGTTTGACTTATCAAGGTTGCAGTAAATTAGAATCACGATCTCGTGACTGGTAACGAATTGATTATACCTACTCGCAGCGTATTGCAATGAATGTGACATAGCATCACTAAAATCGTGGCAGTACTATTAAAATCTTACGTTGAATGAGCTTAGCTCATTCGCTCCCTTGGTGTTAAAATAATAAAAAATATTGAAATTCATGTCAAATATATTATATCGTAGCTGAGTCTAGAACTCCGTACATATTCCGGTACTGATGCAGATGCGACCATCTTAAAATTATACTCCATTCAAACACGTTTTTTTCTTAATTTTTATTGCAATTGTCTCCAACAAAGATATACAAGATTCCTTCATCATCATCATCGCGACAAAACGTCTACTGCTGAACATAGGCATCCCCCACGTATTTTCACAGCAACCGACCAGATTCCTTTATTATTTATTATTACGAGCCTGTGATATCCCACTGCAGGGCAAAGTTTCCAATCTTCCCGTTTTGGGCAGCTGTTCTCCAGTCTACGTTAAAAAAGTCTTGCTCGTCACGATTCCTTACCAGCCTAAAAATGTATCAAAACAGTCGTAACAAGCCCATTTTTTCGCAGAAAAATGCGGCCTCTCCGACGATCCTGGGCTCCGAGTGAATGGCAAAGGGAAGAAGATGAGGAAACCCCGCACGATATACTCCAGCCTTCAGCTCCAACAGCTCAACAGGCGGTTCCAGAGGACACAGTATTTGGCTCTGCCAGAGAGAGCTGAGTTGGCAGCCAGTTTGGGCTTGACGCAAACTCAGGTAAGTTACATTTTTGTTTTTTTCTAACTAAAGGATAAGGATTTCTAGGACTGTCCTTTTTTTGGAGATTCTTAGTAATCACTTGCAAGCTCATCTAGCCGAAAAAAATAAATAAAAGTTTAAAAAACTTCTACTTACAATATAAAAAGTCGGATGTATGGTAATGAAAATGATGAGATAAAATGTATGAAGCTGTAGCTAGACCATGTGCCTGTTTTACCATTGACAATAAACATTGTACTAATTAATAATAGAAATATGACACTTCGTTTGAAGTATAGGACAGATATGCTAACTTGAACTTATGAGGACATTTGGAACAGATCATAAGCCTATTTATTAATAATGTATTATCGATACCTTAAATTACAACGCTCAATAGAACATCTTCATGATAACATTAATTCGCGCCCTTGCTTTCAGTTTTTAAATGTTGGAACTTAATGTGTCCAATATTGACGATAACATATTTGAGTGATTAAGGACTAAACCTTACTCAAAAGAGGCAAGTATTTCAAGGTTAGACCACATCAGCGATTCCCCTCACCCCATAACAGACATCCAGTTCATTTGCTTTGGCCACAAAAAACTGAATTCCCGCTTTCTTACAATACGTAGCATGCCTTCACCGCAAAAATAAGTGAAATACTTCATTACTATTCAAACGGCAACACGACATTTTTCCCGCCACAAAAATCGATTCATCAAACCATAGACTAAAATTTTTAAAAGCAGTAGTGACACTAAAAAATGATTTTAATTATACGTTCAGTAATCTGCGTCTACTGTCAATCGTGGCGAAGGAATACGTGTTTTGAAATGCTAAAGATAAAGTCTATTTTTAGGTAGCGCAGATTGAACAGATAAAAAATATAGCCGGCACACACAGTCATGTGCTTTAATTGTTAGGTTTGTGACATAATTGCTATGCGCGGATAAGCGGTATCTGTCGTGTTTTTTTTTTATATTTCGTAAAGAAAGAAGTGTTCTACTTACCGTTGGGTCGATAAGGCTTTGTTATTTTTTTGTTGTCCAGATTTAGGACGTTAGGTTGTGTTTAAAAATACGTTATTATCTTTTTCTTGATATTATGCTGTCTAAATAAAAACACCACAGGTGAAGTCAAACGTATATCTATCTTATTTAATTTTATGACGGATAAAAATTAAGTTACTCGCTTTTGTAGGATAGGATTTAAATTGAACCAACCAAGAAAAAACACCTAAGTCTTACCTATGTCGGCGCGCTTCCAAATTTAAATCACTGTTTATTAGTTTTTTAATGACCATAGACAACGAAAACTGTCATGGCGTCTCCCGCCAACGGCGTACTCGTTCGGAAACGTCCAATCGGAGTCGTGTCTGATTGATTCGTCATGTGTCACCGTGCAGAATGAATAATCGTTGTATGTACTGATCGTATGTTCGGAGTGGTTCTGTGGGAAGAGCTTTGAAAAAGTGGATGCGGCATGTTGGTAGCATTGACTTTTGCTTTTTTGAGGCGAAGGCATTGACCTTTATTAAGTCTTTAACACATTTAGTAAAAACCTGAAAGGAAATACTAGTCCGATTGATGACAAACGTTTAAATTAATCTATTCTAATTTACGATTTATACAAATTCGATGGATTTGATTATAAATCGTTAGATTTCCCTAAATGTAAAAAAAATGTATTTTAAACGTTGTATAAAATGCTTATTTCATTGAAATTGTATATATCGAAGTCAATTCAAAAATTCAAAATAAGTTTTGCTCAAAATAAAAGTAATAAATATTTTTGCCACATCCAAAGGAACGTTGCTTCTGTTTCAGTAACGGTATAAAAAGTAAGGTGGAGTTAATTTTATTATAATTTAATATTTCTCAGTTATTGTCTGAGCGCCGCACTTTGATGAGCCCGCGTCGATATTTGCTAGTGTTGTGCCTATGTCGACATTTTGTAATTGTCGATTATTATTATTTTATATCTCCGAATGAAAGCGAAAAAAATATATCTTTAAAAAAACTATCTACATCCCTTTTTGATGGTTGGATATAAAACAAAGGCAGAATAGATGAATATTTCAACACCAAATAATTGAGTAATAATACTAATTGTTGAATGTATTTATCATACGTGTGAATAGTAATGATTCTAATTGAGTTCTTTAAATTTTCATAATTATGTAAAATTGTAACGCATGCAAATTGTTGTTAATGATACCGTATAAGTTTATTAGTGAAGAATAATGTTTATTACATAAGGATTATAATTTGAATATTGTTAACAGCTAATTTTTGTTTGGTTTAATGAGTTTTACACAGAATATAGTTGCCAGTACGTGAAAAGAATAACACCTAAGCTTTTTTATACATTTTGAGAAAGAAAAGTTTTGCCAGAAAACTCGATAGTTTTCTGGCAAAACTTTTCTTTCTACCGTCGTCCGTCCGTCCGTTTCTACCGTAACGTCGATACGTTAAATCACGTCACTACGCCTATCTAGCCGTTCCTCGATTCGATTCCACATTAAAAGATAAAAAAACAGAATAGTACCCATACGATTCCGGGCTGTTCCCTATAAAAACGCTTCTGCTAACTTACCTAGAACTTGATTAAGATTTTGTTACTGCTAATCTTAATTTCTACTCTATTGTGTAATATTACAGTTGCTTTTTCCTCGGCATTGCGCATACCTTTTTGCGACAGATAATAAATCAAAGCATTTGTCTTAGGTGCTGTTTATGATCTATTGTTTTCTCTTGCATTGCGTTGGTTATTTTTTGTCTCCTTCTTACTCTTAAGGTCAGGTGGATTAGGTTTTTTGTCTCGCTTCATGATTGATTGAGTTTAGCTTACTGTTAAGCGTTAGATAATGCGGTTGAGATTTGCATTCGTTTGTTTAGGTTACTGTTCTCATACACAAAAAACGTTGCTCTTTCTTGATCTTCGATAATTTAATGTGAATTTCACTTCCTAGCTTTTAGTTTCGTACTTCAGTTTTATTAGTAAATTAAGATGTCTAGTGTCACTTAACTTTGTTAAAAATGATTAAGAAACATTAGCACAACTAATAAATTAAACCATCTTCAAAATCTTTAACGAGAGACATAACACAGGTTACAAATGCCCAATGTCCTTTTTTCTGAAAAAAGAACTCAAATGATCCGCTGCACCCGACTTACGCAACGACATAAAAATGAATCGGACATCATAAGTCACAACTCCTTTGCGTGAAAAAAAAAACGCATTTCGTCATCGCACTCCCATACCTAATACATTGGTCACAGGCTTTTCGATTTGAGCCGGTAGCACCATCCATCATACTGTCGGCTGGTCATCAAATGAGGTTTTTTACCAGCCTGCGTGGGGCACTTTAGTTTTGCTTTTCGAAATTAGAATTGGACTTGCTTGTCTATGATTTGTGCCAGTACTGGCTGGTAATTACAAATCGGGTAGCGCGTTTGAATTAAGAATTTAAAATTTATGTAAGTATGTAGGTGTTGGTGTCGATATATGTATTAAAAGAGACATTAGAGACATCACTGGCATAATAATTTCCCTCATTAAATCATTATACTTTTTTTTACATATTTGTACTATATTTTTTGTTTTGTTTATCTATCTGCTTAACTTTTTAATCTCTTCTTGATCAATGCACCAAAAACAAAAAGACGAAATTTTTTCAAAGCAATCTGGCCTCGGTAAATATAATTTCAAGCGTTGATTAGGTTTCTTTAATTATTACGAAACGAAAGAAGCGTGTCGGATCGTATGGAGAATTTTGTGGGAAACTATGACACGGTTGGTCAACTAGTACCAGTTTTGGTACGCTATGGAATAAATGTGTTTACAGCCTAAAAATAAAAAAAAATACAGTTATTTTTTTAACATCCGTTTTTTTTACTGCGATGATTTGTGGGAATAACTGTTTTTGTATTAGGTTTGTTCTTGCCGCAAGATTAAGCCAAGCATGGCTGAGACAAAAATAAATGAAACCTCAAGTTTTTGTGAAGAGATAAATAAAAGGAAAATGTTTAAAATAAATGTGTAACGTGATATCACTGCAAGAAATATCGATACAATTAGTCATCGCTTTTTTATTTATTTCGTGCGAGTTTTTAAATGGCAGGTTTTATTCATAATAGAAAATATTCTTGGAAATAATAAAAATTATATTACCACAATCTATTAGTCAGACTACTGCTTTTTTTCTTTCATAACTGCAGTTGAAATACATAAAATAGAAGCCGAACCAATAGCTGTGCGATCAAAACGCTCAGTCACCTACTCAAACGTTAAAGAACATGACTTTACTATTTCAAATACCCGCCCGTGATTGGCTGTCAAACATCAGTCGGCGGCCAATGGGAGCTCGTCAAATGTCATGACTTGCAATTTCAGAACAATTGTCTTAAAAAAAGATTTCGATATTCAAAAAAAGAACGGCTTCCGTTAAAGTGGCACGGCTTCTGCGTTCTTTTTTTGTGGTTCGCGCCTTTTCAACCATTGACGGCTGTCGATTCGAACGTTCCAAATTCAATTGTTTGATTTTAAATTAATGCGGATAGTTCACACGAAGCGGCTTCTATAAAAATGGAATGGCCAGTGTTGTTAAAAAAAGTAAAAATGTACGAGACAGTTCTAATAAGGTTTCATACCAGAAAATACCTTGAATTTCCGCCACAACAGTATTTCTTTATCTTGCAAAATCAGAAGCTATTCTTTTGTTCCCTTCACTATGAAATATATGGAATTCCAATGTATTTTCTAAATAGGTCAACTCATGTTATCGGAATTCTTACAATTGTCGATAATTGTGTGTCTGTCGTCTTTATCGAAAACAATTGAAATGAACGGCTGGTATAAAACTTGGATTGATTGGGACCAATTTTCCAATTGTGGCGGTACTTTTTCACCTAGTTTCGATGTTTAGTCATCCCATTTAAAAATTATAGACATCTCAATGAAAAATGTCCTTGGTTTATTCTTCTAAACATTGTTCTTCTTCTTCCAAAAACTAAGTACTAGACTTAGAACCATAATACGGTATTAACCGATCACTTTAAAAGTAATGTTATAATGATGACATTTAAGAATAGAGGTATTCTTTTCCAATTGGTTGGGTGATTTTAATCTAGGCTTAAATCTGGTGCTATCTTTTTTGGAATAATAAGACGCCAGTCCGACATGACCAATGAGAGATCAGGCGCGAGACCAACGGCTTATGCTTTCCGAGGCACGGGGGTGTCATCACCACCAAATTCCTGACTTAAAGCTCTTTTCAAGAATTTTCAATACTGAATAAACCCTGAATCTCGGCTCGACCCTGGATTCGAACCCAGGACCTCTTGTTCGCACGGAAAACATTACGCTGTGTCGGGAGGGGACGTTAGTACCTATTTATTACCTAAATAATCTAAATCGTACCCTGAAGAATGTCCAAGCTAGTAGCTAGAAGGACGACACAACCTAGGACTGTGGCTCCAATGGTCTCGTCTGGTCTCGTTAGCGTTTTACTACCAGAAGTGAACTGGTACAGTCACGAACAGAAACTCTAATTAAGTTAGGTGCTGGTTCACTCCATGGAAAAGTCTGCAGGGTCTACATAGATAGATATAGATAACTCTTTATTGCACACAACATTAGTGAATTTACAAATTTGTTTAAAGGAAATGTACAATTTAGGCGGATTTATCGCTATAAGAGATCTCTTCCATTTGGGTAAAAAAATTATGGGTTTATATACCTACATACTTCATACAAAATGACGTTCCGTGTTTGAATCACAAGAAAGAGAGAGATTAAACTAAGAGCCTGTTTTCAATCGAATAGTAAGCAAGCTCACGCAATTAATAAAAGAGGTAAAAGTAAATAAATAAATAAATATTATTTATTGCACAATAAGGACACAACAAAACATTAAAACAGACGATCGCAAGTACAATATTGGCGGTCTTAAAGTATTTAATTTGTAATATAATATTTGGCATACTCCAAACTAACTTCGCAATTTTAAAACAGGCACTCAGGTTTATTATCGGGCTTTGCAGCCGAACCACTTTCAAACGAAAGTGTAGCACAACGGCTTATAACGTGGTTAAGCAGGGGTGACCTCGATAGTGTGCATGGAAAACAATTATTTTTCATTAAGATTTTTATATACGCCTGTACGATGTTTCTTGTTTACACAGCCACCGGGAGGCGTGACGTTTTCAATAAGATATATTTCCACTACGCAACTGCAATCATAATAAAATCTATGCAACTTGAGGATTTATACTTCCTTTGAATCTGGTCAATGTTATATCTTGCATTTTATATTATAGTGGCCGCCCGAGGAGATTGTGGCCAAATAAATAATATTTTGTTTTAAATGTGTTGGATCCGGAATAAGTTATATATTACAGTCACCAGCACATCAGGTTACCCACTTTTGTTGCAAACAAGCCCTTATTACAACTGCATATGATACCGAAGTGTTTACCTTAACGTGCTGTCTTCCGTACATAAACCGTAAAATTATTTCTTATTTTGTGTCCCAGAGTTAATACATTTATATTCTTGGGTTTCATCTACACCTCGTCTCTATCTGTCATCATCAAATAAATTTAGAGCAATGTTAGACCATTTATAAGGCCACATTAAAAACGTTTATAAATTCAAGATGAACAGCAAAAAAGCTTCACAAAGTGTAAACTGTGTACTAATTCAAATCAAACCGACTTTATCTGTCGATTAAAAATTATGACATAACTATTATAGTGAATGTGAAAAAATTAAAAAAAAGATTGCGTCCAATGGACTCCAGGCCAAGAACTTCCTCAACCAAAAAAAATTCTAGGAAACAGTAAAAAATAAACTTCTGTCATTGTCATTCAAACTAGGATCCTATCACATGAACATAATTGATTATTTACGCAATCCCCTAACAGTTATTGAAGTTCAACTCGCAAGCTAATTAAACATTAAAACAGTAGCTTTAAAACTAATTAAAACGAAAGTAATGACGGCTGACTAGGAAAAACTTAAGCACATAACTTAGTTCTAAACTTAAACCCTTAATTAACGGATTAATTATGCCGATAGCTAACTTTGATAACTTAAGAACTAGTTGACGGAATGCCACATACGCACGAATAAAATAAAAAGTCCATAAAAGTCGCGCTACCATCTCAAAGAATAGTTGTACTCAAAATAACATAAATAACCAAAAAAAAACATAATTAAGCAAAAAATATAGTTTTGAATTACAAAATGAAAATATCTTATTCCGTAGTTATTAACAACTTTCATGTGACTTTCATCACAAAATATAGACCATCACTCACTGCCTATCAAATATCGAATTTAATATCCTATTTTTTTTCTTCTATTCTACCTCAACTAACATTTTCTCGTTTATGATATTTATTTTCTTATTTCTTATCTCACTTTTCAATAAAGATAGATTAATCGCACATCGCATCTTTGTGGCGTATCTCAACTTGATACTAGATGTTCCTCCATGTGTTTATTAGACGATAATTAACGGAAAACTTGATCTGTATCATTTTACTAATTAAAACTATCATTTAGAGGCGGCGTCCTTTGATGTTGAAAGTGCTGTTAATAAAATGGTATAAAAATAATAACGGTTTTCGCTTTAGTTATATTAATAGTAGAATTAACTGTTTTATGTCTATTTTTAATTGCAAAATCCTGTTTAGTAAACTTTTTTGCTGATGCTACAGTTATTCTGAAGTATAAAATAAACATTACAAATTATTACTGACATAAAATTGATATTATAGTAAGAAATATAATAACTAAAACAAAAAATTAATATAAAAAAGAGTGCTCATCATAACCACTTTTCAACGAATATCGCCTGCACACACGACACAAAATATCGACTCTGCTCGATCTTCAATATTAAAAATGATAATAAATATTATGAGCTTAGTATCGCTTATAGCGATAAGACCGCCTTAATTAATTTATTTATTTTTATTTATTCCACTTCATGCACAAACAAAAGGTACATATGGCGGACTTAATGCTAAAAGCATTCTCTACCAGTCAACCATTGGCCTATACAGAGAAAATACAGGCGGCGCGGAGGAAGTGATAGAGGTGTAAAAGAAAAAGCCTAATTGTACATTTTTCTTTCATTTTTCTTTCATTTTTTTTTCATTTCCAACACCTATGGGTTGGCTGGAAGAGATCTCTTTTAGGGATAAGCCCACCTTTGTTCACATTGTTACTTTTTGTATTTTCTGTACATCTTATGAGTGCAATAAAGAATATAACGTCCTATAAACAAATTTGTAAATTAACTAATGTTGTGTGCAATAAAAAGTTATCTATCTACATCCATCTATGAGATAGACATTTACGAACTACGCTGTGACATGTGATTTTATTATTTATTTGTATCTTTATTTTAACCATGCCTCCTTCAATGCAGTTTTAAAGTATATTTTAAATACATCTATACTATAGTTATTAGAATTTATATAAAGTCTAGTAAGTCTAAAACAGGTTAGCCAGGATGTTGTGTCGAAACGGTTTGTTCCTTTTGCGACTCGCGATTAAACCCTTTTATTTGATAGTGGATTTGTTAAACTTTTTTTTACTTGTAAATGCTGAAATATGGTATGAGATTTTTTAAAGTGCAATGTAATAGTTAGATTCTGCACATACGTACACTAAATAGTTTTTGCAAATGAATTTGAAACGAAATGTTAGACAGTAAAAAATATTTGGTATTTTTTTATCTCGGAAACAGCTATAACGATTTTTATGAAATTTTATATGAAAAGGGTTTCAAAAGCAATAAATCGATCTAGCTAGGTTTCATTTTTCAGAAAATGTTTATATTTATATCCGTGTTTTCAGCAATTAAAAAATGGCTCAAATGTCATTAGAGACGTAAATACTGCCGCCACTGACAATGTTATGATGATAGCACAATGAGTAAATCAGGCGAGTTCTGAACGTGGACACTAGAATTTAAACCCAAGTGTATCTGAATAGTTTTGATCATTTTATTTTTGTTTTTATTAGTTTCTCGAACTTTCTCTCCCTTTTTATCCAACAAACTACCGAGTGAAGCCGGGAAGGTCATCCAGATATTGGTTTAAAAAGTGTTAATCTTTACAAATCAGAAACTTGTTTATTTATTTATTTATTTATTTAAGAACTTTATTGCACAAGTAACAGTGTACAAAAGGTGGACTTAATGCTAAAAGCATTCTCTCCCAGTCATACCTTTAGGTCATGCAGAAAGATTATAAGTGGGTGCAGGAGCATAATGTAGTAAAAATTTAGGAAAACGCAACAAAAATATCATTATGAAGCATAACAATATTATATTATTACATACTATATAATATATATTTAATACAATAAACTAAATAAACATAAGTATAATATATATTTTATATGTATAACTACCAAATACTGTAATACATAAATATATTTAAAAAATATACATACATACATATTAACAAGTTTCGCAATTATTCAGCCAGAAACTTACGCAGTTTGTTCTTGAAAGATAATTTCGTCTCTGACTTCCTTATCTCTAGAGGAAGTGTGTTCCATAGCCGTGTAGCCGTTACTGTGAATGATTTTCGTAAGTACTTGCTAAACACGCCTAGTTTATCTAGTAAAATGTATCTAAAACACTAATATAAATAAAACAGCAATATCCACAGGTCCGATACAGAAACCAATCCTAGATTTATCCGATAAACCAGCATCTAATATCCCGTTCTTAACTCTAACTATAACTTAACCGTTGAATCAACGCTGACATGCCCTGATTTTGATCGATCGTTCGATACATTGTAAATATAGATCGTGTTTGTTGTAAAACAAGCGAGGTATAAAGTTATTGAGATAGTGAAAGTGAGTGAAACAGCAATTTAGGTAAGGCTATAGAATTATGGGCAATTTTGAGGGAATAATCTGATTTTGTGGAGCTAAATATCTTTAGTGTAGAGAGCTGTATTGACAGAAATATAACAAATACATTACACAGCCTAGTTAAATATTCAAAATCAATGGAATACCATTTTTAATAACCGATTCCTACGGTATTCCTCATCTTAAGTGGATTTGAGTTGTCTTGAGAACTGATAGCCGTTGGGCCAAAAAAGTTCTAAATTGGAGACCCATTAACCAGAAGAGCGGCGTAGGACGTCCACCGACAGATGGATAGACGACCTTGTAAAAATCGCAGGATCACACTGGATGCAGACCGCTCGCAACCGGTCGTTGTTGAAAACGTGGGAGATCTATGCTCAACAGTGGACGTCCTTTCTAGAACAAAACTGTGTCAGAATATAATGAAAAAGCTGTTATTAGTAGAAAGAATGCGACATATACAACTCAATTCGTTTATGAAACAGATAAATCAGATTATTGCCAACAAAAACTAGATTTAAGTATAACAACTTCTTTTTCTAAATCAAACTGACAGTGCCCTAATGAATCAGAATAAAACTGAAATATGATTGACTCATAATCGCGCCGCAAAACGCGAATTCCCATAAACGAAATACGACAGTTGCAATACAAATTTCTTCACTCTTTCATTCCTATTTTTAAAGACGTAAGGTTCAAAATAGGTTGGTGGTTTGCATCTAACTGTATAAGACGGCAAGATTGAATTTTCCCTTGGTTGGAAGAGGTCGGTTTTTATGCACTTTCCTACCTACTAAATCATACAGCGAAACGGGTGTTGTGACCATGAGTTTGCTAATGAGTACAGATAAGCCATTGATAGCGTCTGATATTTTACACTTTGTTATTACAAAAGTGTTTACTGGCTTGGCACTTAGTTTGTCTTTGCCAAATTAAAGTAACAGTGTATTTAGGGGCCTGTTTTGCTGTGTAGTGTTATAGTGTCTAATATTAAGTCTTCTATACTTCCGTAAGTTGTTTTAGAAAAGCTATTATTTCATTTCTTTTTAACTGACTTACAAAAAGGATGATCTGGGTTTGACCCGGATGTTTGTATGTATGTATGTTTATCCGCAATTATCTCGCGTTTGGCTGAACCGATTTTGATGCGGTTTTAGAAATGTGTTTGAACCATTTAGGAGAAGGTTTAAATAACTTTTTTTGTTTAGTGAAGTATATTAGACAAAGATAGCACTCAGGTAAGTAGTACGAAAAAATTATAATAAAAAAAATAGACTAATCATCAAATTCTTATAAAAAAATATTGGAAACCAAATAATTTACCAAACTTCTATTTCCTACGTCGTACTTTTATTTTACAAAACTTATAGTATGTGTCATATAAGACTAGTCTTTGATTCGTTTCACATTTTTTAAGGTAAAATATGGATCAGTTTTTTGTATAAAAGTTTCGTCTTAACTTTTTGCACTTTTAATTAACCGTTGCACCTTGATGAATTCAATCAATTTTTACCAATTTGTCTTTACATTTATTGCTTTAGACAAGCATGCCAAGCATGCCGTGAATCCTCACATCAACTCGCTGCATGGCGACCTCAACTCTATCCCAGATTACCATACAATAGCTCCCATCTCACGTCCTTGACTTCGCGTTATCTATCTATCAGCCTTCCTACTTTGTGTTAATCACAGACCTAATGTTAAGTAGATAACGCAAGTCCCTGCTACTGTATGAAAACCACGCGTGCCAATTTTACCGCAATCATGAGATATTTGGTTCGTGCGCGACGACTGCGCGTCACAAACTATAGGAGGACTTTAAAATGACAAATAGCTGGATATTATTACGAAAAGTCATTAAACATGGTTTTTTTAAAATAAAATATAATGCTTTGACTCAATAATTATTCAAAAACAAAGATTTGATTCCTACATGCGGTGATTTTGAAGCGTGAGCTAAATAAAACGCCGTGCAATGCACTCCGTTTAAGTTCGTTTTTTGACACGCAAAGTAACATACACGTGCGTCCTCTATTCAGATAGTTAGTCTGTGTAATTCAGAATAAATACTCTTTTGTGTTTACCACTTTGAGAATGTTAGATCTTCGATACGAAAAGTGAAAATGCATCGGCTGGTGAATTAATCTTTCTTATCTGGATTAATATGAGAGGTGAATGAAAATGTTTTGCACCACTGCAGTATAGAATGAATTATAATTTATAAACAATTGTAAGTACTAAAAGTAAACAACATTTTAAGCGATCATTCAACATCAAAAGTGACATTCTTTTTTGCTTACGATTTTTTTTTCTAGGTTAAAAATAAATAAATGCAATGTATATGATCGACTTTAACTAACAGAATATAAAAACATAGCATATAAAAACGATTTAAATCATAATTTATTTCCCATTAATATCCGTGTTCTATAAAAGTTTGTTTTTCCTCAATAACATAATACAAGCAAACAAAAATTAGTATTATTTACTCATGTAAATGTTATATAAAGTGAATTCATAAAATCAAAGTAACAAAAACCATTTAAAAAACCATTTCAACCCAAAAACTGTTTTATCTTTTAGACTGTTTATTTTTTTCATTTTTTAGGGTTCCGTAGTCCAACAAGGAGCCCTTATAGTTTTGCCAAGTTCGTGTCTGTCCGTCTGTCTGTCTGTCCGCAGTTCAGTTCAGAGACCTTTGGTACTAAAAACCTGTTAATTTGTATGAGTATGTATTTTAGAGAAATCAAAAAAATTAAAAACTCACTGTACTAAGAATTGACAAGTCATACGTGTTAAAATCGTGTAAAAAATCGTTGCATTTACATTTTTATTGGTAAATCTTCTACAAGTCAATGGAAACCAACCATTTTATTCACTTTGCGATATTAGCTTTCGACCAAATCAATTATAGGCTTTATTTTTTGGACAATACAGAACAAAATCTTTTGAATCGGGTTCTGTTAAAGTTAATTTACATAAAACTCTTTCTCATAGTCCGCGAAGAATCACTTTCGTTGGTTTGAATTTCGACTTAATTTCACATACATTTAGAGTCGATTTTTGGTTTGTATGTTTGATAAGTAATGTTATGAAAATTAATACCGTAATGACAATCACTAATAGCATTTCGCAGTTTAGATAAGGCGGCTACTGCGCATGTGCGAAACAGTATCGGTTACTTAGTATGAATGAAGAGTTTTATACTTTATATATATATGAATATATATTTTTTTTTTTTTTAATTTATTTACCAATCAAAGAAACATTACAGAAATATTTAATACGAAAGTCGCATTCTAAAACCACTGAGGTTTGTATTGACGCGACCTGAGTCGTCGTTTAAATACATTATAGTAGCAGTAGGTATGAAAACAATAACATATTAATAAAGACCATGTAACAACCAAATAGGAGGAATCGAGAAAACGCACATCTGCCAACGGATTCAATTATAAGTTTTCTAGAAAGTGTAATTTTAACTTTCGATTTATATTTTTTATATTAAAACTATCGCGCAATTCAGTAGGCAAGGTGTTTATCAGTCTTGGAATAATAAAACTCGCCGTTCGCTCCCCGTACATGTTGTTTGCTCGACTAGTTTGTAGCTTCCTACTGCTCACCGCGCGCGTACACACGGGGTGATTTATTGCCTGTTTTAATGTGTCGTCAAAAAAGTGTTTTTTTAAAAGTACATATTTTAATTGCGTATGGACTGGGAGAATATTGCAGTGCTTGAACAGCAAACTGTCATCATCGTGAAGTTGACGACGGATTTTATCTGAAACAATGTTTTTTAGGATTCGTATCTGGAGTGTGTATATTTTATTCAAGTAAGTGTTAAAAGTGCGTCCATAGCTTCCTAAACCGTATAGAATATATGTTTCTGCAAGAGAGTGATACAGCATTAGCTTTACACGGAATGGAATTCTCTTTTTTAAAATTATAATATTGGCCAAGAAATGCCTTAATTTGTTGCAAACATGTTCAATATGCTTATGCCATGTAAATTTACTATCGATCTGTAGTCCAAGGTATGTTTGTGTTGTGACAAGCAAGCAGTCTTCGCAGCTCCATTCAATTCCCGGGGAATTACGTAGCGTATTAAGTTGCTTGTTAGATAGTTTTGAGCATGTTGCATCAGCGTGAACTATTTTATCACATCTACTACACTCTAGGCCAGGGGCTTTCTTTGTGATATTCTTCTTACACTTTGCACATTTTTTTAACACCATTGTGGGTAGAGTTAATTACTTCCGTTATCAAAAAGCGCGACCTATCGCTACGACGTCTTAACTCGACTGATATATATATATATATTTATATTTTTTTTTATTGCACTTAAAAGATGTACAGAAAATACAAGAAGTCATAATGTGAACAAAGGTGGGCTTATCCCTAAAAGAGATCTCTCCCAGCCAACCCATAGGTGTTGGAAATGAAATAGTTGCGGTTATCGGCAGTGCTAGGTTAATAATACGGAAAAAAGTTTTTTTTTCTGCTAGTTTTAGGACCAAAAGAGTGTAATTTCTAGCTTTATGGGTACATAACGCTGTTTTAAAGACTCGCTCGTTATTATTTGATTGATCAAAATCAGTTCAGCTGCACAGTTATTTGTCTTATTCGCGTAAATTTAACATCAAATCCAAGCTAAGAGTAGGCATCCTTCCCATAAAAAAAATTACAGTTTAAGTCAGTCGAGAATACTGCTGCCTTACCACTTTGAATCGAAAATTGCTTGCACACATTCACAAAATCGGATGTCACTTTGAACAAAATAATGAATGAATGAATGATTTATTTATTTGACAAACAAAAGACGATGCGAGGTGCAAGCGATTTTGTATCTCAAACTGGTAAGGCGACGGTGACCTCAATAGTAGATAGTGTTCTCGTATGTCTCTACCAATCATTAGCAAGCATTTCAAAACCTTTTTATCCATGGATAAGATTGAGCAATAAAAATAATACCATCGCATAAAAATTAGTAACTCCATACACATTTACATAAAAATGTTGAGTGCGCTCTGTATACGCATATAACGCATAGGCTACAATTACTTACAAAACATTTATAAAAATAAGCAATAACATTTATTTAAGCGGGATATACATCAGGTGATACCTAATCTTTAAAGCAGAATTAGGTAACTGAAAGTCTTATAGTTTGAGAACAAAAAGAGTAACAGTTTTTGTAAAAAAAAAAAGATTACAGCCCTAAAATGAGTCGACACGTGTATTCGAAAAGCGAATTCCATTAAATAATGAGGTGTGTTGGCGCTGCACACATTAAAACATATTTATTGTAAATATAACTGGGGTTGAATAAAAAAAATGGAAACAAATCAGTAAGTTGTTACTACTACGTATAGAGAAGCTATGCCAAACAAAAACTGTGTCGCAAAAACGACGACAAGATTGTGACGTTTTCTTCGAAAATTAGAATTTCGATTTGTACTACGAGTTGATGACCGGGCCATCAATTTAGGGAGCACAAAATTTGTTCGTGATGTCAGTTCCATACGCTAGTAATAGTAGTTCAATGAAATAAATACGTTTTTTTTACAGATTTCATAATAAGATTTTGTCAGTGGAATCTTTACTTGATATTTGAAGATACCCTTCAATTTTATTGCATTTTTTTTACACGTTGTATACAGGGTGTTATTGCAAGGGGGTGCCAAATTTTTGGAGGTGAAAGGGACCATCAATATGAACAACTTTTACTATGGGACCATCGTTCAATTATTAATTTTATTTTCTGCCTCTCCATACATTATTGTCAATGTAGGTGACTGATTTTGTATGGGGAACCTGAAATTTTATTTAATATTTTGACCATGACCCCATAGTAAAAGTTGTTCATATTGACGGTCTCATTCACCTCCAAAAATTTGGCACCCCCTTGCTATTGCAAGGGGGTGCCAAATTTTTGTGTTATTACACCCTGTATAAGGAACAAATTATCAACTCAAATTAGAAAAGAAGCTCTTGGATGAGCTTTTTTTTAAATTTAAGATTATTAAATAAAACAATAATTTATGTGTCGTGTGTGCAATTGATTTTTTTAACCTTGACCGTTCATGAGTAGGTACTTTTCTGTCTCATACATAGTGCGACCTCAGCTTTAGCAAATTTTAAATACGTTGATATCATCGACCCATCTCACAACCAACCAACTTAATGCGTGTCTTTTGACTTCTATTACCATGGATCAAAGTTTATAATCGCTTGTCTTCTAAATTGATGTCACTGAGTACAGTTTAGGCGCAAACTATGGTCGATGAAATAAGTCGTAAGATAATTTTAATTGATTTTTAATCGAGATGTTGTAACCATTTTGGGAATGCAATGTGCGAAGTGAGATGTGAATTACTGAGTGTTGATTCACTGTCATTTATTTTGTGATTAATGTGTTTTTATCTGAGTAGTTTTAGTAATGGGTAAGTCTAGAAGCCAGGTTTTGACGTGACAACGTCTTATAAATTGGTTTGCCGGGTGACACTTCAAGAAACTGCGTTACGCTCCGCTCACGTTATGCGCTCACAATGAGAGCGAGTGAGAGGCACGCGTCCCTTCCACTCGGGCATGGTTAGCCCGCCTAAGAGCGAGAGAGACAGACATCAAAAATCGTTGTCACGTAAAACTTTCGCCCGTATACCGACTTAACAGGCAACCAATTTTTTTTTTAATGAATTTCTTCAGTTTCTAGATTTGACTCCTAGACAGGATTAAAAAGATAGGATAGAGCTATTATTGATAAGGATAAAACAAACGTTCGCCTATTAAATCAGTTGCATAATAATGTTCGATTCAGCCATTTTAGTCACAAATCGAGACCTTCAAACTATCATTGTTATCATCATAGTAGCAAGACCATAGCCAAATCATAGATGATGTAATACGCAAACATAGGCCTTAATTGATTTTCAAAGTAGGTACATACATATATTATTTTTACTCTTTGATATCTTCAGAAGAATCGCGAGATTGTATACCTTGCAAATAAAAACATATCATTACGAAAGGATATGTTCAAAATGTCGGGTTTGAATAATAAACGTTGCGCTCTGGTGCACACGAGTCAAAACATTAGTTTACTGTTATGTTTATACTTTAAGCGGTTTCAATGACAAAAAATATTGCAGAAATGATACATTGTGCATTCAGACTACTTTGGTAAAATATTTGTTAAGTCTGAGAATAAACAAAATTTTGTACTTGCTCTGGGGCTATTTTTGAATCACTTCATCAAGATAGCGAGTGATTTTCGTTCGAAGATGAATTAAAAGACAGCGACAATAACTCTTCTTCGAACGAAAGTCTCGTAATATTGACGCGAGTGATTCTAGAATAGGGCCACAGGTCGTAAAAAAATTGTTTTATTGAGCTATAGATTATACCAGTGAGGCAAGATTTAGTAATGAATGAGTTGATATAGGTACAACTCTATGTAAAAACAAAATTTTGAAGCTAATTTAGTGCTAGGGTTGCTATTCATTAATGATTAGGCTACTAATAAGTATGTGTAGGGTTAAACATGCCTTTTAAATAGAGATGTGCCGACTATGACTTTGGCCGACTAGCCGACTAGCCGACTAGTCGGCAGCAAAATGGCCGACTAGTCGGCCGACTAGTCGGCTAGGCCGATCATTTCGAGATTGAATAACTTGGGGTCCCCAAGTGAAAAAATAAGAACTCTTCCTTCCATGCATCCCCAAGTTGGGGATGTCAAAGGAAGAGTTCCTATTTTTTATGTTATAATTGAACCTACTTATTACCAATAATTATTTGCTTTAACCTATATAAGGTCAAATCATTTTAAGTGATAATATTTTAACAGTGGCTTTGTATACATCATAGAAACAGGACACTGTCATTATTTTTTGGAAAATCGAGATTTTAATTTTAATTATTTTCTTCAACTTAGACATTATCATTTTTTTTTAAACCGCATCCTGACAATTTAAAAATTCATCTACGTCATCGGCTTCACTTCTCTTAATTCAATGCCCAAACCTTCTTTTTCTCTAATCCTAGCCTTAATTTATAAAAAAATTAAATCTGAAAAAAAAATTACCTTTGTCTCTGTCTTAATTTTTTTCAAAAACTAGCGTATAAAAACACAAAGTGTTTTCTACAAAAAATGATTAATTTATTGTGCTGAATCGGACCTTAAAATATTATCACTTATAACGAGGTGACCTTATATTATGTTATTTTATAAAAGACTAAAGGAAGAGTTCCTATTTAAATTTTCTACCAATTATTAAATTGTATTGTAAACTGAAACTGTGATTCTTATAATAAAAAAGTTTCATTTCAATCACTCTATTTTTTAAGCATATTAACATGAGTGAGAAGCGGGCCGACTAGTCGGCGGATTTAGCCGACTAGTCGCCGACTAATCGCCGACTAGAAAAATGGCCGACTAGTCGGCTTTACCGACTAGTCGGCGACTAGTCGGTACATCTCTACTTTTAAACCTTTTTTGATATCCATACGTTATGCACTGACAGGTACCTACTAACACTTATGTCGAAAATGTTCTTTTCACATCCTATTTATTGATTTTATTATCAAAATATACTAATTAAATTAAAATTTGTATAACATTGAGATTCAAAGTTAAACCTTATTTAAATCTGAAAGAAACATAACTTACAATGTTGATGTTAGATTGTTGTAAAATAAATAAATATTTTAAAAATCTACTACATCACTACTGTTCTTACTTTACCAAAACACTTTGCTAAATGCAAGTCATGACAATACTAATTAAAATTTTTATCAAGATACTAAGTACCCTTGATACGTTAAGTTTTACATAAACCCATTATAAGCTGACCTGTCACTTGTTGAAAATAATTTCTTAAGAACGTCCAACTTATTTTGGAATTTATTGTTTGGACCTTTTCTTACAAAAGTTCTTGCTTTCAATTTAATCTTTTTACGTGTTTTAATTTACATCAGTTGTATGGAAATGTGTGCTGAATGGTAATCCGATTCATTAATGTATTAATATTTTTATTATTAATGAATGGCTGTATCAAGAACACTAACTCACTTAGTAGTTAGGTTTTTAGCGGTCCTTACTTATTATAATGCTACTAACCAAACTAAAGTTAAATGGTGCCGTGCAACCGACCTTGGACCTGGTACACCATAGACAAATAGACGCGACGAATATTTCAAATATGGAACGTCATTTTGTATGAAGCAGTGGAATAACGCTAATGGGAACTTATTCTGACTTTGTGAAAAAGGACCTAAATGTCATTTATAGATATCAACGTCTTAATAAAAAAAAGACTTGATAAAAATTGTGCAACGTTTTACAAAGAAATAATACCAACATAAAAGTATATACAAATAATAAAGCTACTATATCGAAAGACATTATTAATTGCAGGAAACTGAGTAATAGATATACATGTTAAGTATACGTATATTTTATTCACTCACACTAGCAAAATGCGATAGTCATGCAAGGTAGTGTCAGCAGAAAACATTGAGATAATATTAAGCTTATTTAAAAATATATTGTGACGATATTTTAAGGTTTTGACACACTGGATGCGTTCTGCAGTCTGTTCAATAGAAACGCTGCCCGATTCCGATCGATTTCAGATGACCTGGAACTCTATTTTTGAATCTCTCGCTTGGATATGGCGAGTGTTTTTCGTTCGAAAACAACTTATTTTTGTTGGCTTTTAATTCATCTTCGAACAAAAATCACTCGCCATCTTGAAGCGAGTGATTCAAAAATAGAGCTCCTGACCGCAGAACGCTTCCAGTGTGTGTGTGTCAAATCCTTAGACTATCGACTCATTTTGTACAAGTGCCCCCAGTGGGTCTATATGCAAAAATAAACGTCTTTTATTACTTTTTTTATGACTTTTGGAAACACAAATTAATTGACAAATCAAATAATTGATAATTTTTAAAACAATTACATAGTCACTGAGGAAGAAAAATTATGTGATTATAGGATCAATGTTTTTTAAATAGTTCCTATAATTTTGGAGTTTAGTTTTTCTCTGCTTTCCACTTTTTTCTTCTAAAATGACACGACGACACTTGACTTAGATACTCCTTTATTTGTTTCATGTAGTTTTAAAGTATTCTGAGTTTTCCTCGCTTCCTTCTTCATTCCGTATTTTTTTTTCTTTTGGCTCGCTTGTAACTTTTAATTCAAAATCTGAAAAATATAAAGTAATTATTATTATTGTGCTGTCGCTACCACGTTTTCCTCTTAAAATGCATCTAGATTTATGTTAACGTTACAAGATGCAAAATGAGTCATACTCAAGAGATATAACTTTGTAATAATTGCTATTTTATATCTACTTTAAGATGCGAAGGTGCGCCGAAAAGGTGTTGAATTTGTAAAACATGTTTTAGTATAAGACATAATGCCTTTAAGTATAAAGATCTTCTAAATGTAAAAAAAGAAAAAAAAAGGTAAAATCCGAAGTCATCCAAGCAGAAAGTTCCTGTTATCATCTTCAATATCCATAGGACGTCCACTGCTGAACATATCCCTCCTCCATAGATTTCGACCGGCCGCAAGCGGTCTGCATCCAGTGAGATCTGATCTTTACAAGGTCGTCTGTCCATCTTGTCGGTGGACGTCCTACACTGCGCCTTTTTAATCAAAGGGTCTTCAATCCAGAATTTTCTGTCCCAACGGCCGTCAATTCTTAACTAAAGTTCATTTATTATATTTATCTGTCTAATTAATCTAATTAAAATTAAAAATCGTTTCTAAAATGCTTTTATTAAGATACAAAGATGAAAATAGTTAAAAATCATGACCTGACCTGGCAGATACTTTACAATCTTGGAAAAATTTAGCTTTACCTGTCTCATTATACAGGGTGTTTCATGTAACGTGTCAAGCCGATGCGTGGTAATAGGTGAGTACCATACCTATCCATTTCACCCCCATGTATGTTGGACAAATATTTATAGTTTAGGAGTTATAATTTTTTTTCGATATTTTTCATGATGCACCTAGACGATATCTTTAAAAAATTATAACTTTGTTTTGGGTCCTTTTTTCTCAGATATTTTGATCTCAATAGAATGCCCATTATTTGCAATATTATGAGTAAAATAATCGCCATCCTAACTTAGACACAAGATACAAAATTATTGATCGATACTAAAAAATATTGCATTAAGCAGAACCGAATAGAATTTTGAACATAAATTTAAAAATATAAAAAGGTTTTCCATAGTTTCTGAATAATTTTAAAAACTGCTTGACTTCATAAACTTTCATTACAATACAAAAAACGATCTACTTAATGGGTAATTTTTAGCTTAAATCGGCCGTTGAATGTGGCATATCGGAAATATCTTGATTTTCATAATTTTTATTTTTATTGTTACCTTTGCATATTTTTATCAAATCTGATATTTAGTGTCCCTCTATGTTTAAATAGAGCTCATTTGATAACAAGTACATACATTATGTACCTACTACTAACTTTAACCACGACCATATGAGTTAATGAGGGATCCAAAATTTTACTTACATTGCACTCAAATTTCGTACTTTATTAACAACAAATAAACAAGAAACAATTGAAACTAAGACATGCATTATAAAAATCATCTACAACCCATTTATTCACAAACTAAATCATTTCCTTGAGGCTTGGGAAAGCTAAACTAATCCTTTGAGCTAAGAACTAGCCAGCTTTAGCTTTTTGCCCAAGCAGAATTTTCATTTTGGGTCGGGCTCAGCCCTCAAAGCTGGAGCAGTTAGTGATTATGTGATTGCGCCAAAATAAAATGCTGCTACTGCCAATAATTATTAGTGCTCGCTAGTCCCTA
The DNA here is from genome assembly GCA_963584085.1 of Pyrausta aurata. NCBI lineage: Eukaryota > Metazoa > Arthropoda > Insecta > Lepidoptera > Crambidae > Pyrausta > Pyrausta aurata. The sequence continues at coordinate 3,203,744 of OY757279.1, forward strand.
CCTTAAAGGATTAGTATAGCTATCCCACGCCACAAGGAAATGATTTAGTTTGTGATTGGTTGTAGATTATTTTTACGATGCATGTCTTAGTTTCAATTGTTTCTTGTTTATTTGTTGTTAATAAAGTACGAAATTTGAGTGCAATGTAAGTAAAATTTTGGATCCCTCATTAACTCATATGGTCGTGGTTAAAGATAGTAGTAGGTACATAATGTATGTACTTGTTATCAAATGAGCTCTATTTAAACATAGAGGGACACTAAATATCAGATTTGATAAAAATATGCAAAGGTAACAATAAAAATAAAAATTATGAAAATCAAGATATTTCCGATATGCCACATTCAACGGCCGATTTAAGCTAAAAATTACCCATTAAGTAGATCGTTTTTTGTATTGTAATGAAAGTTTATGAAGTCAAGCAGTTTTTAAAATTATTCAGAAACTATGGGAAACCTTTTTTATATTTTTAAATTTATGTTGAAAATTCTATTCGGTTCTGCTTAATGCAATATTTTTTAGTATCGATCAATAATTTTGTATTTTGTGTCTAAGTTAGGATGGCGATTATTTTACTCATAATTTTGCAAATAATGGGCATTCTATTGAGATCAAAATATCTGAGAAAAGTGGACCCAAAAAAAAGTTATAATTTTTTAAAGATATCGTCTAAGTGCATCATGAAAAATATCGAAAAAAAATTATAACTCCTAAACTATAAATATTTGTCTAACATACATGGGGGTGAAATGGATAGGTATGGTACTCACCTATTACCACGCATCGGCTTGACACGTTACATGAAACACCCTGTATATCGAATTCTGAGAATATAAACACCTAGAAGGAGGGTTCCTAACAAAGATCGTTGTCAAAAGCGCGCACATTTTGTAGCTACGTGTGCGTAAACAATATCCCTGTCACGCACACTAGTAAAGGAATAATATTGTCAGAAAATCTCATTTCTACTAAATGGTAGAAAATTGAAATATTAGGGAACCTATGTATAAAGAAATAACGAACGTAGGCTTTTTATTTTATTCAATGGTTTAATTTCCCCTTTATTTTACTCTTTTCTGTTTGATGTATGGATTTAAAAATACACCATATAGTTCTGATTGTTAATCTAAGATTGCCACCGCTACAAAATGGCGGATTCCATAATTATTTTATCACTACTACCTCAATATGAGTGTCATATGTAAGAGCTTGATTAGTAGAATAGAGCGAACTATAAAAAAAATCCTAATAAGGCCACCAACAAATGGCTGATATACAGGGTGTAAAAAAAGTACAAGCCAAATTCAAAGGGGTGGTTAAAAGTGGAGTCTAGAATAAAAAGTAAAAAGTAAAGTTAGCCTGTAAGCATCCCACTGCTGGGCAAAGGCCTTACCTCAAATGTGAGGTAGTATGAGCCATACTCCACCACGCGGGCTCAGTGCGGATTGGCAGAGGGGTGTTTGCAAGGCAAGCGACCAACCTTGCTGTCAGATTTTTATCAAGCCGCCCATAGGGCCTCTGACTAGGCTTAACGACTAATACCAATCGATATTAGCCGGGACCAACGGCTTAACGTGCCTTCCAAAGCACGGAGATGCTCGTGATGTACGTCACTTATATGGTCGGAATGGTCACCCATCCAAACACCGACCGCGCCGAAAGTTGCTTAACTTCGGTATTACTACCGAAGCGCTGCCACCACTGCGCTACGAGCACCTCAAAGTCTAGAATACAGGAAAAATATTTTAAAAAATCTAGCTCTTTTTTCTACATACAATTTTAATTTGCATTAAATTGCTACAGAACAGTTGACGATCCACCAATCCCAACAGGCGTCCTTTTAAGTAATGATTCTGCTATTTACAATAATACTAATTGATTAAAATCAAATCAAGCAGCACCGTACAAAATCATACTCGAAAACATCTAAGATTACGCGCACGTTATTCATAAAAAGCTACAAAACTAAGGTAGCCGCACTATCTGTCACTTTCGCACATTGATAACGTGTATTTTCAAATAACGAGTATTAACTCATAGTAATAGCGGTCAGTAGGTCAAGTGCATTATTTTTTTACGGTTGTCTCGGGATGCGTGCGCGTAGCAATGGATCGTAGACGCAGGTTCTCAGATATTGAGAACCTACCATTAGATGGTCAGAGTGACATGACGAAGCTGACATGAGTGTGCATGAAACGGTGCGTTGGTAATCTGAAAATAGTGTGGATTACGCAAAGCCTAGCCGATCAAAAGTGGTCAGAGCAATACAAAATTGACATGACTTCGATTAATTACATGCGCCCAGTGTAGGTTGTTACTACAGTTGATTATTTATATTCGTGATTTATTGTAAGTAGTTGATTCCAATTTTTAAGTAAGCCAAGGTACCTACATGCTCAATTTTGCACTGGTCTAATCAAATTTTGGGTTTTTTGACGGTCCTGGGCCCGTGAAGTAAAGGGAAAATAGAAGTCCAGTTCAAGCCGTAAACATAACCTACCTATAAAACTAAATAGTGAACTGTGTGCCGCGTAGCGTAAGATAGAGCGCGCGGCTGCTAGTTTGGTTGGATTGACAATCATCATACATATGGTATTTTTAAATAATCATTTAAAAAAACACTATTTATTAGGATGGACCCCTAATAAATAATGTATTTTTGTGGAGTATTTTTCTGTAGTAATAGAAATACTCGTTTAATTATTATTTTTTCTTTTCTTTAATTTTTTTATTATTTTTCCCGTGTTCTAAACTCGATTGACAACCACCCCCTTGAATTTGGCTCATACTTTTTTTTACACCATGTTTATTAAAAAAAACATTTATTTCTGTATAAAGACTCACTTACTCACTTGGGGTGTCGTAGCACAGTGGTGGCAGCGCTTTGGTAGTAATACCGAAGTTAAGCAACTTACGGCGCGGTCGGTGTTTGCATGGACCATTCCGACCATATAGGTGACTTATATCCCAAGCATCTCCGTGCTTCGGAAGGCACGTTAAGCCGCTGATTCCGGCTTTTTTTATAAAGACTCACAAGGAGCACTTATACCCGACACGAACATTCGAAACCATGAGTAGTTTTCTTTTTCCCATCACTTTATAGCTCTCACTAGATGGCGTTAGGATCACTTAAGTAACAATTTTGTTCACATTGGCGGTAAACTATAGACAAAAAAAAAGTGCGTAATATTGTAAATCGTAGACAAATACGAAAATATACCTATTCCCGATTTTATTCTATAAAAAATAAATTTGTCAATTACGCAATTCCAAGATTTTCTTTGATTCAAAATTGCATTCTATAATAGCTAACAAACACCTTAACTAAGGGTAAATAAATATACATCTGATTATCCGATCTCTAGTTATAATTGTTAAAAATGACAGCAATAAAGTTTAAACCATAAAACTATCCCAAACATAGTGAATAAAACTTTATTAAAAAGGAATGGTAGTTTTTTAAATTCCACCTATACTGACAACACTTAAGCAAATTTTCATTGATAAATTAAACAATCTTGTTTTAAGTATTACATGTATAAAATCAAGCTTAATTTGATAAATTACACGTGGTATGCATTGCTTAGGGTTTTGTTGTGTTTTTAAGATCTGTTGTGGCAACCATTGACTGCACAAACCGTCATTATTATCAAAAATTCGGGAGCTGTTACTCGTACTGCGTGTCCTTGAGCACTAAGGGCTCAATGTCAAATAGTTGCCAAATGGGCTACTATTGAAATGCGCCATTTACGAGCCAGGACTAGGCTTCTAGGTGTTTATATTCTCAGATCGAATTATTATTCCGTTTATTTAATAAGCTGGTATCACGAAAACAATGATTTTTCCTTCTCCATAATACTTTTAAACAAAACAAACATTTGCAGTAAAAAACTGCAGTTTGTTGGAAACACGCATTCTGAACTTTTGCGTAACAGTTAGAAAGAGATGGATTTAAACTGTTAAATGTAAATGAAAAGGACGACGATAGTTCAAGGTAAACAACGCTTATCCGATCGTTTTTCAAGTAGACGCTGTGTTTCTCTTTTTCTCACTAAAACAGAGAGTGTTATACATTGAACTACTATTACTAGCGTGTGGAACTGACACCACGAACAAATTTTGTGCTCCATGAATTGACGCCACTTGGCATCAACTCATACGGTTTCTTATTCGAAATTCAAAGTTCAAGAAATACGACATAATCTTGTCGTCGTATTTGCAACACATTTTTTGCTTGGTATAGCTTTTCTATACGTAGTAATAACAACTCACAGAGTTTATATAGTGCTTTCGTTTATGAGCTCACTGTTTTCTTGATTTTCAGGCATTTTGTGGTATTTCTTTCATATTAACACGTTCCGGGACAGTGAACGCCTACAGGCGTGAGAACAATAAAACATTTGTGTCTGGAATAGTGTCCCGGAACGTGTTAACAGTGCCCAGTACTTGACCTTAAAATTGGATGCTTTGGCAGAAAAGACAAGTTTCTTATATATTTTAAAGTGAAATTAAATTTGTAAGGTAAACACCCCAATAACCGTCCGTGAATTACTTTACTTATATTTTTCATAAAATTTATTTTATGACTCAAGAATTTTTTTTCTTGGTCTTTAACTAGTGGTGTATAAAGATAATCTAAATTACTAACTGTATTACAATTAACATTTAGCGTAACGGAAATGGCTAATGTTATTTATAATAACTTCGAATAATATGATGCTAATTAACCATTACTAGCGTTTTATACATTTAAATAGATTGGAAGTGTAACTGCCATGACATTTGAAGTTTTCATATAGTAAAAAAAAATATGTTTTAAATCAAATTTTTTTTTTAGAAATATGAGTCTTTTTACTTTATAAAGTAGGTTAAGCACTGATCTCTTAGTATCATACTTGAATTAACTATTGTAAGTATTTCGAAATTGACGGCGTCAAAAACAGGATCATATCACGTTTCGCAATAACTTTTGCATGAATTAAAATGTATGAATAATGCATTTATGAATTGCAAATGACGTTTATCGCGTCGACTGTCTCAAGAACTTCGGAACGGTGGAAAAAATGAAAAAGTGTCTTGTCTACTTAAAACTGATCGGAAAAATATTCATGTTTTTCAAAGCAAATTACAACAGATGTCGATCTACTAACATTTATTGAGTTACTAACCAGTTTATGTTTTTTTTTTTCATTTATTTATCGAATAAAATAACAGTTACATAAATTAAAACTAATAACATTCAATAAACCAATGATGTCAAAGCATTGTTAGTTTTTACTTAGTACAATATTTTTTTAGCTAATTTAGTTGTAGTTTATTCACATATTATTTGGTTCACAGTTGCTTTTTACAAGTGCAATTTCTATTTTATAATTTAGTTGTGTTTTCTTACCCGCATCAGTAAAATCGATATAAAACTACATAGAAATGTTTGTGATAATTTAAAAGGTTTGTAGATAGCACTTTTTAGTCAACGTGAACATCGAAAGAGCTTGATGAAAGCAGTTTTTTTTATTTATATTTTTTTTATCGTTCGTATAAATCCTTGTTCGGGCGGTGGAGGAGGTTTTTTATTTATTAATTTTCGCATCCCATGACTGCGCACTTACAGACATATTCACACCCGTTCGGCTGCATTTACACCGATACAGAAATAATCCTAACTCTGAGAGATAAAATTAAATGCATAATTATTTTGAGACACAAATGTTACAATAAAAAAGTGTGCTCAGTTTTGACATCGATTATATTTGTGTGACAGACGTTTATTTTTAAATAATTTAACTCCTATTTTACCTACTCTAATAGGAAATTTTTAAGTCATATTTTCCAATGTAACAAACAACTTTAAAAGATGATTATTTGGAATAATACCTAATTTGATACAACAATATGTGTCCTGACAAGTAGAAATAATTTTAATTTTTTTTGCTAGTTTTTTAATGAATCGGCACACACTATTATAAAATCTACAAAGTGATTGGACTAATAAATAAATGTTTATAAGCCGATGACTGAGTTTATCGTTTTTAAAGAATTTCTTTATTTGAAGCGCACAATTTGAAATGCCATTACACCAATGATAAAAGCATCAATAATCGTTACACTACGGTGTGATTGCGATCTCCCAGCCGGCTCTGGGTGTGGTCGGCATATTTATTAAAATCTCTTCATTCAAGAGGAAAAAATAAACTTTCTTTATCTCGCGTATTTCGAGGTTCGTGATTTTTTTAGTTTTTATTAATTAAAAACGCGTTACATCAACGTTTTGGTATGTGAAAGTTGAAAAATAACTTGATAGGTCTGTTTTGATAGAAAACCTGTATTTTGTAGGTAAAGTATCAAAACTTTACTTAACAACAGTTTAATTGATTGGAATGTTAAATATCACAGTTTTTATCATACATAAAACTAGCTTAAGAAAAATATCGTTATCACGTACTATGAGGATGATTATTTTTTTTATTTTTAGAAGTGTATAAATAGTTTTATTTTAATATTTTTTGCATAGCACGTGTTCATTCATGACATGACCTGATCTTAATGTGACTGCTAACGGTATTTTTTTTACTTTTCCTCATATGATTTCATCAAACTTCAACTCTGGATAAAATAGGCGCGCTTACCTCATTTAACCCTAAAGTCAATACGTATTTTTTTTAGTTATCTCTGATATATTAAAATGTTTTGTACTAAACGACTTTTAATAATGTTTTTTTCCAGTTTTCTGATTTGACCTCAAAAGTCTTATTAATGAGGATAGCAACAATCCAACATTACTGTCGGTCGATCAAAATACTTGAAAGTGAATGTGTTACATTGAGAAAAGTAATTCATACTTGAACTGTGAACTTTTGATATACAGAACAGAAATCTTATTGACTCTTGAAATGAGCTGGCACTAAGCGAACGTGATTTAATTTGCAAAAGAATTTCAAAATAAGATAAGCTTACATGTACACAGCATTTAATAATCTATCAGCCTTATTTATGTCATAACAAGAAAAAAAAACTGTAGTTTGGATTCAATCCAGTATTACTCTCGAGAAAGAAAAAAAACGTAAGAGTATAGTCTGCAACTGTATACAGAATCTTACCTTTTTTCACACCATGTGTAACATGCCTCGTTCTCAGAAATGGTTTCTTCACACTTTTTCCAGTTTTTCATGATTTCTATGAGGCTTAATTCCACATAGCAACAAACAATAGCTTTACATAACAAATTAGCCAAACAAACCAGCACAAATCCAACTAGTATCTAATCAGTGATTTTAATCGAAATAGAGTAATTAATATTTCGATGAGTAACGAAAAAAAATGGCGTCGTTTTTTATTGTCACGCTCCGCGGCGCCGTTGCGTTGCGAACAAAAAACACTGCTGATATAGATGATAAAAAATGGTAGCACAATGTAAAGTTATTCCGAAAGTCTTTCGTGGACGCCGTGAATCCACCAAACCATTATTATTAACTTCGCGTATGATTCATACGACGAGTTTATAATATTTGTTTGTAATAATTATAAGTTTTTTGTCATTCCTATGCTGTCCGAAGATATAAAAGATATTATTTCTACATTTATATCAATTAAAATCGCTGCTGCTTCGCCGCTTCATTCCTGGAAAAAATATTTGGTCAATTCTTGAAACAATTCCAAATATCAGATGAGAAAGCCTCAAAAATGCTATATTTTTTTAGATACAAAGAAGTATAAAAATTTGTTAAACGACAGCTATTTCATCATGATTTTTCTCTAAAAGTCACAATTTAGAAGGTTTCAGAAACCGTCACTCTTAAACATATACATGCTAGATCTACTGACCCCCCATCTGTTGTAATAAAACGGTACCCGTTCGGTTATACAAGCGAGGAACCAGTCCGTTGATAAGGGCGCTTGTCAATGTTTGGGTCAGTGCTGCTTGCTGGTGCATTTACCCTACACTTAGGAATTACGAGCTTTTCCATTTTCAAACGATTTTGAGACCATTCAATTGAATTGTTTGTGTCAGTGCTGCTTGCTGGTGCATTTACCCTACAGGATTACAAGCTTTTACATTTTTAAACGATTTGGAGACGATTCAATTAAATGTTATACAAATACTGCTGTCAAAAACTTTTGCGGTATTTACTTTTGGTAGAGTTTAAACATTTAGGTTCATAGATAAACAGACTAATGGGTATTGGGGCGTTCCGAAAAGTTTTCGGACTGCGGTGCGAATCGCCCAAGTGATGTTTCAGAATGGGGTTATTCGCACCGCCAGTGGTTTAGTGGTACAAAACGCCCAAGGTAGCTTTTGAATCGACCCATTTCATAGACCACTGCGGTGCGAATAATCGTAGTCTGAAAAGCACTTGGACACTTCGCCCGGCGGTCCGAACTTTGTGGTGCGAAACCCAGATTAATCTTATCACAATGTAGGTAGCTAAAGCACTTGTGTTACAGTAATCAGTAATAATATCGGCACCCCCACACAAACACAAAAAAAGTGATTTAATAAATGGACCCGAAAAACCGGGATCTCTACTCTTCATTGCAAGGTTTTTCTGAACATTGCAATATCTAGAACGACCTACCAAACTTTTTACATCATTAGTTAAATCATAAACATGGGGGGTCTTCATTGACAGAGTTCAATCCACAAATAATTAATATGTTAGTAAATCAATTTGGTACATTTTGATTAATGGTTTTACTAAATAACTTATATTGGTGACATGGAATCTGTTACGATGTCAAGTTATTTTCATTGATAATGTTGTTGCACGCAAATGAATGTGTAACAATGTGTGTGTAAGTGTAACTTTAACTATTTTAACTAAAATTGGATAAAATAGACTTGCATGAAATCATAAAAAATAAACTTAACACGTTCCGGGACACTACTCCAGACACAATAGGTGTTTTATTGTTTTCACTCCTATAGGCGGTCACTGTCCCGGAACGTGTTCAAATCTACGACGAACCGTTTCCTTGTGGCACGTAGGCTATGATGCTAGCTGCGTCGCCATGTTGGATAGCTATGCTAATACTTTGAGCTAGGAACCAGCCAGGTTTATTATTTTCCAAAATATTATTTGATTTAGACGTAAAATTTCTTGTAGTTGGTTTTTGGTGCATAAATAAATCATTTATGTTACTAAATTAGATTTACAACTTAAAAAAACCTGGAAACCTATTTCAAGATTTTTAAACGTTTGTCCCATCTGGGAATCGAATCCAGAATAGCCTCCTACGGATATTTTTTGATTGAGTAACTTTCGTCAGAGATGATATCTATTAAAACCGAAATAAAGAAATACTCATAAACATCTTTAATTACTTTATAACCTTTTAAGAGCTACACGAATCGGTCATAACAATTCCAACGAAAAATGTAAATTGCATTTTTATTACGTAAAAATGTGGACTCGAGTATGCGCACGCGACTTTTTGTCAATGTCAATTAAAAGTCAGTGCCAACGAGGTTTACCCTACATAAAAAAATGCACCACTTTCTCTCAACCTTTATGTTTTTATAAATATTAATTCTGGCTCGAATACTGGCAGGTTAAGCAACGTCACATTGTGGATGTTGCTGTGTGGCATATTTTTGACGTAGCTCACATCATTGAACAACTATTACTAGCGTATGGAACTGACTCCACTTACAAATTTAGTGCGCCATGAATTGACGACACTTGTCATCATCATTATCATCAGCCAAATGACGTCCACTGCTGTACATAGGCCTCCCCCATGGATTTCCACAGCGACCGGCTGTGAGCGGTCTGCATCCAGTGTGATCCTGCGATCTTTACAAGGTCGTCTATCCATTTTGTCGGTGGACGTCCTACGCTGCGCCTTTGGTCGAAGGATCTCCAATCTAGAACTTTTTCGTTACTTGGGCTTACTGATTCGCATGTAAAACATAACATATCTTAATGAATAGAGACACTGTTCCAAGGTATGTTTATTATAGTATAATCTTTAATCATCTTATACCATGATGTCAATTTATAAATGACATATTTCATACACAACTCCACCCATTGAAGGATGAAAGGAATATTTAAAAATGCAATACACGATTATCGGGGTAACAATTTTTCTTGTGCTATCTTGACATCCAATTATGAATATCCTGACATGTCGCGTGTGTATCAGACTATACATTTTTGTTGGAAAATAGCCCTTATTTCAAGTGGGTAAGGTGCTGCAGTGTTCAGGTTGAACTGCTTTGCTCTGTATGGTAAAATATGAACGCGCTTTTGTGTATATTTATCTGTTACTTAGATCATACAAAGTTGACAATATTAGGTCAATTTTGCGGCCGTACTATGTAAGGTATAACGTATTTTATTGCTAGAAAGAAGCCTAGAGTTAAATTCAGTAATATTTTTCACTGTATGGGTTCCATTTAATAATTAACACACAGACAGTTCAGCTTAACAGAAAATTTATTAGATTCCCTGATATTTATGATTTAAAAAGACTTGTTTTAGCCTTCAGGGTACGATAAGCTAAAAGGCACAATAACATATTATTATGTCACCTTGTATCTCATTAATCTTCAATTCGAAATTTCGACAGCCAAAAGAACATAACCTCAACCTGACAATCCTTAAAACTCAGAAACTGACCAAAAAACCCCATTAACACCATATAAAACAGTTTCACAAGAGCGAAAAATGCGACTTATTGCGTTTGTACCCTTGGCGGTATCGGGGCCACGGGAACCGCCTCCATTCATAAGGCTATACAAGCTTAGCACGCGATTTTGGCCGGTTCATTTATGTTATTATTACCAACAAAAAGTGAAAAAAAATCGGCAAATAAAAAAAGACAAGCTATTCCAAATGTAAAAAATTGGCTGGTATTTTATGCAACAAGTCAAAACGTGACATTAACCTATTTACATTTAAAATGATCACACTAAAAAAGTTTCTTAAAAAAATCACGTCTGGTAGCTTTCAATTATATTTTCAATGTTTTGGGGCACTGCCGTTGATTGGCGTTTTTACCCCATTGTTTACTGTGTCTAGAAAAAAACATGGTTTTAAAACATGTTGCTTCTTACATAATAATGTTTTTATTCATCTGGAATGTAACAAACAAACAAACATCTAAAATGTAGTTCATATTAATACCTCAGGTGCATTATGCCACGCATACCAATGCTTTGAGCGTTGACTATAACTCTACATAACTATAACTATACTTAGTTACTAGTTACTACACCTTTGACGGGTATCAATCATTACTTAATGATTATGTGTTTACGGCTTAGTAATACTTAACTTGCTAAGCAAAGATAAGTTGGTATAATTTGTCAATTTGTGGGTGTGATGTATTGTGGGAAGACTCAGCCATACAGGGTGTCGATTTCAATCTGAGCAGTACATACAAAGGTGATGTTATACCTTATACTGAATATACACGAATCAACACAACATATCCGCAAACGGACCAATCAGTCACTGCAGAAGCACTAATATTCAATTTATAATTGCCTCAATCAATCAATCAGCCTGTTGCAGTCCACTGCTGGACGTAGGCCTCCCCAAGAGCACGCCAAAGTGCACGATCCCCTGCTTTCCTAATCCAGTCACTACCAGCGACCTTCTTCAGGTCATCGGTCCATCTGGCAGGGGGCCGTCCAACACGTTTGCCGAGACGTGGTCTCCATTCAAGAACCCGTCTACTCCAACGTTCATCGGTTCTGCGACAGATATGGCCAGCCCACTGCCACTTCAGTTTGCTACACTTCTGGATAATATCCACAAGTTTAGTCCTCTGCCGGATGATTTCGTTGCGGATTCTATCTCACAGCGAGATATAACCTAGCCAGAGGCTTTAGGGCGGCTTGATAAAATCTGTCAGTATGTTTGGTAATTTTTCTTGACACTATTTAACAAAATCCGCATAGAACCTGGGTGGTGGTATAGTACTCATATTTCTTAAAAGTTGAAATAATGTTTATAACCGAGATACAAATCTAAGTTCGTATATCCTAGTCATTATAATTAGAAAAGATATAAATCCATCTGTAACAGTTCAGTCCTTTCATGATGTGTCCTGCCCATTTCAATTTCAAACATTTTATGCTAATATGCTGCGTCAATCAGTCCTGTTTTGGCTCGTAGGTCATTATTTATTATCCTATCGGTTTATTTAGTGTTAGTAAACTTATTTTCAAGGCTCGTTGGGTTAATCTTTATACTATACCACAGCACTAATACCTGGAAACTAAGTATACAACAGGTGTCAGAGTTGCGCAACGCCGGTTCATGCAATTTTCCTGCTCCAAACCAACAGTCGTGTCGGATGCTATTAATCTAGTTTTTTCGCGTTTCCTTTCCTAATATTTTTAGCTATGATTTCACGGCTGTCTATGCCCTTGTCTTATTAGTAACTTGTAGGTATATTATTAGACTAACGATCATGAAATGTAGCTCAATATCACGTTTTACCGTAATCTCTTTGAGTATTGGGTTGTCACACCGCAAAGTTTTTGAACCGCGCGGTGCGAATCGCACATGTGCTGTTTCAGAACAAAAATTCAGACAAAATACAAACTCCATATAACAACATACTTATATTTTGATATTATGTAACGGTTTAACTCCACAATTATTGATACAACGAAAATATCCTTCACAGTTACAATTGCCACCCTGAAAGTCGATTGATATTACTTGTCACCAATAAATTTTAAATTCTTTAGATTTTTCTTTAAGATTCTTCGTCCTATAAATATGTTTGGTAAATTAAATTGCAATAAAGAGAAAGTATTGAACTCATTAAGGCGAACCCTGGCATTTCTGCTAGAAAGTGACCCTGTCATATCGCAACTTGTTTTAGCATATTTAAAGCAGGCAAAGCTTGCAATGTTGCTGTACTGACGTTAATTATATTGCCTTTGCTACACTACATGTCTTGTCATGGTTACAAATTTCTCTAAATTCGCGAAAATCAACTACAAGGGTACATACTTTGAAGTACAAATGGCGGACTTATTGCTTCAAAGCATACTTTACCAGTCAACCATTGGATGAGGCAGAAAAAGTTAATTCATCGTAAGTTAAAGATGTTTTGACAATGCAAAATCATTTTTCTGAAAATCACATCGAAATCGGTTCAGCCAAACGCGAGAGATAACGTATAAACAGAACCTAAGGATGAGCCAACAAAATAAGAAAGAAAAGAATTTATTACAAAGAAAACAGAGAACAATTAGATTAAACAAAACCATAACGTCCAAAATATGCTCTAACTGAATGCCCAGATATATTTCAAATTGAAACATCCAACAGCAAATATAATTGAGTTTATCCTTCCATCACTCGCAAACATTGAGCAACAACTATAAAAACATGCATTAATACTGTTGCATAAAAAAAATTCCAACATGCCATGGAACCAGCATATCTTGGTCTCCCCCGCCCCTTGGTTTGTTGACAAAATAGACGATATAGGGAAAAGGCACAAATAAATAAAGTATCAAGGGTAATTGGTCAGGTTTTAGCGTCTTATATGAAGTCGCGTGCCCGTTGTATAGGATCGTACGACAAAATTATTAATTGGCGTATTGACAGATGGCCTTAATTTATGTCTACTTATTAAATGTATTCGTAATGGATTGTATACCATTAGTGTCGTGTCTAAACACGGTTTAATGTCTTCTGTAAGGTATTTTTGTAGATGATTGTGGGAAAAGGAAGGTTGTAACGATAGATTGAAATTTCAGTTAGTGTTCATTAAGTGCCAATCTATACTAATATTATAAAGCTGAAGAGTTTGTTTGTTTGTTTGAACGCGCTAATCTCCGAAACTACTGGTTCGAATTGAATAGGTAATTCTTTTTGTGTTGGATAGTCCAGTTATCGAGGAAGGCTATAGGCTATATAACATCACGCTACGACCAATAGGGACAAAGATATAGTGGTAAATGTGTAAAAAACGGGAGAAAGAAGTCACTATTCCACGCGGACGAAGTCGCGGGCAAAAGCTAGTGGTCGAATATGTTTTGCCAAAAGAAAGGTGGCTATTGAAAACTGCATAATCTATATCTAGACAAAATGTATTATTTCACGATTCCTTGTAATAAGTAAAATGATATAAGTTTAAATAAATCGTAGGATAATGTACACTAATCATTGCACACGTGTTTACAAATGCGGGTTTCCTAGTACTCATGTTTTTTCTATTCAAACCTTGCCTAGGACACATTTTTATCAGCATTGTTCATATCTGTATGACATTGAGGTACAAAGTTTAATAGTAATTATAATGGTAGATAGATACCTATAAGAAATAACGTTGAGACTGAGGGTTGTAAACATAATTTAGAATAAACACACAAAGAGTATCTTTCATGCTAGTATTTTATGATTCAGTGGCAATTTTTAATCAATTTTGATATTTTTCCAAATTAATCAAAATCAAATGAAGTCCAAAACGGCACATAAGTATGCATTTGATACCGATTTTGATATTTATCTTCAACAAAAAGCTTGTCCTTTTAAAACTGTTATTTTTATTGATTATTCCACTTTGTAACTAATAAACTATTTACTCATTTTATTAGAATCCTAAGCGTTAGATCATAGTAAGGTTTTTGTATAACATGGCATCACTCAAGGGTCTGTTCTCTCACCCCTTTTATAAAAGGGTTGCGTTTTTTCTTACGGATCGCTAAAAACCGCAGATGTTGGTATTAATTGGTGGTTGTATTGAACCAGTTTCTGTCATACCTCAGTTATTGTTCGTTTTTCGAGATAATTAAGTTATGTAATAACTGGTTGGGGTAAGAAAATGAAATATAACCGTCTAGGTTTTGAACTTTTAAAAGCATGATTACAAACGTAGGTCAGACAGTTGTAATCAACTGATCTCTTCCTGAGGATATTCCTTACACAACGATATATCAAGTTATATTGGTCGCATAAATGTATAAATGTACGTACATTGTAATCTAAGAAGTCATGCATTTGCAGTCTATATTAACCCATCGAAGTCATATCCAATAAAAGATATCAAGTGGATTATACGCCATTATGTCTTGCTTGTCTGGTATCATACTTTGTTATTTTAGCATCCGACACTTCGATATGTAGGTATACTTCTCACTTAGGCATATTACAGAAAACGAAGCCCTTGTTATATGCCAATTACTATTTTGGCAAACAGCTAAGGCCTGGTTGCCTGATCGGTAGTTAACTCAACTAATCGTTAAATATCGTTACCAGCGGTTGAATATTTCCGATTGTTCGTGTTTTGAAGAAAAGTACCTTAATAAATGGTCAGTAAAATAGACATTCTGACTCCGGGCCTAAGTGTGTGAATTTTGAAAAAAAAAAGTCCAAAAAATCCTTTATAATCTGTCGTTTTACTTCGAGCAGTCTAGTGCGTCTGATACTATGCAATAAAATTAAGTATGAATAGTTATAAACCATCTTTGTTACATGAATGTAACGTTAAAGTATCAAAATTACTTATTCGAGCTATATTGAGTAGCAGTAATGACCTTTTTATACACTAGATAATGTCATTATTGCGTTTTATTATACTTCGTGTGAGGCCTAACCAGATCGTAACTTGTCCTTATCTTTTGAACTTTTACAGTAAAGGACGGAAATAGCTTGTTCAATATTTTGATGATGAAAAATAGTTTTTTCTATATACATTTTAAGTGAAATCGAACGTTTTTCAGTTTAATCTACGACCATTAAGTTAGTACTTTTTAATGAAAAGGGTTTTTGATGTATAATTAACCTCTTACAGGTTTTTGTCATTAAAAAAAAGTACTTTATTTTCATTCTTATCGATCGAAGGCAATTTGATATAGCCCTATTTCATCCCAGTATTAATAACGTAATATTTTATATGTTGCTTTATTTAAAGCTGTCCATCAGACAAGAATAATTAATGCAACTTAAAATTAGAAAAACATTTTTTTTACTTATTATTATCAACAAAACAGAGTTAAGTAACATACAAAACAAGATATTGAAAGAAAAAACAACAAGTATATGCCGCAAAGTAATGGCTTTCAGACACAATAGCGATTTGCAGGCCTTAAAAAAAAGGTTGCTTATATCAATTGACGAATACCACAAATATTGCAGCATCGTCCAGCCAATTCGCCAGTGACCTGTCAACACGAAACGCTAGTACAAACCTAGTAGCGACCGTCTTGAGCAAGCGTCCGGTTCACCAATCGAGCCAATATACCAACCAGCGTACTTAGACCCCCGCTACCACACCACACTTCCCCTTAGTCGCCTGCTCCAACTAAAAACAGAGAGGGGTCAGAGGTCAACCAGAAACGGTCGGCCTAACAACCACAAAACTCACTTGAGCACATTACGGGTTAATAGGGACTTCCTACTTATGGACCCGTGAGCGCACCGCACCGAGATTTGTTCCAATTTTAAATTTGATTTTGGAAGTGTGTTCCTGGTTGTGCGCGGGAAAGAAGAAAAAGTTTGCGGCCAGTAGTGTGCGAAGGAAAGTTTGACGTAACATTTTGGCGCGAAAGTGGAAAACATTTTCGTACTTTTTCAGGACGTCAAAAAATAAAAAAGCAAAGAGTTGCTTGTACCCCAAAATTAAGAATTGGATCTGTCTTTAGCTATGCATTATAGCTGTAATGAAGTAGTGAAAAGCCTTTTTGGAAACTTACATATCCTCGCCATTCTGTAGAATGCATATAGACAATACATGTGATAGGTATTTTTCTACATATCAAGATGGTCAAGGAAACACGTGTATTGTTATAGAGTAGACTGACAGCTGTCGAGATGTCATGGCGGATGTTAGGACGTAGTTATGCTAGGAATGGCGTAAGCGTTTTACGTAAAAGCAATACTAGTACATATTATAAATGCGAAAGTAATTATGTCTGTTATTCACAAATGAAACACTAAACTTATGAAATTGGACGCAAAAATAGTTTAAGTTATAAAAAGGACATAAATGGTCTCTATTACAGAAATTAGTCTATTTGTATTAGAAAAGGGCGATGGAAATGTACCTACGAGAAATCCAATGCGCTGACGAAGTCATAGAATCACTTGTTTTTTACTATTATTATAGATTATTAATTGTATTATAAATCTTGTTTATAACTTAACAGTGCATGTCAATCACCATCGCAATAATTCAAAATCGATGAAAAATTGTGAAACTCGCGTAGTAAAAACATCAAACCATAGACAAGTAATAAAGAAGTTACCGTTGTGCAACCGCACTCGTTGTATCAAAATCGATCCAATTAGAAGATCGATTTGTTTTGGTGTTGCCATAAATCATCGCTCCTACACCTGTGTTGACGTGGAGTAGTTGTCTATGGATGTGGCAATGAGTTTTGTGTGTAGGATCTTATGATTATTTTTCAAATTAGGTTTGGCGAGTTTTGGCTATGGTTTGATTGAGTTATTGATTGAATTTACTTGATACATACATCGGGTCCAAAATTGTTATGATTCGATCAGTCACTATTAACTAATTAACTACATTAGGTACCTACCTAAAGTAAATAATTTACTTACCAACTCGTAATTTATAGTTACCACTAAAATAGGGACTTCAATCACACCTTAATTCTTAAATACCATCGAAGTTAGATGACTAAAATATTAGCTCACCTGAGCTACTCTTCAAATCACCTGTAGTCAAATCAAATCTAACATTTGTATTGACGTTGGTGGCAAAATTAACGCCTGCCAGTGCCACGTCGAGTGACTTAAAAAAAACAAATATTGCCTTTGATATAAGAACAAACTGCCTTATCCACCGAAGCTCGTTCCTAGCCAGCAATCCCACAAGGTTACAAATGATCGACTTCAAGACTAATTAACATCTAATGACGTAATAACAAAAAAGACATCAAACATTCTATCAATCATTCTCTATTTAGAAAAAAGTATTCACAAGGGCCGCGCGGGAACCGCCATTCATTCCAAATTTGAATATTGTGGGGTCAAGCTTTTGTTTTTTTTGTACGATTGGTCAAAGTTGCCAGTTCTATTGTGAAGGAAGTGAGATATCAACGTAGAATGTATTAAAAACTTCATATTCGTAATCTGCATGGACAATCTTTTATTAACCGTGTATTTTGGAAAATAATTTGATAAAACAAAGAAAATAAATAAATTCTAGTCTTTAGAAACTTATTTCTGAATTTACTAAGTTTCAACATGAAAGAATGGAATCGTAAAAGTACTGTTATCTACCTACCTTTTTTGTACCGAACCAACTGTTACATGACAGATAGCAAGTATTCAAACTTTTAAAAACATAAAATAACAGAACTAAAATCAAAATAACACGGCGAATGATACAACTTTTTAAACACACAAAGGAATTCAGGTCCTAACGGTTTATAATTAGAGACTATAACATTTGGTTTACAGAATTCGAAATTTGAAATGTTCGTCCGTACGTCAGGTTTTTAGGAACCGGAAATGTCAAAACGTTGGATTTTGAAGCGTTTGCGTGATGCTCAAGAATTATTACGCAACACTTTTTTGCTTTTAACAAAAAACGTTTTCACTTTTTGATGAATTAGAGGGTTCTGATGAGTTTTATTGTTATGATGATGATTTTTATTTATTTGGGGAGATGTGATATCAAATATCGTACTGCTAAAGGTTTTTCTTGAAAATACATATATTTTACATATAGGTTTTAGGCATTTAGTAACTCGCTAGTGCCCATATGCGAAGATTATTGATGATTAATTTACTTACATGTCTTAATATTGAGAATAGTAATATTGTTAATCCTAAAGTTGCCATTTTCTTTACAATTTCCGTAACTTTTTCTTTAACACCATTCTAATTCTGTATATTATAAATCTTGAGATCCTAACAGTGATAACATCAGCACTGGAACATTATTTATTTATAACAATGCCCAAGCAGTTGTAAAACTTTTTCATTCGCGAAATAATAAAAAAAAACAGTTGATCGATAATCTTACGATAGTAGAGCATTCAGTGTGGTCACCGAACGATGACGTCACGCTACATGAACAGACACAAGACCAACTTATAGAAACCTCTTTGCCCCTTCTAAGTCTTCAAAAAGCCGTACAAATTCCACAATTGTATGGAAACTCACGGTTCTAGTTACACTGGACTAAGACAAAATTGTATAGACCTCCTTCTCCCTTCTTTTACTAAGGAATTACAGAAGTCAAAGGGAAAACTCCATACAATAAAGAGGTCAAATTATTTTGGTGCTAGCTTTGGAACGCCCGCTCTCTTTTCGAATTTGTTAATTTTTTAAATTGCTTTTTTATTGGACTTTAATTTATGGCCAGCGTTTTTTTTCTAACGCCAAATGTCAGTTGTTAAATCATTTGTTTTTTCTTTGCAGGTACGTTCCGATTCATGCAGTTTTCTTTATCTCATAAGGTAACCTACATAATCATTTTTTGTTTCACTAGTTCAAGTTTATGGAACGGCTCTCTTTAATACAAAACGTAACTTAAACACTTTATATCAACAATTTATTCCTGTACCGTGTAACACTAACTTTTTTTGTGTCGCAATCAAAGGAATCCAAGCATGCAGCCAACGGTTTCGTAAAATTCGGACTCGTCACAAAAATGTAAAACCAATTTTTGTGTTTCACCATAGTTTTCCCACTATTACGCTATTGTAGTTAATAGACAAAATGGCGTCGTCACGGGCGACACACACTGTAATGGTGTTTATCTTAAGTGTGGCATCGGCCTTAAGCGCATCCGCAGAGAACTTGGCCTTTAGAAATTGCTTAGGTTTTTAATTATATTTTTTATCTGTGTCTACTATTGTATTTTTTTTTTCATGACGATGCAAAAGATTTGGTGTATCAGATTTGAGGACATAAGAGATAGTATTTTTTATGTTCCTTGCGTGTATACTACGCCCGATGATTAGTAGAGATGTGATTGTGTAAAAAGAATTGTTAAAAATACTTAGTACAAGTTTTTTTTGTATTCCTAGCATTTACTAACACAATTCCTTTATTTCTTTAATTCCTTTGTTTTACATGCATTACATTACACGTATTGATTTTCAAATAAGCACTCTTTGCATTACGTTCCATTCTACGCAATTGACAGCAACTAGTGTTTCGCACCTTGCCGCTTATAACAACTATAATTAACATTCGGGGCTTTGAAGATTTAGAGATGGCGGTGAATGGCTATATTTAACTTGACAAATTCATTCTTGTTTAGGCAATCATCTAATAATTTACGCCTTTCTTGGTAATTTTGGACGCAAAGTACTTTAAATTATGTGTTTTAAAGACATTTCTATTCAGTTACTTACGAGCACTCGTCATACTTTAGATAACTGTATACTAATCATTAACAACTCTATGTAAACGAAGTTTGAATTGCCATCCCCTAGAAATCATGATTTATGTAGGTATGTATATTGCAAGATTTTTTTTAACGTTTCCTCTTCTATTCATTAACAATGGCGTGTGAAGTAAATACTAGTTTTTAAAGAGGTGCTAGCTTTAAACAAAAAGATTTACCCCTCCCAATCTCAATTTAAAAAAAAGTAAAGCGAAAAACATTCGCGTGAAACGAAACGCCGCGTCTACCCAATGCTAGCAACTGTTGCTTTACAAGGGCGGCCTGCATGCTTAACAGATGTCGATCGGAACTCGAACTGGGTACTTCGCTTTTATTTATTGGTTTTTAATGACCCCATCAACCGGTAGCTCTAAACAAGAGCGCGGGTGACATTCTTTTTTTTTATTTGACGCGTGAAGGCTAAGGCATTCGTGAATATACAGCTTCTGCTTTTTGTTCTGATTAATTTATTGGCTATTAGTTTACATGTAAGGTGCAGAGATGGTATAATTTCGTCGTATTACTTTTATATAAAATTTAGGACAGTAGCAACCTTGAATTATCAAAATATAATGATAATATTAGCTTAATATTATAAGCACTGCAATAGGATGCGATTATTGTACCTTAATTATTATTATACAAAGGTTCGCGTGCACAAAATCATCAGGAACATAACCAAAAACATAAACAACCTTCTCAGTCCAACCAAATAAACTGCACAACTCAAATAAATTGCTTTTTTGTTACTTTACAATTAAAATTGCGTGCAATCGTGTCTTACAAACAGCTACAAAGGTTGAATAGTTATAAAAATACAATGTATATTTTATTCCTCGTTGACAATAAGAATGATTCGTATTTGTCAGTGCTTTTAAGAATTTCACATCTGCTGGACATAAAATTAGGTCCAAAAAAGATTGTGGAGAACCTTTATTTGACTTTAATTTAAATAGCATTTATCCTTTAAAGTTGTAGTCCAGTTTTTTCCATTTAAATGTGCTACTGTAAGTGTTTAAATATGCAAATGCGTATAGAAAATAGTATTTTCTATTGTATGTTGATTTTTATTTTATTCGATGCACTTTTTTATTTACGGCCAGTTCGCACACGGATGAAATTGCGCTGTGTAGTAAAAACTTCTTGTACGTATTATCCTTGTGCCAGTCGATTAATAAAGTAATAAAATTAATGCAACTGACGTATGAAGATTAAAGATAAGCATGATATGGCGTGGTTAACTGAGGATGGGTGGTCGTAAGTCAATAGGGTCGCGTTTGTTACTTACTATAAAGCCTCACCGATCCAAAGATCCATAGAACGCCGGCGGGCCCGTAAACAAAAGAATAACAAATAAATGCTTATAAATAAACATATCCGTGAGTATTAGATACATTTATGAAGGACAAACGTTTTCAAAAATACCTTAAGATTGCTAAAATAGTATAACTATTTAAATAAATAAAGAAACAGCCATTGCATTTTAAAGACGCGAGTTCTAAAAATAACGAAGAAAAAAGTGAAGGCAAAAGTAACATGCATGATTACGCGGATTAAAAAAGCAAAAGTCATGTCAGCGTTTGACAGAAGCTGTCAACGTTTCATTTACTTAAATGGACATGATATGTGTGAACCTGACACATTTGACTTTAAACGAATAATATTACCAGTACAAATAATGTTTCTTGCTATCATTTACCATACAAATACTTGCCGCCAATATAAATGGCAAAATTTTTACAATATAATGTTTTTAAAAATACAATGATTTAATAAGTAGCTCATCACCACTATAGAGCTTGAAATGAAACTTTTTTCTAGAATATATGGGTTTTATAACAGTAAAAAAAAAACATGCAAAGTCATGACAAGCCATACAGCCATACTTTTTCATGGCAACGGCACAAAACCATAGAGCTAAACAATTTTCCATTGCCAAGAGCTCACGTGCATCGACTGTGAGAATCCACAGACAATACAACCTCCGCAAACGGAAAATTAATATAGTGTCCCCTATGTTTATCATAGCCATAGCTAATAGCGTCTCACAAAAGAAAAAAAAATAACAGACCATTGACAATTGCTACGGACAGACAGACATAATGCGAGCGCACATCAATTATTATTTTAAAATAACAGTTTTGTACGAACAAAATATATTTACGCACCGTTGCGCGCGCGCCGGCTTGTATGTGTGCTTATACAGGGTGATTTTGATTAATTGCTTTTATATTTGTAAGATTTATGAGTATTTTTTTTCGCATTTAATAACGCCCGTTGAGGACTTGATGAGCTTTTTCTGTAATTGTTTTACAAATGATAAATGATAATGATAAATTCTACTTTTCTTTTCCTAATTGCGGTGATGCCAAAAATGATTGCAATGATTGCCAATCACCTCTTACTAACCTATCTGCCCTGACGGAGGGTAAAAAAGTATTGAAATCAAAATAAAAATGTGTTAAATTTTTGGTACTCAGAATATATGGCACGACAATTTTTTTCTGAATTGTGTGAATTTCATATGACTACAGGTTTTCCAATGATGGATAATTTATACCCGTTTTGAGAGTACCTGTCTATATTTCACTCAAAAATTTAAATTGTGATAGTTCATTCTTGTCTCTCCACCAAAACTTATACAATCGGTTAAAGTCCGCAAATTCAAAGTGCAATAAAATTTATATAAATAAATAAAAATACGGCTAAACAGACAGCTCCGTACTCCTCAGCTGATTATCAAAGATTAACAGTTCAATTAAAACGTCTCAATCCGGACACCCTGTATACCCCGGCGTGTTTATGCACATCAATTATGAAAGCACCGTGCGGAACAGCGTCCGCTCTGGCTGAGGTCGGACGAGCGAACAACCTCGAGAAAGAGAAATTTCGACTTAGGTCGTTTTGCCGCGCGGCCGTCGGCAATCAACTAGGAATACAGCGTGTAGCCCGTAATACGAGCAAAATTTTAATCAATGATTCTACAGAGTATACTTAGTTTTCTTGTGGTCATAGGGCTCTAAAATGATTTAACTCAGACAAATACTTATTTATTTATTTAATTTAGGATAACTTAGAAAAAGAAATCGAATCTGTGTCCTCAAAAAATAATTCGAAAGTTTTTTTTTAATTAAGAACTTCTAATTGCTAAATCTAAGTACGATAAGACCATAAAAAATTTACAACTTATTTAAGTACTTCACTTCATATACTTATTATAAAATTGAAAATTAACGTCACCAACATCCCTTATAAATGTTAATAATTGCGGACGTAATGTGATCGTTAAAATATGAATAATTTAGCATCATATCAGTTTTTTATTGCTTTTCAAATGACATTTGGAACTTAAAGTAGTTATAAAGAGCAAATGGAGTTACCTGTTTTACGATGGTATTGAAAGTGACCAAGTAGTTATTATAATCTAGTTTCTAGACCAATTTGATTGGAAATACAGGGTGTAAAAAGTAAAGGCAGTAATATTAATTGATACGTATGCCAATAATCATATAATGGGCATTGAGTAGCACACAAAAAATGTATGGGTAAGTTATTTTTTCTGCTTACTTAATTTTTTAAGGCAAAGAAGCAAAACTCCTTTTAGTTTGTGTAACTGTTATGAATTATTATCCAATTTGGATATATTTATTGTATAGAGATCAAAAAAGACTAGAAGAAAGAACTAATTTAAATTGGGTAAAAAATGTTGACAAAATGTCTGTAATTGCGAAATTACGCGTATGTTAAAAGAATATAATTAAAAAAGTTAAAAAAAAACCAGACCTCCATACTCCAATGTCTTGGGTTGGATTCCTGGTCGAATCAATGTTGAAATCATATTTTTATACCGTTTTCTGATTTCCATAACACAAGTGCATTAACTAACTAAGTACTTTGAGGTCAGAGCAATGTATGTGATTGATGTCCAATATTTACACACGTTTTATTCACAAGACATTTTTTTTACATAATCGTACAACTTCATTAATAAACAAACATTCAAATAATCATTGTTATTTACACCAATTACACGGACCGTTGGTTATGCAAAAATATTTTAAACGTGGTTTTAGCACAATAATTAGTTAAAAGCTGATTTGTATCAGCAATCATAGTGATTAACGAAACAAAGCTATCATCATGAACATTTTAGAGTAATAGTAAGCAAGAAAAAGTTGTTATTGGTTTTGATAATACGCTACAATTTATAGATTATTGGCAAACAGCTAAATATCAATAAATTCTCACTTGGATTTGGATAGGGATCGAGATAAAAGGAAGAAATTGCATAGACAGTAAAAATATTATTTTTAATTCTATAAGTAACTTAACAATTCATTCTTCTAGTAGGTACCTACGTACAATTTAGATTTCAAAAAAAGAAATTTGTTACATCTTCAGGTTACATTTCATGCCTCACTGGTAATCCACGTTTCGTCAAAAGAAAAAAAAATAAAGCCATAATTTTTTGAAAACCAGAATTCCATTTTCAAAATTGATTTCTCAGCCAGTTTTTCGCTAGAAACGAAAAGTCATGTTGCCGTTAAAACGTTTCTGGCTCTTATTACACTGAGAATAAGATTGTGAATAGCGTTTTTTTTAGTTTGCGTCTTGGAAAACCAAAATGGCGTTGCGTTGCGGTATTTCTGCTCACGTAGTCTTGAGACTCGAGATCTGTCATTATTCTGATAATACTGTCGGTTTGAACGTGCCGGTGAAACGTCCAGCCTTTTGAATAGGGGTGAGACACAACCGTCAACAAAAAACATCGATATTTTTTATCAATTTGAAATTAGAACTCAAAATCAAATCAAAGTATTAAAATAGACATGCCACACAGCGTTAATGACGCGTTTGAATTTACTATAAACAAACAATTTACGTTTAATGATATAATTTAAGTAGTAATGATCATGCTATCATCACATAATATTATGCCTAAATTAGCAGATACTTGATATTTTGATTGATTGATGATTGCTAATGATGTATCGATGAAATTAATTTGCGGACCAAATTATGATGTCTCAAATTAGTTATTCCGAAATTAACATCTCATTTGGTTTATATTTATGTTAATATCGAATTCATAAATGAATTATTAGACGGCGAATCTACAGTTTTTTTTTTATAATAGAGCAATGGTGAAAACATATTTTTGCCGTATTTTCCGCCTTCTAAGAAACATGCAGATAACAAAATCGTGTTAAAGATGTAATTAAACAAGAATTTAAAAGTTGCATCATGGCTATAAACGACAGTGACGTAAAAGGTTATATCAACGACATGTAGGAACGTCTTAAATACAAAGTAGCAGAATGTATACTTATTCTTAAAGTGCCCATAAATTATACTTACCTTTACTCGATGTGCACTTATTTTTCACATACTAATGCCAATCCATCGATACCTTCAACGCAGTCGCAATCTCACAACAAATTATCGATAAGAATCCCGTCTTATCGATACTTTAATCGTTCAATCGCAGCTCTAAAACCGCTATACGTGTCCCGCAGATACGAGATAGTACGAGTGTTTGTAAACATATAATTACTTGGTAGGTCGATGCATATCAAGTACTCGTTAGTCCGAGTACGCTTGTGTGCGTACTTGATGCTAAGTGACGAGACGGAGCGAGTATTTTTCGGAACTAGTATTTTTAACAGTCATGAGATTAAATGATGTTAAAAATACAGATTACTACTCAGAAGGTATGGATTGCTACGTGTATGAAAAAAAATGCTTTCTTCTTAGTACTCAAGACTCAAAACATATTGTTTCAAAGCTGTAGTACAGTCTATGTTGTGACGTGTATAAAAACGTAGCAAGTGGGGTTGCATGATAATAAAATTGTTAAAATTTTATTTATTGAAAGATTCCTTATTAAATAAATTATTTCAAAACGATCAATTTATATTCTTGGACTCTACATAGAAGAGCTTAAGATATTTTACAGAAGGTTTCCTGCATTTCTAGAAACTACTCCGAGTGGTAATACGTATATGGGAATAAAAATAAGAAAAAACATAATTTAATTATGTCATTCAACAGTAATAGTATAAACTCTACACACATGCTCAAACCTCTTTTACTTATGTATTTTCAATGACCGTATCTTTCCATGATTTTTAGTTTTTTTTAAATAACAGTCAGTGAAAAATAACAGTGACTCAAAAATATCGCACGCCGCTCGTCACTCAGTACATAAGTGTGAGTGAAACTAGTTTTGCTATGAGTGATTGTGTTCGAGCCGACCACACAGAATAGTGTTGATTTAATTTGCTAGCTCATTGTTTTTGATCCGTCTTGATCCTGGGAAGAGGTAATGGTATGACCCGTGGTGTGATATCTATGAATGTAGAAAAGAATTATATATTCGCCAGACAACACACCAATTGTCTTGGTTTTGAACTAAGGTATTTTCTTCCTTGTGTTACGAATACCTACCAGAAAACGATAATGACGTTGGCATCTCCCAAAAATACATACTTGTGAATTCATATAAACATGACATAAGTACAAATTTTCGTGCTTACTTATCAGATAAATATTTGCCTCGTTTGCAGGATTCAATTCAGAAGCGCTAACCAGTACACCAAACTCGTCGTAAAAGTATGAATAAAAACCAAATCTTTTCAGAATCCTTTCAGGATTATAAAAAAAGGAATCTCTAATAATAGACTCTACAAATCTGCCTGTGTATAGTTTTTAACTATGCCCAGCACTACAATTTGTAAAAATCTAAATAAAAATGCTGCTGTGATATTAAATTTTGTGTTAGTTATTAAATTATTGCTCATCACATAAATAACACTGAATTAATTAAATATACTAAAAATTCATGTAAAATTAAATTAACTAAGTTTCATGATGGATAAAGACTTATTTCGATTTCTGCTACTTTAAGAACTCTATTATACAAAGACTGTATCTAAATTCATCGAGTTGGTAAAATCTGTACAATTACAAATACCATTAATATTCCTCGTTAAACCTACAATAAATCAAAGCTCATTTGTATGACAAATGGAGATTTACAGTATAATTCTAATAATTGATGCAATTAAGTCATTCAAGCCTATTTGTATTGCCTAAATACAGGCGTTAACATCGAATAAATCAAATCAGCCTTCAGCGTTCAAATTAAGTGGGACTAAAACAACAATTTAACCAAAAATTCTAAACATACAAGCTTACTTTTTAATTTTACGCGCCATAAACTCCCATACACATCTCATACATTTCTAATTTCTATGTTATCTGTGCTCATCAATCACAGCAGGTACCAGGCTGGCATAATAAGCGAAGAGGTTGATCACAATCGTTATTCGCGACCTTGGGTAGTGAATCATAGAGCGACCGATATAACTTGAGCTTTCCCTCCCTCCTTAAGGCTACTTAATGTAGATTGATGAGGTGTGGTGCTAAGCGTAACGGGAGCTCTAGAATTAATGGTCTGTTGTGTAGTGATAAATGCGCTGCCATTTAGTTGGTGGACGTGAAAATGAGTTTTTTTTTATTTGCATAAGGTTAAACTTCTAGGTTCATGTATAAAAACCTAGTAGGTGCTTAAAACATCGTATTCAATATTTCAGCGGTCATCAAAAGCAAGAAAAATGCATTGCGTTACTTTTTCCGCATCATTACAATTTTAAAATAGTGTGGAGAATCTTATGTAAGACCTTTCGGAATACTTATCGAATACCGTTTCAAAGTCGGTTTTAATCTTAACTGTAAAACTTTAAAATACTTTGATATAAACATTGCGAACGTGAGAAAATGTCGCTCGGCTCCGCTAAATCCTTGAAAAGTCAGTTTTGACCTACTGCACAGACTCGAACTATGTTTTCCTATAGATCATGCGATCTGACGGTTGCTATGATAAATAGAACCGGTTATGAATAAGTATAGTTTTGCATTTGTTATGGGTATTATCGTGATTGCCTCGAGGTGTAGTTTGGCGGAATAGTTTGATTCTACAATTCTACATACAACTTGAATTCACGCGAATGTTTATATATTAAGTAAAAAAGTTTTGGAAACCTTTAGTTAGACTATAAAACGAGTATATATTATTTTAAATACGACTTAACTTCTTTTTCGAAGAAATAACGTTTCTTAATCTACACTTACTATTTTTTTAATAGGCCAAAGCGCGTAAAGCCGCTCTTGTTATAAATATTATTTTTTTATTGAATCTAACTATTTTAATAATCATTTCATTGCGTCATTACTTCATAAACATAGGTAGGAAACACATAATAAGACAGCTGCTATGTGTTTCCAATGAGGAAAAAATATCGATATTTTTTGCCGCATACCTACATGTGATGGTGTTTTGTCACTGTCTTTTTAAATGAAGTTGATTAAAAACAAATTATTATTTAGGGCACCAATTACTTGTTTTTAGTGAAAAAATAAATAGTTTACCCAATAATAATTTATAATATTCGAAATGTATAATTTTATTTGAAAAGTATGGCTTTGAGTGTTATATACAAAACGACAATGTAAACCTACTTCAAGAATTACGCATTATTAGTGCATACATTGATTTTTCAATACACATTTAGGTTTTGGTGCATCTTTAGGGAATAGCCTTGTCATGTTAACTATCTAAAACAATATCTTAATCTGATGGAAAAACAGTTATTTAAGAGGAACTTAAGCCTTCATTGTTTTTCTGAAACATGTACCTAGTTTTACCACGAAAAGTCGTGTAGGTACTGGGCCCCTATTTTCGATTCATTCGCTTCAAGATGGCGAGTGATTTTCGTTCGACGTAGTGTCAAAAGTCATAGAAAAAAAACCGTTTTCGAACGAAAATCACTCGCCATCTTGAAGCGAATGATTCAAAAATAGGGTCCCTCGTCTGGTCGCATCCTTATTTTGTCACCATTGTCCCAAAAAAAAAACTTTCCCACGAATTCAAACGGTCAGACACCAAAACCTAGAAATCTCAAAAAAATACTAATTCAAATATAATTGTCTTGGACTTCCGTCTCAAGAAAACAGCAAATTGCGTGGTTGCGTGTCTTAGATGTTAGAACAATGGTTGGAAAAAACAATGAATATTTCTATGTTTATTTTTTTCTCACTGCCGAAGTTGAGTAAGTAGTGAACACAAGAGATAGGTACTACATAATATACCTACGAGCATCTCTCAGCGTCTGCACATAAGCTGAGATGATTTCAAGTATACTAAGGAATTGGCCATCTGAAGCATCATCTCACTGGGCACCAACTCCAAAAAGAAGTGGTTTGCCTAAAATCTAGTCCTTTCAAGTGTTGATTTAAAACTTTAAGTGTATTTTGAAGTCGGCTTTTACTTTTTTATTCATCATAAAAAAATAAGGCATAAGACGGGCGTAGATAGAAGTACTTAAAAATATCCATGAATAAATAGTAAACTTATTCAAGTCTCTATTAGTACAGATTTCTATAAACCTACTGAATCATTTATACTGTTCTTAATCTCAGCTAGTTCTAAACAAAAAGACAAGTAATAGTCCTAGATTCAAATCAAAACATCATCATCATACAGCCAATATCAAGTTAATTATAATAACCCATCTTTAAGGGGTTAAACAAACGATGTTAACCCCCCAGGTCCAATTGCAAATTAATGATGAGCAACCCTACACTAGCAAGAGGAGACCTTGTTGGGTTATTCCAGATTATATTTGATACTTTAATGGCGGTTTGATTTAGTATGAATTCTGTTTATTAGCAGTGTTTGAGAACAGTTAAAAAAATTGGTTGGTTTGGTTAAAATTGTCGGAGGTATGAAAGCAAACTTACTACCTATGTCAATTAAAGATAATCGTACTAACATTGATTTATGAAAATTATGAATGACATCAAAATTATGAAACAGATATTTTAATGTATTGTTTATTGTAATTTTTTTTTCACAATTAAGTTAGGCTAACGTGTTAAGAACATTACAGCGTGAGTGGTCAAAAAACTCATCTTACCATATTTATCACAAACCTCAATAAGATTAAAATAAACTTCTTATCTACCAAAACATTGACAACGCTTTCACCCCATACAAAATTACAGTAACACAATTGAATTAATCAGAACACGGCGAAAATCCCTCTCTGCGGGCTATCAACCGCCCTTCAAAAGCATATGTCACTATTACGCCCTTGTTACGGCCCTGTCGCGGGAGCCGATTGATCTAAGCCGCCTAGCCAATTACAATTAGCGGTGTTGTTCTGTGAGCGCTTGGAGCGCAGGGATGGATTAAGGGGAGTAAGGGATGATTGACAGATTAGGCTCCGTAGTGGTAGGGAAATGGAATTCAGTTACTACTACATTTCTGTGTCTATGTATCATTTCTCAATCAATTTATTTTAATCCCACTGTCTCTGTTGTTAAGAATTGTGCTTTTAAAATGTGTTTTTGGTTAGAGACAAATCAATAGTTTTTAAACTTTGATATACTATTACATGAGCACTGTAACAAAGGCACAGCGTAGGACGTCCACCGACAAGATGGACAGACGACCTTGTAAAGATCGCAGGATCGCACTGGATGCAGACCGCTCACAACCGGTCGTTGTGGAAAGCCATGGGGGAGGCCTATGTTCAGCAGTGGACGT
The DNA here is from genome assembly GCA_963584085.1 of Pyrausta aurata. Classification (NCBI taxonomy): domain Eukaryota; kingdom Metazoa; phylum Arthropoda; class Insecta; order Lepidoptera; family Crambidae; genus Pyrausta; species Pyrausta aurata. The sequence continues at coordinate 3,234,687 of OY757279.1, forward strand.
CCTTCGGCTGATAATGATGATGATGATGATGAGCACTGTAACTGGCAATAGTGCTGAATTCGGTTAGTCAGTGATGCTAACAAATGTTTTTTAAGCTAAGCTAAGCTAAGAATTATGTTACAATTCTTAGTGATTGATAAGGGGGTGCCCTGATTTCGTCCCTGTGTATATTTCCGCATCCACCAATAACTCAGCGGGGGTTGATCTTTCTAATCAAATCATTATTGTGTCAAGTTTAAACCAGTCAACAATATTATTAGGAGTTAATTTGTTATTTCATCTATTGTACGATGATTTTAATGTTCACTTTTTGTATTTCAGTCAGTGATTATTTTTTGTTTGGTTAAATTTTGTTACATTATTGACAACCATTATCTTACCATAGAAAAGGGGTTGTAATCATTTTGGAAACATAAAACTGCACATTGACATTTATCAAATCAATGCAGTTGCTTACCATTGCCATCATTCAATTTTATTTCTTTGCTGACAAACAAACATTAGCTTGTATGTGTCTTTTTTTAACACAAAAGCAGGAAAATCTTGGGAAAATCTGTCATAAAGTTATGTTAAAATATGATCATCAGAGATAGGAATAGGTAGGGCTTATTTACCTAAACTTCGAATCAGAACAGAGAGGAATCGGAGTCTTTTTATGATAGTATATTTTTTCCGAGACGACTGTCCCAAGATTCATATCAAGATTCATATAGGACATCATCTAAGTACATCAAAAATAAATTTTATTTGGAATTAGTAATTAGTTTATGTATACCAAACTTTGTGACTGGACATAATACAGGGTGTGAAAAAAGTACTATCCAAATTCAAAGAGGTGATTAAGCGTCGAGTCTAGAATACAGAAAAAATATATAAAAAAATCTTGATTTTTTGCTAGATACAGATTTAATTTGCATTTAATTGTTATACAGAACAGTTAACGGCCAACCCATCCAAACGAGCGTCCTTTAAAATAATTATCACGCTATTTTCACTAATAACAATTGATTAAAATTAAATCAAGCATTACAAAATCATACTCAAAAACATCTAAGATTGCGCGCACCTCATTCATTCATAAAAAAGCTACAAAAACAGATGGTTAGCGCCGTTGCGAGCCACCCGGCACCGAACAAAAGAACTTTTGTCTCTTTTGAACTTAGGTAGCCCACTATCTGTTACTTTCGCACATTGATAACGTGTTTTTTTTCAAATGACGAGTGTTCATCCATAAAAATATCGGTTAGTAAGTCAAGTGCTTTATTTGTTTATGGTTGTCTCGGGATGCTTGCGCGTGTGCAATGATCGTAGACGCAGGTTCTTAGTTAAATCAATATCTAAGAACCGGAGTGACATGACGAAGCTGACATGAGTGTGCGTGAAACAGTGCGTTGGTATTCTGAAAATAGTGTAGATTACGGAGGCGGTGTGTAGCAGAGTACCTGTGTTCAGAGCAATACAAAATTGGCATGACTTCAGATAATTTCATGCGCCCAGTGTAAGTTATTACCAGACAGATTATTTGCTATCGTGAATTATTTTAAGTAGTTGATTCCAATTTTTTGTGTTTTTTGACGGTCTTGGGCCCGTGGTCAAGACCACGGCTTGGCATGAATTTATAGAATACGATTTGCTGCCTTAACCTAGATGTTTCGGAAAAATTCTGTCTTAGATACATAAGGTACTATGTGCCAAACATGAACAAAACTTGTTTGTTTAAAATTAGTTATTAACTTAGTAAAAGATTTTTTCAAAAGTTTAATTTTGTAATAAAAGGGTTGATAAATTTATTAAGAACATAGAAAAGTATATTTTTTTTACTAATTTTAAATGCATACATGTAAAACTGATAAATAGTCAGCTCCTTGATATAACTACAAGTCGTTTCTAATAACTAAGGTGTGTCTTTTACGGAACAGTGGGAAAAACTGGGTTAAGATTGCTCCTGTCTGTCTACATCAAATAATACGTAAGTCGAATTTTATTTGTCTATACTAATAATGTAAAGAGGAAAGATAGATGTAGTAGTTACACTTTATCCAGTCGTAAACTTAAAGTTAACAAAGACCGATCACTTATTCAAAATATTATTATTATTTATGTACCTAATTAATGATGTACCAACAGATGTCCTAGAAAAAAAAAGTTAGTAAGGGAGTCTCCGATTCTTGTCTTTGTTCTTCGAAGTTTAGGCTAATAAGCCCTACCTATTCCTATCTCTGATGATCATGATGCATAATACTTAGTGAAATAGATGGCATAAAGAATTAAATAATGTGACACATTCTCGTAAAGCCCGGGAATTAAATGACTTCACAGCACAGGTGAAATTAGACTTCAAGCTATCGCTTTGTGGAGATTTGTAATGAATATAAATAAATAATAAATAAATATGCGCCAGACAACACACCAATTGTCTGGTTTCGTGGTAAGGAATTTTCTTCCTTGTGTTACGAAATACCAGACAACGATTAAGACGGGGGCTTCTCCCATAAATATTTAAATACATATAACATCCATGTCTTAGTTACAAATGTTCATGCTCATCACACAAACATTTGCCCCCTGCGGGATTCGAACCCGCGACGGCCGGCTAATAGTCAGGAGCGCTAACCAATACACCAAACACGTCGTCTATTTTATCAATATGTATTCACAAAACATCATTTTGCCTTTTACACTTAACCAATTATTCAAGCAAAACAGAATATTATTTCGTTTCGAATAAACTTATAAGGAACGAATTCGTCATACCAAAAAACAGTCGACGTGTCCAATAGTATGAATAATTCACAACTCTGGTACAACCGTGTCCATACGAATTGGTATAAAAACTAAGAATTTTTCGCATAATTTTATTGGTGTGTATCTGAATTTTAGATCGTTGACACCTTGAGATGATGCTGTGGAACTCAAAGTTACTCAAAAACTGAGCGTAATGTTTTTGTGATTGAATTGCTATAAACTATAGCGTATCCTGCACCTTCGCAAACATGTATCAAGTCATATTTATGCGAAAAGTAACCTCAAATTATCATAACATTTTCACGAAAATCGTTTTAGCAGCTTCTGATAAAAAAATAGACACACTTACGACCTTCCGAAACATTCAAAAAAAGTGTTTATTTATTTATTTATTTCAACGTCATGCAAACAAACGGTACATGTTGCGGACTTAATGTCAAAAGCATTCCTTACCAGGCGACGCGATGAAAGAGATAAAGATAAACTGTTGCCTAGTACGTCTCGATCTATGAGTATTGTATATAACGTAGCCTTAATTATCCCGTCTCACAGATATTTTAGTAAACTTTATTTTAAAATTTCTACCAAACTTCGAACCCACACCCAAGTATTCCACCCACCCGGCCATCACTCTCACGGACATATTCGGGCAACAGCACGTCAAGGTAAACACTGCGGTATCTTATGCAGTTGTAATAAGAGCTAGTTTGCAACAAAAGTGGGTAACCTGATGTGCTGGCGACTGTACATAAAAAATCGCATATCTGTCCGTACAGCTACAGTGGTATTATGTAACTTGTCACCGATTGCTATGGCATTGCTATCCGTGTGCACAAACCGTTGGTGTTTTGTTACAGCTCTAACAACTTCAAAGTCAGAATAAATAAAACTGATTTATAATAATAAATTCGTGGAAAACTTTAGAGCCAAAATAAAAATAGCCTACCAATTAGAAATGCAAAAGTATCAAGATTGTCCCAGCAGATTTAAATTAGACCGTGTTATATAGCCCTCAAAATATTTCATTCGTTTCATCATTTAAATTGAAATCATAAATACTTTTCTTCATAGGGCCCTGGGCCCCTATTTTTGAATCACTCGTTTGGATATGGCGTGTAATTTTCGTTCGAAAACACAAAAAAAATCAACGGAAATCACTCAAAATCTAGACGTGAGTACTCACAAAATTGAGCAATGATTTTTCAAATCCTTTTTATGTTGATTACAACTGGTTTTCATTCCTAAATTCGACTTTAAACATTGAATATCACACGCCATCTTGACGCGAGTGATTCAAAAATAGGGGCCCTGGGCCAACTTTAATACATCTAGGAGGCTTGTCTCCTGACAAATTAATTGTTTTCTTATCTTTCTTCTTCTACATAAAAAGTAACCACTTTTTATGTATTGAGATTGTGTTACTAACCAGTAACACCACTTATACGAGAACGGGTGAAGAGATTTTCATGATTTTACTTTGTTGGAATTGTCTTGGCCCCGAATAGGATTGTAACTATCGCTTGGACGACTAGTTATCTATAAATGCTATCAACATCCCAATTACATTTCAAAAGCGATTCAGTTATGTAATAATGTTCTGCGGTACAATAAAGACATAGCCGACGTTTCGCGGCTTTCTTTACAAAAAGCCCGCGTTTTTGTACAACTTGTAAGAAGGAAATAGTTGAGTTTTGGTATTCGAACACACCGCGGTACACTGGTTTTTGGGGAAATGGTTGAAAATTGAAAGTTTTTCGGCTGGTTTAAAAAAGAAAGTATTTCGCTCGGTTATTTTAATCATAATTCTAAGTATTTATAACGTATTTAAAGCTTACCTAATGTTTGCTATTGATATGGTATTTCACTTTTCGAACAAAACTGTGGCTTAAAATATCCCTGTGTCTAGAATTAAAAAAAAATATACGTCGATTAACGTTACCTCAGTCGATTCTCCAAAAATAAAACGTTAAATTAACGTCGAAATATTTTGTCTCTAAGAAATAAATACAATTGTATCTGTCTTTTAAAATAGAATAATATAATAACACATGTTTTTTTACTGTTATTCAATTGAATAATTATGCTAACTATTAATTCTCTAAATGAAATAACCATTCCTTATGCATTAGTGATGCTTGTAGCTCGATAAAAACATATTAAAATCGACATCGATACATCAGTATAATCGATTACCGATGTTCGGTATCCCTTATTGCGACTGAGTATTTTCCACTTAAAACTATAAACTTAATGCGCTTTTTCTATGGGTAAGTAAGTTTTTACTGCACTTTCGATGCAAACTCAACTGGAGAAGTTATTTTGCATATAACTTAGGTCGATGGTTGTGAACATGTTTAATTATAAAATGGGTAAACTGTGGGTTCAACCTGTTTTGCATGTACAGTCAGTTTGGAATATATTTAAATTGCTTTTTTTCATATATTTTTTTGTTTACAAAGGAAATAAAAAAATAGGTAATGAGCATTTCAAATAATGTTTCTGTTGCACTTTTAATAAAAGTTGACAGTAAAACAACATTACAATAATTAAACTATCGTATATTTAAAAAAAACAAATAATACAATACAACTGAAGTGCTTTAACTTTTAAGTTTAGGGAAAATAAAACTACTATTAATAGATTTAAAGCTTTGACCGTCTTTTTGGCGCAAAACTAAATAAAATTAGCACTCCAGTTGTGAATAAAACACTAAACTTCTTACTGAACCGTGGCAAGGTTGTTGTACAGTGGACCTCGATAAAATGGCAATTTCTTCCCTTATCGCATTCAAGATAAGGATCACGATTGACCACCTATTTGCGTTCGCGGTTGTACTCGCTCAAGTTGACGTATTTGTGCCAATCGACTACAGATTCAATGGAGGCCTTTTGATTTTATACTCCAATAATTTATTGGCACTAAAACGATGAATTTCGTAACGTTACTATTGAAGCGTTTTCATATACCTAACTTTTTTTATGGCAATCACAAAATGTATTGACATAAATGTACTACTGATAACTGTAAATTTTTACTACTGACTGAAATGTAATTTTTTTTCAGTAACCACAATGTAACTTCATTTGAGGTCAAAAAGTACTTTCAAAACAGGAAATTTTACAAATAGTCGTAGTAACTACTGTAGATATTTTGTACTCAAGTCAAGACTTTCGATAAATTTGATTAATTACATTTAATTCTCTCGATGCGATGCTTTCATGTCACATATATTCTTTGCATTTGACATATTGACGTATTTCCCTTTTTTGCGTAAGTCTTATCCTTCCATATTATTAGTATGCAAACAACAGCATGTAATTATGACACAGTTGACTGGTAACACTTTATTTTTTACAATATATCCATCGTTATGCTAATACCTGACGCGTTCGTTTACATCACTAATTTATCATTTTATCAAACGTGATGAAACCGCAGATAACTGCATATTTCTTATGTATTTTGCAAATAATTTAATCGGTTTACATATTAAATTTTGTAGCCTGCAGCCTTTGTAAATGCCAATAATTTTGTAACGAAAATAAGTCAGTTTAACCTTACCTAAGCTATAGGAATTTTGATATTGTAATTCCCACTCATTATTAAAAATGCTGCCAAAAACTCAAAATAAATCAATGAGTAACTACATTCAAAATTAATACAAACTTTGTAAGAGAGATTGTTTTGTTTTCGAATAAAACACAAATTCCTGTATAAAATAAGACGACTCGTTCGTCTATTTATTCGTATATTTTTTCAAGTACATAAAACTGGTCTACAAAAACGATAAATTCACGACACACATTGTTTTAACCCCTCGTAACCGTTGCCGATGTCAAGTAAAAAAAAGACAAAACAAAAAAAAATATACACCTGAGTCCACTCCATGTCATTCACAGTCCGTCCAAGGCATGCAGTTTTATTCCGACTACCGTCTTTTTTTAACGCAAAGGAAGGTCTTATTCAACGAGTGCGCATTAATATTAATAATTATGTCTTTTTAATTATTTTCATTCACAAATTGAGTCGTTGTTAATACTCGCATGATTGTATTGATTAGGAATGGTTGAATAGACGCTGCTTTTTAATTATAAAAAACACCATTTTGATAGACTCATCCTACGTTTTTGTGACATTTCCTTTGATAAGTATGATTCGGTTTATTGATGAGATGGGTTTCATTAACTTTTAACATGTTTTTTATGTGAACTGTGCTATACAATGTTCGCTTAGCCACACAATCATCTTTAGTTTCTTTTGCTGTTTTATTTCATCAAATATCTGCGATTATATTCTGATGGATTTTACATGCCTTCAATTAGTAAACAAAAAAACTTTTTTTCGAAAAAAAAAAAACAAAACAGACGATAAATAAGCTCCTTCCCTCATAATACTCTTACTACCAATTTACTTCACAAATACCAATCACATTAATTGCCCATACAAACTTTGGCGTGGCGCATTCTCGTGTACAGCCGTCCAGCGCATAGTATGCGTATGCGCAGAGTTCCTGGTGCTATGCGGCGCTCGCCGGCCATCCGCTTTGTGTTCGCCGCTGCATGCCGCTGTCCTTGAGTCCGTATTGCATACCGTCGTCCAGCAAAAAGTGTACGCGAAAGCTAGGAGTGGTCATGAGAATAGACCATTTTTTTGAAGTCCTGCGTCGGTTGGAGTGAGGCCTAGTACGGCTCTTTGTACTGTGGAACCTCAACTATAATAATACTTTATTTACTTATAAAAGATATTGAGGCTTACATTTTTATTTCATTTTGACTTAATATTGCAAGCATAGGAATCTACATCATTTAACATTTATCACGTAGAGCTTGAAAAGTTATCTCCTAAGCCTGAGTTGCTTAGCAGCAATAGGAAAATAATGATACTTATTAAAATCCAGATAACTTCGGTATTTTGAAACATACGTTTGTAAAAAAAATAGAAAAAATGCCAATTAAAAGAAAGCGTTAAAGAAATTCTGTGATTTTATTCGTTTTTTTTTTCAAATCGTTTTTGTATTGTCTTCATGTAGGTACCTCTATTGGCTTTTTTTTTCTCTTACCGAAATCGACAAATAAAAAATACCTTCGTGACGGACACAAAACACGGCATTTGCGCAAAGGAAGCAATTTTGTGGTCGCGCTCCATATGGCGACGCCATCTTGCCTCCCCCTTATTTTATTTTTATTCAAAACAATCCACGCTGTCACTGGCAGATGACTAATTTCAGAACGGTCAAGTGTGATTTACAAATTAGTAAATAGTGTACTTATTTCTGAAGTTTACGCGAATATTACACATTTAATAAAACACAATTTACGGATAATTTCGCGATAATTTATTTGATTTTTCATCCCGACGTTTCGAACACTTTACAGCGTCCGTGGTCACGGGGTAGATTATCGCGAAATTATCCGTAAATTGTGTTTTATTAAATAGTAAATAGTGTTTAAAATAATTTGGCGGTCCCAGCGAACTTCGTTTCGCCCCGGTCGCGTTTTATATTATTTATTATCCAATTCCGGGTCAAACCAAAATCAAAAAGATAAAATCATTAAAATCGGTCAACCACAACACGAGTTTCTTTTATATGTGTCCTGAAATAAATGAAATATGACCTAACCTGGGTAATCTACCGCAATTGGCTTAGTATAAAGCCGTAAGCGAATTCATCTACAAACCATTCCAAAATAAATAAAAAATGCTTTTATTTAGCACTCAAAACATCTCCATAGCCCTCTTTTTGTCAATTTATGGCATTTGAAAACTAAAATTTCTCTTTTTTATTACTTTAAAAAGTCAGCTTAGGCGTTGTTGGCCATGCATAAAGATAGGTGGAAGAGTTTGAGGGAGACCTTTTCGCAGCTGTGGGATGATATAGGTAAAAAAAGGACTAAAGAATATAAATACTTTCTTGTGGACAAACCAAACTCTGTATCATTTATTTTCATGTTGTGGTATTCATTATAGGTAAACCGCTTCGTTGAGACTTCGCCTGCGGGGTACAGGGGTGCGGGCGGAAAGACGAGAGCGGGGACTGTAAGGGGTGCGGGCGGCGGCGATACACAAGAGACGAAATTTGCCGCGACATTTCTTAAGATATGTGACGTCAGTGGTCACAATGGTGGTCGTCAGTGTCGACACTTCATAACATTACATAACATATTGGAAAGAAATATTCGATTCGATACAATAACACCATAAGAGTGAATTAATTCTCAATATTTTTATCCAGGGCCGTGGATTTTGATCAATAAATAAAATGGAATCTTAAAATAAGATTGAATTTTTGGCAAAATTAAAAATTTCAAATAACATTCCCTGGTAACTTCTACGACTGTTTTGTTTGAGTGTATATCTTGTTCATATTCATATCTAGTTCATATTCCACTGAATTTAAATTTATATTTCATTCTAAAATATTCGTATATATTTAGAGCCTTTATTAAAACACTGTTATTTTACAGTGTTCAAAAGGTGGACTTAATGCTAAGAGCATTCTCTTCCCCAGTTATACTTTAGCATAGAATATATAAAAGTACTACAACTTTTGGTCATGTGCAAAGATTGTAACAGGTGCTGGAGAATGATGTAAAATAGAAATAAAAAAAAAACACGACAAAAAATACAATAATATAGATTTTGTGTCCGAATATACTGCGACTCATCTTCAGACTTCAGTCAGACAGTATTCTCTTGTGTACTTCTGTCAAAGCGTCCGCAACTGTCAACAGATGCTATCGCTACCTGTGTAGCGAGCGTACTGAAGTTTGAAAAGAATGTGCCTGCCGCCCGCACCTCTCACAAACCCCGCTTTCGCCTCCCCCCGCGCCCCTGTACCCCGCAGGCGAGGTCTCAATTTCGCGGTTTACCTATAACAAAAACATGGTCACTAAGGCTTTCCACCTGAAAAATTTTAGTAAAAATTATGTTTGATGCAACCTGCGAACTGCAATTAAATCACATTTCTGTTCACAATTTCGTTATCATTCCGTTACGGTGTATGACCAAACTAATGAGGTTTTCAAACATTTCATTGTCAATATTTATTGTACCATACAAATCAAAATTACGAGCCTTGAATTTTGCCGGAAAACCAAAAGTTATTGTTGAATTTTTCGTAACATCCCACAATAATGGTATGTCAAATAAAGGAAACGAAAATCGATTATATGATTTTTGTGGAAAATATGAATGAAAATTTATCTGTCTACCTTTATACAAAGATAATTTAAAAATACGTATAAAATTTTGGTATAACGATGTACATTAAACCGTTTTTGCGTACCTAATGCTGAATAGTAAAAGGCATTTTCAGTTCACTACGTATTTTTTACTTTAATTAAGACAGAAACTTTTATGACGGTATTTTCTCCTCTCTAAAATAATTTATTTAAATTTTTCATTTTGTGTCTATTTCTATGTACTTCATCGCAAAATCTATTTTCCAATTTAAAAAAAACTGGCCGCAGTAAATAAAACAGACACGCATTTTTTTATCCACCCCAAAAATGTACGCATGCGATCTTTTTTATCTACAGCCAGTTACGATACGAATGAAACCGAAATACCAACACCATAAGTTAGGTATGAGGTTAACTCGCTATCACCCCGTGACCCTACTAATAGGGGTGGTGTGGGTGCGGGGTAGGGGTGTGTAGGTGTCGATATCGATAAAGATTAATGAAAATTAAAATTGTTGAAAACAGAAAGATTGATCTAAAAATACTTTGTGCAGTTTTTAATTAGAGTTGATAACAAATACAAATAACACGTTTGTTTTATACTTCTTTTTAATAAGTTTTAAACTTTTTTAATTAAAAGAATAATGAGAGAAAAAAAACTATGTAAATCAAACATGGTTATTTAATGATTAGTAATGGAAAATAAAAATAGTTTTACAAATTACCACCCGTGTAGCTTATATTAAATGATTGCTTTATCAGATGTAATGCAGATTGCATAATCCTATCTTATGTAGCAGTTTATTTGTGTAACTGTGCACTTTGTGTAATGACTGCTAAGATTTTCATAGTATGAAAAAAACATTAATTATTGCTCTGTATTTAGAATTATTAAAAACACTTTGTATAAGTTTATATTTTATTTTAAATCAGTGTTTTAATAGTCCATATTTTTGGGAGGAATATAATGTAACTACATAGAATATGGACAATATTCTTACAACCTGTTTTTTTTTATATTTTACCATGTTAATATGACTTTTTTATTGTAGATTACAAAATTTAATTGACCTACGTAAAAATAAAATTTATTTTTGGCCAAGCAATCTGCCATCATTCGCTAAACTAATTGCAAACACATACCATTTTGACCACAGTAACTATAGCAGGTTTGATAACTTCATTCCGTAATCAATCATCTTTCTTCCGTTACAAAAACCCGATCAATTTCACAAGTGACTAATTTAATAATCTGCCTGCGACATTTTTGTATTATATTATTATTTACACGAGTAATGATTGCCCTGACATGATATTAAAATCTCGCTTGTCAGGTTCAACACAGTGACATACTGACATACCGATTTATCATACAGGGTGGCAATATCTTAAACATATTGTGACTAAATGCTTTTTTAGTTCTAAAATGAATTTACCCTAATTAGGTATTTGTTGCAACTTTTTAATACTTTTAATGTTGCCGCTTAGATAATGCTATTTTTACGTTTTAAGTTTTGGCAGAAAATGTACAAGAAAATTGACAAATCAGGAAGTTTGAAATTCTTTTCACACCTTTTGTCAAAATTGAAAACATCAAAATAGCATTATCAGAGCGGCTAAATTACTGTTTTATCAAACTTGGACTTTTTTGTCCTTTGTAAAGGACAAACATCGCGATATTTTTTTTGTTTTACTATTAAAGGTGTTTACAGTTTCTTGGAACACTGTTGTTTTTTTCGTTCCTTCTGAATAAAAAGGGTTTTTTTTTTCACCAATATAATGGAGCTGCAATACCAGTAAAAGAAACTCATTTGATTACAGAGTACTAATAAAGTTCACCCTATATTTCCAATACGGTTCTTGGAAGTAATCAGTGTGCTTATACGGAATGATATTATTGAATAATTAATTGTGTTATTAAAGTGACTGTTGTCATTATATACGCGTAATTACATAATTTATATGGTAAATAACGCAGTAATAAATGAAAGGAGAGTAAAGAATGCTATTTTGCTCATCAGTTTAATTTAAAATCTTTGCCATTTACTCGAAATATGTCAGAGTTACGATTTACTAATTTTCTCGCAAGGTACTCATTTAACGATTTCATAAAAAAAAAACCTTTTATCTACCCATGCATCCCTGATAAGAAGCGCATCAGTTATTAACCTCATTTATAATTAATTAAATATATTAAAACGTATTTCATAGTGATTGTACGAGGGTTCTTATATTTTGTTGAAACTTTTGATATCACTCAGCAGACTAATATTTCTTTAATTAAATATTTTTCTATACTTATTTAAATTTTATATTAAAATTGTTATGTAGCAAATAAGTCGATATTCCCCGCCCTCGTCGATACTTTTATCGACTTTTCCCACCCCCATCCCTAACGGCGAGTAACGGCGCGTCACCCCCGTAGTCCCGCCTATCCGCACGCGACCCTTATATATTTATATATAAATATATATGTATTTTGTAAGCTTGTGCGTACGCTAAGTTGCCTTATAACTCTGGGAGTGATTTCTGTTTTAATATTGTAATCATTGCTTAGTAAATTTTTATTCAAGCTATTTACTATTTGTTACTTCGTTATTCAGTAAAAAACGCACTTTTTGCTGATGTATTCAAACATGTGCGGAGTGTAATTTTATTTACTTTAAACCTCCTTGTTTTGAAGTAGCCTAAGCCTTTTGAAAAGTTAAAAATTTTTGGTCCAAAAATAAAAATATCTTCTAACTTAATAATCATAATTTTTTCATTCATTATACCTCGCCCTCCGGTAAAACTTGGTAATAAGTATCTAATTGCGTGATTTTAAACAAAAGAGTACACCATACATTTCATGAAAACTATTTGCAAAACAGTTGTTTTAAACATAGTTATTCACATACAAGTCTACAAGGCATCGCTTTATTTTTAACTTTAAATTATCCTTTTCTAGGCATAACCATCTCTAAACATTCTTTTTTCTTCCACAGGTGAAGATCTGGTTCCAAAACCGCCGGAGCAAATACAAGAAGATGATGAAGGCGGCTCAAGTGGGCGCCCCCCCGCCCAGCCTCGGCCTCGCTCCAGGGAGCCCGCCCAGTAATAACCAACTATTACACGGTAAGCTAAGAATAGTTGACAAATCTCGATTTCAATTCATTATCAGCCAAAGGACGCCCTCTGCTGAAATCGAAGGGCTTCTAATCTAGAACTTTTCTTCCCCCACGGCCATCAGTACTACGCGCTATCCGCCCTGCCAATTCAGCCACTTCAGCTGATTCACAGGGCTATATCCGTTACGTTAGTTTATTTACGTATCTCCTCATTTTTGATTCAAACTCGTAGAAAAACTCCGAGCATAGCCCTCTCCATCGCTTTGATCGATCAATCGATTATAAAAAAGTTTTTAAAAATCATTTACACAAAGGTTACGTGCTCAGTCTGGCATCAGTCAAGTCCATTATCAGTAACAGGACTTACGTGACTGTCTCAAGAATGATGGAAAACTGTCACATTTTAATTTTCATCAGTCTGATTGTTGAACCAAAATTGTAACCTTTTATTCTTCTACAGGAGGCGGCGGCAGTTCCAGCGGTTCTCAGCATTCCCCCTCAGCGTACCAAGGCGGGGGACCGGCGCAGGCGCACAGCCCTACCCCGTCGTCCACGCCGGTGTCAGAACTCTCCCCTGGGCTGTCCCCGACAGGGACGCCGTGGGATGTTAAGCAGCCGCCGCAGCCGGCTTGGGATGTCAAGGTCGGATATGTAAGCAGTTCTTCAGTTTAAATGTTATTTTGTAATGTTTTTACAACCATTTTTTGTCCATATTAGCTTCATTAATCTCAATACAATTAAAAGCCGAAAAATTAAGTTAGAATGCATATTAATATTAATCTACTTCTATGTATGTAGGCTATGACAAACTGAGTTTGTTCAAACCATTTTTCTGAAGGCACAAAGACTGGACTCAATCAATATATTTTCAATTCTAACGACTAATACTAATCATTTTTTATTATTTTGTCAGAAATCATTATCGAAACTTCTAAACTTTAATCTATACTAATATTATAAAGCTGAAGAGTTTGTTTGTTTGTTTGTTTGTTTGAACGCGCTAATCTCCGAAACTACTGGTTCGAATTGAATAATTCTTTTTGTGTTGGATAGTCCAGTTATCGAGGAAGGCTATAGGCGAGACCAATAGGAGCAAAAATATAGTGGTAAATGTGTAAAAAACGGGAGAAAGAAGTCACTATTCCACGCGGACGAAGTCGCGGGCAAAAGCTAGTAGTACTATACAAATTAATATTAAATGAAAAAAGTTTGTAATGCGCTAAACAATAATCTGATTTGAAAAAGTACCTTTATGTGGAGCTGCCAACATTGTAATAGTATTGAACTACTATTAATTACTAGCGTATGGAACTGACATTCATATGATTTCACGCCGCTTCTTAGCGTCAAGGCAAACAAACGGTTTCATCTAATGACTTTTAAATTTCAAGGAATACGTCATAGCTTAGTCATCGATCTTGATAAATAAGGTATTTATTTATAGTAGAATATACTAAATGTTTAAATTTTGTTACAGCCATCAGCCGGCCGGTCGCCCGATGGCACCTCGTGCGACGTGAAGCCCCCGCACCAGCAGTCGTGGGACCCGCGGGTCGGATACGTAAGTGCTTTTAAATAAATTAATTTAAAAATAGTGAAGTTAAGAAATAGTATAAGTAGTTTTAAATTTTAAATTAATTTAAAATTTTAATTTAAAATTTGTGGTGTGGAGATGTCGATAAAATTATAGGGTGAGATATCGGTGGGGAAATTCGGAGGAAAAAAATGGACAGAAAATATAAAAATAACGAATGGATGAGGAAAATACATACTGTGCTATAGAATACAAACCTCAAAACATAATAATCAAATTCTTTTATATTGATGTTGCGTTTTAAGACATTATAATACCTAATAATAAAGTCAGTAAATGGATTTTGCTAAAAGCACAATAAAAGAAGCCTTTGTCAAAAGCCGATACAAAATCGTCAGCTAAAATTATTTGACAACATTTTCATGCACGCCACGGAGATAAAATAAAAAAAAATCCTTGGACATTTAACACAGCGCCATCTGGTCCCAAACTAAGCAAAGCTTGAACTATGGTAACCAGACAACGGTTATAACCTACTTAAATACTTTTTTTTGTAAATACATACATATTATACATAGAAAACACCCAGAACACTACAAACAGATATGTTCATGCACACAAATGTTTGTAATGTGCGGGGATCGAACCCGCGACCTCTGGCGCAGGAGCCAATTTCTTAACCACTGCGCCAAATCGGTCGTCAAATGACGTATGACGGAGATCTTTTTTTTTCTTATAAAATACGGATAAGGATTGTTAATTCAAAATCTGAGAAAAGCCTCCCTTTTCTCGTTAGGACGGCATGTACCGCTCTGAGGAGGCCGAGGTCTCTCACGAGGGATTCGACAGGGGACGCCCTATGCCTTGGATGTTGAAGGTAACAACGTTATACCTATAGAAAAAAAAGACATTATATGTATTTGCTTGGGATGATAAATACCGTAGCGTTATTTATTTATCAAAGAAACCTACGGGTTATACGTAAAACCTACGGGTATTTAAACATTGAATGAAATATAGTTAAAATACGAATGTCAGAAGAGATTTGAAGATATCTATTGACAAATGAAAAGCAAAAACTGCATATAAATTTTGAGAAGCCAGGTTTTCATAAGTTTCTTTTCTGTATATATTAATTTCGAAGCTATTATTACTGGATCGACTTTAAACTTATTTTTATGTACCTTTTTACAACACTGGATCTTTAGGATGTACTAGCTATTAATATTATTATTTCTTGTCAATTGCAACATTTTTAATTTAAGGAAAAGTTTACCCTTTATCAGCCCTAAACCAAACTCATTTGATTAAAAACAATATTTATCAACATTTATTGCTACACACTCGTATCTAAAAACATGCGTGTATACAGTTTTCAAATTATTCACTTAATAGTTCCCTTTCAAGTTTATTAACGCCCGCTAGACACACCTACGATTTTAGTTTGATTAGTTCACGTATAACATTTACTGTCGTTTTCATTATTAAATTTCGTCGTTTGGTCGTAAAACTGTTTATATTGAAATAGCTTAAAAATGAAAAAAATAATAAAGGACATGTGTTATTCTTAGGTAGAGCAAAACTTGGTGTAGACGTAGAAAAAAATATTCGATATGATTATACAGGTTTGAATGTATTCTTTGTCCCCGCTCAAATAATGTTCATTCAAAATTGAAAACGTTGAATTATCAATTTCTAAGCAGCTAAATTATAGATAGTATACTAGTGGTCCCAGTGAACGTCGCTTCAGCCCCGGTCCCGTCCCACCCCGGCCCCGACCAAAACGAATCCAACAAAGTAAAAATCATGAAAACCAGTCTACTCGTTCTCGAATTATAAGTGGTGTAACTAACACGATTTTCTTCTTTGTATGTATGTTTTTTGCAACCCTAATTAGACAAACAAACTGGCAAGGATTGATAATTTTAGTCAGAAGTATTAATTATTCAAAATTAAAATCATCGAACTACCGGAGCTACCACATCACAATACCCTTATCGTAGCCTTAGGTTGGCTACAATCATCGTTACTCCCCATCTTGTATTCCAATTACAATAATATACTATCCACGATTACATGCGAGTACTTAGATTGTGTCTAAGTGGGACTTGATAATTTAACCCAGGATTACGCTAACCCAGGACTAAATCATCATTCTGTCTTTGTTAACGTCAAATAAAGTGACAGAGTCAGAATGATGATTTAATCCTGGGTTAAATCATCGTGCGCAAGTGGGCCTTAGAAACTCAAACTAATTCTTCTTTTCCCCAACAGGGCGCGCCACCCGGCCCGTGGGACATGAAGGGCGCGCACGCGCACGCCTTACACCACCAGCAACCGCAGCCGCATCCGCCGTACGTGCCGCAGTACTCGTGGTACCAGCCCGACAACCCCGGCTTGCTCACGTGAGTAAGGGCTTTAAATGTATCGTTTTTGTTCGTAACAGGTCACCAAAACGCAGGAAACAAGTCATCCGTATGTAGGTAACAAGTCACCCATATCGTGAGTTACGATGCCTCAAGTCACCCATATCGTGAGTTACGATGCCTCAAGTCATCCGTATGTAGGTAACAAATCACCCATACGTAAGTTACTATACCTCAAGTCACCCATACGTGAGTTACGATGTCTCAAGTCATCCGTATGTAGGTAACAAGTCACCCATACGTAAGTTACGATGCATCCTGACTTATTTACGTGAGTAATGTCACCAAACTGTTACTATAGGCACCAGCAGCCGCAGCCGCACCCGCCGAAAGTGCCGCAGTACTCGTGGTACCAGCCCGACAACCCCGGCTTGCTCACGTGAGTAAGGGCTTTAAATGTATCGCTTTTGTTCGTAACAGGTCACCAAAACGCAGGAAACAAGTCATCCGTATGTAGGTTACAAGTCACCCATATCGTGAGTTACGATGCCTCAAGTCACCTATATGTGAGTTACGATGCCTCAAGTCACCTATACGTGAGTTACGGTGCCTCAAGTCACCTATACGTGAGTTACGATGCCTCAAGTCACCCATACGTGAGTTACGATGCCTCAAGTCACCTATACGTGAGTTACGATGCCTCAAGTCACCTATACGTGAGTTACGATGCCTCAACTCATCCGTATGTAGGTAACAAGTCACCCATACGTGAGTTACGATGCCTCCCGACTTATTCACGTGAGTAATGTCACCAAACTGTTACTATAGGCACTAGCGGCCGCAGCAGCACCCGCCGTACGTGATGCAATATTAGTGATACCAGCCCGACAACCCCGGCTTGCTCACGAGAGTAAGGGCTTTACATGTATCGCTTTTGTTTGTATCAGGTCACCAAACGCATGAAACAAGTCATCCGTATGTAGGTAACAAGTCACCCAAATGTGGGTTATGATACACCCTGGTTTGTTCACGTAATGGCGTCTAATCTCTGTCACCAAAGTGGTATTAAGGTAACAAGTTATCTATATGCAGGTAACAAGTAACCCATATGTGAAACAGATTACCGAAATATAGGTAACAAGTCACTTAAATGTAGGTAGCCGGTACCTTTAATAACAGGTCGTTGGTGGCAGGTTACTCAGATGTATGTAACAGGTCACTTAACATTTAAGGTAACAAACAAGTCGCCATACATTACGAGTAACGTAACCAAAAAAAGAGTAACTGTTGATGTTGGATCAATTTATCTAACTCAATATTAGTGTCGGCCATTAAAGAATTTCCAAAAATGTTTACTATGTATGTTGATGTTTTATGAGAAAGAAATTAAATTATTGAATACCATCATATTTATACATACTTTTCTTTGTCAACAGGGTTTGGCCAGCAGTTTAACAGCCATGGAAGACGAGAAAAAACTAACACTAATTTCGAATTATATGTAAATGTCACTTTAAATACGAATCACAAAATGGCGGCGAGATAAAATGGCGTCGCTGAAATTTTGCGTAATATCGGCACAACCAACATTAATTTTAAGAAATTATTTAATAGAAATAAATGAAATGAAGCATTGTACATTTTTTATAATTAAATATAGTGTAGGTAGTTATTAAAAACGGTATATGTAAATGTTATATGTATTGAGAGGTGGATGGACAAAATGGCGGCAGGTGAAAACAAACAATCCTGTGGGTACATTTCGAGAATCTTTTGTATACAATATCAAAAATAATTTTGCGAGTTTTGTTTGCAAATATAAATGATGAATTTGTTTAAAAGGAATATTACACCTAGCTTCTTTCTGGTTGTAAAAATAATAGGCCAAGTATAATTTCACCACTGTGGTAATACCTTCTACTAGTAGTCTTTAAAGAAACTAGAAACCTACACATTATGGAAAAGAAGTATCAATTTTTTGCGAGATGATAAAATAAAGTTTTGTTTGAAGTTCTTTTTGTGCCTTTTTTTCTCAATTTTTAAAGCAGAATTTTTTTAAAAGAGATTTGTAGCTATTATTTTTAAATAAAAAAAATAAGTTTCAATTTTTGATGATTTAATAAATTAAGCTTTAATTGAACTAAATTGTTTATTTATTTAGATTAATTTCATTAAAAAATATATCAAAACGGGAATTTAAACCAGTCTGTTGTGATAAATAATTTTAAGTTTTTACAACAATATCTTTTATTGTTTTTAACTTAAATTATTGTATTTATTTTGTGCAAAAATTGTGTTCTGAATGCAAAAGTAGATATATTTTTTACCCTAATGCAATCTGTTTATTACTTGTAAATATACCAATAGTCTATCCATAAACGTTCCTTCAAAAGGTTATAAAAATATCAGTTGATTTAATTTTACCTGATGTTCTTAATAATATATATTTGTTATGTGTTAGAAAACAGAACCATAAAAAAACAAGATCATAATTGAAAAAAATATATATTTAAAAATATCTGAAAAATTGCGTTGTGGATAGACTAAGGTATATAGAATTTAATTTCTAGGATGGGACTTTACGGGATGAATTACATTTGTAAATATTTTTGTAATATATAGGAGAAAAATGAAGTATACATATAGATATAGGTAGATAGCATAATTACTTTACTACAATGTATTATAAGGAAAGCGGAAATAAGAAAAAAAAATGAATTAATTTCTTTTGTCAAAATAAAAAGAGAAAAAGTTTTTGTGTGTTTCTTTCACCAAGATTTTCCATCCGTCATCAATAAAAAAATCCTATTTTGTTTTTGCATCTATATTTTTTTAATAAAATATTAATGATACTTAGTTCAAATGAACAGAAAAAATGACACACATTGTTAATTAAAGAACTAACCTTAATTAACGTTAAACAGACGCCTTCTTAACCCGTACAATGGCGTTAAAAAAACGCATCGACCGTTCGATTTCCACATTAATTGGTGTCCAATCAAACAACCTCTTCTTTGGTTTAACCCGCGAAAAACCAGCTTTATAATAATTAAAATGGCGATCGCAAGACAATTATGTGCCTTTATTGAAATGTACCAGATGGCTGACTTTTTGCGGCGGCAAACACAAAGGGATTTTTGTTTTTGCGGCGGTGCGCACGGTGGCGAAAAGGAAGGACGTTAGAGATCTGGTTATTTTGACGCCTTTGGCTGCTTAGTAGCTGATGAAGATGAATGAAATGAAGCTAAATTACATTTTATATTAGGTTACAAAAGGCTTTGCTACATATCAAAACTCAAGCGTGATACAAAATTTGAGCAATTGAGATTTTAGTACTAATGAAAATGATAAATGCGACCAAACTTAGGATGAAGATTGGGTAAACAGTGATACGCGTATAAGTATTACCAATTGCTAATGCACCGCGCCGGCCATCTTGTGCCGTATTCTTGATGTTATTTCTTTCGATAACTTGTTACTTTACTGTATAATAAAACAATAATTTAAAAAAATATTTTTTTAACTACTTATATGAATATTTTGTTTAGGTTGCGAGTAAGATTTTTAGGTTATTTATTTGACAAGATTTCGGCGCATTAGCAACTTGCGTGGGCTCGTAGGGTTTTTTAAATTTCGTCTACCATTCTTATCTTATGACATCCAAAGAAAATTACAAACTATATTTTACGATCGTTCAAGAGGTTAAATAAAGGGCATGTAACCAAAGCTGTGCTCTACTGAATATTAGTACCGTTTATAGGAAAAACCGGTTAAGTGCGTGTCGGACCCGCGCACTGAGGGTTCCGTGCCACCCTTAACTGAATTCAGGGTCCACTTATTTTCACTTAACGAAAACATCACAATATATTGCGACAGCAAAAATAACTTTGTTTTTCATAGTGTTTGTATGAAAGACAAAGTTATATTTGCGGTTGATAAAAATGTGCAATATCTCAAAAACTACTGGTTCGATATCCTTCAAACCAATTTTCGTTGCAAGTTTTTGTTGAGATCTACATCACATATTTTTTTCAAAATTTTCACTTTCTTAGTTCAAAAGTTAGAGGGGGGGGGACGCCCATTTTACCACTTTGGAAGCGTCTATATCTCAAACCTTACACTTTAAGAAAAAATGGTTTTAGAAACCTCAACATCATTTTAAAAGACCTTTCCATAGACACCCCACACGCATAGGTTTGAGTAAAAAAAAATTTTTAGGTTTTAGTTTTATGTATGGGAGCCCCCCCTTAAATATTATTTTTTCTTACTTTTTGTATCTGAATCGGAAAGCGGTGAACAAAATACACCTACCTACCAAGTTTCAGCTATGTGATGCTTATAGTTTCAGAATAAAGTGGCTGTGACATACGGACGGACAGACAGACAGACAGACAGACAGACAGACAGACAGACAGACAGACTTGACGAAACTATAAGGGTTCCGTTTTTTGCCATTCGGCTACGGAACCCTAAAAACATAGCAAATACAATCGCAAGCTTGTACTAATAAGTAAATGGAGCATGTACCATAGTGTCTACTAAGACTGACGGCTTGGGACATCGGAGGAGGAATGGTCAAGTTACAACAAGAAATCACGGAGGGTTCTGTATATTTAATTAGATTTATGAAACTTCTTAAATCAAAATTTTATAAATTAGTATTGTATTGTTAGTAGTAGTTAGTATTGTTTTAAGTGACGATCCTGTGACGATCAAATAAGCGTTCCCCTGGTGTTGGGTAGCGGCAACATCAGTACTGGTAGAAGGCTGAAGATATAGTGTTACAAGAAAGGCTTTTGACTGGGCATTAAGAGGCGGGAAACCTCCGGTTCTTAACCCATATATTACTACTGTCCTTTATAAGGAACACCTAAATTATTAGAAAAGACATGTAGTTTATCAAGTAGCTTACTATTTCTCAGTTTACATTTATTTCAAATCTAAATTTTTTAAATATATATACTTCTCTGTGTAGCTCAAACTCATTATAACCTATTTTTAGTTAAATTTAATATTTTAAACTATGAGAATTAGACATGACGGGTCTAAACACGAAATATTAATATGAGTAAATGCTACTCACTGCTCGACGTTTCAAAAGTTTAAAATCTCATATTTTAAACTATATTTAGATAGAGTAATAACTATTTTTAATAAACAAGTTTTATTCTTATTTTGTACATAGGACCTTATGTTTCTGAGGCATAATTTTTCCGTAGTATTTGGGTAAACTGCAGTGTGGAAGGTAACAGCGAAACCACCACCTTGGGCCCTATTTTTGAATCACTCGCGTCAATATTACGAGTGATTTTAGTTTGAAAACGAGTTTTTTTCTATGACTTTTAATTCATATTCCAATGAAAATCACTCGCCATCTTGAAACGAGTAATTCAAAAATAGAGCTCCTTATCTTCCCTATTTTGGAGATTTTATGGAAAATATTCCACTGACAAGAGCCTAGCTGACGACTTATACTTACTTTGGGCCAATTTATTTTGTATTAAAAACACATTTATATTAGTTACAGTCCCATAGGATTATTTATTAGTGTTTTATCTGTCTGATGCCCAGGTTAAATACGTTGAAAATCTAAAAATAAAGGCACTTATATTACTCAGAGGAACTCCAAACAGAAAATGTATGTCAAAGCTAAGACTGCATAGCGACAGACCGGGCTCGTAGGTCCACAAATTAGAGTAATTATTACGTTACAGTGACATCTCGTTCATAAGGCAATTGTAATTGCAGTCGTATAGAATGAATACGATGTTTTGAGTTCACTCGAATGACTTAAAGCAATAAACGTCCCCCTAGCCGATTTCGACTACGGTGGCCAGTACGACTAACCGACTGCGCGGGACATATTATAGTGCACAAGTGTTTGCGCAAACACAGGTGCACTCTCTATTCCTTTCACTCTCATAACGGGACAGCAATCTGACAAAAAAGCAATAGCTCAAATAAGTAAGTTTATGTACCCAAAAACTATATTTTAGTAAGAATGATTTCCTGTCGGATTTGATTCAGTTTCAGATAGCATTTTAAATCCCTCACGGATGTGTTTATCATCACTCTCTTGTTATTATTTTGTTTACGCGACCGCTGGCATCCTATAGATCCGAGAGGCATTAATACAAATAAAATATTCTTTATATATTCTTTATTGCACTTAAAAGATGTACAGAAAATACAAGAAGTCACAATGTGAACAAAGGTGGGCTTATCCCTAAAAGAGATCTCTTCTAGCCAACCCATAGGTGTTGGAAATGAAATAGTTGCGGATATCGGCAGTGCTAGATTAATAATACGTAATAATATAGTCCGGTCAATTTAGACATTCGAAGTTACATAGTTAATATATATATAACTGCCTCGGTGGCGCAGCGGTTAGAGGGTCGCATTTTAAAGCGACGGCTGCGCCAGAGGTCCCGGGTTCAATTCCCGAGTCGGGACAAAAATGAATACCTGGGTTTTTCCGTTTAGAATTTCTCAGGGTAGCCCGGAGTTTGGAAGTTGGCGGTGTTTCACCCCTGTACCTCGGAAAGCACGTAAAGCCGTTGGTCCTGCGCCTGATCTCTCTCCGGTCGTGTCAGATTGCTGTCCCATCGGGCTATGAGAGTGAAAGGAATAGAGAGTGCACCTGTGTTTGCGCACACACTTGTGCACTATAATATGTCCCACGCAGTCGGTTAGTCGTTGTGACTGGCCACCGTAGTCGAAATCGACTAGGGGGACTATTAGTAATAATATAATTGGCCCAAAGTAAGTATAAGTCGTCAGCTAATTTAAGAGCTAAGCTCTTGTCAGTGGAGTATTTTCCATAAAATCTCTAAAATACGGAAGATAAGGTTGTGGTTTCGCTTTTACCTTCTACTCTGCAGTTACCCCAAATACTACGGAATAATTATGCCTCAGAAACATAAGGTCCTATGTACAGACGGCAGCACGTCAGGTTACCCATGTGAACTACGAAAACAGCTTTTATTGCGTAGGGAATAGAGGCGGCCTCAAGGTCAAAGTGGGGTAGTCTGACGTGCGGTTGTGTGTACAAAATAAGAATAGGTAAAGTAGGCTATTGAAGTAGGCTATCGTGGCGAGGCGAGTATTTTGCTTATTCTAAAACACAGGGTTTATCCCTAAATTAGGAAGTAAAGCTCAATGTTTAATTAGTACCCACCTATTTTAATAGTATTTATGATCATTTGTTCAAACTGCTATTAACTTACTTTATACAGAAATAAACTTATTTTATTTCTTTATCGTGCTAACTTGATTGACTAAAAAAGAAAATTGGGGAAAGATTTCATTTAAACTTGAATAGAACAAAGACATTTATAGTGTCAGTGAGAAAATCCGAAACTGGGATCTTTTTTTTATTCGATAAAACTCATTTTTAATCAGTCAGGTATCAAACGAATGCCGAGAGTCGCATAACAATGGAATTTTTATTGTGTCTCGTTTACACATACTTGACGAGTTAAGAGAAATTTCTCATTGTTAAGAGAAGAAGTAGGTACAAAATACTATAACATAAAAGATAAATACTTACAAAATGATGTCACTCTTTGTGAAATTAGTACTTTATCATAAATCCTAAAAATTGACGAAATTTTCTCACAATTTTTTTCTATTTCTCATTCCGGAACGCAAAAAGGTGGTCCGTAACGTATTTAAAAATCGCCATCTGCGAACACCATCCCGCCTACTAAGTGTCACATTTATACGAAAAAGGTCTAAAAAGAGACCCCAAATACTAAGTGAATAAGAACGGAAGTGCCCGCCCACAGGAGCTTTTTAAAAAATAATAAAAAGCTCCAAGGGAAGGGGTCCTACAAAGGAAGTGTAAAAAATATCCCTTTTTTGCGATACATCTGGCTTGATATTTCAATTTACAATGTACCTTTTTGTTTATACGTCATAATAGTGGCATTATGAGAGTAAGTTGGCAATGTGGTTGGATAGTTCATTGTGATAGCTGAAAGAGCTAAACTTGACAACAATTTGACTACTTTACAACTTTTTCCAGCGATAAGACCGCCAATATTGTACTTTTGTTTAGTTTGTAATGTTTTTCTATCTTGTGTATTTACTTGTGCAATAAAGAATATTTATTATTATTATTATTACTCTCGAATTCGCAGGATGATCATTAAAATGGCTATAAAAAGAATTATTCTTGAATTAAGATTAATTTCGTATTAATCTTAAATAAAAGTATTATCTGGCTATAGCCAAGCTTGCTTACTTCGAATAATTTACTTATCTGTAAAAAAAGTTAGTTAGAAACGTAAGTAGCAAAAAATACTTTCTACAAATTATAATTACAAGAGAAGGAACTATCTGTCAGAAATACTTTACAAATATCTAGGAAGTGCCAATTTAGGCTTTGATCTACTTAGTTTATGTCCACACCAATAATTTTAACAAAAACCAATCATAAACCCTTTAAGTACCCTATAGTCTTTCGAATGAAGACGAACGAAACGCAATGGGCATATAAAACGATGAAAAATGAGATCTCAAAAGTGCGTCCTGACCTAAAATTTATACCATAGACTAACCACCAGTTGGCGGCGAGACTTATTGTCTCTGGTCAGTAATTTCAGGGCAGCACAGAGTATGAAATTTATTGTGGCGTAAATATAAAGCTAAGCCGGTGTTGTACTGAGGAGTGGAGATGTGGGAAGGCTTGGAGGAGGCGTTTTGTGTGATCAGTAAGTTAAGATTTCATTCAGTATGAAAATAATGAAGGAGATTATATCTGTCAGTCAGATGTTGGTGATTATGTCTACTAATCGTTATAGTATACCTATACACATGGACGTAAACGTAACGGTATTTAAGGTTTCGAAAAGTCTCATGTATAAGTATGTTAGTATATTAGAAAGAAAGAAAGAAAGAAAAAATATTTAATGGCATAACATCACAAACACACACATACACAATATAACACATAAATTACAGGCAAAGAAAAAAATATAAATAACACAAAAAAGTTATAACAAGAGGAAACAAAACAAAAAAAACACTAGGATAAATACGAAATCCCAGCCAACCAGTGCCGCAGTGTGTGTGTGCGTGTGTGTGGTGTGTGTGTGTGTGTGTGTGTGTGTGTGTGTGTGTGTGTGTGTGTGTGTGTGTGTGTGTGTTTGTGTGTGTGACTCCTATCGCCAAGAGGACCTCACTCAGCATAAGCCAGGTCCCCTGAGGGACCTGACGCTGGTTTTCAGTGACACGAATTGAAATAATGGCGTTAAGATCTCCGAGATATTTTCAATCATTAGCATAATAATACAATAGTGATTAATATCACAAAATAGCATTTTTGGAATGGTGCCTATTCTGCATGGGGTGAGCGATTTAATGCAATGATTTAACAAATAACTTAAAACTAGATTTCATTTGTTATTCCAAGCTGTTCATTGTCTTGCTGATCAATAATTTGACAATTGTTTTCATAGCTGATAATCTCTCATAACTAGTGTAAATAATAACTTCTTTAGATAGATACATACACACACATACTACCTTGAATGGACCTCAAATAAAGGTAATAGGTTGAAAAGGAGGATATTGCCTTAGAAAAAAAAGTTTTATAGATTTCCCGGTGCACTAATGACTCAGACTTTTTTGATTTTTTTTCCTGATTAATGTAGTTTTAGAAATTAATCAATTTGTTATTGTTATGTTGTTTTTAAATATGCGTATATTGTTTGTGTGACAAAAATAATACATTTCATTAATTCACTCATTCAGTTAATTTTAAACCACATAATAGGCTAACCACTGCCGCATCCAATCCATCCTACCTCCGCAGCCTCCCTTTGCCTCGCCGCCGCGTCCTTAGTATTTTCCCGCGTTTTTTTCGCGAAATAACTCTTTCTTGCGGCGACACCGCGCTTTTTGTTTGTCGGAATGCTACTATTGTCTGAGCTGCCGCGTCACTCAGCTGGTTCACGAAGTGTCCGATTTTCGGTTACTGACTGCGACTTGGCTGTAGATTAATTGGGGTAAATGCAGCGAGTTGTTATTACTAAAGTCCATTTTTCTTCACTAGTCAAATATTGTAAACAATCCTGACATTTATTTTTAGCGAAAATATTCCTTTTAAAACAAGATAAACACAAAACTTACAATGTACATAGCCAATTCATCGTTCAACACTGGGATCTTTTTAAATTCAATTGTTTTTATTTACCGATGTTTAGAAGTTACAAAAAGATTGTTTACAATGATGTACTAGCAAAGATGAATGGAGTTTACGTATATTCTATGCCACGAAGAAAATACGACGAGAAGATTGTGACGTATTCCTTGAAATTTGAATTTGTATGCGTTGATGCCAAGTGGCGTCAATTCATGGAACTCGAAATTGGTTCGTAGTGTCAGTTCCATACGCTAGTAATAGTAGTTCAATGGGTGAGTGTATGATAATTAAGTATAGAGAGGACAATATCAAAGTCTTTTAATTATTTTAAATTAAATTTTGGGGCTTTTGTCTTTAAGACATGTCAGTAAAAAAGCACTACTTTCAGAGGAAATATGTAAAGGCTTTGTTAATGAACTAGTTTTATTGGTTTTTACTTAATAAGAATTTTATCTAACAAACGATCGTTATGATGAATTACAACACCCAATCTTTGTTTTCATTTTAAAAGTTTATACGATCATTTTAAGCTAATAGTTTGCAGACTTTTTATACACCTAAGCAGTGTGATACACAAAGTCACTATTATTTAAAATAAAAAAGCTAAAAGAAAAAAAATACAAATTCAGAGTCCAAAAGACTGAAAAAACAGTTGAACCCTAATTTAATTCAACCAAGACTATTACATAATGGCTAAATCAAAATAAATCCCTACATTCCTAATAATGACTAGGGTTAAAAATTAGCTAATGAGTAGCGCGTGCTGCATCTAGGGGGTTCGATTCCCGCTGCGAGCGATATAGTTAAATTACTACAATCGTTGCGTTTGCACAATAGATGTTAATTTGAAATGTATGGGAAAATACTTCGATTGGCACGAGCTTATAATTTCACAGGGAAGTTACTGTCAAAAGCCTGTCAGATCTCTGTTAACTTTTCTATTTAGGTACACACTGTAAAATGTATTAGGCCCACTTGCGCACCATTATTTAACCCAGGATTAAATCATCATTCTGTCTCTGACCGTTTATTTGACGATGAAAGAGAGAGAGTGATGATTTAATCCAGGGCTTTTTATTTTTTTTATTTAGTACTCTATCCAAAGGTTGTCTGGAAGAGATCGCTTCCAGCGATAAGACCGCCAATATTGTATTGTGATCGTCTGTTTTAATGTTTTGTTGTGTCCTTTTCTGCAATAAAGAATATTTATTATTTATTATTAGTATGGGTTTGCTCTTGACTCCAGACCAAGCCAGGTGCGACTAAGACAGAGTCGAAGATGGAACGAGCTCGCCCAGAAGAAGCCTAATCCAGGGTTAGCGTAATCCTGGGTTAAGTTATCATGCGCAAGTAGGCCTAAAACTACATTTACACTGTAAAATGTATGACTATAAGACCCACTTGCGCCCCATGCTTGCACACCATGATTTTAACCCAGGATTAAATCATCATTCTTTCTTTGTCAGTTTATTTGACGTTGGTAAAGACAGAATGATGATTTAATCCTGGGTTAACGTAATCCTAGGTTAAATCGTCGTGAGCAAGTGGGCATTACTTAGTTAGTAGTAATAAGTTAGTTGCATATAAATAGTTTTTATCAAGAAAAGCATCATCTAAGTACCTATGGGGTAAGATAAAAATATATTATAAAATAACTCTTTAAGCACATTATCGCAGTTTTAAATTGGTTTTATGGACCTATGTATTGCTATTAATATATTATACGACCGATTTTCGGTAATGCTGCCCCTCATAGCAGAGATAGGCCAGGCACGCAGGAAATATTATAGTGCGTAGATGTGTGCGTAATACACAAGTGCACTCTCTGTTCCTTCACTCTCATTAATTCGGTGAGACGGCTCCGACATGACCGGTGAGCTTTGATTAAAGTCAGGCGCAGGAGCAACACGGCTTTACGTACTTTTCGAGGCACGAGGGTGGCATCACCATCCAAGCTGTTTCCGAGACATTTCAAGCCAGAAAAAACTAGAATCAAATTTCGGCCCGACCCAGGAACCCTATTTTTGAATCACTCGCATCAAGATGGCGAGTGATATTCAATGATTAAAGTCGAATTTTGGAATGAAAACCAGTTGTAATCTACACAAAAAGGATTTGAAAAATCATTGCTCAATTTTGTGATTACTCACGTCTAGACTTTGAGTGATTTCCGTTGATTAATATTGTTTTAGGGCGCCAGGGCCCCAATTTTTGAATCACTTGCTTGGATATGGCGAGTGATTTTTGTTCGAAAACGATTTTTTTTCTATGACTTTTGACACTACGTCGAACGAAAATCACTCGCCATCTTGAAGCGAGTGATTCAAAAATAGGGCCCCAGGATCCAAACCACCTACTTCAGACCCACATTCACAAATAAATCTCCAATACTTAAATACTCATGTAAAAAGCTCAATAAAACATTATCAAAGCTATAATTTAAGTATCATGTTTGCAGTTGGCACGAGCCAAATCACTGCGACCATTTTAAATCTTAATTTTATGGTATTGAGTTACTTGTAATAGCTGGGGTGAGTTAGTTGTAGGAAGTTCGTTAAATCACGCTTAACTTGTAGTATATCGAGTTATTATAATTTTGGATATAAAAATCGGTTTCGTTGCAATAATTCGATTATATTAGTTGATCTTATACGGGCGGGACGGGGCCGGGGCGGGACCGGTCCGCTTATATCTTACCTATATATTCATTTGTAAAAAGCAACTGTGTCAGACAAGAAATCGAACACTGTGTCTTACGTTATCCGGGCGAATGCATCTACCACTCAGCCACCGACACATTGGCAATGTTGCTTTCTTTAACGCGAAGGCTGCGTCACCTCATCAATGTTGCCAGATTGCTCTCTCAACACATCTTGTCTACAGTACAAGTGCAATTTATAACAATTCTGCTATTCCTCTTATGTTTGTTTTTGGGGTACTTGTAAAAACTTCCAAACTAAAACAGCTTTCAAAATCCAATGATCAAATATTCGAACATCATAAAATCACTTGCTCTATTCTGAATACCAACAAATAAATCTCACAAACAACCATACAAACCATTACGAATTGTGTAAAAATCGACTAGCAAATCTCAAACCCAAACTTCACTAACAAAACGGTCACAAACTACAAAAAAATACAATGTCTTTCATGCCTTCTAAAGGCGAAACTTGGCGCATTTTTTTCACTGACCACACCCCGTACTCCACAATAAAGAGGAAGGAGATATACTGTTACCATTGTGAATGTTTGCTCTATTTCTTTGTGATTTGCATTTTTTTGTGCTATAATAGTTGAGTGTAGAATTTGGTATGTTATGGTCAATGTATCTTCATAACTTTTGGAAGTTGGTGGTGTTTCACCCCCGTGCCTCGGAAAGCATGTTAAGCCGTTGGTCCTGCGCCTGATCTCTCTCCGGTCGTGTCAGATTGCTCTCCCATCGGGCTATGAGAGTGAACGGAATAGAGAGTGCACCTGTGTTTGCGCACACACTTGTGCACTATAATATGTCCCGCGCAGTCGGTTAGTCGTTGTGACTGGCCACCGTAGTCGACATCGGCTAGGGGGGACTATATATATATCTTATCGAATTTACATCATCATCATATCAGCCAAAGGACGTCCACTGCTGAATATAAGCCTCCCCCACGTTTTCCACTTTATCTATGTTATGATATTAAAGTACCGAGCTGAAATTTGTCTCTGCGTTTTTCTGTCTTGAAAATACTGGTAGTCAGAAACTTGGTGGTTTGAATAGCAGTCGAATTGCTTTAGAATTATAAAACACTACCGGTCCCAGCGAATTTCATTTCGTCCCCAGCCCCTCCCACCCCGGCCCCGTTTTATGGGAATTTTCTTTGCTGTAAACCTCACGGAGCCCGATACCTTTCCAACGAATGCAAAACCGTGGAAATCGGTTGGAGCGTTCTGGAGTAGCGTTAGGAAGGAAAACCCGACTTATTTTTATTTTGATTTAGATTGTACTTGTTTGCAATAAATGAATATATCTATCTACCATTAGTCACGTTGACGCGCTAGCGAAAACCCTATAGTAAAATTCGGTAAAAATATAAATTTTTTACTTAGTTTTTTGTTGACTTATTTTTTTTTTATTATTCCATCTATCTACCTAACAATCAATCAATAATATTTTGCATAATAATAACGTTAATCCCAACGCAGTGGCGTAACCAACACGTTATTATGAAAGGGCCTATGCGAACACCTTTGCTCTGTGGGACATTACATTAGCGCATTATAAGGACGCGGCCACAAAAAGATCAACCGACACACGTTGAGTGGTGTAAGGCATAGGCATAGACGCTAGCGGGAGCGGGAGTGAGAGCTATTTATATACGACCGAATTATAATGGTCATTGACATTGTTTTGGTAAGCCTTTCACGATGGTTTTGTTTGCTTGCAAAGATCCTGCGTTGCCGATATAAGTACGGCGTATTTGTTTGTGTGTTTTTTTAGAAAGAGACATACCATTTCAACGCTGGGTTAGATGCTAATAGTACGAGAGCCCACGACCAAAACCATGTCTCATAGCAATACGGCAAAAACCCTATAAAATTGTTAGATTGTATGATTCTGAACGCGACTACGCGTGTAGTAACGGTCGAAAGTGTAGCAACTGCGTGGGAGGCCATTTCTGCTGTGTCAATAAAAAAAGACAGTCGGTATTATAGCAATACGTCTGATAGTGAAAATGTACATAGATTTTATAATTGTATTACGAAAAAGTTTGTTTTCAGACATTTTGCGCGTAGCATATAGCCTGAGCGCATTTTTGAAAATGTCAACAAATTTAGCCGACCTGTATCATAGCAATACGGATAATTTTTTTTTTCAACTTTTCGTATTGCTGCCATGATTACCAAAAACCTGTTTTCAGACATTTTGCGCGTAGCATATAGCCTGAGCGCATTTTTGAAAATACACTTAATTTGTCTGATATAAATTTTTTGCACATGTGGACAACTTATTTTATCATGTCCAACAATTTTCAGACATATTGCTATGATACCGATCGGTAAAATTTGTTAACATTTTCAAAACGGTCTCAAAATTTAATGCGTTCACATTTCCGTCTGAAAATTGTTTTGTTCGCATCAAATAACCAAAATTTACTAATAAAAAAGATTTTCAGACGTATTGCTATGAGACATTTTTTTTGTCTCATTTTTTATTTTTGTAAGTGATTTTACGGGTTTGCGCTACACCACTAACGTCTGAAAAATATGTTTCTGGTATCTCAGATCTATCATTTAACTACAGTCTGCAAATCAGACATATTGCTATGATGCAGTTCGGTAAAATTCTTTGACAATTTTGAAAATTCGGTCAGATCAAACGCTACGCGGAAAATTTCTGATATTGGTATTTTTGAGTTCAAGATAATCGTATCTATCGATTTGATGCGGTTTTGGTCATATTGCTATGAGACAAAAATTTTGGTCGTGGGCTCTCGTACTATAATAGACTAGATAGATTTTATTTACAAGGAAATCGGTCTTTCCTAGTTCCAC
Organism: Pyrausta aurata; assembly: GCA_963584085.1. Lineage (NCBI taxonomy): Eukaryota > Metazoa > Arthropoda > Insecta > Lepidoptera > Crambidae > Pyrausta > Pyrausta aurata. The sequence goes on from OY757279.1 coordinate 3,267,302, forward strand.
CGTTTTGTTTCATGGAAACTAAGCGTCAGATAGTTAATCTATCTTCGAGAGAACAAATGGCTGGTAAGCGAGACGCTGCGACGCCGGAGCGGTGCAGCTCCGTCGTTTTACGTAAAAATCTGGAGCTCTATTTAAGAATCACTTGTGTTAATATTACGGGCGATTTTCGTTTGAAATAAATAACGATTTTTAAGCACTTGTGTTGTAGATTTAATCGGGTTTTCATTGGAAAATCATACATTAATCAACGGAAATCACACGCCAAATTGAGGCGAGTGATTCAAAAATAAGGCTCCTAAACGACATGCCTCACGGTGGGCTACGTTGCGTTGCGTTTGGATGCGTCGTTAAAACGCGCGTGCAGATATGTGACATGGACCATCACCGATGTGGCTTCGGTCTAAATCTTGTGACTTGTACCACACAATAAGCCCTCATACATACAGGCGCCCCGCTGTCTCTCTCTCGGTAGCTGGGAATCGAATCGGACTAATGGTCTGAGTTCAGGATTAGTGAAGTATCCCAAAAGACGGTCCTGGGTTCGATTAAAAAGTTTATGGATCGTACAACCCTGTGTGATACATACAATAACCCTGTGTGACATGACGTATATATCAAGGGATTGTGATTTATGAATTCCAAACTTAGATTTATACATACACTGGTATTTTGTAAGCAAAGGCCTTTTATCGTAAGTAGAAATTATATACATGACTTGTTTCTGAAGTATACGCGAATACTACACATTTAATAAAACACAATTTACGGACATTTTCGCGATAATTTATTAGATTTTTCATCCCGACGTTTCGATGTATGATCTTTTGGATTCTTATTACATCTTTGGTTTCTAATGGTACATGACGACGCGTTTGGTGTATTGGTTAGCGCTCCTGACTATTACGCCGGCCGTCGCGGGTTCGAATCCCGCAAGGGGAAAATGTTTGTGTGATGAGCACGAACATTTGTACCTTAGTCATGGATGTTATATGTATTTAAGTATTTATGGGAGACGCCCCCGTCATAATCATTGTCTGGTACTTCGTAACACAAGGAAGAAAAAAATCCTTACCACGAAACCAGTCAATTGGTGTGTTGTCTGGCGCATATTTATTTATTTAATTATTAGTTTAGCAGACCACACAAAACCTATGAAAAATCTAGGCAACCTTACAAATCTTACTAGTTCTGAGGAATAAAATCAATTCTAAAAAGTCAAATTTGTATGTGCCCACTGACCCCTAAAATCGGAAACAAAAAAGGCGAAATCTTTCCGCTGTCGTTTCGGAGCACATTAATTCACATTTGATGGAGCCTGATATACAGGGTGGCATTTCAACACTCGTAACATCGTAGAACATTATAGCGATGTCAAGTCAGTATATTTTTGACGACCGATTTGGCGCAATGGTTAAGAAATTGGCTACTGCGCCAGAGGTCGCGGGTTCGATCCCCGCACATTACAAACATTTGTGTGCATGAACATATCTGTTTGTAGTGGTCTGGGTGTTTTCTATGTAAAATATGTATGTATTTACAAAAAAAAAGTATTTAAGTATGTTTATAACCGTTGTCTGGTTACCATAGTACAAGCTTTGCTTAGTTTGGGACCAGATGGCGCTGTGTGAAATGTCCAAGGATATTTATATTTATTTATATTATTATGAAGTTATCATCGTACACACAGCCGCACGTCAGACTTCACCACTTTGACCTTGAGGCCGCCTCTATTCCATACGCAATAAAAGCTGTTTTCGTAGTTCACATGGGTAACATGACGTGCTGTCATCTGTACCAAAAAATTTGCCGTTTAGAGAAGAGAATGTATAGGAAATTTTTAAAGACTGGAAGTTTGAAATTCTTTCCATTTGTGTCAAAATTAAAAACGTGAAAATAGCATTCATTATATATTTTAAAAAAGTCGACCTGGATTGCCGTCTCACCGAATTAATGGGAGTGAAGGAACAGAGAGTGCACTTGTGTATTGCGCACACATCTGGGCACTATAATATCTCCTGCGTACCTGGGGCCCTATTTTTGAATCATTCGCTTTAAGATGGCGAGTGATTTTCGTTCGACGTAGTGTCAAAAGTCATAGAAAAAAAATCGTTTTCGAACGAAAATCACTCGCCATATCCAAGCGAGTGATTCAAAAATAGAGGCCCTGGCCTATCTCTGTTGAGAGAAACCGCCATTACCGATAATCGGTTTTAGAGAACATTTAATTTTGTATTTCATGTCAGTGTCAGTTTCAGTTCGTACCATTTGGCGACTATTTAAAAACTACGGCCTGTATAGAAATGTCTTTTTTACGGCGGCCCTTTTGACCAAATGAATCAGCGACGGAACTCTGAACAGTGGGATTTTGGTGTGTTCCACTTTGTAACTGTAAGACCTGGGCCCCTATTTTTGATTCATTCGCTTCAAGATGGCGAGTGATTTTCGTTCGACGTAGTGTCAAAAGTCATAGAAAAAAAATAGTTTTCGAACGAAAATCACTCCATATCCAAGCGAGTGATTCAAAAATAGGGGCCCTGCCGTCAAGCATCGGGAGTTTTGTAAAATTCGCCAGCTGCAATGGTGGTGGTTAGACCAATGAGAGAAAGAAAGAGAAAATGAGTTTATTAATGTTAGGACAAACATACACATTTAAACGAGTTCACAAATCGTCTGTAATCTTCCCACACAGACAAATCTGATTTTTATGGAAATTCTGCACACAGGAATAGGTATCTGGGAAGGGTTAAAAGCAGGGTTTAAAGGGTATTATTTGTCTTGAAAACTCATAATAATATCTTAGCTATTGTTGTTTTTATTTCATTAATTAATATTAATCTTAAAACACCTAGCATAGAACAAATTAGGAATGTTTTGTATCACGCTTGTTATCGGGGTGAAATCACAGATGCAAAGTGGAACCCACCTACTCAAGGTCGCTTTTTCTGCTCAAATTCAATATTAATAAATTCTTTATTCATTCACAATAAGAGAACATATCTTTTTCTTTTAAATCATTTGTTCAAAGGTGTGATTCCGGTGCAAATCTAGTTTTTTGGGGCCAATTCTGTATTTTGACCTTACAACATCCGGGAGTCATAATGTCTACTGTTTTGAGCAAAAAATGAGTACAATTTTAGTGCAGTGTTGCAAAATTATGGTGATTTTTGGTGTCAATGGCGTGTTAAAGTGTGAAGTTAATTTTATATACACCGTGCTTTTTTAACCGTCTTACAGCCGAAGGCCACATAAAGTATCCAATAACTACATGTCATTCGTTAAATAAAACATGGTTATTATTAAGATTTCAAAGCCTAAGACATTAAAGAAGATATCAGCACAATTTAGTACGAAACATCCTGTAACGAGCATTACGCGCGGGTCATTCACTCGGCTGTCTAGCACTACTGACCTCATTTTACGCACGAATAGAAAGGGGCGAGGCGGTGGGCGTCACAAAGGACTGCGCTAGCGCATGATTGGTTAGAGATCCACGTGGACTGTCTTAGATTGGCTACGGTGCGGAAGGCGTGGAGGCGGCAAGGTCAAGGAATGCATTGTTGAAAACGTAAACATTATGAACAGGATGATACATTACGTAACATTACTGTTAGATATTTTTTACACCAAAATTATGTTGAGTGTAATAAAAAAAATAACATGTCCTAGAGGTTTATTAAGATGGTTACATTACGTGGGCTTCGGGTGTAAGACGGTTAAAAAAGCATGGTGTATAAATATACTTATATTCGAATACTTATTCGAGTTGTCATCATGGGTAAGGAAAACTGGAAAGAAAGAAAGACATTTATTGGCTTTTGAAATAAGAAATATTTTTGTCGTAACATCTGTCAGTAACTTTTATATTTCGTACTCAAACGCTTTGTTCATTTGCAACTGTTGTCGCAAAGTTGTAGCGGTATTGATTTATTTATTTGCAGTAGGCTAAAAATCTAACAATTTGTCTATGAAAAAAAGTGGCAACACTGACAAATGTTTTGTAGTGTCAAGAGCGCGCGCACTTTTAAAATTAAATCATCATCAACGTTAATAGTATGTAGTGAAGTGTGAAAACTGTTGGAAATACTTAGCAATATCCTCTACACTTATTAGACCAAAAACCAAAGCAATGTATGATATTAAATTAAATTTATAACCTACTAATCAAAAACGAAGCCGTTTTTTTGTGGCAAGAAGGCAATACTACTTGCTGCGTTGCTATTAAAATCGTCAATATTTTTGTGTTACAAGCATTGAAATCGGAAAAAATATATTACATCGTTGGAGTTTTCATCAAGGAGAATCCATTGGATTTCGGTAAGAAGACTGCTGTACTAAAATTCAGGTAAGTAAATTTCTTTTTACTTATAAAATCTGAAGAATTTGTTTGGTTAATCCCAGGAACTGCTGCGGTTTATTTTATTTATATTTTTTATTTTATAAAGATGCATAACAGGTTCAAATTATAATGATTATAATAATACTTAACTAGAAATTATGAGCTAAATTGTGACCAAGCAAAAATGCATCCTAGCAATTACATCTTTCGATATAAGCTTAGAATACATAAACGTCTAAGTCTTGATGGCCAAATATAAGGCACAATGGAAAAAAAAGAAAAAAGTATACAATAACAAACAAAAATGTAAAAAAAGTTTGCATGTAAACAAATATTTTTATGCTACAATGTCCATTTAGGGAAGTAGGCGAGACTTTATACATAACATCACGCTACAACTTATAGGAGCAGCGAAAATTTAAAACTAGTGGACGAACCGCTTGTTATTAATATATCATTATCATTAATAATAATCGAAAGGACGTCCACTACCGATCATAGGCCTCCATCACGATTTTCCACAGCGATCGGTCGCAAGCGGTTTACTTGCACTGTAATCCTGCGATCATTACAAAGTCCTCTGTCCATCTTGACGGTGGACGTCCTACGCTGCGCCTTTGGTCGAAGGGTCTCCTATCTAGAACTTTTCGGCTCCAACAGCCATCAGTTCTGCGCTATGTGCCCTGCCCTAACCATTGCTAGTTGAGCTTATAGGAGCTCTATTTTTGAATCACTCGCTTGAATATGGCGTGTGATTTCCCTTCGAAATTAAATTAAAATACAAGGAAAATCCGGAAAATAATAGATGTAAGCACTCACGAAATTGAGTTATCTTGTTTCAAACACATTCAACTTTTTTAAATGGAAAATCGTACAATAATCAATGAATTTTACACGCCATCTTGATGCGAGTGATTCAAAAATAGGGCCCCTGATTCTCAGGGCTATGTCCGTTACCTTAGTTCTTTAGCAAACATTTCATATTACGTACTTATCAATTCATGTGTATTTCAAATAGTCTTCTGTATCAAAGAGTCACGTTCGCAAATAATATTTTCAACCGTAAGTTTACAAAGCTTTTATTTTATAAAATTTAAACAATAGCTTAGCCAAAACTCGCCCTTGTATAAGCAGTGGGTGGACATTTTTCAATATAAATGTATTTTGTCGACTAAACTAGTACATTATAGACCCTATTATCATTATTATAAGAGTGAATAGTTTTATTCTTCAAAGTATGCATGAAACAGGAAGTGTACTGAAGTTTGTACTTAATTTTTATTGGCATAAAGTTTGTTTTTATTTATTAGGTCTATGCATGTACGGTCGGCGTATCAAAGGGTTGTATGGCCGTACGTACAACAATGCGTTATCCACTTTTATTTCATATTTTCGTTTGAATCTGTCATAATCTGACCAATTTTATAAACAGACTGTGGGTACAGTCGATCACAGAAGTGTTTAAAAAAATGTCTATTCTATTAAATGGAGACTAAACCCTTCGACCAAAGGCGCAGCGTAGGACGTCCACCGTCAAGATGGACAGACGACCTAGTAAAGATCGCGGGATCGCGCTGGATGCAGACCGCTCACAACCGGTCGTTGTGGAAAGCCATGGGGAGGCCTATGCTCAGCAGTGGACGTCCTTCGGCTGATAATGATGATGATGATGATGATGATGGAGACTAAATTGAGACTCTATTTAAACAAGATGAAAATAACTTAAATAAATATTTTAAACTAAAAAATATTGCCTATCTAAGAATCAAACCATGGACCTCCAACCATGAAGTAGTACTAATTCTAAGCCATGGATTTTAAACCACAGCGTATCTTCAGATGAATCCAAATACAAATAAAATTTAATAATTCAGGCCAATATTTTTTTTTTACTACAAAGCCTCATTTTTTAATAAAGCCCACTTGTAGCTAACAGCCAATTCGAAATATGTATTGTCGTCTATCCTAATGACTTGTGTATGCATTGCACGCTGACTTGACATCTATTACTTTTACCAAGAGTAGGGCATTCAAAACTTTAAACTTCTATATACATAAAATAAAGTGTTTCACCACTCATACGTTCATAACTCGAGAAAGAGTAACCCGATTTTCAGGATATTTAATTTTTTGGATTTTCCCCCGTCCCTCATTCGATACGGGAGGAAAAAGTATTTCTCCGGGATCTCATGTTGACTATAATTATATAAGGTCAAATCATTTTAAGTAATAATATTTTAACAGTGGCTTTGTATACATCATAGAAACAGGACACTATCATTATTTTTTGGATAATCGAGATTTTAATTTTTATTATTTCCTTTAAAATGGACAGTATTATTTTTTAAAACAGCACCCTGACAATTTAAAAAGTTATCTACATTTTCGGCTTCGCCTCTCTCAATTCAATGGCCAAACCTTCTTTTTCTCTAATCTTAGCCTTAATGAATAAAAAAATTAAATCTGAAAAAAAATATTTACTTTGTCTCAAATTTTCTCAAAAACTAGCGGATATAAACCCAAAGTGTTTTCTACAAAAAAATATTAATTTATTATGCTGAATCGGCCCTTTAAATATTATCACTTAAAACGAGGTGACCATAAATGTAGTAAGGAACCTACCTACTTAAAAATGTAATGTAAATTTTCTAAAGCTTGTGTGTGCGTCTGTACTTTTCGGATGGCTCGTCGTCGGCCATGATTTTTCGCTACAATATCCCGGCACAATGGAGCAAGCTCGGCTGAGCATCGACTGTGCACTTTTGTTGCTGCCTGTACTTTGCTACCTGTAGCGTTCACTACACTGGATGATTTTCATTTTCTGTAACCTAGCTAGATTATAGTGTCGTTATTTTGGTTAAAAACATGTTATTTATTTGTCTTTTGATTCCCTTTTTCTTTTTTATTATTAGACTACTTACTTCTCAAATTTCAAATTACTATATTTTCATTGCTTAGGATTTTAAATGTTTTTTTTTTTCCTTTTGAAATTCCAAAACTGCGTTAACAAAATAATGTAGTTCTAATACTAATTATATTATACGTTTACAAAGTTTTCAGTTCTTTTATGAAAAAAAACAGGCGACGATTTGCATCTGATAACGCACTAATAAGAGGTCACGACATTACACGTGAACGGCTGGGCTGATTTCGCTAACTCTTTTTTTGTTGTGTTTGTTGTATTGTATGGTCAGAAATTTTTTTATGACAAAAAAATTAAGACAATTGAATGGTTGGACCGATTTTCATGACTTTTACCTTGTTAGATTTGTTACCGTCCGGAATAAGATAATTACTATTAAAATTACGAGGCCGAGGGCAAAGCAAAGCTCGCTAGGACCCTGAGTTTTTAATAATAATTAATTTATTTACTTTTAATAAATAGTCACCCCGTGTGTCAGCACCCTCAAGCCCCATTTCAACAATGTCAGTTCGCATTGAGCACACACAACAAATATTTAACATCGCCGTATGAGGATTATCCGCTTATAATATACACTAATAATACGGATTAGCTACTGTATGCTCTTATAGCTGTTTACACTTACATATTTAAATAAAATAAATATGCACCAGACAACACACCAATTGTCTTGGTTCGAACTAAGGAATTTTCTTCCTTGTGTTACGAATACCAGACGACGATAATGACGAGGGCGTCTCCAATAAATACTTAAATACATACAAACATCCATGACTTATGTACAAATGTTCGTGCCCATAAACATTTGCCCCTTACGGGATTCGAACCCGCGACCGCCAGCATAGTAGACAGGAGCACTAACCACAACACCACACTATTGTTTAGTTTGTTTAAAAGTGATAAAAATAAGCCAAGTATTTATTCTAAAGCTAGGTCACCAATTAGTCTTTGTTAGACTCAGGGGCCCTATTTATGAATCACTCGCTTCGAAATGGCGAGTGATTTTCGTTCGACAACGAGTTTTTTTCTATGAATTTTAATTAATCTTTAATTCATCTTCAAACGAAAATCACAAGCCATCTTGAAGCGAGTGATTAAAAAATAGGGCCCCGTTGGTACATTTTTTTGACAGCTTACATGCCTTTGTGCATTGAACTACTATTACTAGCTTATGGAACTAACGCCACGATAAAATTTCTTGCGTCATGATTTGACGCCACTTGGCTTAAACGCATTCAAACGGTTTCAAATTTCAAGGAATATGCCACAATCATTGATTTGCGACATTTTTTTTGCTTGGCATAGCTTCTCTTTACGTAGTAATAACAAGTCACTGTATTTTGGGTAAATTCTGAAAGTCTCGAAGCAAACGGTAAAAGTTAAAGCTTACGTTGCAAAATAAGAAGATGATTGTTTCTATCATAAACGATGTAATCCCATGATAATGAAAATCTACGTTTACTAGATCTCTATGAGATAAATTCTCTCTTTCCTACCTTTCTTGGCTTAGCATTCAGCATAGAAAAAGTACCTAAAGTTTTCAGTAACCTAGCGTTGTTGTAGGGCAAAAAGATCGAATAAATCAAGTTACTTTACCGAAAAAGTGACAGATGTCAAAAACCTCAAACAAGGAATTAACAGTCTTGATACTTGATTACTCAGAACAAAACGCGGCTCGAGTGTCATACATTATTTGAATCACTGTTTTGAACATTAACTACTCGATTCAAGTATCTGCGTTGAAAGGTTACACTATACGTCAAGGAGCTACCAACTCTTTTCAACAAACACCAAAGGAAAATCAACCTTATTTTCATTGAGATTGGGAACGATTTAAGTACCTTGAGTGCAGTTACTGGGTTACATTTGAAGTGCACTTGAGTGTAGTATGAGGGAATTGAGACCAATAAAGTGGTTTTCTACATCTGTTGTGTATGTGAATGTTGTTTGCGATTGATTTGATAATAATTTAATTTGCATTTTACAAATAAGTACATCATAAATTTAAACTGTAATAAAAATAAATGTGTACAACATTAGAATAAAGACTTTTGGTCATTGTATGACTTAAAATAAATTTTTATTTACCTACCTGCGCTGATACCGCTTTATTCTTTATTTAGTCTTAACTTGCATTATGAAATGCCTAATAACTGTAACTTAATAATTCTCCTTCTGGCACAGTCGTGTAAAAATAAATAAAATGCTTATTTGTACCAAATGTTGGTAAGTGCCAGTTTTTTAAATGAATGTAGGCTTTATTTGGAAACTTTTCTCTTAAAATCATTAATAATTATTGATTTAAATAATGATATTTTAAACAAATATTAAGTTTATTAATTAAAAATTCAGCTGCAATTATGAATAATAATATGAACGTCCACTGAGTGCAACTGAGTCCGTCTCATTTTTTATTTCGGTTAGGTATAAACATTTATCATCAAATTCTGTTCTACACAGAGTACAAAGTACCCGAAGTACAGTTACAACATCGCCGAAAATCCCTCGCTCACTAATTCAAAAGAATTGTCGGTAATTGCTTCTTCCTTCCAATTCTATTGCACTTGAGTTTTTCTACTGTTACCAATTCAATATCAACTCTAATTCTCTTCTATCAAGGATCAAAATGATTTGGTCCCCGATTTTTCACTTACGACAGTTTTCAGGGGAGGTCAGTTGCGAAAAGCTAACTTTGTCAATCGATTTTGATTCCTATGCTACTTGAATTAAGATGGATTTAGTTTGATGTGTGGTTTGACCTCAAAGCTGAGGGTGTATGTAGCAAATCAAATTGATTAAGTTTCTTGATACATCGGTCTTGATAAGAGATGTTTGCAATGATGAGGATATACCTAATGCGAATTCGATTTTAACTTGAAGGGACTTTGCCAAAGCTGTGATATAACAAAGGTGTATCCACAAATATTACATTAACCCTTTAAAGATATTAGTAGTTGTGTTACCAACTTCCTCGGCAAAAATACGGATTTTCTATCCATGCTTATTTTTGGAAATTTCTAGTACTTCAATCAACGTTCTTATTATTATACATACTGTAAGATTTTTCAACGAAGATGTAGATATTATTTGTTAATTTTGTTCCTATCTTGAAAACTCGTTTGTTGCGGTGTTTAGCGCTTCTGACTACTGAACCAGCGGTCGCTTGTTCGAATCCCGCAAGGGGCAAATATATGTGTGATGTGCTCGAATATTTGTATCTAAGTCATGGATGTTATGGGAGACGCAGGCGTCATATCATAATCGTTGTCTGGTACTTCGTAACACAAGGAAAAAAAATGATACTTCGAAACCAGACGATTGGTGTGTTCATAATTCATGATTCATTTATTTGCCATAAATAGGGTTTAGTTACAGTTGATCACAAGTTGGTATACAGTGAAATATATGCTTATAAAGCTATTTAGCCATAAAATACAGCATGCAAACTTATATTAACGTATATATTATAAATTTCAAATTGGTTAAGATTTATTGGTGTGTTTGTCTGGCGCATATTTATTGTTAACTGTGGATTGTCATTTTTTTCCATATTGTGTGTTGATGACCCGGCCCATCGGTGCACGGCTAAAAATGTTTTAAATTTTTTAGAACTTCTCATGGGAAAAGTGGTAGAGAAAAAGTATATATATCTATGAATACACCCATTTCTTTATAAGTTTCTTATCCAAAGGTCAACAAAATCCCTAACCTATACATATATAACCTAGTCGAGCGGTCACATATGTGATCCACACATAGACAAAATGGTAGGAAATACCTACGGTAAGAAAATGGTTTCAAACAGTGTACCTACATTTGTAATGATAATGTGGAATTATCTACCAGTCATACTTTAAGAGTAGGTACCTAAGTTTAAAACTAATGTCATTTTGAGAGCACAACAAAAAAAACATAATTTTAAATAATAAAACAATACAAAAGAGCCACATATTTTCTTCATTTTGATAACTAATTAATTTATATACACAGAACAACTTTTATTTTAACAACATAAAGATGGTTGCATGCATTCGCTCACTCGAGAAGATAGATTTATTTACTTACACTCTGTGCTTATACTACTAACGCCATCTAGCGGCGCGCGGAAAGAAGCACAATAGTTTATGATTACCGATCAATTTAATAATTAACTGCAGTATTATGATTGAGTTGTGGACTGCAATTAATGTCATTTTATATCCAGTTAACAATACACTTCATTACTAATATCTTGTAAGATAATGCTTGTTGGAATTTGAAGTCACTTTACGTAAAGACGAATGGACTTACACAAAGTTATTATAATATATGATTCTCACATATTTTATCATTAATTTACTGATAACGATGTTCCGACGATCTTAATAGATTCTTGTTGGTGATATCTGCTAGATACTACACATAAATTTTATTCGTCAGTTAATGCTATTCGTCGATTGTGAAACGGGCTTAAATAAGTTTTTCTTCTTATGAACTTATATCTAAGGGATTCATAGTTCAATTTAAATGAGATGTTTATGCTTTTAAAGTGCTTTTGCTGATAAATTATTGTTTTGTTGAAGCGTGGTTGCATCGCTTACTAAATAATATTGTCGATGTCCATGAAAATATATTCATATTCATTTATTCACTTCATAATATAACAGCAGACAATACATTTAGGCAAATGGTGGTTAATAAGTTACAATATGACCTTAACGTGGTAGTCGTTAATTACAGTTATTAGTAAATTACCTACAATTGAATCAATTCATTGATAATAGGTACATGCCATAATAAAGTATATTAAATATAGGTAAATATTCCAAAAACAATTTTATCTATTTTAAAACTTTATTGCACAAATGTAAGTGTACATATATAAAAGGCGAACTTCTCGCCCAGTCAAACAGAAAATTATAATGGGTACCGTGGAAAATTTTGGTTACAAAATTCTAAAAACAATGTTTGTTGTTGAGCAGAAGGTACGAAAAAGTGTGAAAGCACATAATAAATACAGTAGGTACACTATTGATTTCCTACTAAATGCGACAAGTCATAAATTTAATATTTCTAAATACAGATTTATTTTTGTAAAAAGCCTAAGAAAACATGTCTTGAACAAAAAATTACCAACATAGAACTTAAACATTTAATGTTTAAGTTCTATGTCAAATAAACATATTTCTTACAAATACATAAATTACTCAGCAAGGTATTTTTAATGCTATCATGCCTTCCGTGCCGTGTCCCATAAAACATAGTTTTCTCTTTTTTCTACATGTCGTTTCGAAATGTACGACAAAGAAAAAACAAATATGCCGTCCTTTTCAGACAAAATGGCGTATGTCAAATGACGAGTCCCACGACGTTTGGACAGAGGCGGATTTGATTATAAATATATTTTTTTAAATTAAACACTGAACTCTTATATTTATAGCATATAAGAACTGACACCACGAACAAATCTCGTGCCACTAGAATTGACGCCACTTGTAATCAACTCATACAAGCTGTTTTATATTCGAAATTTAAATTTCAAGGCACAATCTTGTGGCCGTTTTTGAAACAAATTTTTTGCTTGGCATAGCTTCTCTATACGTAGTAATAACAACTCACTGTAATTTTATTAATAAAAATAAATACTTATTAGTTAGTAATTGAATCATTCCAATAAGATATTTACTTAAGTGTCAGTTACTTGCACAATGTTGTATATTCTTGTATGATTCTAACAAGATTTTTATAAAGTATTTAGATTGTCTTTGCCCTATTCGTAATACATCATGGTTACAAACTGTATTTCAACAATTTGTAAGCAATAACCTGTGTAGGTTACTTTTATTCTATTTCAATAATTTTGATCATTGATCATCGATACAACTTCGTCCGCAATTTCACTTGCCATCATATCCTACTACTATTATAAAGGCGAAAGTTTGTAAGTATGGATGTATGGATGTATGGATGTTTGTTACTCTTTCACGTAAAAACTACTGAATGGATTTGAATGAAACTTTACCACAATATAGCTTATACATCAGAATAACATATAGGCTACAATTTTTGAGGTTTCTAATGTGAGGTCGTAAAAAAACACATTTTTTGCGCTACTATACGGGACGAACCTGAAGTCCACGCGAACGAAGTCGCGGGCAAAAGCTAGTAATAAGATAATATTATGTCGCTATTAATTAAACAACTATTTAAACAAGGGAAGTCCTTTACTTCAGATGGTCTCTTATTCCCAAATAACAAAAAAGGTCTAGAGTATTTAACCTAGCTAGATCATCACTAAGAACTACGTCATCCACATCATCATCATTATCAGCCAAAGGACGTCCACTGCTGATCATAGGACTCCCCCACTGATTTCCACAGCGACTGGTTGTGAGCGGTCTGCATCCAGTGTGATCCTGCAATCTTTACAAGGTCATCTATTTTGTCGGTGGACGTTCTACGCTGCGCCTTTGGTCGAAGGGTCTCCAATCTAAAACTTATCTGCCTCAACGGCCATCAGTTCTTCGCGCAATGCGCCCTGGCTATTGCCACTTGAGGTTACTTATACTTATTCTCAAGGCTATGTCCGTTATTCAAGAAAATAACTTTATTATCTTTTACCTTCACAATTTCCCTAACTCCGTCCCTGCACACCGTGCCCACACGACATTCGTGTCACCAACCCGTAAATTCCCGGCGCTAGCCGAGCACCGCGGCTCCGCTCGGGCTTGTCGACCCACTAGTATTGAAGACTTGCGTTTTGTCAAACAGAAATAAAAGGCAGCGTATGATGTAGTTTTACTGTAAATTTAAAGTTGTACTCATTTGCGTTTTTAAAAATTGCACCAAAATGAAGTTCTGTTATGGCGAATAATAAAGCTGACTGGTTCCTAGCTCAAAGGATTAGCATAGCTATCCAACGCGGCAACGCAGACAGCATCATAGCCTCCTTGCCACAAGGAAACGGTTTGTTTCTAATTTATTTATTCAAACAGTATTACATCCGACGCTCCACTTTAAATTACTACGTTAAAACAAAAGGCTGGATAGGTAGGTTTTTAGTTTTACTTTTAATTTTATGAATGTTTTAGTTTTTTTTTTTGTCTACGTGTACTTTACATTGAATACGACATTTACGATTAAGATTTCATTCCATCAATATTACATTCGAGAATAAGTTTTAATGAAGCAGCTTCTTGAAGCGATTTCCGATTTGCATTAAGGCGATTGAGAATTCAGTATCATTCAGGAATTCAGAATTCAGAAGACTACCTAACTAAACTAAAATTCAAACTCCATTCGAATTAAATTGTTATATCTTGGCCTACATTTAGAGATCCTACTACTATTCTATTCCTTTACGAGTAATAAAGCTAACCTACGTTGGTGGTTGTTAGTGAAGTTAAAGAATACCTTTGAAATCTATACTTACTTAATATATATTAATATTATAAAGCTGAAGAGTTTGTTTGTTTGTTTGTTTGTTTGTTTGTTTGTTTGTTTGAACGCGCTAATCTCCGAAACTACTGGTTCGAATTGAATAATTCTTTTTGTGTTGGATAGTCCAGTTATCGAGGAAGGCTATAGGCTATATAACATCACGCTACAACCAATAGGAGCAAAGATATAGGGGTAAATGTGTAAAAAACGGGAGAAAGAAGTCACTATTCCACGCGGGCGAAGTCGCGGGCAAAAGCTAGTACTAAATACTTAAAACAAAATATTGCAGCTACAAATGAAATTATTCACAGCATTTCACAAAAGGCGAACTTTAAGCTTTTGAACTTCAATTTCACTACTACTCAAACCTTTGGGTTAGATTGGCGAGGCTGTCGCTGTAAAAATATCATAATCTAAAATTTCGCTACATGATTTATGTGCTTTTTATTTTATTACTATAAGATAGCTGTGTATTTATCTTCTTCGCAGTTTCAGAGAAATTGGAAAGATACATCGGCATCTTTGCGATCGGTAGAAAAACATAGTAAGTGTTACGCATGTACCAAAAATACTTCTCACATAGTTAACATGATGATATCATTAGAGTTGTCAACGCTAACATAAATTTAGTATGTTCATACACTTAAATATATGTTCCTAACATAAAACCCGGGTGTTAATCCGCAAAAACAATCATAATTTTACAACGTCCATTCATAGTGGCAACAATTACGCGTTACAACATTAAATAAATAATCATTTAGCGCCAATAAATCTACTTAATTTGATGTTAAATGGGTCCAATTAAATAGTGTGCATATGATGTACGAGCGATTAGTTGTAAAAACCGCCGTGGCGTGACGTGGCGCTAGTGTCGTTGGTTATGCTACTCGCCGCTAGATGGCGTGGGTTCAATCAATATGGTTCCAAGATGGAGGTTATGGTTCGAACTCTTGTAAGTTTAGACGCCTCCTTATGCAATTGACACATTATAAAATGTATATCGGTCAACAATATCGCATATTAGTGCCTGTGACCCAATATTGAGTATCCTTAGCTGAAAACATGTCTTGTGATACTAATGTGAGGAGGACAGAAACAATAGTAGACCACACCCAGACCCTAGACAACATAGAAAAATGATTGATCCAACCGAAGATCGTACCTAGATGCCCTATTTTTGAATCACTCGCGTCAATATTACGGGTGACTATCTTTCAAAACCAATTAATTGAATCACAAGCTTCAATACGTCGAATGATTTTCGTTCGAAAATCCATTAAAAGTCAACGAAATTTGCGCTTAATGTAGACACAAGTAGAAACGAAATAAAGTTTTCTTGAGTTTGAGCATTTTTTTATGCACTGCCGTATGGATTTCAACTAAGTAATTTCCATTCGAAAATCGAGCATTAATCAAAGAAAATCACACGCCATATTAACGCATGTGATTCAAAAATAGGGCCCTAGGACCTGAAATATAGCGACAATATGAAACCTCACACTAAGGAAAAATAATGATAACAAATTCATGCAGTCTTACGGACATCGCAAAATCCATAGAGTCAAAATTATAGTGATTATTGTAAATAACTGGCGTCGGATCGCTATGATCATTGCTAGTATATCATTACTGTTATAACTATACGTAAGTATGTTGGCTTGAGATGGTTATAATAAATTATTTGTACAATACTTATTACAGTCTGATTTGGGACTTTTGATAGATATGGTTACGTACATAACATAATTTATTTTTATTTATTTTTATTTTTATTTGTAAGGATAACCAGGGTTTACAAATAATTAGTAAGCTACAAGTTATACAATTTTTAAACCACTTATTGGTAATCACAAGTAGTAACAACTTAAAAAAAACGATCGCACAAATCGAACACAATCCAAGGTACACAAAACATATTAGAAACATTATGCCTTATTAAGGGGATAACAAACTTAAGTAGTCATATAGATAAAAATCTGACCACAATGTAATATTTATACTATTGTTCATTGAAGAAAAAAAGTTCACTTAACAGCCGCCTCACCGCTGTGACACTGGTATGAAATATGTCAATGCCGGTATCTTTGACCACTTTATTCAAATCGCTACAAGCACGCCAAATGTAACTATTTCGCCTGTAATTTGAATGCACCGTCGGCACATGAAGTGGATCACTATGACGAAGAACTCTTATAGGGGCATGAAAGTTTAATTTGGAAAGAAGTTCAGGACAATCTATATAAGTATAACCTTTATCATCAACACATCATTATCAGCCAAAGGACGTCCACTGCTGAACATAGGCCTCCCCCACGGCTTTTCACAGTGACCGATTACAAGCACTCTGCATCCAGTGTGATCTTTACAAGGTCGTCTGTCCATCTTGTCGGTAGATGTCCTACGCTGCGTCTTTGGTCAAATGGTCTCCGATTTAGAACATTACTGCCCCAACGGTCATCAGTTTTTCGCGCTATGTGGCATGTCCATTGGCTCTTGAGCTAACTGATACTCAGGGCTATGTTCGACTTAGTTCTTCTACGTATCTCCTCGTTTCTGATTCGATCTCGTAGAGAAACACCGAGCATAGCCTTCTCCGTCATATAACTTATACCTAAGCAATTCCTGAGAAGAATGTGTGTTTTATTATAAGAAGCAGGGCGGTACTTGTCCGTAATAATTCTTTGGGAGAATAATAATCAGCTGCGAGTTTTTCCCATGCAACAACGATAATAATTTCGGACGGATTCTTACCAAAAATATAAGGTGTGTCGACCACTGGAAGCGAAAAGTGAAACGTCACTTATTTATTTTTTAACTTAGTGCACAGACAGAAGAAAGTACCTACAAGTAGTGGACTTAGTGCTTAAAGCATTCTACCAGTCAACCATGGGGTAGGGCAATCGAGAATTGCCTTAAAATTAATGCCAAGCGTATTATGATCATAAGAAGTTTTTAGCATGTAAGTATGAGATTGGTGTATGGGTATTCGCACACATACTCGTACAAGATGAATTTTTCATGTCAGTAAAAAAAAATGTTACATTAGCCTGTAAACATCCCACTGCTGGGCAAAGGCCTCAACCATAAGTATGGGGTGGTATCAGCCATACCATACTCCACCACGCGGGATCAGTGCGAATTGGTAGAGGGGTGTTTGCTAGGCAAGCGACGAACCTTGCTGTCAGATGTTATCAAGCCGCCCATTAGAGCCTCTGACTAGGCTTAATGACTAATATCAACCGATATTAGCCGGGACCATCGAATCACGGAGATGCTCGTGATATACGTCACTTATACAGTCATGTCAGTACAAAAGATATATTTTCCTTAAATTTTCATCGCTTCAAACTCAATACACAACTCACTTTAAATCTCGAAACCGAAAAATAATAGGTACATTATTATTGTTATTAAAACATGGTTAAGCAGTTCAGAAATTGAGGATCTTCTTTAATATTCATAATTTTGTTCGCATAAGTATGAGGATATCATTATAAACTATACTTGTATACATACTCAGCTCTGTGTTGACACGAGCTTCGATCGAACGGACGTAGAGCTACGAACGGGTAGACAAGACACGTAACACACACAACAAAGTATATTTGTATTTTTTCACGAGTCATGTATGATGAGTACAACGGTCAGAAGCGCACCTGACACAGAGATTATTTTTGAATCACAAAATTTGAAAACTTTTTACTAGAGATGTACCGACTAGTCGGTAAAGCCGACTAGTCGGCCATTTTTGTAGTCGGCGACTAGTCGGCGATTAGTCGGCTAAATCCGCCGACTAGTCGGCCCGCTTCTGACTCATGTTAATATGCTTAAAAAAATAGAGTGATTAAAATGAAATTGTATCTTTACTCTTGTTATTATAAGAATCACAGTTTCAGTTTACAATACACTTTAATAATTGGTAGAAAATTTAAATAGGAACTCTTCCTTTAGTCTTTTATAAAATAACAAAATATAGGTTAAAGCAAATAATCATTGGTAATAAGTAGGTTTAATTATAACATAAAAAATAGGAACTCTTCAAAGTTATTCAATCTCGAAATTAATAAGGATTAAAAAGAACCTAGTTGAGGCATCAGTTGTGAATGTTTGTACTTAATATGATTTGTCATGCTCGTAGTATTTGCCTTTTTCCCCTGACCACCACGAGAAATAACTGCTTGACACTGATTGCACTTCACTTAACTGCTACCTTCTCCCTCCAATTCGTTAAAAAATAATCAAAATGCGTGATTTATTTTTCGACATGACGCAAACAATCTTATTTAGTTAATTTCACTATTAATTCAATTATTTGCACTGTGTTAGCTTAGTAATTGAACGTTATATCGTCCCCGTCGTGGCAAAATTAAATAACCAACAAAACCAAAGTTCCGAGATATTTGAGTTTTTGTGATTTTTTTAAACAAAAATGGCGATAACATTCCAAGCCGAAGGAAATTTACTGTAGAGATTTTGATATGTTATGAAGCTGCTTCAACTTCATAATTTAAATAGTCTATCATAATGCTACTTTATATTATTTTAAATATAAAAATAAAAAAGTAATTATTTAGTTTTGCCACAAACGTATTTTATAACAAAATTGCAATTATCAAGTTTTTGTACGTCACTTTTGCAAGTTTTGGCACACAACCAAGTAATACTTTTTTTTATATTACCTACATCATCCCACTGTTGGGCAAAGGTCTGCCCCAATTCTATCCATTTGTCTCTGTCAGCGGCCAACAACACCCAATTCTCGCAAAGCTGAACAGATCGTCACTCCACCTCGTCTGGTGGTATCCATCGCGTGACGATTTGGGCCCATCTATTCGGGTGCATTCTACACACATGCCCCGCCTACTCCCATTTAAGCTTTGCTGTCTTTTCGCCTACATCTGCTATTCCAGTTCTGGAGCGTATTATGGTATTCCGGATCTTATCGATCCTTTTAATATGGTGAAAGGAACGCCAGGGTACATTTCTTCCAGAAGCCACCTCAAAGGAAATGGACCTGGTTGAATCCGGATGGCACGACGAGAAATGAGATAGACTTCATCATGACTACCAAGAAACGGTTATTTAATGATGTCTTCGTGATCAACCGAATAAAGACCGGTAGGTAGTGTTTACCGGATGGTTCGAGGCACATGGAATTTAATGTCAAATTGGAAAGGTCTCGCTTGATGAGGTCCAAGCTCCGACCTACTCGTGCCCATATCCAAAATCCCGAGAGCTTTCAACTCGAGTTGTCAAACCGCTTTGAGTGCTTTCGCGTTTCAGTGGACGAAATAAACAACGAGTTTATGGAAACTATTCAAACTGTGGGGTCTAAGATTTTTAGTCCTGGCCGTAAAAATCGTCCTCTAAGACTCTCGATCCACACTCTCGACCTTATAGCAGAACGTCGATCTATAGCATTGAAGACCTCCTTTAATGTTGAAAACTACAGTAGGTGAAAAGACGAATATGGAAGTCCCTACGACACGACATTTCTTCCTTTAACACGAACAGTGTTAAAGAACCGATAGATAGAGTGAAAACAAGGCTCCCAAGCAAGAGACATGTCTATTGGGCAAAGCCTGTTGACGAAGCTTAAGACGGAGGGCGGCAGTGTAGCGTCGACAAAAGCAGATGTTTTGAGGGAGATCAAGAAGTTCTATGGGCAGTTGTACACCTCAGTTGCCAAACCCGTTAATAGCTAAGGCCGGACACCCAAAAGCTATCCTGACCCGACACTACACCGAAGACATCCCGGACATCAGCCTCTACGAGATAAGGATGGCCCTGAAACAGCTTAAAAACAACAAGGCACCTGGTGAGGTCGGAATCACAGCAGAGCCTTCAAAAGGGGCGGAACACCGGTACTCAAGTCCTTCAGAGACTCTTTAATTCCGTGCTGCTTGAGGGCTGCCTGAGTCATGGAACAGGAGTTTGGTGGTGTTATTTTTCAAAAAAGGAGACAAAAGGTATGACTGGTAGAGAACGCCATATGGCGTTAAGTACACCTTTTGTACAAACTCTGGTTGTGCAATACAGTATAAATAAATAAATAAACAAAACTTACCACCTCAGCCCTGAGCCATGTCAACAAGCTGATTCAAGAGTTATCACAAATCGTCTCGCACGTAGGTTTAATAAGTTCCAGCCTCCCTAACAAGCCGGATTAGGCCTGATGGTCGTTGGGGCAGAAGAGTTCTACATTGGAGAACTACCCTTAGACGACCTTGTATAGATTGCAGTCGTTGTGGGAAATCGTGAGGGAGGCCTAAGTTCAGCAGTGGACTAGTCCTTTGGCTGATTATGATAAAAATATATAATACAATGTTTTAATGAAAAATTAAACAAGAGCACTTATTCAATTTTGCCACAACCAATTTTTGTAACAATGTTTCCGAGTCAGTTGTGGCAGAATTCAACAAAGTCACTTATTGATTTTGTTGGTAGGTATGTCGAAACCCTCAATTGTAGTTATTTAATTTTTTTGTCATTTATTCAGTTTTTCCACAAAACATTTTTAACAAACCTTGTTGTAATATGTGGTCAATAGAGTTACAAAAATTATGATATCTTCGCGAATATCATACATATTGCAACGAAAAATAGACCAAAATGTAGCTTACACTTTATATTATTTAAAAATAACAAAAAGTGAATTTCGGCAAACGTGTCAGTTATTTAATTTTGACACGATGGGGACGATATATTCTTTATTTCATTAAACACCAATAAAAAACACAGTGTGAGGAGAACCCACTTACTTATTTGCTTATGATTGTCGATGTATAGAATTTGTAAATAAAAAAAAATGTAGATTCGTTATTGGCTGTAAGTTTAGCTATTAAGTTTATTCATACATACTGTACTGTACTAGAGCTGTGAATCTTGTAATATAAAAATAATAAAAAAAACGCCGGTTTTTATGTTTACAAATAATGAATGACGTAGAACGAACGACGCAATGTCAACAAAAACATGTCCTGATATGTCCGCGTGGGCGCCGGCTCTGTGCGCCAATTCTACGAGCCGAGAGCGCACTCACGAACAATTCCGACGTCACCCGGATTTTACCGAAAGTAATGATCGGCCTGGCCGACTAGTCGGCCGACTAGTCGGCCATTTTGCTGCCGACTAGTCGGCTAGTCGGCTAGTCGGCCAAAGTCATAGTCGGCACATCTCTACTTTTTACTTCTGGTTACAATCCTTTATTGAAAACGAACCCCACCGAAAGAGTAGGTAATGATTGAGGATAATGTTCCTTATAAGGTGCTTCAGTAATAAAACTTTGAATAGTCACGATTCCAGCAAAGATTATGTTACGGCGTCATTAAATAACAGAAAAAAATATTCGTTTATATAGATAGTCATTTCGTTAAAATATAAAAAATACCTGTAATTTTTAATGACGTATACTTATCAACGCATAAAGTCAGTTCCATAAAGTGCCTACCTGATAATTATAAAGACAAAAAATAACTACGAATTATTAAAACAGAACATCAAATACTTAATAAAAATGTGTCTTTATAATTTACTAGCGGTCCCAGCGTACTTCGTTTCGCCCCCAGCCCCGTCCCGCCCCGGCCCCGTTTTATGGAAATTTTGTTTGCTATAAACCTCACGGAGCCCGAGACCTTTCCAACGAATGCAAAACCGTGGAAATCGGTTCATGCGTTCTGGGGTTATAGCGTCAGGAAGGAAACTCGACTTATTTTTATAAAGTAGAATGATTAAGTATTCATTACACATATCGAGTTTTCATTGTTTTTAAGATGTATTCTGCTATTCGGGACGGAAACAAATCCAACAAAACAAAAACCATGGCAATCGGTCCAGCCGTTCTCGAGTTATAAGTGTTGTAACAAACACGACTTTCTTTTAGATATATAGATTTATTTATATTTATATATAAGTTGGCGGTGGGTCACTTTCTTTTAAAATGTTTACATACTTCGCCGCCTCTAACCATTCCAAGTTCTACACTTCCAACTTATCATTATGTTAATTCTGTGCCCAAGTTAGCTAGACGTTCCTAATGGTGGATTAGTAATGATCGATACCCATCTGTCCTGTGGTTTCACCGAATATGGGTTACTGTATTTTTTTATTTACGGTCGATTTTATTACCATTTTTTGAGGTTGAATTTTTGAGGGTATGACGTCAGGAAATTGTTGTAGGTAACTAAAATACAAAGATTGAAGGTTGAAGCCGATCTAAAGGGGACAGCACCGTATCAACTCGAGGCGACACAGTGACAATAGTGACTGAGTTTCTTGCGCAGCTTCTTCTCAGCACTAGCCCACAATTGTCCCGAAGCTGTGGTAGGGTCTATGGGGGGGGTATTGGGACGTGTATAAGTGCCCCCAGTGGGACTATATGCAAAAATAAACGACTTTTACGACTTTTTACTTTTTTTTCGTTCAGTATCATTTGTATGAAACTCCAAACTGCAACGCATCATATCAAAGGATATTGACCAAAACCGGGCCCAGATTGCGTCTTTGTAGTTTATATTTCAAAAATCTTGTTTTAAATCATAAACGCACTGGTATTTTTGAAATAATCAAATAGGATAGGGGAAGAATGGGGGTTTAAAAGTAACACTTAAAAATAGTAAAGATGACTTTACTCTGCAATCACACAACATAACCTCAAAATGCCTAATCTGCCATTGAATTCTCGTAAACCTCTATTTAAAAAAAAAAATGTGTGATATTCTTTAAAATATTTTATCCGAACATTTTATAGAGACGCATACTGACGCAAAAGTGGGCCCAGTTTCTATAGAATTTTGGTCAAAATCCTTTATAGCGTAACCACCTCGGATCGAAAACGATCACGCAACTGGCCCGAGCACGCAACGCACTGGCAACACCCTATTTTTGAATCACTCGCGTAAAGATGGCGAGTGATCTTCAATAATTAAAGTCGAATTTTGGAATGAAAACCAGTTGTAATCTACACAAAAAGGATTTGAAAAATCATTGCTCAATTTTGTGAGTACTCACGTCTAGATTTTGAGTGATTTCCGTTGTTTTTTAATGTGTTTTCGAACGAAAATCACACGCCATATCCAAGCGAGTGAATCAAAAATAGAGGCCCTGGGCCTCAGGATATGTTTTCAGCAAAAATGACGTAAGAGAATCTTAACTTTATACATTGAACTACTATTACTAGCGTACGGAACTGACATCACGTTCAAATTTTGTGCTCCATGAATTGATGACACGGTCATCAACTCGTAGTACAAATTTTAATTTGAAATTCAAATTTTCAAAGAAAACGTCACAATTTTGTAGTCGTTTTGCGACACGTTTTTTGCTTGGCATAGCTTCTCTATACGTAGTAGTAACAACTTACTGGCTTTATAATACAATCTTGTCTATCCTACTACTATTATAAAGGCGAAAGTTTGTAAGTATGGATGTATGGATGTATGGATGTTTGTTACTCTTTCACGTAAAAACTACTGAATGGATTTGAATGAAACCTTACCACAATATAGCTTATACATCAGCATAACATATAGGCTACAATTTTTGAGGTTAGAAACCTCAAAAATGTGAGGTCGTAAAAAAACACATTTTTTGCGCTACTAGACGGGACGAACCTGAAGTCCACGCGAACGAAGTCGCGGGCAAAAGCTAGTCTATCATATTTTCTTTACGATCCCATTATTATATAAAACTTGTAAATAGGTATGGAGTATGTAAGTGAGAATCATGCTATAATGCTATATATAACAACGTAAACTAAATTTAATTAATCGTAGCCACTATCACAAAAACCATTAAGCCAGATGGTTTAAAGGTGCATAACTATAAGTTAATATTTAAATAACATTAACAAAATACATAAACAACACACCCATCAATCGAAGCAACAAAATCATCAAGTCATTGCCTCAACCGGATATCGAATCTAAATGATTGCTTGTCCCATACAAATTGTGTGTAATTGGCCAAAACCGCCAATGGGACTTGTAGTTTTATACCATTACCCTTTTATATGCGGTAGTGAACACACCCCACTTGTCAAAATTTGGCGCGAAACTAAATTAAGAAAGTTTTTTTTTCTAAAAAAACTTTTATTTGCAAAGGATCGATGCTTTGAGGAACTAAACCTCTTTGTGGAAATGTGTTAAAATTGTGATTTGCCAAGTGTTTTTTTTTTTGTGTGTTGTGTAATTTAATGTGAATGTGTTTTGGAGAGAAAGTGTAAAAAATATGTTTTTAAATAAGTACATTGCTTAAAAAATTAAAAACATGTCTATGGTGCGTGTCGAAGTAAAAACTTTAATTAGTACCTAATTGTTGTATCACTCTGCTGATAAAATGAAAAGTGTCTGACATAAGTTTTAACAATAGCAATTTCAATGTTAATTAATGTGTAAATGACATCAAGCAAGTAAGTAATATTATTTATTAAAATACCACTACTTGTTCAAAAGCGACGACATGGAGCTCTATTTTTGAATCACTCGTTTGGATATGGCGTGTGATTTTCGTTATAACAAATAAAAAATCAACGAAACCCACGCGAAATATAGACGTAGTACTCACAAAATTGAGCTATGTCTTTTAAATCCTTCCTGTGTAGATCGCAACTGAATTTCATTACAAAATTTGAGTTAAGTCTATGAATATCACAAGCCATCTTGACGCGAGTGATTCAAAAATAAAGCTCATGATCGTTTAAGTACTTAGTAGTCAGCAATTTTCTCCAAATCACTGTTTACAAGCACTTACTAACTATTCTTTAGCGCAAATAATCGTGGTAAACGATACATGGTGAAATAACTCGTCTTTATCACAAAATGTTTTTAAATTAGTACTGATTGGTGTTTTGTTTGATCAAAAAAGTATTGTTATTATATATGATAATGCTATCGCACTTAGTCTACACTAATTAATAAACGTTTTAACGCATTTTTTTCCGAAGCTAAATGGCGAAAACCGGCTAAACTACAGATTAATATTCACTTAATAAGTTACTAAGTTCTCTGCATGACCTAAAGGTTTGACTGGCAGAGAATGCTTTTAGCATTAAGTCCACCTTTGTACACTATAATTTGTGCAATAAAGTCTTTAAATAAATAAATAAAAATAAGAAACGTCATATTCGGAACACCAATAAGTCCAGCGTCATATTCGGTTGCCTGATAAACGCGTTCAACCAAATAAAGTCATCTGCTTCTAGCAGTCCCAGCGAACTTCGTTTCGCCTCCAGCCCCGTCCCGCCCCGGCCCCGTTTTATGGGAATTTTCTTTGCTATAAACCTCACGGAGCCCGAGACCATTCCAACGAATGCAAAACCGTGGAAATCGGTTAGTGCGTTCTGAAGTTATAGCGTCAGGAAGGAAAACCCGACTTATTTTTATATAGTAGAAGAAAATAATGTCCTTTTTTGAAGTAGGGTAATAGGTACTTATTATATCTATTACTTTATGAGGATGGTCTTTTCATGTAATTTTTAAAACGTTTAATAGCAGGAAACCGATCTTCCCATGAATATATTTGACGCCACAAAACACTATAATCATATTTTGAATTTAGGCGCCATGAATAAATTATGTTAATATTGTGTCTAGACAATTTCACTTAATTTGGACTATCATAACTTAGTACGAGATGGGAAAATCTAAGTTTCAGGGAAATTTTTGATTGCCGGCATAGATAACCATATACATATACATTACATATACATGTAAGTATTTATCTATTAATACTATTTTTTAAGTATTTTATGTAACTTTTTTGTTATATATGTAACAATTTTGCTCTTCATTTACAACGCACAAAATACCGCTTCCTATAAACCCATAATTTCTTTACCCAAAGGTTGTCTGGAAGAGATCGCTTATAGCGATAAGACCGCCTAAATTGTACATTTCCTTTAAACAAATTTGTATATTCACTAATTTTGTGTGCAATAAAGAGTTATCTATCTATCTATCTATCTACTCTACCATTTATGTCGAATCAATATTGGACACCAAAGGCATACATTGTTCTGATCCCAAAGTAAGTAGCTAATGCACTTGTGTTATGGAAATCAGACACAACGGTGGTACCATAACACCCAGACCCGGGACAATATAGAAAATTTTGATTTCTACATTGACCCGACCGAGAATCGAACCCGGGACCTCGAAGCGGCGGACTTCTTGAAACCAGCGTGCTTACCACGCGCGAACCACGGCGGAGGTCGACAAAAAGAAATGTTCATTCTTGGCCAAGCCACGGACAGCGATGAAACAAATCCCTAAATTATTATATTACTATTTTTTTGTAAAATCGAAACAAATATCAACCCTCCGATTTTTTTCAATTTTAATAGTTCTTAGCGAAATTCGAGGTTTTTATCTAGCTAAAAGTATTCTGGGGAAGTTTATCCTGAATTATACTTCTCTAATTGGTATTTAAGGCTATATGCTATCTTAAAATAAGTAATATCTATGGCCAGTGGTCAATTGCCTTTATTGTTAGGCCTTTCTTAGATTTAGTGCCTTATTTCATTGATTCACCTAGATATTTTGTGTTTAAACTTTGTAATAAACTTTAGGCACATATAAGGTTTTGTTTCATGATCGAAAAATAAGAACTGACCAAAAATTAAATTTAAATATACTTATGACATCGTCATGTACGAAGTATCTAGCAGATAGTACAATCCATAACTTATTAAGACAATGTGAAACAAACTGTAAAGTATCAATAAATAACAGCGCAATAATATTTGATTCTTGATTTAAAATCAATATTAGGTACCTACTCTTTTGCGATTATTTAGAGCTGTGACAGTGTTTTAATAAAAAAATATGTTTTTTTTTGGTGATAATTTTTTTCACAAAAAAAATATCACCAATCTATAATTTTGTCTTAAACATTACACTAATCCTGGATCCCAAAAAAGTCTATTACAAAGAGATCAAGCATTAAGCGTTTTAAAATTGTCTATGAAAAAATTAAATTTTCGGAACCGATTCTATGATGTCTATGATCTACTTTTAATGATGGCCGCCGGTTCCAATTTTGAATTCAAATTCGTCGCCGGCGCAGGCGCCACACGTATGTCGAATGTGGTTTTGAAAAAACGTGAAGTTTGAATTGCACTCAGTTTTCGGGTTCCGTATAAGTAATATTGAATACAATGAGTATAGTTTGAACTCGCCAAATTGTAGGAGGCGAATTCCTACATAATATAAAATATATCATAAAGTTCCATATTTGAATTATTCGTTGCTTAGTGCTTATTTGATGATGGTAAAACAGGCACTTTAGAACAGAATAAATAATGATCTCGGTTCTCATTACTAAGGTTGTCGTTATAATTTTTAGTTTACTAAAACTTTCTTTGTTTTACTTCTGTCATGTTTCATTTATTGAAGTATTTATTTATATTAATATCATCATTATCAGCCAAAGAACGTCCACTGCTGAACAAAGGCCTCCCCCAAAGTTTACCATTTACCACAGTGGCAGCGTCCAGTATGCTTGATGTTTAAAGTTTAATTATCTTACTTTTAAATAAAACTTAACCTAACTTTATCAGAATTGAAAAATACAACTTTGTGATCTTTCTTTCTGGGAAGGTTTATTTATTTGACCTAGCGAACCCAAAAAACTAAAAATTTCTGTATCCGGTAAATAAGACCGTAGGTGGGGTAGAATCTACCCCATTTTATTGCATTTACATGCATTTGATGATGCGTTACGCCTGTCCGTATGTTTGTTGAAGGCCGTGGTTTTTTGGGGTTTTTATGTAAATAATTGTGGATTGGGTGGTTTTTACATGTTTCTTTACATTTTGATTGACAGAATAAGAATCGCAAAAGTAAATATAACATATTAACGGCCTGTTTCACAATGTCTGAATAAGTTACCATTAGCATTATCTGACCATTACTTCATACGAAATGACGTTCTATCTTTCAATGATTCTTTGTTTAGTGCTGTTGTAAATGGTGAAAAAGACCGTAAGTAATACTATTTATTTTTGTGTATATTATTAAACGAAAATGAAAACTTCTTTTAATGCGGTATTAGCTGCGATTCTCTATTTGTAGGTAGACACCCTAGAACACTTTACTGGATCGATTTTGATACTAGTTAAATTAATTTACGTATCTTAATTGCAATCGTAGATGAGGAAAACCCTCGAGCTCTATTTTTGAATCACTCGCGTCAAGATGGCGTGTGATATTCAATGATTAAAGTCGAATTTTGGAATGAAAACCAGTTGAAATCTACACAAAAAGGATTTGAAAAATCATTGCTAAATTTTTTGAATACTCACGTCTATATTTCGCGTGGTATTCGTTGATTTTTTATTCGTTTTCAAACGAAAATCACACGCCATACCCAAGCGAGTTATTCAAAAATAGGGCCCCTGGTAAACGTCCTTTAGCTGATAATGATGATGATGACCTAAATTGCATTAAATTAATTAAAAAATCTATGCAACGCGTGCCTGTCTGTTTAAAAAACTAACAATGCAAAATAAATTAACATCTCCCAAAAATTAACAATCATAAAAGCCGGTCAAAAAAGGCCCACAACAAAAGATGAATAACGAGCGTATTTCCACTAGTTTGAACGATAAAATTGTCTTGAATTTACCACTATGTGTGCGAAAGGCCAATTTACTTATTGTGTCAAATTGCGCAGCGAAAGAGGGTAGTTGAGAATCGCGAATCAAAATGTATTGTAGTCACTCAGTCGGCCGTGAACGGTGGAGGGTGGCGGTCGTGGGGACTCAGATGTTTCTGGCTATTTTGGTGGGAAGTCAAATTGTATGATTGACCAGGAGGTAAGTTACGTTGTCGAAAATATTACTATTTTTGTAGTAGCTAGATAAAGTGACAACTACAAGGAAAGATACTGCCATAGGTCGATTGCTTCACGTCACTTTTGTTGTCTTCATTTTCATTTTTCTTCCATTTCATGTACACAGACATTATTTTTATGAATTATTTTTTGCTAAATTTTATTTTATTTTATTTTCTTTGTATTACAAAATCCACAGCTCTCTAAAGATTATAACATAATATACAGACATATCGGACTTACAGCCAATGACGGATTTACATTTCATGTACTATATTTAAGTAACGGTCATCAGATATGGCGTGTATTAATATCTCTCACTATGTGTGTGTTTGTGTGTATGTTGACGCTTGTTATAAGTTAAGAATAACGGTCTAACACAGCTTTAGATTCTAACTAAACCTACAAACTAAACTAAAAACTTAGTCCAGGATCACGCATCCATAATCGATGGCCTTCACAACGTTCACACCAGCGCCATCTACAGATCGCGTGTAAACAGACAGCGTGTAATTACGAGTCTGCGGTTTGAGTTGCCTCGTGGAATATTAATATTTATTGTAGACCAGGAGGCGGGTGATAGAATACATACCATTAAAAATATAAATGTCGTTGCGTTGCGCTATAAAATATCAAAATAGACTTCATGGTGATGCTTTATTACTTACGTAGGTCAGAAACTAATGTCCCTGAGTCTATGCTGAGGTACCACGACATTTTACTAAGTACGTCGTATCAGTGTGGTTTCAAAACTAAAAGTTTTATTTTTCGATCAGTCCAGTTAGACCACATAGATAATACCACGTCTAATAGTTAGCTTATGCCCTCTTCATATTATTATATTTTTTGTACAAATACACAAATTATAGATTTTACCACTGTCAGCTTCAGGTCGGTGTTGCAGCGTAAAAATCACTATTATCATATTTTACAAATCGCATAGAAAAGTTAACACTCACTCTTTTATTTATTTTCATCATCTTTTTAATAAAGGGTAAGGTAAATGCTCAGGGATTGATAGACCGCCGGCGGTCGCGTAAACAAAAGAATATTAATAAACTCATCCGGAGTGCTTTGTGCTCTTATTGTAATATTTCAATATAGATTTTACCATTTCATCAACCGATCAAGCCTTGTTGAATATTTCCAATATAGGTGTTACATATAAAGCTGACTCCTGGACTACAATCATAATAGCCTTTGGATAAAACAACTGTAGAATATAAATATAAACCAAAGCAGGCATCTGCTGTATGCAAATATACGAGATACGGGATATTTTTACTACGCCTATGTAGCTTTGTAGTAGATCTAAAGGAACTTATTGTAACAAAGAAGTTCCACTGTCGGCCTGTTTCACAATGTCTGAGTAAGATCCCATTAACGTTATCTGGCCAATACTTCATACGAAATGGCGATCCATTGATTTATTTTTTAGTTAGTGCATTTTGCTTTTACTCTTTTCCCGTAGGTCGTAGCGTAATATTTATGGCCTTTCCCGTTAAATAAACTATTGACACATAAATATTTCTATAAATCGGACTAGTGGGGTATTTTTGAATTACTCAATTACCTACTCGCGTCAAGGTTCATGGACTAATGCCCGATTTTCAAATGAAAATCAGTTTAACCCCGCCCGTGTGGAGTTCTTTAGAAAAATAAAATGCAATTTTAAGAGATCTCACGTTTTTTTGCATGTAATTTTTCTTGATTTTGAATTCATTTTTTAGGGTTCCGTAGCCGAATGGCAAAAAACGGAACCCTTATAGTTTCGTCAAGTCTGTCTGTCTGTCTGTCTGTCTGTCTGTCTGTCTGTCTGTCTGTCTGTCTGTCTGTCCGTCCGTATGTCACAGCCACTTTATTCTGAAACTATAAGCATCACATAGCTGAAACTTGGTAGGTAGGTGTATTTTGTTTACCGCTTTCCGATTCAGATACAAAAAGTAAGAAAAAATAATATTTAAGGGGGGGCTCCCATACATGAAACTAAAACCTAAAAATTTTTTTTTACTCAAACCTATGCGTGTGGGGTGTCTATGGATAGGTCTTTTAAAATGATGTTGAGGTTTTTAAAACCATTTTTTCTAAAAGTGTAAGGTTTGAGATATAGACGCTTCCAAAGTGGTAAAATGGGCGTCCCCCCCCATCTAACTTTTGAACTAAGAAAGTGAAAATTTTGGAAAAAATATATGACGTAGATCTCAACAAAAACTTGCAACGAAAATTGGTTTGAAGGAGATCGAACCAGTAGTTTTTGAGATATAGCACATTTTTATCAACCGCAAATATAACTTTGTCTTTCATACAAACACTATGAAAAACAAAGTTATTTTTGCTGTCGCAATATATTGTGATGATTTCGTTAAGTGAAAGTAAGTGGACCCTGAATTCAGTTAAGGGTGGCACGGAACCCTCAGTGCGCGGGTCCGACACGCACTTAACCGGTTTTTTTTTTGAACGAAAATCACTATATTCAAGCAAGTGATAAAAAATAGGGCCCTATGAGATTAGCGAGTTCAAACACACTAATTTTTTTTATAATACTTACTGAAGTAATACATTCGTATTGATTGATTCGTTACACGGAGCTTTTAACGGCGAATTTTAAAAAGCATTTGTAAAGTGCTGAATTATACTGTTATCGTAATTTGTCTGTTTAAATAGTTTTGTTTCTTGTGTCCTCCTAACTTATACAATATTTTTTTTTATTAATATAGATGAGTACTTAATCAACCTATTAATAATAGACCAAAATCACTTGAAGTAAAAATTCCGAAATTCATTACTGTATGTCATTAAAACATTTTTCGGCAACCCTGCTTAATTACATTTATTTTGATATTTTATGTAATTTTCATTAGTGTATGGCTTTATTTGCTGTAATTATCTTTAGGATTAAAAGTGTTTTATTAGGGCGTGCCCTAAACTAAAATCTGATCATTTGAAAACTTAATTAAATGACATTGGTTTTTAAGCTCATGCTGGTAGACTGGTGGCATATTTTCCTTTGCTTTATTTCTGAGTAAAATTGAAGAAATCTACCAAGCATTTTGCTTTTTAAAATCGATATAACCAATTAATAGACTAAACTAAACTTTGCCAAGCTCTAAACTAACATTCATTTCAAACCTTGTTAGCATACCCGACCCAACCTTCGTATGTAAACGCTATCAAAACAAACCCAAATAAAAATATATCATATTTCATACACCTATCCCTATCCCACACCCAGCCAGACCATACAACTGAGCAGGACAAAACCCAGCCACATGTTTGGCTTACAACTCGGTTAATGATATGCAATGAGACCCCCTATAATCGTTTGTCTCTATCTGTCTCAATGATAACGACGCGTGAAAAAGAGACGACTAATCGTTGGCATTTGCGGCGAATTCACGCGGTAAGCTCGACCAGATGAAATAGACCTGCGAAGCTTAGAACTGTTTGCGTATTTTTAAGCTTTTTTTAAGAGGTGTGGGAGTTCAGAGTATATTGGTTGTACTATGGCTATTTTTCATGGAGTCATGGTGTCAACATAAATTATATTTACGGTGCAAGTTGACGTCGAATCAGTAAATGGAGTTTTAATGGTGTTATTCTGTGGATATGTGTGATTTTGTTGATATTTCGTGTAATCTGATTTCTTAAAAGCTGCCCTAAATTATATATGGAAGTTTTGTTTGTTGATTGATAATTTTTAATGGCGGCGTTCTTAGTTTGATAACTATAAGTTGATAATGAGTGTTGAAGCTTTAAGAACTTTTAGCTTTATATATAATTTGAACAAAAAACTATCTACTTTTTCACTTATGTTAATCTGTTGTTCAAAACGTATTATTGGGATTCAAAATGGAAATGTAATTTAATTACTAAATGTTTGAATAAACCAAACTGACTTAGAAATAATCACACAATACTTAATTTTTTTGTACTCGGAAATATTCACATACCAAATTTCGGCAGTGGCAGCCCTCTTAGTAGAGATAGGCCTGGTACGATGGAGATATTATTTTAGTGATTTGTTTCTTCGTTCTCATTAATTCGGTGACTCGGCTCCGACATGATGACCGATGAGAGATACCCCAACAGTTACCCAACAGGTCCCGGGTTCGAATCCCGGGTCGAGCCGAAATTTGTTTCTAGGGTCTGCCTTGAAAATTCTCGGAATGAGTCTGGCGACAGGAAGTTGGTGGTGATGACACTTCCGTGCCATGGAAAGCACGTTAAGCCGTTTAACATTCATTTCGAATTGATAGTTTAACGTCCTCTTTTTTAAGTAGGTAAAAAACGCCTAAAATGCTCTAAAATGCTCGCTGGCCAAACAACATAACATTATAATATGCTTGTGCTTTTATGTATTTCTCATTTAAGTGAATTTTTGTAAATTCTTATGAGAATAAATGTCTTAATCCAATAAAAATGTCATTGCTCTCATGACATCGCCGACATTGTGACCCGACAACCCCTCCGTCAGATTGCCTTTGAGTGAGAGGGATGTGAGAGGTCATATGAACTTGATTATAGCCACTTTTATTTTAGTTAAGTTGTAAGTAATTATTATTTTTTTGTTTTAAACTTTCATAGTCACTAACATTACAATAGTTAGATACGGGATTGCTACCATGTACGGCATGTACCTTATTATTTATGCGCTTCCGATATTTCGGCACCGTTGCAAGCGCCTAGTTACTCCGTGATCATGGCGCTTGCAACAGTGCCGAAATATCGGAAGCTCATAAATAATAAGGTACATGGTAGCAATCCCGTATCTAACTATTCAAATATCATTTTTTACTATGTTTCATCACTGTTTTAAGGTTTTTGCAATACAATTCCACTTGATAGGTTATATTAGGCAGCAACAGTCTAAATTGTCATTCAAGAGTAAGGTCCAACAATTTCTCAAAGAAGAGAGATAATATAATTACAAAAATATTAAATAACTAGCTTTTGCCCGCGACTTCGTTCGCGTGGACTTCAGGTTCGTCCCGTCTAGTAGCGCAAAAAATGTGTTTTTTTTACGACCTCACATTAGAAACCTCAAAAATTGTAGCCTATTTGTTATTCTGATGTATAAGCTATATTGTGGTAAAGTTTCATTCAAATCCATTCAGTAGTTTTTACGTGAAAGAGTAACAAACATCCATACATCCATACTTACAAACTTTCGCCTTTATAATAGTAGTAGGATATATGTTTATTTATAAAGATAGTACTTTTTGTGTAAGTTTATTGTTGTTTTTGATATATGTAAGTACTCATAATCGTACAAAAAATCCATGTAAAAGTTTTAACCGACTTAAAAAAAACTAAACTAAACTACTTAAATTTAGAAGAAACAAATTCTTTTAGAATCGGTTCACGGTGTTAAGCTCCTAAGTAAAAGACGGATGCGTTATTTTTAGCTTTTTAGTCATTTTTAAAGTGTTTTTTTTTTAGTTTCTTAACCTTATAAATATAGCAGGTATTTATGCTCAAATGCCAAGTAAAATCAAAACATTTCGTCTTCTCCCAAGAATTGAAACGCAAAAAGACGTCGAAAACACTACCCCCTTTTTTATTCAGTTCTCATTCCATTTAACAACTGCAAATGTGACGAAGTAAAACGCCAGTTTTCAGTTTTATTTCAGACGGAGCCACGTTTTATAATTCACTGAAATACAACTCTGGGGGCTGGCTTCTGAGAGATAAAGACGAAGCTGAGTTGTACTATAACGATATACAGGTCGAATTGATTACCTCTTTTTTTTAAGTGAGTAAAAGATATTTTTTTATTTATCGTATACAAACAGGATAACAGAGACTAAACTTTGAAAATTCACAGTCTGCCCGTTTTTCTCATCATATTATCTAAATTGGTATCCTACATACTGCTTAAATTGAGTATTATGTGGAATTTAAAGCAACAAACGTAACTTTTTCACTAATACATATGGCTTCTTTCAGGATTGCCTTTCCACAGTGACCGGTTGCGTGCGGTCTGTACCCCAATCACGAATAATTGCGCCAAAGTATTCGTATAGTAACGTTATCACTTGTATGAGAATTTGGAAGCGCCTCTATCGGACGTAAAACAAACTAAAAATTTGACACTTGATTAAGATAATATATTTCAATAATTTTGATTAAATAGATCGTTTAACTTGTTTCTGGACGTGCCATATTTACGTTAGTATGACGTCAACTGCGGTTTCCAGCTTACTACACGATAGGGGAGTGCTTCGTGCTGCCGACGGACGTAACCTCGCTACGATTACGTGACGAATACGTCAAATGTTTGTGATTGGGGTACTGCATCCAATGTGATCCTGTGATCCGGAGCCGTCTCACCGAATAAATGAGAGTGAAGGAACAGAGAGTGCACTTGTGTATTGCGCACACATCTGGGCACTATAATATCTCCTGCGTACCAGGCCTATCTCTGTTGTGATGGACCGCCATTACCGAAAATCGTTAGAAGAATATTATGACATACTAATCAGTTTCATACAACTTTAAAAATCTTCACATTTTCTCAACAATTTTCTTCAAATATTTCTGTCTTCAATTCTCACTTGCCTCCTTCTCCCCCCACTTCGTTAGTACATAAGCACGCCCGCCCTCGTCGGTCGTCATGGCAACGCGCTAGGGCGGGCGGTAGGTAGCTATGATAATTCGGCGTTTTGTGCTTTACATTTTATTTCAAGTTGTGGATTTTTCTATTTTGTTCTACTGTTTTAGTTG
Source organism: Pyrausta aurata (assembly GCA_963584085.1). Classification (NCBI taxonomy): domain Eukaryota; kingdom Metazoa; phylum Arthropoda; class Insecta; order Lepidoptera; family Crambidae; genus Pyrausta; species Pyrausta aurata. The sequence goes on from OY757279.1 coordinate 3,303,535, forward strand.
AAAAATAATAGCAATTTTATGTGTTTTATTTAGCTGTCGGTTTAAATAATAATATGTTTATTTTATTTTTGCCGAGTTAAATACCAATCAAATATTAATAATAAAATAATCAATGTAATTATGTTTGTTATAATTTTATTATACATATATATTTATTTATATTTCACTTAGCTCTTCATTTACTACGCACAAAATAGTTCCTTCCTATAAACCCATAATTTCTTTACCCAAAGGTTGACTGGAAGAGATCGCTTATAGCGATAAGACCGCCTAAATTGTACATTTCCTTTGAACAAATTTGTAAATTCACTAATGTTGTGTGCAATAACGAGTTCTCTAACTATCTATCTATCAAAAACGGCTCTGACTAAGCTTAGGTTTCTAATATTTTACAATAGCAATGATTAAAAATAGTATTCCACATATTTATTGCTATGAACTATGTACATTTTGTCATGCATACGGCCTGTTGAATAAGTTCCAATTAGTGTTATCTTTCTACTACTTCATACGAAAGGACGTTCCATATGTGAAATATTCTTTAGTTAGCACTTATTTGATGGTGAAATGGGGCCCTTATTCAAGTCAACTTGGTAATCTTTAAGACCGATCATTATAAACTCAAATACACTATTTTGAACATAAATAGTTGCTAAATAACTTAAATAAAAAGCTTTTAGTTAACCATTGATTAAAATAAGTGCCACTTATAGAAAAACTGTATTTTTATGTCATTTAAAAGACAACAGTACGTATTAACTATTTGTCTTTTCACAGTTTTGCTTCTAACCTTAATATCAAAATTACTAACATCGAAAGTGTTTCTGAAATATGAAAGTCGCCTTCGGAATATAGCTTTTATATTGGTAGGAATTATTGTATTTTGTGAGGACGATTTATACGTCACGTTTAGATTTTTCTATCACCTATCTATATTGTATCAAGAATTCTCGTAGATCAATCTTTTTGAATCAAGCTTTTATTTTATTCAATCTAAATTTTGATACGGCCAATAATAAAGCTGGCTGGTTTCTAGCTCAAAGGATTAGCATAGCTATCCAACGAGGCAGCGCAGTATTATAGCCTCCTTTCCACAAGGAAATGGTTTCGTTTTTGAATAGGTTAGTCTTATTTTTTTTATGTTGCATGTCTAAGTTTTATTTTTTTCTTGTATCTTATAAATAAAGCATAAAGTTTTTATTTAAGTTCAAAAACACATATTTAAGATACTCATTTAATGATAGTTTGTTCAACGATAATTGTAACAGATGCTTGCATAAATAATAACCGAACGTATTAATCTAGTTTAGCAACCTTCATTACAAAAATGTATCTACACACATGTAGATTTCAGTTTTCACGTTTGATTATAGTAAGATGAAGTTAGTAAGTTTAGACTGTGAGCATCCCACTGCTGGGCAAAGGTGTCACCTCAACTATGACGTAGTGAGTCGGCAAGTACTATAGAATGAAATTTAAAGGTTACTATTAAAATAACTGCTGATTTTAAGGAGTCTGACAGATTTTTTACATGTCTACGAACGGGTGTAAATACAAGCTTTAACAAAGTTTTGGAAATAGAGCTCCGCATGAAAAAAAATCGTATCGTCACATGTAAAGTGTCTTCCCCAATCGATTTTTCCGTGACATCGGGCGGAGTAAGCGAAAGCTTTTAGACACTAAAACACTCTGACAATTGGAAATTTGTAGATATAGATAGATACTATGCTACCACTTACTGGTAAACGTACTAAAGGTAGGGTCAACTAGTACCTAGTCATTTGTTTCCTATTAGTAGAAGAGATGTGGAAGATCAACCTTCGCCGATCTGATAAATCCACATAGTTATGTTTAATTTTAATCAATTTCCTTTCATCCAATAATTTCAATCATTTTCGTCATAACCGAATGAGTTTTATCTCAATTTGTAGGTTTTAACACACACAATATGCCTGGGTAGGCTTGCCTACTTACTTCTGTGTATGGCTACCTGAATAGTATTTATGTCAATGTAGGTAACTACATCGATCTGTTTATCTACCTAGGCATATTCTGAATGTTAAAAACTATCAATTGACATCAGTCAAGTCATTAAAAAAAACTTTTATTTTATAATGACATAAAGTTAAAAGTTAAGTTAGCCTGTAAGCATCCCACTGCTGGGCAATTGGGCAAAGGCCTTACCTCAAATGTGAGGTAGTATGAGCCATACTTCACCACGCGTGCTCAGTGCGGATTGGCGGAGGGGTGTTACAAGGCAAGCGACCAACCTTGCTGTCAGATTTTATCAAGCCGCCCATAGGGCCTCTGACTAGGCTTAACGACTAATACCAATCGATATTAGCCGGGACTAACGGCTTAATGTGCCTTACGAAGCACGGAGATGCTCGTGATATACGCTACTTATAATATGGTCGGAATGGTCACCCATCCAAACACCGACCGCGCTGTAAGTTGCTTAACTTCGGTATTACTGTGGCTCATTTGGTATTACTTGTGACTCATTTTTTAAAGTTTCATATCATTAACTCTTCAAGTTGTAGATAAGTACAACAATGTCCGCTACAATAGTATTAAATCAAAAACTACGATCGCGACGAAAATGGCGGAGAGGGCTTAAGGGCTCTATAGAGCCCTCGAGTTCAGGCCCTCAGAACTTCACTCAGGGTTGACAACACTGAGTTATTTGTCATTATACTTACTTATGACCATTAGAAATATGGGCCCTTTAAAGTACCATTAATCAATTCTAAATGGTTTTAATTTATTTTATAACAATGTAAACAAATGTAACTTTTAAAATAATGTCAGCATATAAAATAATTTTACTATTTAACTTAAAAAGATCTCAGTGTTGAACGATGAATTTGCTATGTATGTTGTAAATTCTGTGTTCATCTTGTTTTAAAACGAATATTTTCGCTAAAAAGGTATGTCAAGATTGTTTACAATGTTGGACTAGCAAAGATTAATGGACTTTAGCTTTAGCAGCAGTTCGGTTTCAGTTACGCTGGTTACGCTTAAAAATATGACACTAAACGGTATACTGTACATTTAACGAAACTTAAGCTGAACGCTTGCATCAAATAAAGCAAAAGTTGAATGTTGCGTCAAGAGAATGGCGGAAGAGCGTAAAGAATGGAAAAAACTCCACCGACAAGAGCTTGGCTCTTAAATTAGATGATGAGAAGCTGAACGCAAGCCATGCAGTCTTTAGACTTACTCTTACTAATCTGTGGGTTCTTCTTCAGTTCCGTCTTAGTCGACCTAGACGTTAAAAAAGTAGAATATGAATCGGCTAATCATCGATCGATCAAGTTGAACTACAGCTGCACCGCAACAACAACTATTTGGATTAGTAGAATTGAAAAAGTTGATTATCGTCACCGGTGCAGTTGACGTTTGGATTTCACAGTGAAACTGCCATTTTCACAGTGAAATTGCTCCCCCCTGCACCGTTATCATGAGTTTACGCCGGTTTTGCTAGCAACGACGTAACTTTTTGTATGGAAAATTTTAGTTCTGCAAGTGACCGCTAGGGGCGCTGTGCAATTTTCCATAGACTTTTTACGTAGTCGCTAACGAGTAAAACCGTCGTAAACTCATGGTAACGGTACTGGACTTACTACCAGGGTAGACCAGTTTGTGACCAGTTGACACCCCTGCAAACCCTATTGTGGCGCCCCCCATCACATTCGTTACCTCCATTGTTTCAATACTGTGTCTTTATTCCCTTCCTGCTCACTCTTAATTACACCATCTGTCGTTGCGGTTGAAGACGTGTTTTTGAAAAATATATTTTTGCATACAACTGCAGAAATATCATTTTTTGTTTGACACTAAAAACTGCTTACATAACTTGGTAGTATTTTAGTTTTTAACAGGTGCAATGCCAGGAGCTCTATTTTTGAAACACTCGCTTTAAGATGACGAGTGATTGTCGTTCGAAGATGAATTAAAAGTCAACGAAAATAACTCGTTTTCGAACGAAAATCACTCGTTATATTGACGGGAGTGATTAAAAAATGGGGCCCCTGATCGAACTTTTTTTTATTTACTTATTTTAGGAACACAAATAGTATTACAATCGATGCATGAGTTAAATTATTATTTTAAAACAAAAGGCTGGACTGTAACCTATGAACAGGACTAAAATTTGGTGGGTTTTTTTCTGTCTTAAAATAACTCAGAAAAAGATCAATATCAGGGCCCCAATTCTCACGTCAATCAAACTTTCCCCGTGTGGTAATTCGATTACGAGTTATACCGTATATCCGAAAAAAAACAAGTAATATATCCACACATTATACTACTCCTGCACAAAAGATATGCAAAAACTGTTTTTTCTTCAAAAAAGAATATTCGTTTAGTGATCTTTTTACGAACGTGAACTGCATGAGAATTGGGGCCCAGAGCTTTAAGCTCATCTGCACAGATGCCCAGATACATACTTTTGATAAATCTAACTGATATAAGTATGAGTGAATACTCTCTCTATACACTACTATCACTGCAATCCTTCCATAGATTTTGTAAATAAATAAAAAATACAGAATAGATTAAAACTGTGGTAACATTATAATCTCGATGCGTATCAATAAAAAGCCACAAACCGTATTAAAATATCAAAGACTTAGATACATAGAGTAGCTCTCTCCCTATCTTTTGCACTGCGGTTTTATATCTGCGTCTCTTTCACTGTGTAATAATAAAACATATAATTTTGTCCGTCCATCTGTCGACTAGTTCATTGGGCACTGTGGTTTGTAAGCAATTTGTGCTCAGTGACATCTTGAGGGCAGGTATGTGGAAAAGTGTTTGTTTGGTTTGCAAGGTGCGGTAGAAAATTTATAAAATATTTTGGAGAATTGAGGTTCTCGTGGATATTGGGACGTTTCGCACCATTTTTGGACCGCGGGGCGAATAACCGTCACGGTAATATTTATCTATAGGCTAGCGGACTCAGCGAACTTAGTTTCGCCCACAGAAACGTCCCGCCTTGGCCACGTCCCGCCCAGCCTCGTAATTCTAAAAGTAAAGCGGTCCCAGCGAAAATTGTTTCACCCCGGCCCCACCAAAGGGGTATTAATGGTTCTAAGCTACCTCCCCACCGTTTCGCCCCGGCCCCGTCAAAGGGGTATGAATGGTTCTAAGCTACCTCCCCACCATTTCGCCCCGTCCCCGTCTGAGGGATATGAAAAATAGATGTTGGTCGATTCTCAGACCTACTCAATGCTCATAAAATTTCATGAGAATCGGTCAAGCCGTTTCGGAGGAGTACGGAAACGAACATTGTGACACGAGAATTTTATATATAAGATTTGGACAATTGAGGTGCTCGTGGATATTGGGACGTTTCGCACCATTTTCGGACCGCGGGGCGAATTGCCCAAGTCACGGTAATATTATCTATATAGATAACATTACCGCGCCCAAGTTCTGTTTCCGAATATCTTATCATACTTTTAAGTATTTATTATAATCTCACATCTAGAATACACTTTTATAGAAGGTATAAATTAGTGTCTTTTACTTTGATAAAACTGTCATTAGTCAATGTGAGTGAGTCCTTAATAATAATAAAAGTCTCCCTAGCCGATTCCGACTTCGGTGGCCAGTCACAACGACTAACCGACTGCGCGGGACATATTATGGTGCACAAGTGTGTGCGCAAACACAGGTGCACTCTCTATTCCTTTCACTCTCATAGCCCGATGGGACAGCAATCTGACACGACCGGAGAGAGATCATGCACGCATCACGGGGGTGAAACACCGCCAACTTCCAAACTCCGGGCTTCCCTGAGAATTTCTGCACAGAAAAACCCAGGTATGTATTTTTGGCCCGACCCGAGAATCGAACCCTGGACCTCTGGCGCAGCCGTCGCTTATAAATACAACCCTCTCACCGCTGCGCCACCGAGGCAGTTATTTGAGTCATTATTTATATGTTGAAAAAACGGTGTAATAAAACTTTTCTCCCTATCTGTACTCACGTACAGAGTCAGTTGTACGGCTAGAAAACTAAATTATCACTCTCTGAAATGTATCCGTTTAAAATTACTTTTCTTACTTTGCATTTCCAGTTTATACCAGTTTCTGGCTGTGGATCGAAATCCTGTTATGAGGCAGAATTAGAATCCTATTTAAACTCGTTTATTTACTTGGAAACATGTATTAGATTTAACTTGGAGATTTAAAAAGTTATATGCAGGTTTTTTTATTATTTTATATCTTCAACAATTAGTAATACTTTCACAAAACCTATAATATTATAAAATCAATATGTGTGTTAGTAATTTAATACCTTTCGTTGGATTTATTATATTAAGTATGTTGATTTAAACAGGATTTTAAAAGCTCGTGAGCAATTTTTTTTTAATTCGAATTATATTTTTTTTTTCTAATCACTTGACATTTGCTAAGCCATATTTACATTTTAAAAAACTATCGTAAAAATAACACAACTCTGGCGCCAACCAAACCGTATCATTACGATTCTAATCCAAATCACCCGTAAACCGATTACCGATTTTTTTCTCGATTTTTTCATCTCAAAAAATGACACAACCCGGCGCCGAAAAATTACACCATTCAACATGAGGTGTATAATTTGACCCCATAATCGAAGGGACAGAGTATTCGTTTGTTTGTCCTATAATTGCAATGGCTTTCCGGCTTTTTTTGGGATACCGATTTTTTTGGCGAACGCGTAGTGTCGGCGGATCTTTGTTTTTGGTTTGAAAAAATGTTGGTCAATGACCAATGCCGTTAATGATATTTAGTTCTGAATGTTTATTGTCATTCATAGGAAAGAACAGAGTTTAGAAATAAACAAAAATGTATATTAAAAATACCTACATGATCTAAAAAAAGTATTGAAAAAAGGTTGATAGGGCCATTGGCGCCTAACATAAGTGCACTTAACTTGATTGTTATTTAGGCCAAAAAAAAACGATCAAAAATGTCTCTTTTATGCAAATATCTAAAAACATATCTAAATATCTACATCAAGTTGGCTGGTTCGTAGCTCAAAGGATTAGCATTGCTATCCGGCAACTTGGCAACGCAGCCAATATTGCTTTGTTTTTGAATAGGTAAGTTATAAGTTTATTATATTTATATTAATTCATTTTTATTAAGTCATTTAACTAACACAATGGAGCCTTGTAGTCTGAATAAAATAAAAATAAATTAAAATATAAATAAAATATATTATATTATTTATGTTTAATAATATGTACTAAGTAAATCATATTCATTACTTTAAATTATGTAGCCTTTATTGGACGTGCTGTTATCCGCACGTCTAGGTAAACACTACGGTATCTTATGCAGTTGTAATAAGGGTCAGTTTGCAACAAAAGTGGGTAACCTGAAGTGCTGGCGACTGTACATACAACTATGTTCCTTGATATGATACTTAGTAATTATAAAGCCCCACCAAATTTCTTATAATAAATCTTTTACGTGAAGGAAAACTGCCAACCAGCCACTATCCCTATTTATAATTGAATACGAAATGTCCCCAAAAATACACTATCCCATAATTTACAACAGCAAGGCCCTAATTATATTGAAAACGTATTCTACTAAATACGTTGACAATTACAAAATCTAATTGGTCCATTCAAATTTAGAGTTTTAGTTGCTTCGTTCTATTGGCTAGTCCACCCTACTATCTAACGTCAAAATAACAAGACCTGCCATTTGTAAGATAGATTAGCTCAAAAGAGGTCTTGCCATGTGAAGTTACACTGGTTTGGTATCAACAGAAATCGAAGATCTTTGATTCTTTAGTGTTGATATGTATGGAGAGGTCAAGTTGGTATTTTCGAATGGACGTCGCTTAGGTACATAAATGTACGGAGGTGTATTATTTATAATGAGTGCTCCATTTTGTCATTACTTGTTTGATATTTACTAATTACACATTTTAATTTCCAATAGTTTAGCTGTAATGTACATTTTAAATGACCACTTAAGGAAAGTGGCTAGTTTATGAATTGTTCATTTGTTTTACGTGATAATGCCGTGAAAATTACGAGTTGTATTTTTTAAGTTATACAGCCGTGGCGTGGCAATAGTTATGTAACATTTTGTCTTAACAAAGGTTTTATAAATGTAGAAGTGATTGAGTGTAACTTAAAATCCAATCACTGAAGTACAGTGTTTGAGTCCCGGTAAGGTCAATATTGTAATCATCATTTTGTATTTTGATTCGGATGAAAGGTGTTATATCTATTGTAACACAAGTTCCTTAGATATTCATGATTTTGATTAATCTTTTCTTGTACAAATATGTCCACTATTTATAAATTCTAAACGTAATCTAACTAATAATAATCGAAAACAATGCGACGCGTTCGGCGTAGTGGTTAGCGCTGTCTATTGTGCCGGCGGTCGCGGGTTCGAATCTCGAAAGGGGCAAACGTTTATGTGATGAGCACGAACATTTGTTCCTAAGTCATGAATTTTTACATTAAAGTATTTATATTGAAGACGACCCCGATATTTTCGTTTTCTTGTATTCGTAGCACAAGGAAGAAAATTCCTTAGTTCTAAAAGGTTTTAAACCAAGACAATTCATGTGGTATGTTGTCTAGTGCATATCAATAAAAATTAAAGCCGTGTCAAAACTAATATGCTACTTACCAAACATTAGCGATCAATTTCCGAAATTTAATTCTTGTCCAAACATTGCACAATATATCAAAAGTCATTGTGACAGGACAAACCGTAACGACCCCATAGATTACACTCGTCCCACGAGATTCACTGATATGTGAGGATTCAAGCTTGTTAAAGAATTAAGGTTCACTTTCATGTAGGAAATGATTCAAAAAAATGGATGCGGCATTCTGTTTGACATAATTGTGTCAAATATTGTTACGCTGTGTGTAGGAATAGGAAGTAAAATAAATATAACTTAATATAAAAGTCAAAGTAAAATAAGACTGAAATATTCGTCGTATAAAATACAATATGGCTATTTGTAAAACGTCACCTATTTATCGGTAGTCAAATCGGTCGCTTTTACTTATTCAGACAGTTAATTTTTATTTGACGTTTGAAACATCGACTCTTAACCCTATCATTTAATGACAACCAATGACGTTAGCTAAAAGTCGGGTTTTCCTCCCTGACGCCATAACTCCAGAACGCAAGAACCGATTTACACGGTTTTGCATTAGTTGAAAAGGCCTCGGTCTCCGTCGGGTTTATAGCAAAGAAAATTCCCATAAAACGGGGCTGGGGCGGGACGGGGCTGGGGGCGAAACGAAGTTCACTGGGACCGCTAGTCAATTATAATAGTATATCTTTCACAAAACTTAAAAAGTGCTAATGTAAAAACAAACCTTAAAACCAATCTGTTTTGGTTGCACATTCATTACAAGCGTTATAACAAGCAGATAGATAATATATATTCTTCTCTTTTTATTCAAACTCCACAGTCATAGGAGCTTAGGTGGGTTAGGAATCATCTTTGTATACTTGCAAATTAAAAACTATTTCTAATACATAAACTCTGATCAAAATACCGCATTTACATATTCTCACATCTCACTCAGATCTACCCCTCACACCCATAGTTGCGCGCGCGCTTATACGATCACACTGCGAATAACAATTGAAAATCACTGTGACGTGTCTTTGAGTGATTCGCTCTAATTGGGGAGTGATGATAATAATTTATAAGGTTGACTAAGTAGAGATAGCACGTTAGCATCCCACTGCTGGGCAAAGGCTTCAAGTATGAGCTGGTATGAGATATACTCCACCATGCGGGCTCAGTGGCCCTATTTTTGAATCACTTGATTCAAGATGGCGAGTGATTTTTGTTCGAAGATGAATTAAAAGTCACAGGAAATAACTCGTTTTCGAACGTCATCTTGAAGCGAGTGATTCAAAAATAGGGTCCTAGAGCAGTACTAGCAATTGGCATTGCTATGCAAACTAGGATAATTAAGTATTGGACTGATCACTTTACCAACGATGCTGTAAGCAGTCATACTCATATAGATTAAGTGAATTCATAAACCATACACCTCAAAATACCTTAAAAATTCAAGACCACAATACTTCACAAAGCCTTGTTTAAAATAAGGCAAGACCAACAATTCCTATGCGTCTGCCCAGAGAAGCTGAAAATATGTGTCAATTAAAAAATAGGCCTATGCAGCCTTTGAGCTCGGCACTTCAAACGGATGAGGCGGCGGCGAAACGCTTTGATCTCATAGATTATGAAAAACACAGAAGTGTTAAAGGTAAGTTGCGATGTAATAACATCTATCTATTCAAAGTTAGAGTGAACAGGCTTCTTCTGGGCGAGCTTGCTCCATCTTCGACTCCGTCCTAGTCGCACTTGGCTTGGTCTGAAGTCAAGAGCGAACCCATACTAAATAAAATAAAATAATAAAAATTTTAACCAAAAAATTAAACAAACCTGTAATATTTAACATTGAGCTGGTACTTTGATGAAAGTAGCACTATTTTAGACTCTTTTGGTGTAGTGGTTAGCACTCCTGACTACGCCGGCGGTCGCGAGTTTAAATCCTGCAAGGGGCAAATGTTTAACTGATGAGCACGAATATTTGTACCGAAGTCATGGATTTTTACATGTAGGTAACAAAATGGTCTCCCCGAGCTAAACCCCGGACGGAAAAACGGACATGGCAAGAAACCCTAAAAAGGTTAATGCTACTGTCTTTAAAGCTTTTTGATGGCACCAACAGTTTGTAAGTCTCAAAGGATTGCCACTTCTATATTCTCTCCACTCTTTGCCACCCACTTCCCAGATATGCAAGCGTCGCAGCGCTTGCGCAGGTTTTTCTCCGCCCTCTCGCTCGCACACCGCCCCTCTCCCTCTAACCAGTCGAGCCGCCAGGTTTTTGCCCTCCACAGCAGTCCACAGTTTTTCACAAAACCCTCCACGACATTTGATCGAAATTTTGAAGAGTAAAGGACGTTGATCTGAACACTGAATTATTTATTTCTTGTAGTTGATACTTTTTGTGATTCCCCGTACGGATCGTGCAGTCACGATGAAATTCAAATCGGTTGTTTCAATAAGGATTTGCTGATTGGTTTTTGTTGAGCGGCGAATGTAGGATGAAAAAGATGCATGGAATTCTCGTGCAGATGTTTTGGTAAGTAATCATGGGCAGCTAGATGACAGGCATAGTATTGAAGCAGATGTCATAAAAATATTCAAGGATACAGACTACGATCCACGGTAACTTAAGGTATCTTGCTTTTGTATTATTAGTAGGCAGGTTACAAAAGTTCGGCATTCCCAAGCCGTTGACTGGTAGAGAATGTCTTTAAGCATTAAGTCCGCCAATTGTACAACTTACAATGCATAAAAGTTTAAACAAACAAATAAATAAAAGCTCTTGATTCCGCTAAGTCTGTTATAATGACGTCAAGTGCAAATTATTTTAGATAATATTGCTAATAAGATGGTACGAATAGATTTGCTAATTTTTTTATTCATTTGTGAAGTTATTTGAACCTACTCCTACCTAAGTCATCGTAACGTAGTAAGAAGACATTGCTTAATGATAAATCCAGAAATATATTGTTTTAAACTTTCATGGTCACTAACATTAGAATAGTTAAATTTACTCCGTGATCATGGCGCTTGCAACAGTGCCGAAATATCGGAAGCTCATAAATAATGAAGTACATGGTAGCAATATACTGTTTTAAACTTTCATGGTCACTAACATTAGAATAGTTAGATACGGGATTGAATCGGGATAAATAAATATAAATAATAAATATGCGCCAGACAACACACCAATTGTCTGGTTTCGTGGTAAGGAATTTTCTTCCTTGTGTTACGAAGTACCAGACAACGATTATGACGGGGGCGTCTCCCATAAATACTTAGATACATATAACATCCATGACTTAGGTACAAATGTTCGTGCTCATCACACAAACATTTGCCCCTTGCGGGATTCGAACCCGCGACGGCCGGCGTAATAGTCAGGAGCGCTAACCACTACACCAAACGCGTCGTCGTTAATAAATAATAAGGTACATGGTAGCAATCCCGTATCTAACTATTCTAATACATGGTAGCAATCCCGTATCTTACTATTCAAATCCAGAAATAGACATCCACTATACTACGAGTATATTCGATATATAATAAACTAGCCTTTGCCCGCGACTTCGTCCGCGTGGAATAGTGACTTCTTTCTCCCGTTTTTTACACATTTACCACTATATCTTTGCTCCTATTGGTCTTAGCGTGATGTTATATTGCCTATAGCCTTCCTCGATAACTGGACTATCCAACACAAAAAGAATTATTCAATTCGAACCAGTAGTTTCGGAGATTAGCGCGTTCAAACAAACAAACAAACTCTTCAGCTTTATAATATTAGTATAGATATATACCGATATTTGTCGGATTTTTTCCAGTTTATCCAAGTGCCCATTGAAAAGTAATAAAATCGTCACTCAGTGACACTTTTATGTGTCGGAATGCGAAATATTTTTCGTCTGTCATGTGTCAAGACAGTGAATTCCAGACTTCGGAATTCTTTTGGAGAAAAAGGAAGCTTAAATAATTGTTTAATTGAGGTAGGAATGTAGCTTTTGTTTTAAAACTGAAAGTTAATTGATTACTAGGTCTGTCAATTTATTTGTTGGAGTGGTTAAGATATCAGTCAGTGGGAAGTGTTGTTAAGAAATAACGTTTTTTGTGACGTCGAACAATGACATAACAGTGTAGGTACGAAGTACCATAGACTTACAAGATTGCTACGCTTAGTGGGACTTGCACACGATAATTTAACCCAGGATTAAATCTTCGTTCTGTCTCTGTCAACGTCATATAAACTGACAGAGACAAAATGATGACTTAATCCTGGGTTAGCGTAATCCTGAGTTAAATCACCGTGCGCAAATGGGCCTTAAAGGTTCAAGCATACTATCTTTCCACTAGTAAAGGGAACAGCACCGTATTGACATTAAACAGGCATCAACCATACAGAAGCACGTTACGTAAATGGATCAGAAACGCCGCGTCATCGGATCGGCTACGTTGTAGAAACCTATTAACTTTTGCCTTCAAGAGGCTTAGGTTAGGTCATAGGGGGAAGAGGGAAAACTTCAGCAGGCAGCAAGTTCCATTCCCTAGCTGCACGCATTAGAAAGGAGTTCACAAAGCGGTTTGTACGAGCAGGGGCTCTATTTTTAAATCACTCGCGTCAATATTACGAGTGATTATCGTTCGAAAACGAGTTATTTTCCTTGACTTTTAATTCGTATTCGAACGAAAATCACTCGCCATCTTGAAGCGAGTAAATAGAGAAAAAATAGAGCGCCAGGTGGAATATCAACAACATAGGGATGGTACTAGCTAGCTAGCCTACGTCTGGTCCCTATGTGATAGAAAGTTATATAATAATGTTTAATCATTAACATAACACTATTGAATCCACACCTAAAATATAAACATAAGCTCCCCTAAATCCCTCATAATAGTCTCAATACGTTCTCATCAAACGAGACGGAATGACACGCGACTTCTGAATGAGTAAGTGAATGAGTGAACGAACACGAATTACTAATTGAATGGGGATTAAGCGCGAATTGTTACGTAATAGGATATTGTGTCGGTTTGTTTTATCTTTTTTTCTGATGATTGGATTTGATTTTTAGCCGAGTGTAAGAAATAATCCTACCTTACGTAAAAATATTTTAAGTATACTTTGAACGTATGGTTCCATAATATCACAAAAAATATGAGTATGTAGATGTGTCAAATGATTTCTAAATGAACATAGCATAGCAAATTTGTTGAACGTAAAATGATACCTACAAAATACCTACACAAGTATTCATTTCCATTATTTTGTTCACTTTTCAGTATGACTTACTTTTAAAATTTTTAGATCCTAAGTTTTATAGCATACTTTTATTTCATAGTACACTTGTATGAAGTCTTACTTTTACGCAAAAAAATACTTAGCTACGTAACTTTGTAAGTATCATTTTACACATGAATAGTGTAAAATGAATATATCATTTTATACATGAATAGGCATAGGCCACACACCGACTACTGAACCAGCGGTCGCAGGTTTGAATCTCGCATGGGACAAATGTTTGTGTTATGAGCACGAACATTTGAAATATTTCTTATATTATTGCAATAGACCCTGAAAAAGCTTTACAATTTAATAGTAGCGACATTAAAATATAACCTTCCCCTATGTTAAACCTTACTACAAACAAATAGAGACACTGCAATTATCTTAATTTATTAACTGTAAAGCCACTTAAACAGCGCTAAAGTAAAATCTTAATATATTAACATCTCAATTCCTAAAAGCAATCATGAAATCTCTAATGACTTCAATCACAAATAATTACTTCATAAACTCGATTAAATGATTAATTAAATATTACCCGCGGCTGGGTGCCGGATTCTTGCTATTTAATAAGCTGGAGAAAACACCACTTCAATGGAAAGATCGTTAAATATAATTAAAATAGTTGGCGGGTTGCTGATTATGAATGTAGAGACGGCCAACGCCATCTGTTGGGGAGTAGCGGTACTAAAAATGGTCGACCGCGGTGGATGTACGTTTTGTATTGTAGCTGAAATCCTTGTTCATAAAACGAAATGATTGTATTATTTATTACATAAATATATTAATTTTTAAATTAAACAAACAAAACTCGGTACGTAGCCATAGGGTGGCGATCTTATTCCATTTTTGGGGCACAATGGTTCAGTGGCCCGATTATCTTAGCAAAATTAAGCAATATGGCAAAATTAACTTATTTAAGACATAATAATCTAAGTAGGTATTTCTTATTATTATCAAAATTATTATGAATACATAATTATTTAAATATGTTATAAATCTAGATTGCGAGAGAAGGAATTGATTTGGAGTAATACAGTCATTAACTTATCAAGCTAATCAGAGATAACATACATCTCTTTAAATCGATATTGGGAATTAGATATTTTGTCAATAATTTACAAAAAAGTTAAATTTATCCAGTACCAAACAGTTTCAAAGTGCCTATTTTGAATACCTAAGATAACTAGACGAATGAAATTAGAAAAGTCTTTAAATATATTAAAATCCTACTAATATTATAAATGTGAAATTTTGTGAGGATGGATTTATGTTTGTTACGCCTTTACACAACAACTACTGGACGGATTTTGATGAAACTACAATAATATAGCTCATACATCAGAATAACACATAGGTTGTAATTCATACTGCTATTATTATTGGAACTACGACATTTACGCTGGTGAATCCGCGGGGAACTGCTAGTATATTATAAGACTACGTACTAACATTACAAATATTACGTGTATGTAATCAATCAATAAAACTTGTGTGTGTCTTCATTTTATTACATTAATTCAATTCATTTCATCAACTGAAATTTAATATTTATAAGCTTACAACGTAGCAATTCGATTAATTTAATTAACTTCTGCTTTCAAAATGACTAATTTAATATCCCAGTGGTATAACATTTTGTGACTTCTTTAAATTGAACATAATGGTGCATTAGCATTTTTATTAACTTACTTACTTTATAAAACGCTCAAAATGTAACACAGTTAAATATTTTTTTATTTGCATTCAGTGTTAGTCATGTTTTGGCTTACAGTTTTGTATTAATCATGTTATGTATAAAATTTCTTTCACCTCAACTGCAAATCTGTTTTGTGTTTAAAATAAAATAAATAAAATAAAGTTTTAGCTAGCGAAATACTAGTATTACAGCAAGAATTGTAAAAATATCTAAAATGCATAAAGTTGTTATTACAATAAGACCCTCTTAGATCTTTTTAAATGACATTACAAACATAAACCCGATGGCAACCATTTGGTAAAGACATCACCTAAGTACATTTATGAAATTATGAGGCATCCCTTTAATAAGGCATAATGTTTCTAATATGTTTTCGTGTACCTTGGATTGTGTTCGATTTGTGCGTTCGTTTTTTTTAAGTTGTTACTACTTGTGTACCAATAAGTGGTTTAAAATTGTATACCTTGTAGCTTTGTATTTGTAAACCCTGGTTATCCTTACAAATAAAATAAATAAAATAAAATAGGAGTGGTCCCTCGCGACTGCATGCGCGTTTTGAGTTTGCCCCCTCCCCTCCCGTCGCAGCGTGATGTTTTATAGCTTATAGCCTTCCCCGATAAATAAGCTATCCAACACATTTTTTTTAATCGTTCCAGTAGTAGTTCCTGAGATCAGGGCCTCTATTTTTGAATCACTCGCGTCAAGATGGCGTGTGATATTCAATGTTTAAAGTCGAATTTTGGAATGAAAACCAGTTATAATCTACACAAAAAGGATTTGAAATTTCATTGCTCAATTTTGTGAGTACTCACGTCGATCACGTGTTTTCGAACGAAAATCACACGCCATATCCAAGCGAGTGATTCGAAAACACATTAAAAATCAACGGAAATCACTCAAAATCTAGACGTGAGTACTCACAAAATGGAGCAATGATTTTTCCTTTTCCCCTTTTGTGTAGATTACAACTGGTTTTCATTCCAAAATTCGACTTTAATCATTGAATATCACTCGCCATCTTGACGCGAGTGATTCAAAAATAGGGCTCCAGCGCGTTCAAACAAACTAACTCTTCAGGGGGGCAATTTACTAACGACAACATCACCTTTTCAACTTAAAAGCCTACTTCCTTACTTTTAGTGAATTACTATGGATTCTTTATCTTCAGGGGCCTGTTTGAAAACCAGCGCTGAATTGATTTCAGCATAAGCTGAAACGGGCACCTATTGAAAGAAAGAAAGAAAGAAAACACATTTATTCGACCGAGAAATAAATAAACATTTAAAAACATCTCAGCTCAGCATAAGTCGTGGCAGCGGAACGCATACCACAACGCTGATTTTCAGCAGAATTTCATTGCCAAAAGTTATTTTATTTATATCACCTTTTATCTTTTAAGTTAAAGTTAAGATTAGATTATGAAAACATTGTAACTCACTATGTATTTTTTCTTGACAGTAAATGTATTTCAATTTCAATTTTAATTCTGTAATCTTAATCTCTCAATGTTAAAAATTTTGTTTATTTAGGTCGAATAAATCCATTTTCTTTCTTTCTTTCTTTCACTGACGTCGAGCTTGAATTTCAGAATTCTGACGGTTCCAAATGCGCTGCTCAATGTTGAAGTAAAAGGAAACCGGCACTATCTTATCGTTCTCGATGACGGCATTGTCATTTGCTTAGTGAATCGACGTACAGCTTTATAATCTAATATATAAAATTCTCGTGTCACAGTTTTCGTTGCCATACTCCTCCGAAACGGCTTGACCGATTCTCATGAAATTTTGTGAGCATAATGAGTAGGTCTGAGAATCGGCCAACATCTATTTTTCATACCCCTTAGACGGGGCCGGGGCTGGGGTGGGACGGGGCTGGGGCGAAACGGTGGAGAGGAGCTTATAACCAGTAAGACATAGGATACATTTATCCCGTTCGACGGGGCCGGGACTGGTGCGGGACGGGGCCGGGGCGAAACAAAGTTCGCTGGGTCCGCTAGTATTAGTATAGATAGGTAACCAAAGATTTAGAGAGGCGACATCAAATAATTAAGCCTAATAAGACAACCATATTGAAATTTAACTCCAATTCTAATGCAAGCTAACTAAAATAATAATAACACAAACGAACATCATTATATACGATACATAATGTAAGATACAAGGTGACACGCCACCCACGCCCCGTCTCCCCTCAGTTCAGAATAATAATGTTACTCGAAGCTAGGGATGAAAATGGCGAAAGATACTCATTTGTTTTTTTCGCAACTTTGAATCTTTCAAGTAAAATACATGTAACTTTGGAAAAATACAAATTGAAGGCTATTTGAAAAATACAAATTTACATGTAAAAACGTGTATAAAACGTGTATTAATCAATGTATTTTTCATAATTTACATTGAATGAAAAAAAAACAAACAATGATAATGGTTTATTATAATTATTTATTATACTTATATTAGGATAAAAGTTTGTTTTTTTACAAAAACATGTTTCTACAATTCAATATCACTATTGCAATCGTCAACCTGAACCTCTTCTGGTTCGTCAATAGTAACATCATTGATACCGTCTTTAGAATTGACAAATTTCAGATTTCAGTTAACAAAAAATAATTTATTCAATCGATCAGCTGTCAAACGGTTGCGATCTTTGGTGTGTGTCCGCCCAAACAAAGACCAATTTCTCTCACTAGCGGCTGATAATGGTGGATTACTCAAAATTCAACACGACATTCTTTATGTTATTAACAATTCAATGATTTTAAATTATATGGTTTAACCATAAAGTTTTTTTTATTACTACGTCCTTAAAAAAACAACGAAAAATACAACGTTTAATACATGTAAAAAACGAAACTTTCGAAAGATACATTTTAAGAACTCATTGAAAGTTTCTGTATTTTACTGAAAAATACAAAGTACGATTGAAAATTACATGTATTTTACTTGTAATTTTCAACCCTACTCGAAGCCCCTCTTTCAAGCCGCCATGTTTTTGACAGTGTAGAATACATTAAAATAGTTCATTTACGGCAGGTTTTACAATTTCTTAATAATTTCTGATTAGCTTTATCTGCCAAATTCTTATGAAAAGACGTTCCATATTTTAATTATTTATAGTTCATTTTTTGTTTTTATAGTGTTTTGTCACTATACAAACTTAATAATATAAATTGCACTTGTAAAAAGCAACCGTGACTGTGACAGACGAGGAACTCATATATTTTTGTAATAATGGTAATGTATTGAACTTAACATGACCAAATGGTAGTTCTCAAAAACTGTTCCAAGAAAATTGAATGGAGCTTTGAATACCTTTATCCTTATATCTTCTGTGCTTTTACCAAATATTTTATTGTCCATCAAACATTCATTATTTAGGTATGTTAAAAGCTCACTCAACACTTACCTATTTATTCGATTTCAAACGTAATTACTAGACAACTCTTTACGCTAGTTCTCGTAACTGATTATATTATTCTAACAATAATATTATCATTATAATATAGTTAGCGTTCCTTGAAAGTCGAAGACGGTCGAGACGAAACGCCCGTGAAGTGCGTTGTCCATTGGTGTCGACATGAATGATATAAACCATTACAACCGGTCTCTTATCCGGCCGTGATCGATATCAAATCGTATAACATTTATTGCTTTGGTATAGGTATTACAGGGTCCCTATTTTTGAATCACTCGCTTGGATATGGCGTGTGATTTTCGTTCGACAACGAGTTTTTTTCTATGACTATGACATTCATCTTCGAACGAAAATCACTCGCCATCTTGAAGCGAGTGATTCAAAAATAGAGCTCCTGGTTACAGCAGTTTTCTATCGATTCCGAAGCAGTTAGTTAAAGAAGAACCATTTCAAATATAGCGGACACCGTATAGGATCCCAACCATGGGATCTCATCCATTCAACCTGACCATAATCCATCAGCCACGTTTTTTCGCTGTAATTTTGAAAGGTATTTGACGCTTGTTATTAAGTGTTATGAACCACAGTTGTTTCTGATTTGAACAAGTTCTTCAACTACTTACTTTCGGATCAGAGTAATAAGGTGTCATATTTTGATAATTTTTTTTTCAAGTAAGCTTGAGCACCCGAACCGAAGCTTCCTGGGCCTCTATTTTTGAATCACTCGCGTCAAGATGGCGTGTGATATTCAATGTTTAAGGTCGAATTTTGGAATGAAAACCACTTGTGTCCTACACAAAAAGGATTTGATAAATCATTGCTCAATTTTGTGAGTACTCACGTCTAGATTTCGCGTGGTTTACGTTGATTTTTAATGTGTTTTCGAACGAAAATCACACGCCATTTCCAAGCGCGTGATTCAAAAATAGGGGCCCAGTCCGTGTGTACCGTGTCGGTACCATAGGAAAACGCGCGCCCGGGGCCAGTGAAACAAGCAAGCATTATAATTACGCTCCTTCTCTGAACGGCAGCGGCGCTACCGATTAGATGTCGGAGATAAACGCAAAAAATACTGTTATTGCAAATAAATGTGATGTCTTGGTGAGCTTTTGTTTCGGTAAAATCGAGTTTGAGAATGGTTTTGTCATAAAATCACACTTAAAACTCAGCAATATTTGGTGCTTGAAATATTATAATTAAAGATATTTGATCATAAATGTGTATCAACATAGGTGTTTTCATATTTAGTAAAAATAATTGTTGAATCATATTTAAATTAGCTAGAGAAGCAATCGTCAAAAGTACTACACAACCTGTTATATACGTAGTGTAAATAATACATTTATTTGTAGTGTTTCCACTGAAACCCCTATTTTGTTTTAGACTTCATATTTACTTAGCAGATAAAACAAAAGCCTGACACTACTTTAATTGTAACGTAATTAAAAGGCACCTAGATGATCTAAATAAATAAATAGGTCTATGTTCTAATTCTAGTTTGCCTCCGTCTTAATGTACCCTACTTAACACGTTCCGGGACAGTGAACGCCTACATGCGTGAAAACAATAAAACATCTATTGTGTCTGGAGTAGTGTCCCGGAACGTGTTAATGGTAAATAAATATATTTGTATTTGTCACATTTAAATCTAAATGTAACACAAAATTAACTTTCGCGGTTAACCGCAGAGCTCACTGAGTTATTAAATGTATTTCTTTTAAATTAATTTGTGAAATTATTTTTATTCATCATTTATAAATTATAAAAAAAATGTTTCTTGTTATAATATAATAATTGTTTAATGTTTATTTGTTAATTGGTTGAATTATTTGATTGTTATTATTTTATTATTATTATTATTATTTTAATTATTTTTTTTTGTATTTTTTAATTGATTTATTTTTACTCTGAGCAGACTACTCTACCCACAAAGGCATCCGCTGAAAATCAGCGTCGTGGTATGCGTTCCGCTGCCACGACTTATGCTGAGCGGGTGCCTTTTCGACTCGAGTAGTCTACCCAGCTCTGCATGTTTTAAATGTTTATTTATTTCTCGGTCGAATAAATGTGTTTTCTTTCTTTCTTTCTTTAAAAATCTCACCTGCCTAATCGTTTTATGTCATCTACTTGGTGGGAAAGTTTTGGCGAATGTTCGTTTATGGCCCAATTTTAGGCCATGAGCTTTAACAACATTGTACCTTTGTGTTTTGGCTTAGTGGAACCGAAAAAACGAATAATAGCACTTTTATCAGTTTACACGGTAGCGATGTTGTAAATTTGAATTGCTTGAGCGGGTTTTATTTGAGGAATAATGTTTAAATTTTAATTATGTTAAAGGACTAAGCTTCCTTGGTTCTGTTTAATTTTTTTTCTGAGACCCAATCATTTTATTTTTAATCAGTCAGGTATCAAACGACTCCCTGGAGTCGCATAACAATGGAATTTCTATTGTGTCTCGTTCACACATACTTGACGAGTTAAGCACGTTTTTTGAAACGCACGAATTATGAAGAAAAAAAATCGTTCAACATGTTTAATGTTACGATGTCACTAAAATACGAAAATGATATTTAACTCCTTATTTAGAAAGTTTATAAAATGTTGTGTTCTAGGAAACTATCCAAAAGCATTCAAGGGCCATATTTTTGAATCACTCGCTTCAAGATGGCGAGTTATTTTCGATCGAAGACGAATTAAAAGTCAATGAAAATAACTCGTTTTCGAACGAAAATCACTCGTAATATTGACGCGAGTGATTCAAAAATAGGGTCCCAAATCTTATTATAATGTAAGCTAAATCGTTTAATAGTTTACAAGCAGTAAAGTAGGAATGTGTTTTTCTTAAAACAGCCGACGGCGTTTCCCTACTAATTCTCAAGAAGCACTGTCTACTTTGTTACTTTTTCTAATAAAAAAATGTGTCTGTACGCACGCAACGCTTCAATATGTCATCATACCGACTTGTACATAAAATGCCTAAGGCGTGCCTAACATACGGCTCATATGAGGTAGCAGTAAACTATCTAAAACTCGAAATCTAAAACTAAAAACGAAAACAAGCAAAAACCTGCGTTAAAACAATGACACAAAGTCCAAACACAAAAATAACAAATTAGTCAGTTACGACCTTTTGCGGCTGATCAGTCGAATACGATACAAATGATAAGCCATCCAAATGAAATTTATTTGTAATGTCTTTTGTGTAACTTTTGACTGTATTCTAATTGGTATTGAGCTCATTTTCAGTTGCCGTTGATCGAAAATATTGACTTATTTTAAAAGGAATAATTTATGTCTGTCTTTGACCGCAGTGTGTCCCCGTGGAGTAAAACGTCGTAAATGAAATTTTTGTTTTTGATTCGAAAAAGGCCCTTATTTTTTTGAGACAAAGCTTTGTTTTCTTTTGAGTTTTTTTTATCGCATTTTTATGTATGTCGCGTCGTCATGACATCGATGGAGTTATTCTGAATATTTTAAAATATCTACTATGAATATTTTAATGTATTTTTTTGCGTAACGACATCTAGATTGAATTACATATGACTTATTTTTAGAGCATTTTTACATTTAATTATACAGATATGTGCAAAGACTTACATGTAAGGCAGTAGTCAAAAATAAATATTTATGTTAATTTTTTTTTTAATGTGCGTTTTTTTGGCAAAAAATACATTAAGCCTTTACTTAGACACTTTATTTATTACTCGTAATATCATGTGGATTGGACATCTTTACTAGTTTTTAATACATAATCGAACCTCATTTGTTCTTATTTGTTAAGGCTTTGGGTATAAATAAATAAATTCACGATAAAAATAAATCAACACACGGGATTGAATTTAGTGTCGTTGCATTAAATCCCGTGTATTGAATAATTTAATAAATAAATAAATTTGCCAATTCTACAACTCACAATAAAGTTCAATTAAATATAAATAAATGTTAGTTTATATTATTTGACAATCAATACTGTATTTATTTTAGCTCCAGAACCTGTGTTCTTGCTGTTAATATTTGCTATTCATCAAAAACAAAAGAACGTCAGCATCGAAAGTCAAATTTTTCGCCGCACTTCATCAAAGCGCAAAAAATCGATAAAAACTTTTTTATCAAAAAATCCGATCGTTATAAAAAGCAAAAAATATCCTCGGAAGCTTGCCCAGGTTAAAATTTAATGGTTCCGAGTAAGTAACCGATAGATTAATTCGATAAATGTACGTTGTAGCCGGCAATTATGATTTTAACCGCGAGGTATTATGATCTTGTTTTTTTTTGTTTCGGACCGAAAACGTTAGAAAGTGAATATGATGAAGTGGTTTTAGGTTTATCTCTCGACGTGTGGAAAATTGGAGGTATTAAATGTAGATTTGGGATGCTAGCCAATATGTAAGTTTGTTAGTCGGAGTTCTAAAATCGACGTCATTCGATCACTTGGAAATATATACTCAATGAATGTGTTTCTGGATTACTAAAGGACTTATATTTCATGAATAATGAGAATGTTACTTTACATGCCAATTTCTTAATTAAGTCAACCAAAGACTTGAATAAATGCGTGCACACATATGTTAAGTAGTATTCCAAAGACAAGAAAATATCGATGGAATGTTGAATATAGAAAAGTAATTCTGGATAAGCATCCCACTGCTGGGCAACGGCCTTACCTCAAATATGAGGTAATGTTGAATATAACAATCTTTATTTGATAATTATATTTATGTTTTGTGTTTTGTCACTATACAAACTTAATAATATGAATTGCACTTTTAAAAAGCAATGTGTCTGCCAAGGAATCGAACTCTGTGTCTTACGCTAATCCGGGCGCATGTCTATACCACTATGGTTCGATCCCTCGTCACACAGTTGTTTTTTAAAAGTGCAATTTATATAAATATTTCATTTGTTTACCTCTTTAAGACTAAAATTAAGTGACACTCAGAACTACAGACATTTCCTTAACTTGTATTTATAGGTGTAAATCCGATTCATTTCATTTGAATTTAATTTCTAACGGACGTTCCCGTCCCGAATGATTTTACATATTTTTTAGAAACGCTCATCCATATACATAGTTCTATTTATATGGCCCGAGGCATCAGCGGCGGATGCTGCTAAACTCCATGGAGTTTTGAGAAAAAAGCGATGGAAAACAAAAAAGAACTGGCTCTAAACAGACCGACCGACATACTTTTTTATATAAAAAATCAAGAAACGCCTGTGGGCTCACGCCAGAATGTAGAGACAGCAGAGTATAAAACTTTTAAATACATAGCGTTTATTTACCTAAGTGAGGATTGAGAAATACAGTTGATCAATGTTGAAGTTACGAGTATGTTCAAAACTCCAAAAAAGCGCGATCAGTCACTCAAACTATTCTGAAAATAACTAAAGGTAACCTAATATATGTATACCACAGTTAACATTTTCTATACATATTTGGCAGTTAAAAGGGAATGACCATTCTTGGCCAAGCCACGGACAGCGATGAAACAAATCCCTAAATTATTTCAATTTTCTTGTTCAGTCAGTTGTTCAGTTTCGTAATCACTCGCTTCAAGGTGGCGAGTGATTTTCGTCCAAAGATTAATTAAAAGTCAAAGGAAAAAACTCGTTTTCGAACGAAAATTTTTCGGATTCGAAAATAGGGCCCCAGGTACTCGAAACAAATATCAATATATTAAAAAATATTCTCCTTTTTTTTTCAATTTTTATAGTTCTTAGCAAAATTCATTGTTTTTGTCTAGCTATAATTTTTTTTGGGATGTTTAGCATGAATTATACTTATCTTATTAGTATTTAGGGCTACGTTAACTGAAAATAAGTAAATTCGATGCTGTCCTCCAATATTGGCCAAATCTACTAAGGCCAGTGGTCAATTGCCTTTGCACAACTATCTGTGTTTTTAGAAAATCTTATTATTATGTTGGGATTTCGCCATTGTATGTACGTTATAGTAGTTACTAGAGAGAAACTTATCTCTTGTACCATTATTCAAGATTCTTATCATATGAAAACGAATTTTCTCTAAGAAGTTCAAATGTGATTTCCCTGTTATTTTTATGTGATCTTTCAGCAATCGTAAAAGTTGTGACGTACTAAAATTCAGACCACACAATGTTTTGCTATCTGTACTTGTTAGTACTTAGTCGTATGGAATTTTGGTCGGTCACGATTATAATAATTTAAGAAATTTGTAATTATAGCATCACTGGCTACCGTTTCCACATAAATAATACCTTTTACTGACGCATAAAAACATATAAAATTATATGTTGGAACGCTACCGACGCTTACCGATTTCAATACTTAGTTGTGAGAAATATAGTAGCGTGATATTAATTTGGAACACATAGTATTGAAAATCACTTGATTCCATCGCTTCAACAATTAAAAAGATATTTTAAGGGTTCCGTAGCCGAATGGCAAAAAACGTAACCCTTATAGTTTCGTCAAGTCTGTCTGTTTGTCTGTCCGTCCGTATGTCACAGCCACTTTATTCTGAAACTATAAGCATCACACAGCTGAAACTTGGTAGGTAGGTGTATCTTATTCACCGCTTTTCGATTCAGATACAAAAAGTAAGAAAAAATAAAATTTAAGGGGGGGCTCCCATACATGAAACTAATATATAAAATTTTTTTTTACTCAAACCAATGCGTGTGGGGTGTCTATGGATAGGTCTTTTAAAATTATGTTGAGGTCTCTAAAACCATTTTTTCTAAAAGTCTAAGGTTTGAAATATAGACGCTTCCAAATTAGTAAAATGGGCGTCCCCCCCATCTAACTTTTGAACTAAGAAAGTGAAAATTAAAAAAAATATATATGATGTAGATCTTAACATAAACTTGCAATAAAAATTGGTTTGAATGAGGTCAAACCAGTAGTTTTTGATATATTGCACATTTCTATCAACCGCAAATATAACTTTGTCTTTCATACAAACACTATGAAAAACAAAGTTATTTTTGCTGTCACAAAATATTGTGATGTTTTCTTTAAGTGAAAGTAAGTGGACCCTGAATTCAGTTAAGGGTGGCACGGAACCCTCAGTGCGCGGGTCCGACACGCACTTAGCCGGTTTTTTACCAGTAGTGTTAAAAGTGTGTCTGATTTTCTGAAATATACGTCCACTAAAAATAGATATATACAGCGTGTGGCCTGTAATAGGAGCAAAAAATTTAATCAATGATTCTACAGAGTATTCGTGGTTACCTTGACGGTCATAAAGCTCCAAAATGCTTTAACTAAAAGATATAGTAACCCAAAGTTATAATCTCTAGTCAATGTATATTAAAATCGCTAACTCGTTGTAGTAAATGATAATGTCAAGTTCTATGACTGGACTCATTTGTTTGCAATACATTGCTGGTTCGATTTATTTTGTTAGAAAATAACAATAAATATGTTTTTCAATTAATAAATTAAAACCATTTAATATGGATTACTCGTCACTTAAAGGGCCTACATTTTAATTTATTGCTCCTATTACAGTTCACACCCTGTATATCCTTTACATGTGCTTTTGAATGTTTAAATAAAATACTGGACAACAAAAAATATTATATGACAAATTACCAGTCCATACTCTGCCATAGATACAATACTTAGTTCTAAAACATGAACCTCACCATGTTTTAAGATAATACATGTATCTACTGGGGGCGTTTTGCAATCTTGCTTTAATACGTTCAAGTTCCAGGCAGTTCAAATTCCATTCAACCAGTTGAATACCCATGGCATTGCGATGCAACTTTAAAAAATAAGAGTGTTTATATTTAAATCACTCGTGTAGTGCTGTCCCACTCTAATTTGCCGAGTGGATTGTAAATCGCAGTACGAATTTGCTAATCCGTTCAAATGCAGAGCTGCTTAACTGTCAAAGCAACATCGCAGTACACAATCTGTATCTCTACAACACGTGGTGAATGATAGCGTAAATCATCACGTCCTGTCATTCGCATTAATTAGTCAATTTCATACATTTACATTAATTTTAGACGTTTTTGATCATTTCACCTCTACGGCTCTGCCTGCCTTAACAACAGAAACAATTCTAATGGTGATAAGATCCATTTTAATGGATTTGTGAAACTGAAAACTATAGCTTAGAACTTTGTTTTTAATAATAATATGGCGAGTATTACCCCAACGCAACGGCCTATTTTTAAAATGTCTCAATGTCTATGTCGTATTTTTGATGTATTGGTTGTTTAGTGCTTTTATTTCTATGGTGAAACAAGTCCTATAATGCTTAAGGATCATGTAATCTTGTTTTATTAAATTAATCTGAAGAATACCAAGAGCTGTTTTGAACTATGCTCATAAGTCACTTTTTATGAATCACGCTGCAACCACAACAAAGGTTCTATCCACTAGATCAATAGATATCGCTTGTAATTATATGGGTGTTGTTATTTGGCGTAATAATACGGTACATTTATGGGGAAAATAAAATTTATTGGTCGAGAGACGCGCTTTGATTGATCTGTGATGAATCGGATGATACAGAAGGAGTGGAGTCTATGAACGTTTATTTTTTTTATAAGAAGTATCCTAAATAGTTACTAAATGTACTTGATGCAGTTATAAATTGATTAGTAAAATTTTCTATTGACCGAATCAGGAAGTTACCGTTTTGAAAACGAGAATTTTAAAGTATAAATAAATAGGCATTTTTGTGAAAAAAACAGTATCAGTAATATTTGATTTTAATATGCATATTTTGTTACTTATGAAATTCACTCATAATAAGCAACAAACTGAATAATTTTTAGGTTATTTATGTGCTGAATAATGTATATTAGATTAATATTAATACTATAGTAATAAATTAGAGGTACATTTGGTTTCGTCAATTTGTTTAGCATTAAGGTATACTTGTAACTTAATACATCTAACCAAGCTGTGGACACATGTTTTGGAATAGCGTCTAGTGTTAATCTTATAGCTATGTGTATACTGTATTTTTAATGATGTTATTCTGTAAAAATTGCACTTGTAAAAAGACAACTGTCAATTTGTGACAGACGAGGAAATGAACGCCCTGTCTTACGCTATCCGGGCGTATGCCTGTACCTGATGTTGTTCTGTTTTGTGTTCCTTAATAAATAAAAAAAATAAGAATAATATCATAATAACAATCACTCACGTCTCGTTAGCTCTTATAAAAAAATGTTACGTAAAACTTTTTCTATTGCTAGTTATAAGAAAGCTCCAAAAGTCGACTCCGCGGTTTTCTCCGTTAATATTTTAATTGATGCGTCGTTTCCTTAGTTTTTATTTTTCGACATATTAATGCTGGTATCGAATCAAAATTCAAGAATACAGATCAGGTATCATGATTTAGTGCCGCGGGCAGACGTGGCGGTATCAAACAATGTATGGGTTACCGAAAATTTGATTTTTTGAGTTATGACCTTTTACGTTTCGAGGAACGGTGAGGTAACTGACGATTTTGGATGTCGTGTAGGCGTTGATGTTGCATGTTTTGCATAAGTGCATTGCGAGATGGAGCATTTAATGACAAACGGATGTAAAAACAAAAAAAACGGACGCTACAGTTCTTGTACGGCATTAAAATGTAACTTCTAAAGAACGTCTAATCTAAACTAAGGTTTCATTATATAATACATTTATTTAAAAAGGATATGATATTATCAATCACCTAATAAATGCATTATCAATCAACTAATAAATAATATTTGTTCCTTTTTAGTAGATCTGTCACCTAAATTGAAGCAGCAAATAATGTTAAAACGATTAGCACATTATTATCACTCCTCCAAATAAGCAAATAATTACATCTTACAGCGCCATCTTGTATCGAATAGTTAGAGTTGTTTAAACATCCATGCAGATTTTAAAAAGGAGGAATATTACTTATCCCTTGAAAATTCCAAGTTATTGTTTTTTTTTTTCACCTTTCCTAACTTTTCACGCCTCAGCTGCTGAACCGATTTTTATTAACAGTACGGTCTAGTTCTGTAAATGATATGGAATAACTTTATTTTACTTACAACTAATTCCCTAAAATAGATAATTATGATAATTATGCAAGGAAAATCGGAGATTAGCGCAGGTGAAATAACGAGTAAGTAATTTAAACCGACTTAAAAAAAGAAGGTTGCTGTAATGTTTGTCATCAAATACCTATCTTTATATTTAGCAACAAAAATTTTTGTACTTTTGACTTTATAGTTCCTCAGTTCAATTTCCATACAGATCAACAAAACGCGAAACAACATCTCGTATCCCTTCCACATAATTGCAACACCTAACCCGGCATTCCTCGAACCTGGTACCTTGCGTGAGCGGCTCGCGTGACTGGCAGCAATTACCGGGCGAAGTCCGCCGCTCGCGTCTTTTGTTTTATTTGCTAGGTCTTTTTTTATGTGGATGTTATGCGGACTGTGGTTGAGATGTTGAGTAAATGTAAGTAAATAAGTACATAAATAATTTATTCATGTATTTAGAAAAAATATATACCTAATCTGTTTCTATCTCTCTCACTAAGTGGGTGACTACGTGACGTTAACTAACATCCATATGCTATCTTTTAATAGTCTATTTATTTAATCATGGTGTACACAGGTGGACTTAATGCTACAAGCATTTTCTGCCTGTCAAACCTTTAATGATGGCAATGGGTGCAGCGAAAAGAAATCAACTGAAAAAAAATACAATAAAAAAGCAACAACTAATATTTATATAAGTATTAAGTAACAAATAAACCTAACATAAGTTAAGTTACGTTAGCAGTGACTTATCACTGCAATTTATTGTTTGTGACCTGATTACTTAGGACTTAAACCACAGAATATATAATAGTACTACATACTTAAACGCTGAACCGATTGGGATGAAATTAGGTTATGTAGTATGTCCTTACGAAATATGGTAGACAAAGTAAAAAGAATGCCATATTTTAGTAGATATAATAATAAAAACTGTTTTTACCTTCCTAGCCTAGTCTTTAAGAATATTAATAAATTATCTCTGTGAATCTAAGAACTATTCTAGATTAAGTTACATTAAATTCCTACCTGTTTTAATAATTGCTTACATAAAATTATTATATGTGTGTAAGACTTTATAAAAAAAAAATGTTTATTTATCAGACAACGTGATCCATTTTAAGTGTTAGTAAAGGAAATACAGAAAACTTATCACCTAGTGTTAGTACTTAATATCTAAAAGCGATTTAGTTATTTGACACATATGCCAGACCAGTGGACAGTCCCCACTGTCGGCGATGACCTTCAAGAAATTTATGCAAATAAATATTTATTTTAAGGACTATTTTTATTTTATTTTAATTAGTTTATTATTATTTTTTACTTGCAGTTCTATAAGATTGTAATGTAATGTCATGAAATGGCGAGAAATAAATGATTACGATTATGATTATGATTTCATTTGCTTTGATAACAGAAGCCCGTGAAAGTTCTAGTCAAACGACAAGTACAAGAAATATATTGTTTTAAATACCAACAATATTGTTTTAAATAATAAGGTACATGGTAGCAATCCCGTATCTAACTATTCTAAAGCACAAGAAACTTCATATATCAGGAAGTACACGAGTAAACTACAATTTAAGTAAGAATTACTCCTCGATCTTTCAACTCAAACAAAAAAAACATGGCGCCATACAAAACAATACTAAAAACACTAAAACCGCAACAAAAACTAACCTCAATTCAAACGCAATTTTGAGTGAAGCATCGGGATATTTTAATTGTGCCTAATTCCATGCCTCAGGGAATGATTGCGGGAATCGAACGCGGGAACGCGTCAGCATAACTCACTCGGATGTGAAGATTTATTGACGGGAACATAGTTTTCTGGGCAGCTGCATTGTTTGGGATTGAAAAAAGGAAAGTATACGTGATTGATTACGTACTTCAATTATAAGTTAGATATTCTGTAAATTGCATATACTAGGTTGTCTCCCTAAGACCCACTTGCGCACGATAATTGAACCCAGAATTACGCAAACCCAGGATAAAATCATCATTCTGTCTCTGCCAACGTCAAATAAACTGACAGAGACAGAACGATGTTTTAATCCTGGGTTAGCGTAATCCTGAATTAAATCCTCGTGCGCAAGTGGGCGTTAGGTGCGCAGTACCAGATAACTCCGGGTTAAGCCGTCCACTAGGTATCCAAACATCAACAGTAAGTAACAGCAACATCAGTGCTGGCGAAGACTGAAGATAAGTATAGGATGTCCCAAAAATAGTGCCAAACCGAAGTCAGAACATCACTAGGGCTATCAGAATAACCCCGATGTATGTTCCGCGATTTTTGATAGCTTTCGGGGCAGCTCTATATAGTAATGCTCTTCCTCTGAGCTTTGGCTTGACACTATTTTTGGGACACTCTGTATAGTATCAGAAAAGTATTTTGACTGGGCATTCTTCTTCTTCTTCTACTCAGCCTCCTTCCACCATTTTCCTGGTAGGCCTCCTTTCTAATATGCCAGTCCTATCCTGAGCCACCTGTTTCCACATCGATCCAGCTTCTCTCTTGATGTCATGACTCACTCGCATTTGGGGTCTTCCCACCGGCGTTTCTCTCCCCATGGTCTCCACTAAACAACCGTCATACACCAGGGCATTAAGAGGCGGGAGGGAAGCCATCGGTTTTTGAACTGCGTTGTGGAAGGGGAACCACCACACTATCTTCCCTAATTTAGAGTTCTTTGATTTAATAATAATGTATCATATGTGAACAAATGAAAATACACAGGTAGCCATGTAAATTGAAATAGAAGGACTCAATCGATAGTGAAATCTTGCATTTTATAGTCGAATAAAAACGCGCTGACTTCATAAAATATTTAAGACAAAAAGCTTAGCTTCCAACTTATTTTCCGTCAGTGGGCAAGTCAGTTACGGTCAGCAGAAACGAACTATTAAAATTGTTTTTTACTCAGTTTTTTTTTCTTTTAGCGTCTTCTATCAGTAGCTACCTACCTTTCTACCAAGTGAGTAGCAGGTACGCTACTCAGTTGATTTGTCAAAAGAGAGCTATTTTACTGTCCTAGCTAGACTGTTTTTTGTAAAAAAAAACTGTAGTTGGTATTCATAAATAGACACAACATAAATAAGCTTGTACTTATTTATTCTATGACCACTAACACTAATTATGACTTGTTATAGTTTCTAGATTGCACTAAGCATCTAGATGACTTTACAAAAGTCAGTGTAACGGATAATCACCGAGGGAGTGTTAAAAATACGAGTAGTCTAGATGTTAATATTTTACTTTTTCTAAGGCTTGACTATCTCGTTACCTAACTTTAACAGAGATCGTTAAAAGTTAGTGCGTCGGCGATGTTTGCGCACTCGCACACGGACGGCTTCCACACTGTGCTGAGGCGCCACCTATCATCGCTGATGTTCCGCGTGCTCGGGAGCCCCAACACTATCTTAAGTGTCCTGTGACAGGCCGGACTGCCCCGTTCTGCGGCACTGGGTACAAACACATGTGCGTGTGCCCGGTGCCCCAGAGCGTGGCAGATATCTTAATTAATACTGCATGTACAAATTGGTTGATTAATTATTAAACTGAATATTTTTATTTAATCTAATTTTGTAATAAGTGAGTTTTATTGTATTATTTTTAATTACATATTGTATTTTAATTTATTTCATTTAATTATCATTTAATTAATTTAATTTTGTGTTTAGATTTTGATTTTATTGAATTTAGTTTGATTTTTTTACTATGGACCCAGTCTGAAATAAAAGTATTTTATTTTTTGAAACACGATGGCGCAACCGTGCGTAGTAGGTAAGTTTATTAATCTTGTTTTATTTTTATTTTTCAGATACACTTTTGCTGACGGTACCTGCTTTACCACTCGCAACTAATAATTTGAATGATTTTTCCTGGACTAGGTAATAAATAGGTACGCGCAAGGAGGGGTGGTCAAGCCAGACTCGCGTAACTGTCGAGAATATATTAAAAATACAATACTACTATTTAAGTACATTGCTGGTACATCTTTAACGATATTAAAGCATTTGTCGAAACTATGCACCCAAACAAAATTTTGTGTATTTGATTGTGCTATTTTACTCCATATCAAGGCTTTTTTTTTTTTTTTACATTACATTTGCTATTAATAATGATAATAATAATAATAGAAATGTCAAAATTAAAGAATATAATAAAATTATTCTATTAGTTTCACAGAAGCCAACCAACGCTTTATGCCAACACCGCCACAAAACTGGACAAATTCTTCAGTGCTGTAAAAACAATTTTCTACCAGGAGTCTAAATGCTGTCCTTCCAAAAATAGCAGTGGGTAGACTTTGTATAGACTCCGGCAATGCATTGTACAGCTTTATGGTCATATTAAAGCTATTCTTCCTGTAACAGGTCGTAGCACAGGATGGATTTACAAGCCGGTTTGGGAATCGGGTAGACCGTATTATTACTTCCGACTTCTGTTCAAAGAAGTGGGGATATTTTTTCACAAATATTAGTGTCTCATATATGTACATTGATGGTAAAGAAAGAAGTTTTAGCTGTTTAAAGAGTGGTCTACACGATTCCAAAGGTCCGACGCCACAGATGGCCCTGATACATTTCTTCTGCATAATAAAAGCCCGCTGGACGTTGCTCGAGTTACCCCATATAATTAAACCGTATCGTAAAGCAGAGCATACGTATCCATGATACGCTATCAGGGCCGTCCTTCTATTTGCCAGTCTTGTAATTCGGTAGAGAGCGTATACAAATCTGTTGATTTTACTGCACACCATGTCAACATGATGTTTCCAAGACAAATTTGCGTCTAAGAGGATACCAAGAAACCTAGCTGACGTGGTTTCGATAATTGGTTCTCCTTGGTGGCTGACACACAAATTCAACGGGCTTCCGTTCCTATTAATGAACTGCATGCACCTCGTTTTAGATAGGTTGACACAGAGATTGTTACTCTCCAGCCAGTCCACTATCCTACAAATTTCATTATTAATTTCATGTTCGTAGTCCATATTTGGTTGTTTGTGAATAACTACTGATATGTCATCAGCAAACAAGGTGCACGGGTACTGAGTACATCCAGGAAGATCATTTATGTACAAAATAAAGAGTAACGGGCCCAGGATGCTACCCTGGGGCACGCCGCAACCACTCACCCTGTGTTCCGATGTGTGGTTTACATAATAGAAGTCACTGTTTAATTTGGAAATTTCAACAAACTGTTTTCTTTCACTGAGATAGCTTTCTATCCAACTACAGGCCTGCCCTCGAATTCCATAAGATTCGATTTTTTTCAGTAGAGTTTGTGACAAACAAAATCAAATGCCTTACTCATATCGAATAATATCGTAGAAACCGGAATTTTTTTATTCACTTCATAATATCTTGAAACAAACGTTAAGAAACAGCTTTTTACAATGTTTTGAGGTAAATATTCGCGGAGCAAAACATTATGGATGTTTCTTGTTTGACTACCGCACGACGACTCTCTATTATTATTATTTAGACATTTAATGTAATCAATTAACCCTGCATTGGTCGCTAAAAAACGGTTGCAGCTCTAGGTACTCTCAAATGAATGTGAATATTTTTTTAATATACCTATTTTTTAGGGTTCCGTAGCTGAATGGCAAAAACGGAACCCTTATAGTTTCGTCAAGTATGTCTGTCTGTCTGTCTGTCTGTCTGTCTGTCTGTCCGTCCGTATGTCACAGCCACTTTATTCTGAAACTAAAAGCATCACATAGCTGAAACTTGGTAAGTAGGTGTATCTTGTTTACCGCTTTCCGATTCAGATACAAAAATTAAGAAAAAATAGTATTTAAGGGGGGGCTCCCATACATGAAACTAAAACCTAAATTTTTTTTTTTACTCAAACCTATGCGTGTGGGGTGTCTATGGATAGGTCTTTGAAAATGATGTTGAGGTTTCTAAGACCATTTTTTCTAAAAGTGTAAGGTTTGAGATATAGACGCTTCCAAAGTGGTAAAATGGGCGTCCCCCCATCTAACTTTTGAACTAAGAAAGTGAAAATTTTGAAAAAATTATATGATGTAGATCTTAACAAAATCTTGCAACTAAAATTGGTTTGAAGGAGATCGAACTAGTAGTTTTTGAGATATTGCACATTTTTATCAACCGCAAATATAACTTTGTCTTTCATACAAACACTATGAAAAACAAAGTTATTTTTGCTGTCACAATATATTGTGATGTTTTCGTTAAGTGAAAGTAAGTGGACCCTGAATTCAGTTAAGGGTGGCACGGAACCCTCAGTGCGCGGGTCCGACACGCACTTAACCGGTTTTTTACCTTGCTATTTCAAAACTTATTATTTTTTGTCCCAGGTACCAATTAGGTACTAAATACTGGCATAGTTTTCAGAATGGTAACGTATCGTAACGAAAAAAGTTGGCCACATAATATGATTAGTATACACGCCAACCTGATGTCAGGATAAACGGTGTATGAGACTTTTGATATAATATTCAAAGGTAGTACCTGAGCACTAATTATTTTTCGATAGGTACTAATAAGTACCTTTTAGGTACAAAACCTTACTATATTTTTCATAAAAATCTAGCGACCTCACAAGGGACAGCCAAGTATGGCACGCGACCTAATACGTATTTTTTTGTATTAATTTTATTTACAGTAGTGATTTCCCTTTTGCCTTTAACACCGCAGTTCAGAACCGGGGGTTTTCCGCCTCTTAATACCCAGTCAAAGCCTATCCTGATATACTTTATCTTCAGCCTTCTGCCAGTACTGATGTTGCTGCTACCCAACACCAGGGGAACGCTTATTAATGACGGCGTTTACTCGCCATGTCACAGATTGCTGGCACTTGTTAATCACTCATCCACTGATCTCACTAATAAAATTGCACTCCAGTTAGCTGTGACCTCGGCAGAGGTTAGCCAGGGCTCAAAAACCTTCGGTACCTTTTAATTACGATCCGTATTAGTAATACATAAGCGAATGTCGGTTGTAATTGCGGAGTTGCGATTGGCTGATTATAGGGGGTTTGAATCCGTTCCCACGCGGGGTAGGTGGGGTGACCACGCGGCATGTTTTTGAGGGGAAATTAATAGAATACGTATAATACTTCATCATTATCAGCCAAAGAACGTCTACTGATGAACATAGACCTCCCTCATGGCTTTCCACAGTAACCGATCACTAGCGGTCTGCATCCAGTTGATCCTGCGATCCTTACAAGGTCGTCTGTCTTTAATCGTTAGTCGTTGTATAATACTTAGT
Source organism: Pyrausta aurata (assembly GCA_963584085.1). Classification (NCBI taxonomy): domain Eukaryota; kingdom Metazoa; phylum Arthropoda; class Insecta; order Lepidoptera; family Crambidae; genus Pyrausta; species Pyrausta aurata. Next base: position 3,339,803 of record OY757279.1, read on the forward strand.
TTAACTAAAATATTTATAACCTAATTACTAATTCAGTAATTTGTAACTGGAACAGTTTAAAGAAAATGTACATTTTAGGTAGTTTTATAATATCGCGACTAGAAGCATTTCAAATTTCGTTTCGAAGTTGGAAAGGCAAGAGAAAGGTTTTCAATTTTCGCTTTTGAAAATATAAACCTGTTGATTGGTTGGTTGAATAGACTACGAGTCCCTTTTAATTTTTTTTATAAAACCTGAAGAAATTGAGAAGTTCACGATGTCTTTTACACCAACCCCTCAATTAGCGCCCGTCCACACGAAAAATAACTATCAAGTGACGTATAGGGAAGGTAAGCATCTAAATAAGTGGTAGATTTTTTTTTATTTTTTTTAGAGGCGGCGCTAGACCGGATCAGATGGCGTTCTCTTGTGTCGGAGGCCGAGACACACTTTGGGTCGCTGCGCCAAAGGAATGACAGAAGGGGTAGGATAAATTAAAGAGATGTCTTCAGATCGAGTCTCTATAATCAACTGATCTTATACTACAACAGTCATCGTTACTACGAGCTGCGGTTTGTTTACATTATTCAGATAAGTACTACGCTACGAAGGGCGTTGGCACGTCCTTGTAAATAAATTATTTTTTTAGCCAGGACACAAAACGAGCTGGTTTTTTTTAGGTATAACGTATCTGCCAGTTGTATTGTACCTCCCAAACGGAAAAACTGATTTTCGTTAAGTTTTTTTTTTGTTACACAGATAGTTTTATCCCGAGTGGTCTTAGCCATGTTCCATGAAAATCTGCTCAGTAGTTTTTATTATAATTGCGATGTTTTTTATTTATTTAATGTAATTATATCCATTTAATGGGTTTGCGACTGAAGTTCTAAAGCCAGACAATATAATTTAGCCATTTTAAAGACATGTACAAATACATTATCTTGTCACTTAATATGATGAGTTTTCATCTGCATCATTAAAGATTTGTGGCCAAATATCCGGCAATTCATTTTTAACTTATGGTCTACATACAACATGCATGCACAAATCCACCAATCAGACCATACATTCTCTTTGCTTTAGATTCGCGAAAAACTCAAATTATACAACAATCCTTTTGGAGTTTGATAAATGCCTTTAAATTCTAAGTTTGGTGTGTATTTTTGTTTTTGCAAGTGATTTGTATTTGGTGAAATATGAAATCTGGATTGAAACAAAACCCCTGTTTGATGCCCGTGCGACAATATACGTTTTGAAACAACGCATTTCAACATGGTGGATATCTGGATATGTATGTATTTAGGTACCTTAATTAGTACCTGGAGCCCTATTTTTGAATCATTTGCTTCAAGATGGCGAGTGATTTTCGATCGACGTAGTGTCAAAAGTCATAGAAAAAAAAATCGTTTTCGAACGAAAATCACACGCCATATCCAAGCGAGTGATTTAAAAATAGGGGCCCAGTGGTACTAATTCAAGTAAGTGTACTTTACTACTAATACATTCAATACCAACAACATTCTAAGTACTACTACCACTACTTGTCATTCAAAAATATAGGCAAGAAAGCACAGCTACTTTCTATTTAAAGGCATAGACTTATTTTAAAGGTCGTTACAAGACAGTATTCAGTCAGTGTTACAGTACTATCAGATACCTTATCTATACTAATATTATAAACCTGAAGAGTTTGTTTGTTTGTTTGAACGCGCTAATCTCCGAAACTACTGGTTCGAATTGAAAAAATATTTTTGTGTTGGATAGTCCTGTTATCGAGGAAGGCTTTAGGTTATATAACATCACGCTACGACCAATAGGAGCAAAGATATAGTGGTAAATGTGTAAAAAACGGGAGAAAGAAGTCACTATTCCACGCGGACGAAGTCGCGGGCAAAAGCTAGTAAATAGATATGCGCCAGACAACACACCAATTGTCTGGTTAAGGAATTTTCATCCTTATGTTTCTGACTTAACTAGATTCTAATTCACTATGAAAAATAAAATGTATTGCGTTCAAAACTTACAAAATCGTTCATACTTACAAAATCGACCCATGGGTCACATTCGTCTTATTCATCGTACCATTGATATAGTTAGGTAGTTGGTACAATTCTCAAAAATAAACCATGCTATTACGAAACACATAACATTACTCTACACACATATATTTTGTAGGGCATACATAAGCTGTCAGATTCGAAAAAAGAACAATGTAGAATCGTGACTGGCCGCCGGCGCGCGATTGGCTCGCTCGAAACGCTCTGACATATGATATCTTGCGCGGACGCAAGAGGTAGGTTTAGGGTCGGTTACACTATTACTTAACTATAGCTAACAAACCGGTACCAAAAATATGGGATTGAAATATAGTTGTTGGGTCTCTTAAAAACGTATATTGAGCTACATTGAGGTAAAATACGACTTTTATTTTACCTAAATAAGTATGATGATACCTAAATTAGAATATCCCGCGACTGCTCTCTCTCTCCCTCTCTCTGTACGTAGTTTTTTAACTGCGCAAATTTTATTTATTTATTTAATCATTTATTTCAGGCAACTTAGGCCCATACAATAAATACCTTAAAGACTAACATACATACAATAACAACATTAAAAATATTAAAATAAATGACACTATTTTGCGCAATTTTTAGTGTTGCGCAACTTGGTGTCCGGTAACCGTCCGCGAAATCGGCGATACAAAACACCCTTCGGCCAAAACTCTGCTTTCATGAAGGTCAACAGCTGTTCAAGGCTTGCAAAGCTCACAGTCAATCAAAAAAGGTAATTACCATTTTTTTAAAACTAAAGAAAACAATAGGACCGTAGGGTACCTATTTCCCTTACAGGAAGCCAATTCTCATGCAGTTCGTATACGAAAAAAGTTCACCGATCGAATTTTCTTTTTCAAAGAAAATACAGTTACTGCTTTAACCGGGTCACGATTTCTATGCATTTTGATTTCTTTTGTGCGGTAGTTTTTATAACGTGGATACTTATATTACTTATTTTTTTTGGGAAAACAGTGATACTCATAATCGAATTACCACACGAAATAAGTTCGATCATGCGAGAATCGGCCTCTTGATGTGTTTATCAAGATTATTTTGTTTATGCGACCGCCGGCGGCCTATCTATCCGTGAGGCTATAAAGCCATGTGGAATGAACGTGTTTTTTATTTACAACTGAAAATAAAATCACAACACATACCTACATACAAAAGAAAGTAAAAGGGATCAGTGAAGAATCTCAATCGGTATAAAAATAGACGACTTTTGATTGATACCTCGACGGGCACCGAACCGACTACCCCGAGGTAAGACGCGTAATCACTACTCTTATTTGATTGATATACAGTATTGTTTCTCAACAATTCCACCGACCTTACTGGCTTGTAATAGGGTTGAAAATTCAAGGAGAAATCTCAATAATTTCGCTTAGAAAAAACATTTGATTGATTGGAGGTATTCGAATAAAAATCATGAAGATTCTCGATTAAATTCATCTGATGTGATTTATAATAGGATAGGTTTTAAACGCTTTCAAGATTTTCGAGTAAAATTGCCCGAATATTTTAATGATCGCATGATTTTTGATTTACGATTTGTTCAAAATGGCCGATCATGTGGGTAGAGCCATATGGTTAGTTGTTTTTTTTTATATACAATTAATTGCTGACTGATTCTAGCTATGAATGGTAGAAAATACTCCCCTCAGCATATAAGTGATAAGTAGGTATTTAAACTTCAATAAAAAAGATTTAACTTTGTGCTTGTAGGAAAAGATTTCCCAGGAAAAATAAGTAAAATGGCATCTAATAGTTCTTAGCTGAGTAAAGGTCATAGAATTGTTACATAGTCTAGATAAGAACAGTAGCCTCTTTTTTATTGGCCTTTTATACAAAGTGTAGGTTATGAAGACGTATTTTTGCATATTATGTTACATAACTTAATATTTGTTGTTTATGTAAGGCGAGTAATGAAAAAGTTCCAAATAAAAAATAAAAAATTCCTTTTTATTTCTGATCAGCGATTCCTCTAAACTTCCACTACGCAAATATCAGATGTCCCTTCCCAAATATATTTCACTTTTCACCCTCTACGTAATTTTTATTATAAAAACTATCCCTTCGGTTAAGTTGCCCTATTGGTTAAAGCTTAACCAATAGGCCAGCTATTAGGTATAGCTCTAAGACAGCATATCTAAGAAACTACGGCAAATAAAATGCTGGCTGGTTCCTAAGTCAAAGGATTCGCATAGCTTACAGCCAGCATCATAGCCTCCTTGCCACAAGGAAATTGTTTAATTTTTGTGTAGTTAAGTAAGTATATTTTAACCCTCATTCATTATAACTCAAACAGTCTAATAAACCTATTTTAGCTACTACACTGTTTTGTCACTTTCTGTGAAATGATGACAGCGCCAAGAAAGAATGAGATGAAACAGTGTAATAGTTAAAACAGGTTTATTAGACTGTTTGCGTTTTTATGAATATGAGGGTAAGTTTACTAAACTTTTGCTTTTTAATAGGGATAATTTATATATGTAGCGAACCTTCTGCATACGCATCATTTGTGGTCGCATGCTAATGCCTGTCTTTGAGACATTGTGACAACTGTTGTGACTTTTATTTGCATTACTTTAGAGATCAAAATCGTAGTAAAAAACAATCCGTCGATAGGTAGAGCTTCAATATTTAATTATCACTCCGTTGTAGTCAGTTGGGCGCCATTTTGAATTTAATTTTTCAAGATGGCTTCGTATAATTTGATTTAATTTTCTTTTTGTGTGCAAGGACGGTATTGTGGCTTATGCCTGTTATTATGTAGGTATAGTAGTTCGATATGATTTGTAAGAATAAGTTGCCTGCTGTCCTACCTTATTTTAATTGTATGTACGTAATACTTACTTTTAACAGTTAGGTATGTAAAGGTGTTAAATTGATTTGTTTTAAGTTTTCTGTCACTATTCTTCTTCTTCTTCGAGTCGACTAGTAACAAATCATAATATTATCGCCCAGTATTGTGCAACGTTGATTGCGTTGGCGTTTGCTTGCTGTAAATCTTGAAGCGTGCAAGAGCTAAGACATTTGGGGCAGGACAGGAGATGAGCCATTGTCTCCACTGCGCCACAGTCACACTTGTCATCTGTCACTGTCTGTCTGTCACTATACAAACTTTTTTTTTTAAACTTATAAACAACTACAAACTACTACTACTACTAAGTACTTATACAAACTTAATATTATAAATTGCACATATAAAAAGCAACTGTGTCAGACAAGAAATCGAACCCTGTGTCTTACGCTATCCGGGCGCATGCCTATACCACTCGGCCACCGACACATTGGCAAGCCTGTTAAATTTTGCAAGTGATTTCTTTAGTGCGTAGGCGTGACCTCATCAATGTTGCGAGATTGCTCTCTCAACATTCAAAGGAAATATTCCTGACAAAGTTGCTTTTTACAAGTGCAATTTATAATTGTGAATAGTTCCTACTCATTCGCTTTATAGTTATACCTACCCTACCACTAATAAATTAATAATTATTTCATCAAATAGATATCATATTAATTATTAATGAATTTATTTATTTGTTTATTTATTTATTTATTTATACTTAATGCACAACCACAGTTTGTACAAAAGGTGGACTTATATAATAACTACGTATATAACTGCAGTTTGCTTTCAAATTATTAATTATTTCTGAATTTTGAGGATTATTAAGTAAAACAACCAAACTCAGTCAAAATTGTATATTAAAAATACAGACACAAAATAGTATAAAATCGATATAGAAAATATATGAGCTTATTAATATTTCTAAAAATATCTAGTAAATTGAGACTAAATGCACATTTGAACGATTTGTATTACTTACAACTTCATAAATAAAATTAATATTGTTTTAGTCTGACTACTGAAAGTGTGACGAAACTATACAGGGTGACTTTGTAAACATTGGCAATATTTTAAACTAAGAACCTACTCATGATTCATAGTCCCTTCCACATGTTAAAATGAAAATCAATTACCATAAAATATAATTTGATGAAACCGAGAAAAATCATATTGAACACACGGAATCGATCATTGCTTCAAATAATAAAACCAATAAATTACAGTTCAAAATTTTCTAAATTGACAAATAATATTAAAGTGTCAAAAAAATTACCCTGCATTAACGCATTTCGAAAATCATAGGTAATACTTTATGATAAATAAATAATAAATAAATCATTTATTCCACTTATTACAGTCACAGTTACATATTGACCAAAACTTCCTTTTAGGAAAGAAATATTCCTGTGCCAGGAAGTATGGCTCTTCTTTAGCTTAATCTAAGTTAATATTTAATACACAAAAGAAAATACAACTAAGAACAAACAATGTATCTCTGGTACAATTTTATAAGCAAATTTTGAATCCACTACAAAACAAAACAATATATCCTTAATTTGAGGGTACACAAATAACTATTTGCATGACTTATACCATGGTAACGCATCAAGTTTTACTGTTAGTGATTAGGGTGTGGTACAAGCGAGTAGCGGTTGCCTTATTAAAATAACAAATAGACATTAAGTGGTTTGAATTTTGTGTAAGTATCTGCTGTGCTTGTGTGTGCGTGTGTGTGTGTGTGTGTGTGTGTGTGTGTGTGTGTGTGTGTGTGTGTGTGTGTGTGTGTGTGTGTGTGTGTGTGTGTGTGTGTGTGTGTGTGTGTGTGTGTGTGACAGTGGTGTGTATGCGAGTGTATATATGTGTTTTGAATGTGTGCATGTTTTTTTTTTAAATTAAAATGTATATGTTTAAATGTATAATTTATATTTATTTAGTATATTTTAAAATCTGTTCCGTTTCATTGTAGCTGACTGCATTGAGCCACTCAGTCACTATCTTTTTACACTCGTAATAATTTAGGGGGTAAATATTTAGTATTTTATTTATATTATTGTAGATATGAGCTGACTGTTTACTAAATTGGATTGTGGCAAAATATGTTTTGCAATCACAAATTTGCGCTGCTTTATGTTTCCTTCTTTTACTCATAAAGTTATTATCATATGTTAATGTTTTGTGGACCTTTAATGTAATTAATAAAAGATATAGTTTTCTTACGGATAGTAATTGTGTACTACTATAAAGCATATGTGTTGGATATCTACGGGGCTTAAAATTCATAACTTTCAGTAGTGACCGCTGTGCTCGTTCGATTTCAAGGAACTTAGTTTTGCCGGTCCCACCCCATATAGTTATACCATAGCCCAAAACTGACTGCGCCAATGCTTTATAAATAGTTTTGATTAATTCTTTGTTAGTGACATACCGTAATCTTTGAAAAACCCAAGTTAATTTCCTAATTCGTTTACTTACAAACTCAATTTGTGTATGCCAAGATAATCTCTGGTCCAAATAGATACCTAGATATTTAATTTTGTTCACTTTATTTATCAAGGGACAGTTACAATCCGTACTACATTGTGACATATTTTTATTCAAGTGTAAAAATGATCATCAAATCATTTGATTTTCATTTTACTACGTGGAATGGATTATAAATCATGAGTAGGTTCTTAGTGATATAAATTTCACTTGTAAAAAGCAACTGTGACTCTGTGACAGACGAGGAATTGAACCCCGTATCTTACGCAATCCGGGCGTATGCCTATACCACTCGGCCACCGTCACATTAACAAGCCTGTTGAATTTTGCAAGTGCTTTTTAACGCGTAGGCTGCGTGCTAGGTAGGTTTAAAACTGTATAGTGACAAAACACTAGAAAAACAAAAATCAACTATAGGTTCTTAGTTTTAAATATTGCCAATGTTTTCAAAGTCACCCTGTATTAGATTATACCTTACACCACTGCGACTTATAACATCGATGCAGTCGCGCGTTAGTATCCATACAGTCGCCAATATACAGTACATAATTTGTCAATGTCCAGCTTCTGCATCGCGACTGCATCGATACTAACTAAAATTAGCGCAGTGTGTAAAGGTTGACAATTTGCGACTGCATCGATGCTGCATCGCGACTGCATCGCTGCTAAAATTCTCAGAGTGCAAAAGGTCAGAAGTATGGTTATGGCACCGTTTTTAAGGTGTAAAAGGAACATCATAGTATTTTATCTGATAAGGATATGTTTTCCAGAATTACAGCTATACAACTTTAGCAATTACGTTAACAGATTACAAATATAGTTCTTATCCATAAAAATACAGGTTATGTATTTTACATAATACTATGAGTAAATAATACATTAAAAATATGCCACTTGAGTATTCAGTACAAATCTTTGATATTATGACTAATTTTTAAATTTTAAGAAATAAAATAAATCCTACTACTATTATAAAGGCGAAAGTTTGTATGGATGTATGGATGTTTGTTACTCTTTCACGTAAAAACTACTGAATGGATTTGAATGAAACTTTACCACAATATAGCTTATACATCAGAATAACATATAGGCTACAATTTAGGGCTCTGCAGTGCTTAGTTACCGTATTTCTTACTTATTACTAGACTAGACGGGACGAACCTGAAGTCCACGCGAACGAAGTCGCGGGCAAAAGCTAGTATAAAATAAATTTGGCTTTCAAAAGTAAGCCTTTTTACACAGTTTATTATAAGCAATGTAGTTATATAATTATATTTTTTGTTATATTAAAACGTAAAAGTAGTTAGCCTGTAGGCATCCCACTGCTGGGCAAAGGCCTAAAGACAAATACTACATTTTTAAAATACAAATACACTGGAAGATTTTATCAGTCAAAGTTATAAAACTAACATTTTTTGTATATAACAGAAGAATAAATGAGAAGTTTGTTTATAAAATTTTATATCTAATTGTTAAAATAAAACTCCGCGATATGTACATACATATCATGCAGTAAAGGAACATGGAATTATACAGACACTTTGTAATATCAACATCTATAGTTAACAAAATATTTATAGCACAAAATTGTAAAATGGCAAAAGCCAATTCGAGTGTAAAAATACTTTGGGATAAATCTGTATAAACTCAGGCCTAATTTCACCGTTTTTTTACTATGAAATTATAAAGGATTTTCATAGTTAAGTTAATGTAAAGTGGTGGAACCCAGCCTTAATTTATAAACTAAGGCAGTATCTTTATTAGAATATCTAATTTATACGTATAGCACACATTTATAAAATTACTTAGCCTATCAAGTCATAGAGAATGTAAGATATACTGGTTTATAACTTGGGATTAAAGATCCTAAAGGCCTGTTTCACAATGTCCTAGTAAGTTATGGTTAGTGCTATCTGCTAGATACTTCATAAGTAATGATGTTATTTATTTAAATTACTAGTGGTCCCGGCGAACTTCGTTCGCCCTCGGCGGCCCCGTCCCCGTTTCCTATATTTTGAACCGTTTAAACCTTCCTTGGACTTTCACGAATATTTAAAGACCAAAATCATCCAAATCGGTTCTGCCGTTCTCGTTTTAGCGAGACTAACACAAAAAGCAATGGTTTTACAATATTTTTAACACTCACAGTGTCATATTTTATTCTTAAAAGATGAAATATGAAACCAAAAATTGCGCACGGGCGGGCACAAAAAGCAATTCAAATGTATTATGTAGATTTGTTGGGTAGTTCTTACTTGGCGATTGTGAAACAGGCCTTAGAATTGAAAATGTATGCGGAAAAAATGCACAATAACAACCTTTTGTTTTTACAGTCCAGAAATTACATATATTAGAATCGTAGTACTTACATGCATACTATAATGATTCTTTCATATCACCAGTTATTTAACTATGTAGAAAGTAATTGATTATAGGTAGAATAAACTGGCGCTCAGCGATAGTACTATCAAGGTCACCGCTGCCTTACCACCTTAAGAACCAAAATCGCTTGCACGTCGAATCGTCTTGTTTGAAGTGACGTCCGTTTTTGTGACATGTGGGCAAGCGATTTTCGTTGCAAAGTGGTTAAGCGCCAGGGACCTCGACTTTTAATATTTTTCAATATTTAAAATTTTACCAGGACCTTATAATTATGATATTCATTGTAATTCATCATGATTGTTTCATCAGGCCAAACAAATTAGCTGCTTCCCCTCGTCTACTCTGAACTGCACTTTTTCACAGTTGGCAGCCTTGTCCGCCGCTTTTGAGATCGCACTGGACAGGAATATGAGAGCCACGCCCGCTGCCGTCACGTAGAATGCCCAGCCTGAAATAAATTAAAAGGTAAAAAAGAATTAAAAAAAACGCCTTCAAAACTAAATTTACTGACTAAAAAGCAAGAAAATGAACCGCCTTTAAAATACTGGCTAAAAAGCTTAAAATAACGCATTAGATAAAAAATATTTTGGAGTCGGTGCACAATGTGTTAGACTGCGTTGAAGTAATGTAAGCTTGATGACATCATGCACGGACTCCAAAAAGTGCTTATTTCAAGCTTTTCACTCCAAAAAAGGAGTTAATCATACCTGAAAAAACCGGCCAAGTGCGAGTCGGACTCGCGCACTGAGGGTTCCGTGCCAACTTTAACTGAATTAGGGATTCTTACTTACACTTAGCCAAAATGCCACAATTTTTTGTTGACCGCAAACACAACTTTGTTTAATCAGTCGCATGGAAATGGCGTGTGATTTTCGTTCGAATATGAACAAGAAAACAACGAAAATCTCCCGAAATGGAATTGAGCACTCACAAAATTGCGCTTTATTTTTCGAATCAAATGTGTGGATCGCAACTGATTTCCATTTCAAAATTGGACTTTTAATCAACCATCGCCATCTTGACGCGAGTGAATCCAAAATAGCCCAGAGCTTAAAAGATAGTAAGTTAAAAACATACCAATAGAGCACTCCCCAGGTAAATAAGGCTCCGAGTACTCCCCACACAGCCTTTTGACTCGATCAGCACCCCAGCCCCACGGGTATAGCAGGAGCCCTAGGACTCCGAATAGGCCTGAAAGAAGGAAATTATAAAAAAAACATAAGTTAGTATGATTTACAAAAAAGTATTAAAATTTAGATTCTACCTTTGTTATGTTAACTATGTTAGCAGAAGGGACATTCTTATAATGCAGGTGCATTTACTTTGTAAATATTGTTAACTTAGCCCCGTAATATTGTTTATTTGCGATACATATTTTATAGGTTTAATTTACCTACGTTTTTAGTGGTGACTATTTCCTACTAGCAAGATTTCTTCATATTACTGTGCATCAATTCAGTAATTAAATATTAAATAATTAAAGCAATTTTATAGGAAAACCGCAAAATTTATACCTTTCAGCCGTTTTCCCCTTTCATGTTATGTACTCTATATTCTACCTATACGAAAGTCGTGTTAACTGTTAGTTACACTATTTATAACTCGACCATCTTAAAAAAAACACTAATAGGACTAAAATAACGCTAATGTTTTAGTTATAATGTACCCGATTGAACTAAAATAGTTACTAAAACCTGTTTAACGTAAAAAATACATAAACTGAAAACCACATCAAAATCCGTCCAGCCAAACGAGAGATATTCGCGGACAAATATACATACAAACATACAGGTCGCACTGGAGAACCTCCTTTTTTTAGTCGGTTAAAAAAGATAATAGAGGAATAAATAATGGAGGCGACAAAATTGATGTCAGAAACGTCTCAATTTTGCTGTCTGCCTTTGCTTCTGTGCCTATAGTGCTGATATGTCAAGCGGTACCTCCAAGGGCTTGCGTGGCTCCAGCCAGCGATATAAGACTCTTCTTGAAGACAGCTTGCACACAGCACGACATCACACCAGCCAGCACTGTGGCAAACTGGACGGCTGAACCTGGAAAATCATTTACTTTTTTTTAGATTTTTTGAAATATACATTTTTTTATATAGAATTATGTCACTACACAAACGTAATAATATACATTCATCATCATCATTATCAGTCAAAGGACGTCCACTGCTGAACATAGGCTTCTCCCACAGTTTTCCAGAGCGTTGTAAGCGGTCTGCATCTGGATGCATACAGACGACCGTGCATTTTACAGACAAACTTTTCTGCCCCAACGGCCCTCAGTTCTTCCCGGTATGTAATCTGCTCACTACCACTTGAGCTTACTGATAACATAAATTGCACTTGTAAAAAAACTGTGTCAGACAAGGAATTGATCCCTGTGTCTTACGCTATCCGAACGCATTTCTATACCACTCGGCCACCGACACATTGGCCAGCCTGATTAATTTTGTATGTGCTATATGTGTAGCCTGAGTTTACTTTATCAATGTTGCAAAATTGCACACCTGAAGGAAATATGTAAAAACAAATATTGTACTATCAGTTAATTAAGATGAAGGAAGCCAATTTATAATTTAATTACAGCCCGGACACAAGTTTTTGGTTCCTTTATTATTATGACTAGAAATACAGTTCATTGATAAAATAGTTACTAATACTCTAACTGCAAGTTAAAATTATATTTTTCAATAATTTTCCTCATTGAGAAGTTGTTGTTCTTGTATTTTTATATGGAAACATAACATCACTGCTGCTAGACAATGAAGTTTAAATTCAAACAAATGAGTTGACACTAAAAGAGGTCAAATGCTTGACTCATAGATACAACAAATAGAAATTATGTACAGCAGGAAGTTCCACACTCATACTATGGCAATTGTTATGTTTGTGATTTATTGAAATGCTTTATTATTATGGCAAATTAGGAGTTAATACCTTAATGAAGACAGGTCAAAACTTTTCTCTAAAAAACAATTTTAAAACCAGTAATAATGTTATACTACACTTTGTATACAAATTGTGAATAAATAAAAACCCAGGCATAGAGTTCATAGTCAGAGTGCTATTTTTAGTCAAAATAATAATAGTAATAGTTTTGAACTTTATAGCTCTAACTAGACAGACCTAAGTTTGGCAGTGACAGAGTGGGTAATAGTAAGAATGATATCAGAACAATAAAAAGGATAGAAAACTGGTTTTTAAGTGATAGTTAAGGATACCTATTCACTCAGAATTATATTAATATACTCGATATCGCTAACCATAGTTTACAATGGAACCCTTTCCACTGAGAAACATAATATTTTATATCTCTAGCTCTAATATGTTTTTGAGCGATTCGAGAAAGATATATTTTCTTACAATCCCATATAAAAGTAAGAAAATATTATCCCATAGTGTGAGGTGAAAGATAGATCTTGGGATATAAAATATTACATAATATATGATAAATAATACTTATATCAGATATCCTAAAAGCACCTAAATACTTACTCAATGACAGAAAGAACATAGCTGCTTTCCATGGCTTTGGGTAAACGGTGTCAGAAGTTGCCAAACCATAGAAAGAGAATGAGGCACAGTTATTCACATCGTTTCTCATTCGCAAGCATCTGCAAAACAGAATAATTCACTAGGAAAGCTTGCTTTAAGTTATCATCATTGATGGAAATGCAATTTAATTTTCAGAGCAAAAATAATGCAGGTGAATAAACAAAAACTATTACATATTAATGATTTTATTTTGTGAGTAAGTTTGTTCAAAACTTTAAAAGTTTCGATGCTTGTAAAAACTTACCTATTATAAATCCCGACACTAGGAACATAAAAGGAAGTCACATTATTCTCGTGATTGATCATAGGCTGGCCCAGCAGCCACTTAGGGGTCATAATACCAGTTATTAATAACATAAACGCTATTATACTTAGCAATAGCCACGCTAAGCTTCTCCCGGTTATTATAACGTAGCACATTTTAACGAACAGTTATAATATTTAGAATGTAAGTACCTATATTTTGAATGTCTCAATAGAGTGAAGTGCAGCGGACTGCGGAAGTCAAAACTAGCAAAACATTTACAAAAATGCATTCAACTGCACTCGACCCAACACTCGACAAACCACACAATAACCACAGATGAATAATATATGTAATTAGTAAGAGTATGCAATAACCAGTTGTTTGTTTGATTGACATTGACTGTTGGACTGACTGTGACTGATGATGACAATGACAATGACAATGACAGCTCAAGCTGTTGGCTGCTTGCTGCTGCTGGCTCTGCGTCTGCATATAATATACCTAATTGGCTGCTGCTTGCTTGCTTGTGTTGTTGTGTGTGCGCCAGGCATAGAGAAAGAAAAAAAATCTTCGCTTTTTTTACTAACTACATTCTATGGCGCCAGGCCAGCACACTCACAGCACAGCAAGCCAAGCTTTTTTATATATACAAGTTTAACGTCCTTGGTCACAAAGCCATACAGACAATCATTATTTAATAAAAGTTCAATATTTACACTTATCACTAAAACTAACACTAAACTAGCCTAACCTAACCTAATACATTGAAATGCGATACTGGTTTGCATTTCAATGCTCAACAAGGGAGTTTAGCACGAGAAAAGCGATCCGATTCCTACTCAAAGTCCGATTCAGAGACCGCGCGAAACGCGCTTAACTTTATTTCTCACTTTGTCTTCATTGATTTCTTCACGAGCACACATTATTATGTTAATTCCAGCACAAAACCACAATAATTTACTTGAAAAAACCAATTACTTAAATGAAGAAACAAAATCCATCTTCCTCTTTTCGTTTCCCGCGCTAAACTCAGCAAGCCAAGCACGATGACAGTGACACTAAAGTCCGTTTTTCTTCACAAGTCCAATATTGTAAATAATCTTGACATTTCTTTTTTGAAAAATATTATTTTTAAAACAATATAAACACAAAACTTACAACATACATAGCTAAATCATCGTTCAACACTGATATCATTTAAAATTAAATAGTAAATCATTTTATTTCCTGATATTATTTAAAAGTTACAAAAAGATTGTTTACAATGATGGATTACAAACAAAGTTTACACCATAGAAATATTATCCCTTCCGATAGGAATATTAATTTTATGGCTCACACAGACAGCAGAGCAGCGAGCAGCACAGAGATATAGTCTATAAAAAATATTCATGAACGCATCTTCTTGGCTTACAAAAAAAAGAGAAAAAGACATGCGCACATGACGCCACCTGACGGACAGTCAGGAAAACAAACAGTAGTTGTCTCATCTTCTTCCTTCCTTGTTTCTTTTTCGATTGTGCAAAGAATGGTTGATCGAAATAGGGCTTACTTGAACTTGGTTTTTCAGGACACTAAATCATTGTAAGCAGTTTTGCTCTAAACAAAAGTGATTCATTTAAATAAACATTTCATTGTGTTGTGCAGTTGTGCTTCATTTTAGTGAAATGTGGTGGATGACAGCGTGAAAACGGGTGCTACGTAAGTAATAATCGACCAAAACAAAATTGCTTTACTTTGTATGGGGACTACCTGGATATGGCTGAATCTTTATATTGTAGCGTTTATTTTCATCTGTCTGTCAATAATTGACAGGTAGTCAGTCAGGTACCTTGGTACCTACAAGGCAAGCAAAGCAAATCAGTCGTAATTTCTTACATTTTTACATCGTTGAAAACGTCGATTTGTTGTTTATTTTACGTTGAACTGTGTGCCATGAGAAATATTAGTGAAAACGTAGAGGTGCGTGTACTGTGATAATGCGAGAAGTGTCTTTTTATAAAAAGTTTATCGTGTTTTCGTTGGCCTTGTTTTCTTGCAAAATCTCGATTCCTTTGTCAGATCCAATGCACTTTTACTTTTTTCCACCTTTATGTTGCGTTGGATGATTTCCCGCTGTTTCGCAAGTTATTTTTTTATTGTGGGTAGAAAGTAATGGTCGTTTCGTTGGTTAGACGATGTTATTTTTTGCGTCTATTTTCATGCATTTATGTTAATAACCAGCACAGTTTCAGCTTGAGTAGGCGTCACTGTTGTATTGTTAGTTTTTGTTGAGAAATGCAGTTAGACCCGTTTACACACTATGGTTTTAGATTTTCATACATTTGAATTTATAGGTGGGTTACATGACTGTGCTAAACAGGTTTTCACATCAAAACAAGGTTCAAAAGGACGTAGCTGTAAGCCCTAGAATTTCACTTTCCAAACCACCTATTCATTACTGCCACTACAGCAACTATTTACCCTATGTTTACATAAAAAATACTACCTACCTACCTACAAAACGTTTTTTTTTTTCGATGAACAGTGGAGCAATCTCACTAGCAGTCTGTTTACTCGGACTATGAATATTTTTGGTTGTCATTTTAATAATAAAAATATTATTTACCATTGAGATAAGTGTTATTTACATCATAAAAATGCTTCATTTGCAACAGCTGTGGCAAGACTCCTAAGTACACACAGCACTCTTTGTGACGAACACAGGATTCTGACAGTAACAATTGAATTAATTAATGGATACTTTGGATACCTGTCGGCCAAATCTAGCTGCAAATGCAATTGATTGTTGGTAAACAACAACATAAGGGATAAAAACATAAAAACAATGGCAAGACATAGGGGCAACCAATAAAATGATTAAAGCTAGTATTATGAACCAAATTGTACTAAATATATTTGTGTATACTAGCAGAATTTCAATAACATCTGTTAAATGTCCTGGTTAGGTCATTTAAATACTTAATTAAACTGTATAATTTGTTTTGTTTCAGAAATAACAAGCGCAAAGAAATTGACTGGCGCGTCCCAACTGACTGTAGCATTATTATTTTTAAATAGAAAAGAATAAAATCAAATTATGTTATTGTAAATATCAATAATAGTAAAAAAATAATTCTACTGTGATCTCTTATGCGTGATTAGTGTAATATTTTTTTTATACATTCTCACATGAATCGTGTCTTGTTTTAGTGCAATTTGTTTTTGTTTGTATACCGTTGTATTTATGAGAGGACGTAGGTAGGGCTGGAATCATGAGTTCGGTCAGCAGTACTGCAAGTGTGAAGCCCCAGGTTCCGTTGAGGCAGAAGGATTTTGATCAGGTAAGACCATTTTCTATTCTTACTCTAGATCTCACCATCTTACCCCTGTATAAAATAGTCGTGCAATTAATTAAGAATCTAGACTTCTTAATTTTGACATCACAAATTCCATACAATATTGTGATTTTGTCATTACCCAAAAGTAAAATATTAATTTTAAGAAGATTATAAATATGGGTTTAACATCAAATTCTGGTGATGGGATTGTCTTATTGATTTTTTATGAAACATGATTGATATAATATGTGATGTAACAACTCTAATCATGCAGAAATAAATAAAACACAGTTTTAGATCTAGAATAACTGTACTGTGTTCTGTCACTTTCTGACAAATTGTGCAACTGAAATATCTGAATGAGACAAAAAATTTAAAAACTATTAATTTAATGGCTTTAAGTGAATTGGTGAAACCAAGCTTAACAACTTATTTCTTTAGATTATGGATTGCTTAATATGCAGTTTTGCTTAATATCCAAATCCGTTATGCTGATAACTAGAAAATGGGACTAGACATGACTACAAATCAATTGACCTTTTTCATTATATCAATAAACTATCTCAGCAATTTGCTACGTCACAGATATCAGTTATCAATGCATTCGGTTTTGTTTACATTTCGCTATCTAAATTTCATTACTTTGACTTATCAACTCCAATCAATTGATAGAAGTGTCTGATGCTATTCGTAATGAATGAGTTTTAATGCCATTTGTAGATGATTGTGGAATATATTATACTTTTTTTTTCTTTGAAACCCCATTATTAAAGTTGGGTCAAACTCAAGGGTATTGGGGTGTTTCGCACCACTACCATGGTAGTGTGTTTTTGGTTGTCATTTTAATACTAAAAATATTATTTACAATTGAGATACGTGTTATTTACACGCGGTAAGAACCGCGGACCGCGGTGCAAGTCGCCCAAGTATTGTTTCAGAATGGGGTCATTCGCATCGCCAGTGGTCTAGCGGTGCAAATCGCCCAAGGATCATTCGAATATACCCCTTTTATTCGAACGCTGCGGTGCGAATAACCCCATTCTGAAACAGCACTTGGCGATTTGACCCGCGGTCCGAAAAACCTCGTGGTGCGAAACGCCCCAATACCAAAATTCAATCTCACTTGTTAAGTTATCTATACTAATATTATAAAGCTGAAGAGTTTGTTTGTTTGTTTGTTTGTTTGTTTGAACGCGCTAATCTCTGAAACTACTGGTTCGAATTGAATAATTCTTTTTGTGTTGGATAGTCCAGTTATCGAGGAAGGCTATAGGCTATATAACATCACGCTACGACCAATAGGAGCAAAGATATAGTGGTAAATGTGTAAAAAACGGGAGAAAGAAGTCACTATTCCACGCGGACGAAGTCGCGGGCAAAAGCTAGTTATTTATCTAAAGGTAATTTTTATATCCATCCATAATTCACCCTGATATACATATACATCAACGTTTTATATAAGACCATGTATGACTAAATAAAAAAAAAGGTTTTTCTATACGTCTTGCTCATCTCGTTTTTCCTTATTCGCCGATTTCTGTCGTCCTTTTTTACCTTTTAAATTTTTTCCTGTATTCATTCATTTAAATGCTTATTAGGGCATTGATCATTGATGACGGACGGACGAACGGATTGACGGAACCTTTAGGATGGATGCACTATAGTGACTATACTATAATATTTATACGGGTCATACCTCCAAAGGAAAGATATATTATACCCTTTATACCTATGTATTATTGATTGATTTCTATTGGTTAGGTTACACAAGTAATTCCTTCAAAGTGAGGCTAACTTTCATACGTGAAAACAAGCATGCAATATATTTAAAAAAAATATGATATAGGTGTGAGCGTACACATGTCCGAACGGAACAAGATTTGTCTCTTTTTGTCAACCTAATCATCATCATCATCATCATCCTACTGCAGGGCAAAGGTCTCCCCTAACACCTTCCATTGATCCCTGTCAGCTGCTAATGACACCTAATCGTTCGCAAAGCTGTCCAAGTCGTCACACCACCTCTTTTTGTCTACCTCTTCGTTGAAAGCCGTCTGGTGATAATAATAATAGTCCCCCTAGCCGATTTCGACTACGGTGGCCAGGCACAACGACTAACCGACTGCGCGGGACATATTTGCACAAGTGTGTGCGCATACACAGGTGCACTCTCTTTTCTTTTTACTCTCATAGCCTGATGGGAAAGCAATCTGACACGACCGGAGAGAGATCAGGCGTAGGACCAACGGCTTTACGTGCTTTCCGAGGCACGGGGGTAAAACACCGTCGACTTCCATATGGGAATCCATTCCGTATATATTTTTGGCCCGACCCGGGAATCGAACCCGGGACCTCTGGCTCAGCAGCAGTCGCTTTAAATGCGACCCTCTAACCGCTGCGCCACCGAGGCATCTAACTTCGTCTGGTGGTATCCAACGCGTGACGACATTATACTTAGGAAAGTAAAAAAAAAACACAGAACCTCAAAAACTGGTGTGGTCGTATTATTAGCTTTTCCATCGGATAATTTGCATCCTAATGCACGCTATATCCACCACTTCTTAACAATTTCAATGTCAAGATAGAACTCACAAAGTAACTGATACCTATTAGACATTGTCTAAGCGACCCACTTTCATGACAATGGCATCATTAAGGCTAAACGCTATTTCGACACTGCCTTGGGATGCGAATTCTGTTATTGTAATACGTAATACGTCACGCTTTTTGATGGCAGCTGTCCACGTAACTGTAAAATCGGTGACTGCAAATAACATGGTTTTCTTACTTCGCCAATAGTTCTTAGGGACACGAGCGCAAACTGGAGAAAACAATATTAACTTGCGGTTAGAATTTCAACGCGACTTTCTGCCTCTGATTGACAGCAACAGAAAATATTTTAACCCAAAGTTAGCTATCCCGTGACTGCGTAAGTAGCCCTTACAGGTGCACTCAGATATACAGGGTGTTATTGCAATGGGGTGCCAAATTTTTGGAGGTGAAAGGGACCATCAATATGAACAACTTTTATTATGGGACCATCGTTCAATTATATATTTTATTTTCTGCCTCGCCATACATTATTGTCAATGTAGGTGACTGATTTTGTATGGGGAACCTGAAATTTTATTTAAGATTTTGACCATGACCCCATAGTAAAAGTTGTTCATATTGACGGTCTCATTCATCTCCAAAAATTTAGCACCCCCTTGCAATAACACCCTGTATTTTTTTACCATAATTCTTTTTAACACTTATTTGTGGCATGCCAAAAATATTGAAGGTAAAAGTCGATTACCGATTACGGTGATGGCGACCAATCAGAGAAAATCAGCCAAGTGCGCAGGAATGTGATATTATTGTGTACAGTACAGACATGTGCGCAATACACATGTGCACTCTCCGTTCCTTCACTCTCATTAATTCGGTGAGGCTCCGACATGACCGATGAGAGATCAGGCGCAGGACCAACGGCTTAACGTACGCACTGAGGCTCGGGGGTGTCTTCACCACCAACTTCCTGACCCCGAGCTGGTTCGGAGTACTTTTAAAACCCCTTACACACTGCGACTTTTTGCATCGATACTAACGCGTGTTTTGAAAACGCGCGACAGCATCGCGACATCTAACATACGTTAGTATCGATGCAGTCGCCAATATACAGTACATAATTTGTCAATGTCCAACTTCTGCATCGCGACTGCATCGATACTAATGCGCGTTAAGATCGCGACTGTATCGATGCTAAAAGTAAAGCTTGACATTTTGCGACTGTATCGCGACTGCATCGCGACTACATCGCGACTGCGACCGTCTAAGACGTACTGATTTTGATAAACGCTTGAAAATTTACAATTTCAAGCGTTTCAAGCTTACGATCTAACTTACTAAAATTATAATAATTTATCCATTGCGTAACCTGCATTAAGAATTTTAATAATCCGCGAAATTATTAATAATGCAACTGTTGGCCGCTTGCCAATCGCGGAAAAGGCGGAATTAAAAACATCAACGTTATATTGACCCGGTTCTCATTATTTTTAGATTCGTTTCAAATCGATCTCGTGCGTGATCGTGTTTTTGCATCGTCAGATGTTCAATCGTGTGTTTATGATTTCTGTATGTAGATTATAGTTATAGTTTGTCGTATTGTAATTGAAAAACGGTCAAGTGCGAGTTGGATTCGCGCACCGAATGGTTCAGGAGAAAAAGACAACACTGGCTACGGTCGATGTTACTCGTGCCTAACCAACTATAGGTAGGCCGCGAAATTAGGACCTCGCCTGCGGTGCAAAGGGGTGCGGGGGGAGACGAGAGCGCGGTTAGTGAGCGGCGCGGGCGGGTGTCTCCGCGCCGCCCGCACTCTTTGCGCGACGCTATCGCCTCCCCTCGCGCCCCTGTACCCTGCAGGCGAAGTCTCAATGAAGCGGTTTACCTATAGTAACACTTGAACACACGACATAAAAACGGGGGTCACTTTAAACAAAAGATGACGCGGAGTGCAAGCGATTTTGGCTCTTTAGGTGGTTAGGCGCAAGAGACCTCGACCGTAAACAAAGCAAGTTCTGATAAAATTAACTGGTATCTGGGGCTCGGCATATAAAAGTGTTTTTTTTTCAAGATTTGAATATTGGCCTTATTGTTATTAGGAGTAAAAGAACATCTTCAGTTTTCTTCAACTTTCTTTCGCTTTACATTTTCTGCTAGACATAAAATTATGTTTTTCGAACTCTAGGTCAACCGGATGACCTCTAAGATTGATTTTAATTAAAGACTATAAAAACTTGTATTTTTTTTTCAGATATGGGGCGACTTGCAAGAAGGCATCGAGCAAGTATACAAACGGCAGTATATGGTCAAGAATAGATACATACATTTGTATACGTATCCTTTTCAAATATTTACATTAGCACTATAGCTAAACCGCGAAATTGAGACCTCGCCTGCGGGGTACAGGGGCGCGGGGGGAGGCGAAAGCGGGGTTTGTGAGAGGTGCGGGCGGCAGGCACATTCTTTTCAAACTTCAGTACGCTCGCTACACAGGTAGCGATAGCATCTGTTGACAGTTGCGGACGCTTTGACAGAAGTACACAAGATAATACTGTCTGACTGAAGTCTGAAGATGAGTCGCAGTATATTCGGACACAAAATCTATATTATTGTATTTTTTGTCGTGTTTTTTTTTCTATTTCACATCATTCTCCAGCACCTGTTACAATCTTTGTAATGACCAAAAGTTGTAGTACTTTTATATATTCTATGCTAAAGTATAACTGGGGAAGAGAATGCTCTTAGCATTAAGTCCACCGTTTGAACACTGTAAAATAACAGTGTTTTAATAAAGGCTCTAAATATATACGAATATTTTAGAATGAAATATAAATATCTAAATTCAGTGAAATATGAACTAGATATGAATATGAACTAGATATACCTACACTCAAACAAAACAGTCGCAGAAGTTACCAGGGAATGTTATTTGAAATCTTATTTTAAGATTCCATTTTATTTATTGATCAATCCACGGCTCTGGATAAAAATATTTAGAATTAATTCACTCTCATTGGTGTAATTGTATCGAATCGAATATTTTTTTCCAATATGTTATGTAATGTTATGTAGTGTCGACACTGACGACCACCATTGTGACCACTGACGTCACATATCTTAAGAAATGTCGCGGCAAATTTCGTCTCTTGTGTATCGCCGCCGCCCGCCCGCACCCCTTACAGTCCCCGCTCTCGTCTTTCCGCCCGCACCCCTGTACCCCGCAGGCGAAGTCTCAACGAAGCGGTTTACCTATAATTATTTATATTTTTTTGACAGAGGTATCAACCAAGAATCTAGCCCGAGCAAGACCTCTTAAGCCATGGACCAAATTCTCGCTTCTGTATTCTCTTTTCTCAATTCTCTACATTGCGTTTAGGGTATTGACCGGACCGGAGATCGAACCCGGAACCTTTAAGGTGACGACTTGAAGACCAAAAGAACCTTCAAAGGAAGGTTATTTAATAACATCTGACTGAATGCTTTAGTAGTTAATCATAATAAACAAACGACGAACGAGTACGCCTTTATGTATCGCATCCGTATAGTAAACGTTACGGTTCTCTAAATACTCTGATGCAGAATTGAATCCTGAATCCTTCTCTATACGAGTGAATGTCTACATCACTCGGCCACTCAGACATTGGCAGAGCCTTTTGAATTTTGCCGATGATGCTACTTAAGAGGATCTTGTGCGCGCAAGCTTCCATACAAAAAGAGAACAACTTCCAGTCAACTACTAGGTAATGCAAAGAGTTTCATTACGCTCATCAAAACAAGAATTATGAAAATAGCTCCACCTGTTCTCGAATTAAAGTGGTGTGACTAACATGACTCTTCTTTAATGTATAAGACTAGCAGTTTCCTACAACTTCACCCGTGTAAATATCGTATTCCACAAAATATCATTTTGAATTATAGCCTATGTACTATTCTTATTTAACTATACGTATTATTGTTAAGTTTCATCAAAATCCATTTTGTAGTTTTAGCGTGATGGAGTAACAAACATACATCCATACGTCCATCCTCACAAACTTTCGCGTTTATAATATTTATTTAAGATATTAATGTAGCCATTTCAACAATTTTTTGTGTTTAATCTGTACTCTAAGCATTAATCTAATTGTAAGTTCTGCGGTCAGCTTCATACGAAATTGATCAAAATCGGGCAACGTTTCTATTCTTAAAAAATGAAATGAGAAACCAACATTCGCGCACGGGCGGGACTCTAACCAGCATCTTTCTGGCTAACCGGGCCAACGCTCTTCCAATTGAGCTACCGTGCTGTCGGTCCCACCGCTGTTCTATTGTCCGGACCGCAGAACGCGTCCAGTGTGTCAAAGCCTTTAGCGCACCAATTTCCTTGACCACGTACCAGTCATGTGTACAACTACTGCACTTCGGTGAGCCATCAGAGCTCCAGTTCCACGTCGACAGGAAGGTCCGGCTCCAACAATGGAGGGAGGAATAGCTTTGGCGGTGGCGGGAAGAAACAGGTGAGATGACAAGGTTTTTGATTTTTTATATCCAATGGTTTGAATATTTTTTTTAACTTATTGTTAATTTGAATCTTATAAAAAATTGCGCACGGGTGGGATTTGAACCCGCGACCTCTGGCGAACCGGGCCAACGCTCTTACGAACCGAGCCACCGAAATTTCTGCAGGCTCTACGAAAAAAGAAATCCGTCAATACGATAATCGTTTTGCGGATCCGATCGTAGTATGGATTCCGTATTATACTAAAAATCTATATTGACGGATTTCGTTTTTCGTAGTAGACCTCCTGGTCTCTTATGAATAATAAGTTTCACAATATCACGAGATTTTATGCAACTTTCACTCTTATACTCTTAAGAATATGTCATTACACTTGACACTTTCAATCCACTGATGCAAAAAAAAAACTGGCTACTGTAGCGCCCCATGATGGCATACAAGCGTAAAACCCAAACGCATAAACCATCTGCGTCATCTTTTAGAGTTCCGTACCTAAATGGTATAAACAGGACCGCTGTCTGTCCGCCTGTTCCACTCCCGCCAAAACGACAAAAGGTTTCTGAAATTTAAGTTTCTTCATAATCGTATTCATCTGTAATAAGTGTTCCTACTTTTCTACCGTGTCGCCATCCTGTCATTCTTCAGATAACTAGGTAGGTCTCTGATTATATGTATTCGTCGGTATAGATTTTAAAACTACATGCGACGTCGTAGCAGGCTTTGTTTAACAACCTTTTTCTGTTTACAAACTTCACCACATTAGCACGTGTGTATAATACACGCGTGCACTCTCTGTGCCTTTATTCATTGTTCGATTAGATGGTGTATGGCCGACCATCGTGTATCGACATGACTGGTAAATTATTAGAAACAGCACAGCATAACCGGCTTTGTTTATTTATACTTTATGGGAAAGGGCCCCGTTTTATGGGAATTTTCTTTGCTATAAACCTCACGGAGCCCGAGACCTTTCCAACGAATGCAAAACCGTGGAAATCGGTTCGTGCGTTCTGGAGTTATAGCGTCAGGAAGGAAAACCCGACTTACTTTTATATAGTAGACTAGCGGTCCCAGCGAACTTCGTTTCGCCCCCAGCCCCGTCCCGCCCCGGCCCCGTTTTATGAAAATTTTCTTTGCTATAAACCTCACGGAGCCCGAGACCTTTCCAACGAATGCAAAACCGTGGAAATCGGTTCGTGCGTTCTGGACTTATAGCGTCAGGATGGAAAACCAGACTTATTTTTATATAGTAGATTGCTTAACTAAAATTATGTACTAAAGGTGGAGTTAACGCCATTTGGTATTCTCTACTAATCATACCTTTGGGCTAAGCAGATATGAATGTGGGCGGTGTGACAAAGAAATAATAGAGTTCGGTATAACATTTTTTTGGATAAACTCTACAGAGCTGGAATTCGTGGATTGGCACATAAATGGTTCATATCATATCTTACAAATCGGGAACAATTTGTAGAAATGGAACATACAGATTTTAAAACGGGTAAAATTAAGTACATAAGATCAGAGAAAATAAACGTATATAACTCTATCCCACAAGGTAGCGTCTTGGGATGTATTTTATTCTTAATCTATATAAACGATTTGCCAAAATTTGTAAGTGATCATTGCACTCTATTTGCAGATGACATTTCTATCAGCATACCTTGTACTAACTTGGAAGAATTAAAATTAAAACTTGATTATAATTTAGACACAATCACTAATTGGCTATCTGCCCACAACCTACATCTTAATTTCAACAAAACTAAACTCGTTCAATTTAGGCCTTATCAGAAAACACCACTTAACATTAAATATGAATATAAAAACTTTGCAATAAATACGGAACCGACTGCTACCTTATTGGCTTTAGATGTCGATTGTCATTTAAATTGAAAATCACACATCCAAAAACTAACAAAAAAAATGTCTTCGTTCATTTATTGTCTTTATCACTTAAAAAGAGTGACAGATACTAAAACAGCTCTTGCTGCATATTACGCGTATGCTCACTCATGGCTTACGTACGGTATAATCCTTTGGGGCAACAGTACAGAAGTTCAAGTAATTAAAGTTCTACAAAAAAAATGTATAAGAATTATTTTTCAAATTGATCAAATGACTTCTTGCAAACCATATTTTATTAAAGAAAAAATACTTACTGTGACATGTTTATACATTTTAAATCTTGTAAATTTGTAAAAAAAACATATGTTCCTTTATTCTGAAAACACACAAGTTAGGCGCAATAATAGATATAAAAATAAATTAATTTTTCCGTTAGGTAGACATCTCCAAATTTCTAAATCAGGTCCACATTGGATGTCTATTAAAATTTATAACTGTATCCCAAATAGTATTAAAGACATAGAAAAGTTTAATGTATTTGCTTCCAGTCTGAAATTATATCTTTTAGACAAAGCTTATTACACACTGGACGAGTTCTTTAAAAACTCAAACTCAAACTCAAACTCAAACGTTTATTTGCCAAGAACACAGTAAATAAAGATCACATTAAAAGTAGTACACATGTGTTCAGTCTGCTCGCAGACGTGCAAAATTTCAGTTATTTAGATATTGCTATTATTGATATTGCAAAACATTTAATTAGTATTAACGTAAATTAGAATTGAATTGATTAAATTAATTTGATTAAATTACATTATAAATTATATTAGATAGCTTAATTAAATTAAATATTTGTCTGTTGTTGCCAGTTACAGTATTCATTATTACTATAAAAACATTTGTCCAAAAGCCAGTTAGTCAGTCTCCTCTTAAATATTGGTCCTTGAAGTATTTTAAGTTCTTCCGGTAGTGAGTTATACAAAGCAATACTCTTATTATATGCATTTCTTTTATATATGTCCTTGTGACAGGGAGGTTGATGCATTAGGTTTATATATTGCTGCCTTAATTGCCTACCTGTGATTTCTCTACGTGTTTTGTAATAGCTGGGGAAGGACCTTACAAAGAGACAAGCTTCCCTGATGTAGATGCAAGGAAGTGAAAGCAACTTAAGCTGTTTAAAGAGGGGTCTGCAACTATCTAGATACCAGACGTTACACAGAGCGCGAATGCATCTCTTCTGTATTTTGAAGGCTCTGTCTATATCTACTGAATTGCCCCACAGAACAATGCCATAATTCAGTACCGACGATACGTATCCGTGGTAAGCCGTGAGTGCAGCCTCAATCGATACCGTTTGTCGCAATCGTTTTATAGCAAAAGCAAATCGCTCTAGCTTTTTACATATAATGTCAATGTGTTTTTTCCAATTAAGATGTGTGTCAATATATAGTCCCAAGAATTTAAAATTGTCAACCTCGTCAATTTTATCGCCATTATAATTTATTTTTAGTGATTGTTTTTGAGTATTATATGAACGAAATTGCATAACTACAGTTTTACTTAGATTTATTCTCAAGTCATTAGCACTCAACCAGCTTATAATATTGTCTAAAGCCCTATTTGCAATTGAGTCCATTGGATTATTTCCATCTCCCTTTATTACGACTGTCGTGTCGTCTGCAAAGAGAACACATTTATGTGTGGTAGCATTTGGGAGGTCATTTATATATAATAAAAACAGCAGTGGCCCTAGAATGCTGCCTTGTGGGACCCCGGATTTCTTTATCAACTGTTCAGACCTATATGATTTTTTGACTAAATTATGTTTGATTTTGTCAATTTTTGTAAGCTCTGTGCATTGTTTCCTGTCTTTAAGGTAGCTTTCAATCCAATTATAAGCTTTTCCTCTTATACCATATGATTCCAGCTTGCTTAAGAGCTTATCGTGATTCACTAGATCAAATGCACTACTCATATCAAGAAATACTGACATCACTGGTGTATCGTCGTTTATACTTTCCGTGACGTACTTAACCAGGTCGAAGCAAGCTAGGGTGGTTGAACTTCCCTTACGAAAACCATACTGCTGAGGCTGCAGTATATCGCAAGCAGTCACAAAGCTATTAAGTCTATCAAGCATTGCCTTCTCAAATACTTTTGATAATATAGAGCCTAGAGTGATTGGCCTGTAATTACCTAGATTCTTCCTATCGCCCTTCTTATAGATTGGCTTTATTAATGAAAACTTCAAATCTTCCGGAAAGAGACCCTCAGAAAAAGATAGGTTAATTATATGCGCAAGGGGTCTGCTTACGTATTTGGCACAAGCTTTCAGTGCTTTAGTAATGATGCTATCATACCCACCCGTTTTACTATTATTTAAAGACATTATAGTTTTGTATGTCTGGCTTTCGTCAATCGGTGTCAGGTAAATTGTGTGAGAATTGCTGCTTAAATAATTTGTTATCGTGTTATTACTGGACGTATTTTGGTCAGTCAAATTAATAAAATAATTGTTAAATAAATTGCAAATGTCAGTGGGATTCGTATATGTCTTATCATTAAAATTAATTATGTCAATATCATTACTGTATACTGAATCAGAAGTTGATTTTGTAATAGTATCCCAAGTTTGAGACTTGTCCTCAAGGAACTGGTCAACTGTAAGCAAAGCAAAAAAAGTTGCAATTGTAGTGAATGGCATATTGTATTGTGTATTTGGCCGTTGGGAGTATGTTCATTTAATTTGTATTTAATCTATTTAATTTAATTTTTATAATAATCACCTATTTTTTTAGGGTTCCGTACCTCAAAAGGAAAAAACGGAACCCTTATAGGATCACTTTGTTGTCCGTCTGTCCGTCCGTCCGTCCGTCTGTCAAGACCCTTTTTCTCAGGAACGCGTTTAGGTATGAAGCTGAAATTTATATCAATTACTCAGGTCTACTGTCCCTTGAAGCTGTGAAAAAATCAAACTTCTAAGCCAACGCAATCAAAAGATACAGCCGTTTATGCCGCAAATTTTCGACACTTGCAAGGGAATCAAAACCTACAGGGTGCTTCCCGTGAACTCAGAATCTTGAAATTTGGTACGAAGCAACGTCTTATAGCATAGATAAAGGAAAAATTACGAAAACCATAAATTTTTAGTTACATCACATAATATATATTTTTTTAATAATTTTAAACTTACTACCCATTTCCTCATAAACGCGTAGAGGTATTAAATTGAAATTCATACCAAATACTCAGGTCTATAATACCTTTAAACTGTAACAAAATCAAACTTCTATGTCAACGCAATCAAAAGAAACAGCAATTTAAGCTGCATATTTTGAAACTCGCAAGTACTCGCAAGGGAATCAAAACCTAAAGGGTACTTCCAGTCGACCTAGAATCTTGAAATTTGGCATGAAGCAACGTTTTATAGCACACATAAAGGAAAAAATCCGAAAACCTTAAATTTTTAGTTACATTACAAAATATATATTTTTTAATAAATATAAACTTATTACTTTTTTCCTCATGAACGCGTAGAGCTATCAAGTTGAAATTCATATCAAATACTAAGATCTAATTGCCTTTAACCCGTAAAAAAAAAATTCTAAGTCAACGCAAAAACGCAAAACGCAAAAGTACAACCATTGATACCGCATATTTTGAAACTCGCAACTACACGCAAGGGAATTAAAACCTAAAGACCACTTCCCGTTGACATAGCAATAGCTTACAGCACAGGTAACAGAAAAATTCCGAAAAGCTTAAAATTTTAAGTAGTTATACCACCAAAAAAATTGTGATTGTAAACATAATTGTAGTTACAGCAATGACCGCGAGTTATTATACTATGTATGGGGAGGGCAACATTTTTCAAACGATGATTTCAATCCCGATGTTTTGGTGAATGTAGCTGTATAATCTAAATGCGTCCTACCTGCTTAAAGTGTTATACTTATAATTAAATTCAATGACATTATTATATTTCTTATTGTTGGTTATTATCAGACAGCTTGCTTGTATTGTTTCTACTGGCGAAGTTTGATGGGACGCTGGTGGCACGGGAGGCACGCGGGGCGTAATGAACGAACTTTGTAAACCTTGCAGGTTTGTACGGAACCCTCGGTGCGCGAGTCCGACTCGCACTTGGCCGGTTTTTATTTGTATAATTTCCCTACCAATATTGGTTTGCGGTGCCCCTACGGGGTGTCATGTGTGCAATGTACTTTTAATTGTAATAACACCTGTAATTTACCATGTGACTAGCAAATAAATAAATTCAAATTCAAATTCAAATAATATTTTAAGTCTGGTCACTAAACCGTATCATACCGGACCGTGCTAGGAGCGTATCAGACACGAAATGCGAAAGCGAGAGCGTATTTTGCCGGTGCTGACACGCTCCGTGCATGACACGCGACGGTGTTGGTCGGTGACGGAACGGTCTAGTGGGATAGGTGTCAATACAAATAATATTTTTTTTGCCTGACACGTTTCTAGTAATGGTATGCTATGGTGAAGTAGGTAGAAACCAGGCCTATACCTTTATCTGGCTTAGAACTGTACGTAAATATTAACCGACCGATTTAAAAATAATGTCGTAATAACGATATTCAACCATGAACATTACTTTTCGAATTGGTTGGGTAATTTGAGTCTTAGTTTTTAGACATAGCAAAGCACTATCTATTTTATATGAAATGGGTTCGCTCTTGTCTCTAGCTTTTTGTAATAAGATAGTCTTAGTTAGATACGGGATTGCTACCATGTACCTTATTTATTATAAAGCTTCCGATATTTCGATTATTACTCCGCGATCATGGCGCTTGCAACGGTGCCGAAATATCGGAAGCTCATAAATAATAAGGTACATGGTAGCAAAGCAATCCCGTATCTAACTATTCTAATGTTAATGACCATGAAAGTTTAAAACAATAAGATAGTCGTAGTTTTATATTTTCAAATAGAAAGTACTTGCATATCGTACTTATGTTATTACCTAGGATAATGCCGATAAACTTCTTACTCATATTCTAATTGTACTGGGCTACTGTAATCCAATCACAGCCCGCAAGGTTAAATGTTTATTGTTCGCGTATAATCAATGACGTGGGTGGAAGGAATTGCTGGAATTCAATATGTTTACTTGAGTATTCATTGAATGATCAACACTAACTTAATAGTTAAATTAAACGTCGATATGACTAGTGAAAGTATATGAAAGTAGTAGTAAATAATATGTTACGTAATAACTTTTATTTCAGTGATATAATCAAACGTGCTACGATTTATCCATTATGATAAAATTGTCTCTTGTTGTCGTTGTATCCAAATCCTAATGTCTGGATAACTTATGCATTTAAAAAAAAAATATTCATCAATTCTTTACCTAATCAAGTAAAAATGGTTCTGTTGCTTCTTTTTCGTTTAATTGCGGAATAGTTAGAGGAAAATAATCGTACACAAGATTACGATTAGAAGATCACTATTTAACCTCATGTGTATAAAAATACTTGGTAATTAAATATTCTCCTACCAATTTTTGGTAATGGCGGCCCCTCTCAACAGAGATATGCCAGGTACGCAGGAGATATTATAGTGCCCAGATGTGTGCGCAAAACACAAGTGCACTCTCTGTTCCTACACTTTCATTAATTCGAAGAGTGGTTATTAGTGGTTGGTTTGCTGCTAATTTTATACATATAACCACCAGCATCTTTCTGGCTAACCGGGCCAACGCTCTCCTAAATGAGCTACCGTGCTGTCAGTCCAACCGCGCGACATTTCTGGTCTCTTAGGGATACGTCGTGGCGTGACGTCAGCGCCATACCCGTCTGTTTATGCAACAGCGGACAGTGAAAATGAAAATGAAGAGAGTAAAATGTATATAATGTATATGTTTCTGTATTTTCAGGGAGGTCAGGTGCAAGGCGGCGCTCAGCTTGTTGGCTTGGAGCTGTACAAACGGCTCCGCGAATTTCTCAGGATCTATCTCATCAACCTGCTCCAGGTATGTTTATTTTATTTGTTTTATTCCGGTCAGCTAATCAGAGGGGTGATTGTGCTAAGCAATCGTATTCATTTGACAGTTCAAAACGTACGGTATAATCTGTCAAACGTTTTGTTCTTTGCCGTTTGACAGATCATACCGTACGTTTTGAACTGTCAAATGAATACGATTTCTTTACACAATTCCATACATGATAAACCGCTATGTCTATTTACTCTTTACTGCTTAGGCCCACTAGAGTCGTAGTCATAACTCTCAGTTATAACGTCAAAGCAATCTTTGTATTGACAACTATGACACTGTTCCCACAAGAGCGTTCCGTCACCGACCAACAACGTCGCGTGTCATGCACGGAGCGTGTCAGCACCTGCAAAAAACGCTCCATATAACGGTGAGACATAACGCTTTAGATCCGTTCAATGGGCATAGTAGAGCGTAACGTGTTGTCTTTCGTGTCTGATACGCTCCTAGCATATTATGGTACGGTTTATCGAGCCCAGACCTTTAAAAGGAACAGCTAATAACGTCACGCAATGACGTATCCCTAAGAGACCAAGAATTTCGTGCGGTCGGACCGACAGCACGGTAGCTCAATTGGAAGAGCACTTGGCCCGGTAAGCCAGAAAGATGCTGGTTCGAGTCCCGCCCGTGCGCAATTTTCGGTTTCTTATTTCATCTTTAAGAACAGTTAATAACATACGAACTATCTCTTGCAGAACGGCGCAGACCTAATGGGTGAGGATGTGCTAGCGTTCTACACTAAACAGTGGGAGGAGTATCAGTTCTCGTCGAGAGTGCTCAACGGCGTGTGCGCATACCTGAACCGGCATTGGGTCAAGCGCGAGTGCGAGGAGGGACGGAAGGTGAGAGATATCTTCTTTATGATAAATTACGGAAGGAAGGAATCCAGGAGTTAACGTATCGGAGCTAAGAAAACGGTATTGGCTGCTAAATACTAATTAGGTAGACTACCAGTGGAGTCATGTAAATGGCCTTCTTTTTATTTATAATTTTAAGCAATCATGTTCAGGATATAAGTCTCACAAAAATATAAAATAATATAAAATTGTGGCTCGTCTTTTAAAAGTGAAAGTAGTATTTACTATGTAAATAAAGAGTCTAGGAATTGATAAAGGAATCTTGAAAAGAACGAAGCAGTTTAAGATTTAAGTAAGGAGTCTAAAGGGAAGGAAGAAAGGTATCTAGAAAATACCTAAGGAGGAAAAGAATTTAACCTGGCAACCCATAAGCTTTTGCCTATCACTATGCAAAGCGGCTTGCTTTCATCACAAATACAGTTAATTTATCATAGACGTGACTAAGATATTAAAGAAGTTTAGGTTTTAAGAATTAATCTATATTTTTTTAGACGAAATGACAGAATAGGAAATAATGACAAATAATGTTGATAAACACATCCGTGAAGGTTTATTAAACTGAAAACTTCTCAATTTCAGGGCATCTACGAGATCTACCAGCTAGCTCTGGTGACATGGCGTGACAACCTCTTCCAGCGGTTGAACAAGCAAGTCACCAACGCTGTGCTTAAGCTGATCGAGCGCGAACGCAACGGGGAGACCATCAACACTCGTCTCGTCTCCGGGGTGAGTGAGATAAATATATGCCCGCTACGGGAGTAAGAGCGGGACAGTGGTATACTAAAGGTAAGAGATGCAGCGGTTGAACAAGCAAGTCACCAACGCTGTGCTTAAGCTGATCGAGCGCGAACGCAACGGGGGACCATCAACACTCGTCTCGTCTCTGGGGTGAGTGAGATAGATGATATGCCCGCTACGGGAGTAAGAGCGGGACAGTGGTATACTAAAGGTAATAGATGCAGCGGTTGAACAAGCAAGTCACCAACGCTGTGCTTAAGCTGATCGAGCGCGAACGCAATGGAGAGACCATCAACAATCGCCTCGTCTCTTGGGTGAGTGAGATAGATGATGTGCCCGCTACGGAGGTGAAAGCGAAGGGGGATAGCTGTATGTATTTAAGTATTTATGGGATACGCCTCCTAAATATTGTAGCACAAGAAAGAAAATTAATCCTTACATCGAAACCAAGCCAATTAAAAGAAAAAATAAAACTGAGTAATTTCCCGATTTTTACAAAATTAATATATAATCACTTGATACGAAATGATCTTATTAATTACTTACTTAAGGTCCTGTAACCCCTAGATCGAAAGAAAGAAAATAAATTTATTCGACCTTAATAAACACAACTTTTTACATTAAGAGTTTAATTAAGATTACAGAATCCATGAGTAATTCACTTAAAGTAGGTAAGAAGGCTTAAGTCGAAAAGGCACTCGCTCAGCATTGGCCGTGGCAGTAGCAGAAAGCATACCACGACGCTGATATTCAGCGAGTGCCTTTTTGTGGATGGGGCAGAGTCCACAGTGAGCCGCCATCCCGTTCGGTGATCTTACAATAAATATTCTTACTTTTCATAATATTCACAGAGGGATATTACGGACACTGAACTCAAATCATTTAAAAATAGTGACCTAAAATTTTGATTTTTAATTTTGATTATTTAATTTCATCGACAATCTGTTACGCACACCATTAACTATCGTAGCGCATACACATCACTGTTGGCTGTTCATCGGCACAAAGGAGCCGCGGCGATTGCGCCCTCTTTTTCTAACATCAAAAACGCGCCGGCTAGGCCACGCCCACTTGGTTTATTCCTATTGCGATTTTTGCACGTGCGAGAAAAATATGATGTATTCCTATGTGTACTGATAAGATAAGACAAGATAAGATATATTTATTTACTTAAACATGTGTACAGTACATAGTTTTTACAAACACAGTAGCAGAGATGTTATAAACTTTTCATTGATATCAACATGAAAAAACCAATTTTTCCTAAAACTTATTGAGCTTTATTTATGGGAGTCTCTTGTTTATCTAAAGTTATAGGTACTGTTCCCTTCTTTTATCTCTTTGAATATGGCAAGGATGCCAAGTAACACAGTGTATATTTTATTTATTTTCCCAGGTTATCGACTGCTACGTAGCGCTTGGCTTGAACGAAGAGGATCCAAGCGCTCGCGTCCAAAACCTAGCCGTGTACAAGGAGACGTTCGAGGCAGTCTTCCTGGAGGACACCGAGCGGTTCTACACGAGGGAGAGCACCGACTTCCTGAGGAACAACCCCGTCACCGAGTACATGATCAAGGTACTACGTTGCTAAAGTTTAACCCCGAGTTAATAATATTTAATCTCGAGCTATTTTTAATTCTGGGTTGCGCAAGTAAAGCTTATTCTGACAGAGGCAGAATCATGATATGATACGTTAACTTAGAGTTAAAACACTTAACTCTGAGTTATCGTTAGCTCTGTATTGTGAATTTAAGCCTTATGGGAACGGAGAGAGGGGCGTTGACACCTTAACACGAGTTAATGTCATTTAACCCTGAGTTAGTGCCAATTTATCCCCGGGTTACTATAAGCTTAGAATCGCACGAGCGCGCCCGATATTGACTTAAATATATAAAAGTTCACATTTTAACCCCGAGGTATTGCCAAGTCTGGATGGCACTAATGGGTCTGGCATTTAAACCCGGGTTAAATGTAAACCGTAGACACTTAGCTCGTAAGAGGATCCAAGCGCTCGCGTCCAAAACCTAGCCGTGTACAAGGAGACGTTCGAGGCTGTCTTCCTGGAGGACACCGAGCGGTTCTACACGAGGGAGAGCACCGACTTCCTGAGGAACAACCCCGTCACCGAGTACATGATCAAGGTACTACGTTGCTAAAGTTTAACCCCGAGTTAATAATATTTAATCTCGAGTTATTTTTCATTCTGGGTTGCGCAAGTCAAGCTTATGCTGACAGAGGCAGAATCATGATATGATACGTTAACTTAGAGTTGAAACACTTAACTCTGAGTTATCGTTAGCTCTGTATTGTGAATGTAAGCCTTATGGGGACGGAGAAAGGGGCGTTGACATCTTTACCCCGAGTTGATGTCATTTAACCCTGAGTTAGTGACATTTTATCCCCGGATTATTATAGCTCAGAATTGCACGAGCGCGCCCGATATTGACTTAAATATATAAAGTTCACATTTTAACCCCGAGGTATTGCCAAGTCTGGATGGCACTAATGGGTCTGGCATTTAAACCCGGGTTAAATGTAAACCGTAGACATTTAGCTCGTAAGAGGATCCAAGCGCTCGCGTCCAAAACCTAGCCGTGTTCAAGGAGACGTTCGAGGCTGTCTTCCTGGAGGACACCGAGCGGTTCTACACGAGGGAGAGCACCGACTTCCTGAGGAACAACCCCGTCACCGAGTACATGATCAAGGTACCTGCGTTGCTGTAGTTTAACCCCGAGTTAATAATATTTAATCTCGAGTAATTTTTAATTCTGGGTTGCGCAAGTAAAGCTTATGCTGACAGAGGCAGAATCATGATATGATACGTTAACTTAGAGTTAAAACACTTAACTCTGAGTTATCGTTAGCTCTGTATTGTGAATGTAAACCTTATGGGGACGGAGAGAGGGGCGTTGACATCTTTACCCCGAGTTGATGTCATTTAACCCTGAGTTAGTGACATTTTATCCCCGGATTATTATAACGTTGACATCGGGGCACCGACTTCCTGAGGAACAGCCCCGTCACCGAGTACATGATCAAGGTACCTAACGTTTGTCTATGTTCCTTCACTCTATTACGGCCCCGAATGTCTTTAAGGGTGAAGGGGCCCTGAGTGACTTAAATTGTTAATTGGTCCCGAGTGTCTAAAAGGGTTAATTTGTCCCGAGGGTCTTTAAGGATAAAGAGGCCCCGGGTGTCTTAAAGGGTTAAGGTGCCCTAGAGTCTTGAGGGGTTAATTGATCCCGAGGGTCTTAAAGGGCTAAATCATCGTGCGCAAGTGGGCCTTATTGGGTGATTTCTTTTGCAACAGTCTTCATTGGATAACGAAATTACATAATAATAGTATCTTCATAATGGTGTAATGTTATTTTGTTTTCCAGGCCGAGCAACGCCTGCAAGAGGAGCAGCGTCGCGTGCAGGTGTATCTACACGAGACGACGATGGAGCGGCTCGCGAAGACTTGCGACCGCGTGCTCATCGAGAAACACCTCGAGATATTCCACGCGGAGTTCCAGGTAACTAGACAGCTATGAGTGCGTTCCACAAGGCGATCGACGGTCGACGATCGACGATCGGCAACGACCGGAACGCCCATTTCGCTATGCTATTTAGACATGTACCGGGTATTAGATTTGACGGGTACCCGCCATACCTGCCGGGTAGCCGGGTACCCGGCGCCGGGTACCCGAAAGCCGAGCCCAGAGCCGAAAAACTAGCGTTTCTACACCATAATTTACCCATTATATACTTTGATTATCAATGATTGGTTGATTTATTTTTGATTATTGTTTCTTTAAAACCAAATTATTGTTTTGTTTCTGTCGATCATTAAACAACATATGATTTAAAAAAGGGTTATATTTTTATACCCAACAAATTACCCGGCATTACCGGGTACCCGGTGCTATTACCCGGTACCCGGCCGGATCCTAAAAAAGTGCCGGGTACCGGGCCCAAACCGGGTACCCGGTACATGTCTAGTGCTATTAGAAGAAATCGTCATGAGTTTATCGTAAGAAAACCATTGGTCGTGATCGCAGTCGTTGTAAGTGCCTAGTGGGACGGAGTATATGACGGAGATACGTAAGGAAAATCGTTTTTTTGGCACTTCCATCTTAATGAAACCGCGAAATTAAACCACTACTGTAATCGTTATGTGTTTATTGGTGACATCGAATTACATAAGTAAAAAAATAATCAAAGATGGCCTCGATGCAAATGAATTACCTGAGGATACGTTGCAAGTTTATTACGGAGCTGACAAGATGGGACCGCTGTTCCGCCGCTGGTAACTAAAGACAACTATGACTCCGTTCTACTAGGCGCTCGCAACTACCGAAACGCCCGCGTTCTATTTGACGACCGCGATCGCTGTGGTTGCTGCGATATACAAACTATTATATACTTTATTGATAGCCAAACCTCAAGCTCACGGCGACCCATCTCCAGGTGTAGGTCATTGTAAGCGTTTCACTTGCCATAACGATCGCATTCGCTACGCTCGTGATACGTCGAAATAGAAAATTGGTGGTCGTGAGCGCGATCTTTGAGTGTGTCTAGTGGAACGCACTCTATATGACCGAGGTACTAACAAGGTCACAGACCCGATGCCTTATCATCTTAAGAGGTCCCTGTCCAGCTGAGTTGGATTCGCCGATTAAGTAAATAAATAAGCGCCATACAACACACCAATTGTCTGGTATCGTGGTAAGGAATTGTCTCCCTTGTGTTACGAAGTACCAGACAACGATAATGACGGGGGCGTCTCCCATAAATACTTAAATACATATAAAATCCATGACTTAGGTATAAATGCTCGTGCTCATCACACAAACATTTGCCCCTTGCGGGATTCGAACCCGTACCGCGTAATAGTCAGGAGCGCTAACCAATACAGCAAACGCGTCGTTGTTGGACCTAACTTAATACAACACTATTAGACATTTGTTTGTTCTTCGCCAGAAACTCCTGGACGGCGACAAGAACGCGGACCTGGGCCGCATGTACAGCCTCGTGGCGCGCATCCCCGACGGGCTGTGCGAGCTGCGGCGCCTGCTGGAGCAGCACATCCACGCGCAGGGGCTGCAGGCCGTGGACAAGTGCGGCGAGAGCGCGCACACCGTACGTATACACTGCATACACCATGATCTGTGCGAGCTGCGGCGCCTGCTGGAGCAGCACATCCACGCGCAGGGGCTGCAGGCCGTGGACAAGTGCGGCGAGAGCGCGCACACCGTACGTATACACTGCATACACCATGATCTGTGCGAGCTGCGGCGCCTGCTGGAGCAGCACATCCACGCGCAGGGGCTGCAGGCCGTGGACAAGTGCGGCGAGAGCGCGCACACCGTACGTATACACTGCATACACCATGATCTGTGCGAGCTGCGGCGCCTGCTGGAGCAGCACATCCACGCGCAGGGGCTGCAGGCCGTGGACAAGTGCGGCGAGAGCGCGCACACCGTACGTATACACTGCATACACCATGATCTGTGCGAGCTGCGGCGCCTGCTGGAGCAGCACATCCACGCGCAGGGGCTGCAGGCCGTGGACAAGTGCGGCGAGAGCGCGCACACCGTACGTATACACTGCATACACCATGATCTGTGCGAGCT
Organism: Pyrausta aurata; assembly: GCA_963584085.1. Taxonomy (NCBI): domain Eukaryota; kingdom Metazoa; phylum Arthropoda; class Insecta; order Lepidoptera; family Crambidae; genus Pyrausta; species Pyrausta aurata. Next base: position 3,378,817 of record OY757279.1, read on the forward strand.
GCGGCGCCTGCTGGAGCAGCACATCCACGCGCAGGGGCTGCAGGCCGTGGACAAGTGCGGCGAGAGCGCGCACACCGTACGTATACACTGCATACACCATGATCTGTGCGAGCTGCGGCGCCTGCTGGAGCAGCACATCCACGCGCAGGGGCTGCAGGCCGTGGACAAGTGCGGCGAGAGCGCGCACACCGTACGTATACACTGCATACACCATGATCTGTGCGAGCTGCGGCGCCTGCTGGAGCAGCACATCCACGCGCAGGGGCTGCAGGCCGTGGACAAGTGCGGCGAGAGCGCGCACACCGTACGTATACACTGCATACACCATGATCTGTGCGAGCTGCGGCGCCTGCTGGAGCAGCACATCCACGCGCAGGGGCTGCAGGCCGTGGACAAGTGCGGCGAGAGCGCGCACACCGTACGTATACACTGCATACACCATGATCTGTGCGAGCTGCGGCGCCTGCTGGAGCAGCACATCCACGCGCAGGGGCTGCAGGCCGTGGACAAGTGCGGCGAGAGCGCGCACACCGTACGTATACACTGCATACACCATGATCTGTGCGAGCTGCGGCGCCTGCTGGAGCAGCACATCCACGCGCAGGGGCTGCAGGCCGTGGACAAGTGCGGCGAGAGCGCGCACACCGTACGTATACACTGCATACACCATGATCTGTGCGAGCTGCGGCGCCTGCTGGAGCAGCACATCCACGCGCAGGGGCTGCAGGCCGTGGACAAGTGCGGCGAGAGCGCGCACACCGTACGTATACACTGCATACACCATGATCTGTGCGAGCTGCGGCGCCTGCTGGAGCAGCACATCCACGCGCAGGGGCTGCAGGCCGTGGACAAGTGCGGCGAGAGCGCGCACACCGTACGTATACACTGCATACACCATGATCTGTGCGAGCTGCGGCGCCTGCTGGAGCAGCACATCCACGCGCAGGGGCTGCAGGCCGTGGACAAGTGCGGCGAGAGCGCGCACACCGTACGTATACACTGCATACACCATGATCTGTGCGAGCTGCGGCGCCTGCTGGAGCAGCACATCCACGCGCAGGGGCTGCAGGCCGTGGACAAGTGCGGCGAGAGCGCGCACACCGTACGTATACACTGCATACACCATGATCTGTGCGAGCTGCGGCGCCTGCTGGAGCAGCACATCCACGCGCAGGGGCTGCAGGCCGTGGACAAGTGCGGCGAGAGCGCGCACACCGTACGTATACACTGCATACACCATGATCTGTGCGAGCTGCGGCGCCTGCTGGAGCAGCACATCCACGCGCAGGGGCTGCAGGCCGTGGACAAGTGCGGCGAGAGCGCGCACACCGTACGTATACACTGCATACACCATGATCTGTGCGAGCTGCGGCGCCTGCTGGAGCAGCACATCCACGCGCAGGGGCTGCAGGCCGTGGACAAGTGCGGCGAGAGCGCGCACACCGTACGTATACACTGCATACACCATGATCTGTGCGAGCTGCGGCGCCTGCTGGAGCAGCACATCCACGCGCAGGGGCTGCAGGCCGTGGACAAGTGCGGCGAGAGCGCGCACACCGTACGTATACACTGCATACACCATGATCTGTGCGAGCTGCGGCGCCTGCTGGAGCAGCACATCCACGCGCAGGGGCTGCAGGCCGTGGACAAGTGCGGCGAGAGCGCGCACACCGTACGTATACACTGCATACACCATGATCTGTGCGAGCTGCGGCGCCTGCTGGAGCAGCACATCCACGCGCAGGGGCTGCAGGCCGTGGACAAGTGCGGCGAGAGCGCGCACACCGTACGTATACACTGCATACACCATGATCTGTGCGAGCTGCGGCGCCTGCTGGAGCAGCACATCCACGCGCAGGGGCTGCAGGCCGTGGACAAGTGCGGCGAGAGCGCGCACACCGTACGTATACACTGCATACACCATGATCTGTGCGAGCTGCGGCGCCTGCTGGAGCAGCACATCCACGCGCAGGGGCTGCAGGCCGTGGACAAGTGCGGCGAGAGCGCGCACACCGTACGTATACACTGCATACACCATGATCTGTGCGAGCTGCGGCGCCTGCTGGAGCAGCACATCCACGCGCAGGGGCTGCAGGCCGTGGACAAGTGCGGCGAGAGCGCGCACACCGTACGTATACACTGCATACACCATGATCTGTGCGAGCTGCGGCGCCTGCTGGAGCAGCACATCCACGCGCAGGGGCTGCAGGCCGTGGACAAGTGCGGCGAGAGCGCGCACACCGTACGTATACACTGCATACACCATGATCTGTGCGAGCTGCGGCGCCTGCTGGAGCAGCACATCCACGCGCAGGGGCTGCAGGCCGTGGACAAGTGCGGCGAGAGCGCGCACACCGTACGTATACACTGCATACACCATGATCTGTGCGAGCTGCGGCGCCTGCTGGAGCAGCACATCCACGCGCAGGGGCTGCAGGCCGTGGACAAGTGCGGCGAGAGCGCGCACACCGTACGTATACACTGCATACACCATGATCTGTGCGAGCTGCGGCGCCTGCTGGAGCAGCACATCCACGCGCAGGGGCTGCAGGCCGTGGACAAGTGCGGCGAGAGCGCGCACACCGTACGTATACACTGCATACACCATGATCTGTGCGAGCTGCGGCGCCTGCTGGAGCAGCACATCCACGCGCAGGGGCTGCAGGCCGTGGACAAGTGCGGCGAGAGCGCGCACACCGTACGTATACACTGCATACACCATGATCTGTGCGAGCTGCGGCGCCTGCTGGAGCAGCACATCCACGCGCAGGGGCTGCAGGCCGTGGACAAGTGCGGCGAGAGCGCGCACACCGTACGTATACACTGCATACACCATGATCTGTGCGAGCTGCGGCGCCTGCTGGAGCAGCACATCCACGCGCAGGGGCTGCAGGCCGTGGACAAGTGCGGCGAGAGCGCGCACACCGTACGTATACACTGCATACACCATGATCTGTGCGAGCTGCGGCGCCTGCTGGAGCAGCACATCCACGCGCAGGGGCTGCAGGCCGTGGACAAGTGCGGCGAGAGCGCGCACACCGTACGTATACACTGCATACACCATGATCTGTGCGAGCTGCGGCGCCTGCTGGAGCAGCACATCCACGCGCAGGGGCTGCAGGCCGTGGACAAGTGCGGCGAGAGCGCGCACACCGTACGTATACACTGCATACACCATGATCTGTGCGAGCTGCGGCGCCTGCTGGAGCAGCACATCCACGCGCAGGGGCTGCAGGCCGTGGACAAGTGCGGCGAGAGCGCGCACACCGTACGTATACACTGCATACACCATGATCTGTGCGAGCTGCGGCGCCTGCTGGAGCAGCACATCCACGCGCAGGGGCTGCAGGCCGTGGACAAGTGCGGCGAGAGCGCGCACACCGTACGTATACACTGCATACACCATGATCTGTGCGAGCTGCGGCGCCTGCTGGAGCAGCACATCCACGCGCAGGGGCTGCAGGCCGTGGACAAGTGCGGCGAGAGCGCGCACACCGTACGTATACACTGCATACACCATGATCTGTGCGAGCTGCGGCGCCTGCTGGAGCAGCACATCCACGCGCAGGGGCTGCAGGCCGTGGACAAGTGCGGCGAGAGCGCGCACACCGTACGTATACACTGCATACACCATGATCTGTGCGAGCTGCGGCGCCTGCTGGAGCAGCACATCCACGCGCAGGGGCTGCAGGCCGTGGACAAGTGCGGCGAGAGCGCGCACACCGTACGTATACACTGCATACACCATGATCTGTGCGAGCTGCGGCGCCTGCTGGAGCAGCACATCCACGCGCAGGGGCTGCAGGCCGTGGACAAGTGCGGCGAGAGCGCGCACACCGTACGTATACATGCTGGTCTTGTTCTCGTCGTTGTGAGCTGCCTCGGTGGCGCAGCGGTGAGAGAGGGTCGCATTTTAAAGCGACGGCTGCGCCGGAGGTCCTCGGTTAGATTCCTGGGTCGGCCCAAAAATATGTACCTGGGTTTTTCTGTTTAGAAATTCTCAGGGTAACCCGGAGTTTGGAAGTTGTTTATGTACCACCCCCGTGCCTCGGTGCGCCGTTGGTCCAGCGCCTGATCTCTCTCCGGTCGTGTCAGATTGCTGTCCCATCGGGCTATGAGAGTGAAAGGAATAGAGAGTGTAAGCAGACCCTTTTTTAGGGTTCCGTAATCCAACATGGAACCCTTATTATAGGTTCGCCATGTCCGTCTGCAGTTCAGCGCAGAGACGTGAGGTGCTGGAAAACTGTAATTTGGCATGATTGTGTTAATCTCCCCCACGAAAGTGGTACAATAAAAACGTGTTTTTAGGGTATGAAACCCTTTTTTTGGCTATGGAGCCGAATGGCAGTCTGTCCGTCTGTCTGTCTGTCCGTCCGTCCGTAAGTCACAGCCACCTTATTCTGGAACTATGAGCATCACACAGCTGACACTTCGTAGATATGTGTATCTTGTTAACCGCTTTCCGATTCAGATACGACAAGTAAAAATGACATTAAGTTGATTCCGAATTCAGTTTAAGAGTGACACGGAACCCCAGTGCGCCGACTAGCACCTGGCTGGTTTTTTATTTTAACATAGGCCTCCCCCACGGTTATCCACAGCGACCTGTTGAGAGAGGTCTGCATCCAGTCTGATCCTGCGATCTTTACAAGTTCGTCTGTCCACCATGTCGGTGGACGTCCTACGCCGTGTCTTTAGTAAAAGGGTATCCAATCTACAACTTTTCTGCCCCAATGGCCATCAGTTCTTTGCGCTATGTGCCTGCCCTTTGCCACTTAAGCTTACTGATTCTCAAGGCAATGTTTATTTTATTTTACAAAAAAATATTTTATGCTTATGTAATAGGAGCTTTAATTGTCCCTTTTTTTTGGGTACTTACATATTTGTAACTATACAATATGAATATTTAACGTTACGTTTATTACTTTTGTTCTTCAACTAGATTTTGAAAGAAAGAAAGAAAACGATTTTATTAATTTAGGACATCACAAACACACACACACACATTTCATTTGAACGAGTTCACAAAAAAAACATACACAATCACATGACAAATTAACATTTACAAAACAACAAAAAATAACAAACAATCAAAAAATCAAAACAGACAAAAAAACAACCATGCACTGCGTGCCACGGTGTGCCGTGTGTCGGTGATGTCCAAATCAAGAGGACCTCACTCAATATAAGCCAGGTCCCCGGGAGGCCCTGGCGCTGGTTTTCAGTGGGCCCTTGCTGAGTGAGGCACACGGAAAATGGCACCAATCATGTCTACACTGATTTTCACGAGTTTCATTTAATAATGTTTATTTATTTCCCACAGGATCCCAAAGTGTACGTGTCGACAATTCTTGAGGTGCACAAGAAATACAACGCGCTGGTACTGGTGGCATTCAACAATGATTCGGGCTTCGTGGCCGCTCTTGACAAGGCCTGCGGAAGGTTTATTAACAGTAAGTATTGTTTAATATTCAAGTAAAAATTTCTAATTGTTTTTAATAAAAGTGGCGCCATCTCTGTCCCTAAGGGGTGAAACTGTCGCTGCTGCGGGTGAAATCGCTTATTTGTTTCCTACTATCACTGTGCAAAGTGGCTTGTTTAATCACTAAGTGCAGGAGCCCTATTTTTGAATCACTCGCGTCAAGATGGCGTGTGATATTCAATGTTTAAAGTCGAATTTTGGAATGAAAACCAGTTGTAATCTACACAAAAAGGGTTTGAAAACTTATTGCTCAATTTTGTGAGTACTCACGTCTAAATTTTGAGTGATTTTCGATGATTTTTTATGTGTTTTCGAACAAAAATCACTCGCCATCTTGAAGCGAGTGATTCAAAAATACCCAGCTCTTAACTCATTAATCTTAATAATATAAATTGCACTTGTAAAAAGCAACCGTGACTCTATGACAGACGAGGAATCGAACCCCGTATCTTACGCTATCCGGGCGTATGCCTATACCACTCGGCCACCGAAGTTTGTATACTGACAAAACACTTTAAAAACAAAAATCAACCATAAATTAGATTTTTGTTTATCTCTGACAATACTAACTAACCATTATTTTCCACAGGCAATGCTGTGACGAAAGCGGCCAACTCGTCGTCCAAGAGTCCAGAACTGCTCGCCAAGTACTGCGACCTGCTGCTCAAGAAGTCCAGCAAGAACCCTGAGGAGGCTGAGCTGGAAGACACACTTAACCAAGTCGTGAGTTTCCACTCTTAACACGTCCCGGGACAGTGAACGCCTACAGGCGTGAAAATAATAAAACATCGATTGTGTCCGGAATAGTGTCCCGGAACGTGTTAAGGCCTTCACACACGTACCAAAACCACACCACGTGGTCGGGCGTATATTTTGTATTGAAAACTAGCGACCCCGGCGAACTTTGTTTCGTTGCCCTCGGTGGCCCCGTCCCCGTTTCTTATATTTTGAACCGTTTAAACCTTCCTTGGACTTCCACGAATATTTCAAGGCCAAAATCATCCAAATCGGTTCAGCCGTTCCCGAGTTTTAGCGAGACTAACACAAATAGCAATTCATTTTTATTATATAAGATGGTCGGAAAAGAACCTGGAACCAAATCGATATTGCCGGAAACACAATTGATCTCGTTTACGATCTTTTACGGCTGAGAGCTTATTATTGCTTATTATTATTTGGCTATAGTTGCAAAAATAAGATAAAAGTCACTCAAAGTTGCCATATAACGGTGCACATACAAATAACGAGAATGTGGCAACACTCGTTATAAGCTGCAGTGATGCAACACTTTCTAACGAGTAAACAATATTGATATCACAAAAAAAAATATTCTTCCACAGATGGTGGTGTTCAAATACATCGAGGACAAAGACGTGTTCCAGAAGTTCTACAGCAAGATGCTCGCCAAGCGGCTCGTCCAACACATGTCGGCCAGCGACGACGCAGAGGTAACTGTCGATTATACAGGGTGGCACAGAACTGCATATCAAATCAAATAATTATATATTTATTAATAAGAAAATACCCTAATTTTAATAGAGAAGATGGTTCGAAAGTTCCACCGGCATGGGATCCTATTCCTTTGAAAACACAAGCAACATCTCATACTGCAAGATCTCAAGACATTGTAAGCTCTTACTGCGTGGATAGGAACGTCAATTAATTTTAATGAGTGACGGTAGTTTAATTAAATTTTTCATAACTATGTAATGACAAATAACATCTTAGTCTGCCTGTGACCACGGATGCTGTAAACCATTCGAAACGTCAGGCATTAAATAAAAATAAATGTTCGCGAAATCAATCTGTAAAAGTTGTATTTAATTATTTATTGCATCTGTTATATGTAACGGCTTCGGTGGCGCAGCGGTTAGAGGGCCGCATTTTGTTCCCCGGGTCGGGCCAAAAGCTGAGAGCCCGGAGTTTAGAAGTTGATTGTGTTTCACCCCCGTGCCTCAAAAGCACGTTAAGCCGTTGGTCCTGCGCCTGATCTCTCTCCGATCGTGTCAGATTGCTGTCCCATCGGGCTATGAGAGTGAAAGGAATAGAGAGTGCACCTGTGTTTGCGCACACACTTGTGCACTATAATATGTCCCGCGCAGTCGGTTAGTCGTTGTGACTGGCCACCGTAGTCGAAAATCGGTTAGGGGACTTATTATTATATGTCATTTTGTAACAGCAGATGTCTATACAGTGCGACATGGATCTTCTGGCCAACGGTGACAGTCGGAACTAACGCTGTCAAATTAAAAAATCCGGTTGCCAGATCGAGTGTAGGAAGTCTCCCCAATTTTACAAGAGATTTTCCGATTATCCATTTTATTTTATTTTCGTACGTGTTCTGTTTAAAGTATTAATATTATTGTTTTTAAATACCGTAGAGCTAGCTAATCTCCTTAAATAAAATTTAAATTTTCAATGGTTTTTGTTGTTGATACAACTATTTTGCGTCTAAAATCGGCGGAACATACATGATATGCCTCTTATGCCTTTGACGACATTTCCGTCCAAGAAATCTTTTCTTTGAGTTTGCCATGGTGGGGTAAATAAAAATTCTTTAAAAAAGGTAATAAATAAAAAGACCTTAATAAATAATCGACTCCCTGAATCAAGGGAGATTTTCATGCTCTGGCTCCCCTTCATTGAATAAGCGCCCCCCTGACAACGTCATCTGTTGTTGGCCAAAAGATCCTTGTCGCACTGTCCTTCTGCCTACCTGCTGTCATAAAACTATGAGACCCTTTTTGTTACAATTGACATAGGAATAATAACAAAAGAATACTGAAATCTTATGTATCTGTTTTCAGGCTTCAATGATCTCAAAGTTAAAACAAGCGTGCGGATTCGAATACACAAGCAAGCTGCAGAGAATGTTCCAGGTAAGTAGATTAGTTTACTAATGTTATAGTTATTTATTAATACTATTACTGTGAGTGCATAAAAATAGAAACCTTAAAAAATAAACACAACATTTTGTCATTAAAAGTTACTTTGATGAGTTCATCCTATATAAAAAATACAACGAATAATTTATGTCCTCATCCCACCATAGTAATATACACTTTTTAGGGTTCCGTAGCCGAATGGCAAAAAAACGGAACCCTTATAGTTTCGTCAAGTCTGTCTGCCAGTCGGTCTGTCCGTCCGTATGTCACAGCGACTTTATTCTGAAACTATTAGCATCACACAGCTGAAACTTGGTAGGTAAGTGTATCTTGTTCACCGCTATTTGATTCAGATACAAAAAGTGAAAAAAATAATAATTAAGGGGGCTCTCATACATGAAACTAAAACCTAAAAAATTTTTTTACTCTAACCTATACGTGTGGGCTGTCTATGGATAGGTCTTTCAAAATTATATTGTGGTTACTAACATTATTTTTCCTAAAAGTCGAACATTTGAGAGATGGACGCTTCCAAAGTGGTAAAATGGGCGTGGAGCCAGGCTAATAGATGATGATGACGTTACAATTTTTAAAACAATGCAAAAACATAAACATACATACTATAGGTAAACCGCGAAACTGGGACATCTCTGACGTCACTTTTGTTGTATTTTTCTCCCAAATAATGTACTCCATATTTTTTTAATGAATTAAATGTTCTTCTTCAAGGTAAAATAAAGATCGTTTAATTTATAGTCATGATGAGGAGTACATTAATTGTGAGGGAAATGAAAATAAAGGTGATAAAAGTGACGTCAGAAACGTCTCAGTTTTGCGGTCGACCTATAATATTACACAAATCTTTATCCAGGACATCGGCGTATCCAAAGACCTGAACGAGAACTTCCGCAAGCACATGGCGGACAGCTCGGAGCAGCCGCTGCACATCGACTTCAGCATCCAGGTGCTGTCCTCGGGCTCGTGGCCCTTCCAGCAGTCCTCGTCCTTCCAGCTGCCCACCGAGGTGAGGCCACTTGCAAATACTTACTCACTTATGCACACAGGTCCATCGACGGATACAACTCGGCTGGGGAACTGCGCAAGAGCGTCTTATCGTCTCAATGTCTTGCCGCTAGGGGCGCTTGTGTAGCGTGAGGTCTCCAAAATGACAAATTTCACTGTTTGAGGGTTAGATTTGCGGGTTTATTTCTATTTATACTAATGTTTCGAATATTTAGCAATAATTTCCATTAATTATGGCAAATACTAGTTACGGATCAATGAATGAGAGTGTTTTTTTAAGGGGGACCAAGAAAATAAATGTTAAATCTTTAATAACTTGTGTAATTACTCCTCTTTTCCTAACAAAACTGGACTGCGGCATGCCCGATGTATAATAATATTCAGAGTTAATGGCAAACTTGATTTTTGTATCTCCATCATGACAATTTACACCATAAAAGCTATATTCTGGACCTCACGCGACAGTGGCGCCAACTAATGAGCACGAAAACGGTAGCCCTCATTACCTCAGTGCCTAAAAAACGAAGGTCCTTATTTTATTCAGTGTGTGTTGACGTATAACCTGATGATGTTAGAATCCGAAACATGGTCTTTAACTACCTAACAATTAAAATTACGCAGAAATGAGGAGATACGTTGAAGAACTAATGTAATAGGCATAGCCCTGATAATAAGTAAGTTCAAGTGGCGATGGGCAGTGCACATAGAAGAACTGATGGCTGTTAAGGTGAAAAAGCCCTAGATTAGAGACCCGTCCACCCAAAGCGCAGCTTAGGACGTCCACCGACAAGATGGACAGACGAAACAGACGTTGTAAAGGTCACAGAATCACACTGGATGCAGACAGCTTGTAACCGGTCGCTGTGGAAGACCTTGGGGGAGGTCTATGTTCAGCAGTGGACGTCCTTTGGCTGATAATGATGGCGTCTCACTGAGGTAAGAACTCTTCCGCAAGCACATGGCGGACAGCTCGGAGCAGCCGCTGCACATCGACTTCAGCATCCAGGTGCTGTCCTCGGGCTCGTGGCCCTTCCAGCAGTCCTCGTCCTTCCAGCTGCCCACCGAGGTGAGGCCACTTATAAATACTAACGTTATTATTACATAACTTACCTATTACGTAAAAGTAAGGTTCACTTATACACCGTGCTTTTTTAACCGTCTTACAGCCGAAGGCCTCTTAAAATATCCAATAACTATATGTCATTCGTTAAATAAAACTTGGTTATTATTAAGATTTCAAAGACTAAGACATTAAAGAAGATATCAGCACAATTTAGTACGAAACATCCTGTAACGAGCACTACGCGCGGGTCATTCACTCGGCTGTCTCGCACTACTGACCTACTTTTACGCACGAATAGAAAGGGGCGAGGCGGTGGGCGTCACAAAGGATTGCGCTAGCGCATGATTGGTTAGAGATCCACGTGGACTGTCTTAGATTGGCTACGGTGCGGAACGCGTGGAGGCGGCAAGGTCAAGGAATATATTGTTGAATACGTAAACATTATGAACAGGATGATACATTACGTAACATGACTATTAGATATTTTTTACACAAAAATTATGTGGAGTGTAATAAAAAAAATAACATGACCTAGAGGTTTATTAAGATGGTTACATTACGTGGGCTTCGGCTGTAAGACGGTTAAAAAAGCACGGTGTATAATTGTAAATTAAGTAAAACTAGATACTTCTTGAATACTTTTATTCTTCAATCTCCAGAAGTAGTGACAACTAACTCAACTGAACGCCGCAAACCAACTAAACTGCAGAGCTCCGCGCTCTCCCCGAATGCAAAACTCCCCTCCAAAATACATCGGTGTTGCCATAAATTTAAAAGTAACTGTTATAATATAAGTAACAGTTCTAATCAATGATAACAGCTATATATTTGAAAATTACGACACTAGATTGTTTCGACGTATTCAACTACGTACGTACGTAAGTTGATACGAACCTGCAGACTACTCGTTTAGCAGTATATGAATTCGACTAGTCGATCAGAGGAGAACGGTCGACCGTCCAAGCGTTGACGCCACGTCGACGGTTGATTTAACTAGTCCGTCTATTGAACGCTCATGTCTAATTCAAGGAAAAAAAAAGTAAAGTTAGCCTGTAAGCATCCCACTGCTGGGCAAAGGCCTTACCTCAAATGTGAGGTAGTATGAGCCATACTCCACCACGCGGGCTCAGTACGGATTGGCGGAGGGGTGTTTGCAAGGCAAGCGACCAACCTTGCTGTCAGATTTTATCAAGCCGCCCATAGGGCCTCTGACTAGGCTTAACGACTAATACCAATCGATATTAGCCGGGACCAACGGCTTAACGTGCCTTGCGAAGCACGGAGATGCTCGTGATATACGTTACTTATATGGTTGGAATGGTCACCCATCCAAACACCGACCGCGCCGAAAGTTGCTTAACTTCGGTATAAGCGCTGCCACCACTGCGCTACGAGCACCTCAATTTCAAGGAAATACAAATATATTTATTATTTTATTATGTTTATTACAGTTGGAGCGCTCAGTGCACCGGTTCACGGCGTTCTACTCGGCGCAGCACTCCGGACGGAAGCTCAACTGGCTCTACAACATGAGCAAGGGCGAGCTCGTCACCAACTGCTTCAAGAACAGGTAAATACTCAGGTGCACATCTGGGCCCCTATTTTTGAATCACTTGGATATGGCGAGTGATTTTCGTTCGAAAACGATTTTTTTTCTATGACTTTTGACACTACGTCGAACGAAAATCACTCGCCATATCCAAGCGAGTGATTCAAAAATAGGGGCCCTGGGCGGACGAGGACGTAAGCGATTAACGGCTGATAGGGCTTCCAATCACGGAGCCTGAATCCAATCTCGGTATTTATTTATACTTTATTGCACAACCAAAAACTGTAAAAAAGGTGGACTTAATACCATATGGCATTCTCTTCCAGTCATACCTTTGCGCTAAGCAGAAATGATTGTGGGCAGTGTGACAAAGAAATGTATTTTATTATTAATAAGTATTTAGATTTTTTCGGTGTTTGCGGGATGCCGCATATTAAAAATATTCACAGTTATATCAGGCAAATAAAACAATGAATTAATCAACTCCACATTTATTTACGTTGGTATTACTATTAATAATAAAAAAATACTGAAAAAATATTATTACTATTAATATGAGATTATATTTCTGTTTTTAGTGTGTTGTCAGTCACTATACAAACGATTTCTTGTCTGAATTATATATATTTCTTCAGGTATTAAATCGTTTCATAATTCCGAATACCAATTGGTGTGTTGATCGTACATTGTTTGCAATGATGACCAATGATGACTCGACTTAAAAATCAGTTCCAAAACCTTTGTAATTTATTCTAGCAATATTAAGAACAGTGTCTCTAAGATCCCTTACACACTGCGACTTTTAGCAGCGATGCAAACGCGATGCAGTCGCGATGCATTTTCGATGCAGTCGCAAAATGTCAACCTTTACACACTGCGCTACTTTCAGCATCGATGCAGTCGCGATGCTAACACGCGTTAGTATCGACGCAGTCGCGATGCAGAAGCTGGACATTGACAAATTATGTTCTGAATATTGGCGACTGCGTCGATACTAACGCCTGTGCCAAATTAAATCTGTTCATTGCGTGAGTCGCGATGCTGTCGCGCGTTAGTATCGATGCTATGTCCATGAGCTTATCCCACCAGCCCCCTTCTTCCATCGTTCTTCAAGGCGTTCCGCGGGATACCATCCTTACCTTGTCGATATCCCGCTGTTTAGAACTAAGCGCTTCTCATCAACATTTATAATGCGCACGGCAAAGGAGTGGAACTCGCTGCCCGCGTCGGTGTTTCCTAGTGACTATAATCCGAATCTATCCAAAGTTAGAGTGAACATGCTTCTTCTGGGCGAGCTCGTTCCATCTTGGACTCCGTCTTAGTCGCACCTGGCTTGGTCTGGAGTCAAGAGCAAACCCATACTAAATAAAAAAATAAAAAAAGATGCTAAAAGTCGCAGTGTGTAATGGGTATAAGTTATCGTTAATGTTTTTTTACAGGTACACATTGCAAGCGAGCACGTTCCAAATGGCGGTACTGCTGCAGTACAACGAGAACACAGCATGGACGGTGCGTCAGCTAGAACACCATACGGGGATCAAGGGAGACTTCCTACTGCAGGTAATTGACTTTTATTTAATTACTGGCTGACCCAGCAAAGTTGGCGCCCTTCGGACATGAGTTTGGCTATTATTTAGTTAAAAATATTAAATAAGATATCAAGAACTCACGCAAAGATATGATTGGAATCTTTATCTTTAGCAGTAATCATAGAATTATTTAAAAAAAAAATATTTAAGCTCCAACATATTTTGTATATTCATTGAATCTATCATACATAATTTACATAGCTAATTAATAATATAGTTATAATATTCAGCGGAATGTATGTCACAGTAAACACTAAGTCGGACTGAATTTGTTAAGCCGATTGATGCTTTATAGAAATCAAATTGACGGTCGGAGATGGAGTCCTGGTGACCTGTCATACAGGTTCTTTACCAGCAGCGATCCACAAACTAAGATCACTAAAAGCAACAATCTATGCCCACCTTTCGTTCTCACTTGTCTAATTGTAATGTTCTTTTGTCTCAACTGTACTGTATTTGATTAGTTTGTGGTGACTAAATAAACAATTTATTTATTGGAATCCGCTAAATCTGGAAAACCGGGTACCGATCTTATGAATGAGTGCTTTTTAGTTACTCCGCTATTTGAAGTCAAAGATGAGCCCAAATAAAACCATGGAAATCGGTCTAGTCATTTTCGTATTTCATGTAAAAAAATAGTGTAATTAATCTGACTTTGTCCATGACAATCTCCAATACTTTTATATTGGTAAAAAATCGGAGGGCTCTGTTTTTTTCTGAAGTGATGACTATGTGCTAATATTAGAAATATTTTTTATAGTGTTTTGTCACTATACAAACTTAATAATATAAATTGCACTTGTAAAAAGCAACCGTGACTTTGTGACAGACGAGGAATCGAACCCCGTATCTTACGGTATCCGGGCGTATGCCTATACGCATATTGCTTTTTACAAGTGCAATTTATATTTATATAACTATTTTCTGTTACAGGTGCTGCAAATCCTGCTGAAAGCGAAGCTGCTGGTATGCCAGGACGACGAGTCGGAACTGACCGAATCATCGGTCGTGGAGCTCTACTTAGGATATAAGAAGTGAGTAAACATCCCACTGCTGGGCACTGATCACACCAGAATTATGTGGTAAGAGCAATACTCCACCACGCGGGCTCAGTGCGGATTGGCGGAGGGGTGTTTGCAAGGCAAGCGACCAACCTTGCTGTCAGATTTTATCAAGCCGCCCATAGGCGCCTATAGGGCCTCTGACTAGGCTTAACGACTAATATCAGCTGATATTAGCCGCGACCAAAGGCTTGACGTGCTTTCCCAAGTAAAATTTTAGATCCAACTATTGACCATCCCTTTCAATAGCAAATGGATACAACAATCCTCTGCAAGGCTTGGGTAGAAATGGTTTTTAACTCGTCAAGTATGTGTGAACGAGACACAATAGAAATTCCATTGTTATGCGACTCCCTGGAGTCGTTTGATACCTGGCTGATTACAATGATTTCATTCAGGTACAGAACAAAAAATATGACTTAAAAATACCAAACTTGAAAAGTTTTGATACTCTTTTAAATTCTATTTCTTTCCAACTTCTTTGCTATGAAATAAATATTAAAAAAAATGTATAAAGTGCAATACTTCATTTAGCAGGCCAGTGTTGTAGATCACGATAGTTTCAACTCAAATCATGGGGTGGTATCCAGTAATTTATTTATTTACTTTCCAGCAAAAAGCTGCGAGTGAACATCAACATCCCGCTGAAGACGGAGCTGAAGGTGGAACAGGAGGCAACGCATAAGCACATCGAGGAGGACCGCAAGATGCTCATACAGGTACGTGCCGAGGTCACACCCGCCTAACCACTTTTCGGCGAAAATTGCTTGATCACATGACACAAAAACCAAGCGTCTGCATCCAACAAAAGGACGAGGGGTGCAAGTGATTTTGGACCTTAAGGTGGTTAGGCGATGATGAAATCTAGTATATACATCTGATAGGTGGACCGCTTCATTGTGACCTCGCGTTGCATTGCAGCGGTCTACCTATAGTATTCATCATTCATCATCATCATTATCAGCCAAAAGACGTCCACTGCTGAACATAGGCCTCCCCCACGGTTTTCCACAGTGGCCGGTTGTGAACGGTCTGCATTTAGTATGATCCTGCGATCTTTACAAGGTCGTCTGTCCATCTTGACGGTGGACGTCCTACGATGCGCTTTTGGTGGAAAGGTCTCCAATCTAGAACTTTTCTACCACTAGCGCATGATAATTTAAACCAGTACTACGCTTATTATGGATTAAATATAATTTCTGTCTTTGCAACGTCAAATAAAATGAGAGAGACAGAATGATTATTTAATCCAGAATTAGCGTAATCCTGGGTTAAATAAATGATCATGCGTAATTGGGCCAAAGTGATGTAAACCAATAAACGCTTTCTGCCTTACCACAAATAATTAAACAAGGTTTCGAACACTGTTTAAATATAATATGGCTAGTATAAAATCAACGTCAATCAAGTCAAATGACATAAGGGTGACATACATTTTATTTTAGCCGCATAACATTTAAACAGTTGTTTAAACCTTGTTTATTTATTTGTGGTAAGGCCGTATATCTTTCCTTCTTGCTTTCTAACGAGTATTATTTGTTTCCATTCCAGGCGGCCATAGTCCGGATAATGAAGACGCGCAAGACGTTGAAACATCAACACTTAGTAGTGGAGGTGCTTAACCAGCTGTCTTCACGTTTCAAGCCGCGCGTGCCCGTCATCAAGGTAAATAATAAATAATTAATAAATATAATAATACTTAAAAGATGAAATTGCGCACGGGCGGGACTTTAACCAGCATCTTTCTGGCTAACCGGGCCAACTGCTCTTCCAATGAGCAGTTTTCTTGTCCTGATATGTTTCTATTATCGATAGATGGCGCTAGCGTCACTTTAGGAACTAACTTTTTAAACTTCATTTAAAGTTTTATAACATGGTATTATTGCTTTTTGCCAACGTAAATAAATAATAAACAGTAAAATAATATTACTGTGAACCTGAAGTACATAAACGACATAATAATGGCAAAAAATAAGTAAGTATCCTAAGTAATCCATAAGTCATTAACGCATTTTACAATATTTACTTACGCACTTTTTTCTTTGTCTATGGTTTTCCGCCAACGTGAAAAAAAATGTTCCAAAAGTGACCCTAACGCCATCTAGTGAGAGCTGTAAAACGATGGGAGAAAACTGCTCATTGAGCTACCGTGCTGTCGGTCCGACCGCGCGAAATTATTGGTCTCTTAGTATACGTCATTGCGTGACGTTAGCGCCATCTACCCGTCTGTTTATGCAACATCGGGCCAAGTAGTTATTCTT
This sequence comes from Pyrausta aurata, assembly GCA_963584085.1. Lineage (NCBI taxonomy): Eukaryota > Metazoa > Arthropoda > Insecta > Lepidoptera > Crambidae > Pyrausta > Pyrausta aurata. The sequence continues at coordinate 3,395,730 of OY757279.1, forward strand.
TACAGAATTAATTCAACTTGGAAATGATAACGCTTCGCTATTCATTGGTTAAGAATATTATTTAACACTCACAGTGTCATATTTTATTCTTAAAAGATGAAATAATAAACCAAAAATTGCACACGGGCGGGACTCGAACCAGCATCTTTCTGGCTAACCGGGCCAACTGCACAGGCGGAACTGTATTCCATTTTGTATTATCGATAGTCCAATAATTTGTGTGCGCGTCCCTGTTTCCAAAGAGATTTATGGCACTGACTGTCGCGAATCTTTCCGTTTGGTATAATATCATTCACAGTGTTCTTTCTCTGTTTTCCCCACAGAAATGCATCGACATTCTCATCGAGAAGGAATATTTAGAGCGCACAGAAGGCGAAAAGGACACCTACAGCTACTTGGCGTGATCGCAGACTATATAACATAACAATATTACATAACTGTAATGGATTAACTGGCTTTTTTTATTTTTACACCCTGTATTTATTTCCCACTGCCTCTGCCTCTTGCAACTGCCTCGGTGGCGCAGCGGTGAGAGGGTCGCATTTTAAAGCGACGACTGCGCCCGTGGTCCCGGGTTCGATTCCCGGGTGGTGCCAAAAATATGTACCTGGATTTTTCTGTTCAGGAATTCTCAGGGTAGCCCGGAGTTTGGAAGTTGGCGGTGTTTCACCCCTGACTTGCCTCACTATCGCCAGGGGGGTGTCACTCCGAAGTTTAGGTACGTTCGAACGCCGAGCGAGCATAATGCAGGGCTGCCGCTCGCGGACCGCGCCGCGCCGCACGCGCCTGGGACTGACGACTAGGTTACAACACAACGAAATAACTAATATTAATTTATGCAATTTGATTGACCAAATAATACTTAAGTAATTTACGTAGTCAAAAATCTAATAGTCCAAGAACTACAGTTAATTATTTTGCTTTTGCTACATAATATCACCCCTAATATTTAGGTATTCCAATAAAATTCGTTTCGAAGTCGCAATTCATTCGAAACACTCACAGTGCACAGTCGAAAGCATGAATATAGGTACGATAGATAAGGTTTATATTTTGCGGTATCTTAGGCAGTTTACATTACGGCTAGTTTGCAACAAGAAATGTGCTAGGTCTTAGACTAATTATTTTATTTTGGTAGCGTGTTGTACCTACGCGTATGTCCGTGTCACGCTTCACTCACAACCCTAACAACGAAACAGGGATAGCGTTACGCGTTAGAAAGAGACACGCAATCCCGGCAGATGAAACGACCTTGAATAAAAGGCGTGCGAGCTGAATTGCACTTTATTGGGTTGTAGCAGAGTTGCGTTTACTGTAATTGTGTTGGCGGAGTGATCCTTCTGTACGTAGTACTATTATATATTCTGTGCTATCGCGCCGGAATTAGGGTTCTCATTATGCGGTCGCCTAGCGGGCATGGCACGCGCATGTTTGCGACGTTAACGGAAGAACAAAGTTTTGTGTACGAGAGATGCCTAGGTACTGTGCAGTGTACGGGTGTCTTTCGTCCTCGAGAAATGACTCCGATAGAAGCTTTTTTCGTTTCCAAAAAGATGAGAGACAGTAAGTAACTTCAGACAAAAAAAATGCAACCATAACTAACCTATTCTAACTATTCAGTTACAGTGAACAACTTTAAAAACGATAGGTAAAGGTAACATTCTTTAGAATTATGTGTAGTTAAGAAATTATAATTGTAATATTTATGTGATCAGTGAAATTAGGTGTTGCTAAGGTAGATACTATCTTTTTATTTCTCCACGATACCACGTGAATATGACATTACGAAAATGAGTGCGTGTTACGTTGTATACTAAATTAAAGTAAATTACATTGTTTAGGTATCTGTTTATTTAAGTGAAAAGAGCTATGACCGGTGTAACAGACTTTGTCAACCCTTATAGCACGCACACAAACGCAGCGTCTGTGCAACACGCCGTCTGTCAATGTATGGCCAAAATGAAAAGTTTCTTCCGAGTGCCCGGGCTGTGCTTGTGCACTATAAAATGTCCCGCGCAGTCGGTTAGTCGTTGTGACTGGCCACCGTAGTCGAAATCGGCTAGGGGGACTATAATATATTTACTCCCCAATTGAATATTTGACATCATCATCATCAAAAAGAACCAGGCTCTTGTCGGTGGAGGTTTTTTTTTCCAAAACTCCAAATTATGGAAGATAATAATGGGTTTATAATATTACATTACTGTAATGGATTGTCCAGTTCTTAAACATATTTCATTATCTAAGGCTCGTTTGCATCGTCTTACTTTAATGGCAGAATGATTTAATTTATTAATTAAATGTATACGACTTACGTACATTATTTCACAATCGCGGTGCATCGGCGCGCCGTCAGCATTTTACGTGTCATCGATCAAATTGATGATTTTTAATTAATTATATTTTTTCACCAGTACACGACGAGCTACCATACATATCGCGCTCACTCATCTACCATTACCATTTTACCATATTAGCGTAGTAGTTACTTTTAATAGAACTCTATCTTTCGTACCAGTGACTTTCATTATTTTAGCTACCATTCATTCTTTAAATGCTACGTACCGTACAAAATGTTTAACCATATGTTACTTTCCTACAACCGAACAGAAAGCAATTTAGAGAAAGTGTTTTACTTACGCCAAAGTCGTATGGAACCCCGCTCTGGTTCCTTTATTTATAATGGGATCATAAGTTTCAATAAAATGGATTTTTTTATTTGGTAACAAGATTATTTTATTAATTAGAAAATTTTACAAAATAATTAATTTATAAAAAACATAGGTACAAATTTGTATTCAAAAATAACAACCATATTATACAGTCATTAATGCCGCTTATCAGTAAGTAATATACAAATTAACTTTATCTGATATTTTTTATAAAAACATTATTATAGCAAAATAATATTTACAAACGATTGTATCACAAATAATATACCTAAGTATAAAGTTTAAGCAACGTTAAAATAATTTACGGCCATTTTGTGTTACACAACTAATATTTCGTACTTAAGGTGAACTTAACACCATGTGGCATTATCTACCAGTCACCGTATCTGAAATAAAGTAAGCCTCTTCATTTAAACATTGCTCAGACTTTAGCAAATTTATCGTAAGTAACACTGGGTATCATAATTATAATGTTTACGATACGTAGAAGAACTAAAGTAACGGACATAGCCCTACGAATCAGTAAGCTCAAGTGGCAGTGGGCAGGGCACATAGCGCGTAGAACTGATGGCCGATGGGGCAGAAAAGTCCTAGATTGGAGACCCTTCGACCAAAGGCATAGCGTAGGACGTCCACCGACAAGATGGACAGATGACCTTGTAAAGATCGCAGGATCGCACTGGATGCAGACCGCTCTCAACCGGTCGTTGTGGAAAGCCATGGGGGAGGCCTATGTTCAGCAGTGGACGTCCTTTGGCTGATGATGATGATGATGATGACGATGGCGTTTTAAAACGGTTTATTTTCAGATCCTATCGCTATAACTTGCTTTTAGTAGCCATTTTCTTGAGATCTCGTCTTAGAATCTTTCCGCTAGGATTCTTCGGGATTGCGTCGACAAAGCGAACGCCACCTCGCAAATGTTTTGGGTTGGATAGCTGAAAACATGAAAAAATAATAAGCTTCAGACATGAGGCATCTTCTACCAGTCATATTTAATTTAATTAATTTAATTTAATTTTAATTTAATCATTTATTTCAGGCAACTTAGGCCTATATATAATTATAATATATATATTATATATATTATATTTAATAATTATATTTTAGGCTTAGTAGAATGTGGATACTTCAGATAGATACATGACAGCCAAATCTGCTGCGTAAAAAAAATGTTTTTGCAACGACGTTAGGGATTATACCGCATCGATTTTACTAGAAAAGGTTTTCGATTTAGTAGGTGTTTGATAAATTGCATCTGTGTTGTGTTTGGAGATCATGATTTTTGGGAAAAAAGTAGTAATAACGATAAAATTGGAGATTGGGAAGGGGATTAGTATAATCTCTTTTTTTACTAGTTGTTAATCTCCTTAGCAAAAGGGAAATGACTGCATTTAGACTGAAAATTAGCGAAAAGTGTACCTACACCATAATATGACGCTCTTCACTGAGCTCACTCGCCTCATATGGCGTGTGATTTTCGTTGATTAATGTTTGGTTTTCGAATGAAAGCCGGACAAAATCCACACAAGAGTGATAAAACAAAGATGACTCGATTTTGTAAGTACTCGTGTCATTATTTCACGTGATTCTCCCTGATTTTTGAACGAAAATCACTCTTAATATTTGAAGCATGTGATTCAAACATGAAAAACTCACTCTCTCAGCCACAAACTGCTGTATCTCCTTCTCCGTAACACTCTTGTCTGCCTGCTTCACCACAAACGCCAAGGGAACTTCTCCAGCTGCCTTGTCAGGTATGCCCACGACGCCAGCATCGCGGATGCACGGGTGCTCGATGAGTAGGGCTTCTATTTCTGCTGGAGCCACCTGTGATGATAATAAGAAGTGAGAAGCGGAACATTTATAGGTAAACCGCCTCATGGAGACTTCGCCTGCAGGGTAATTTTTAAAATTTTTGCTCCTATTCCAGGCCACACCCTGTATGCTACGGCACAGCTATTTATAATGAGCAGCTCGTTATGGCAGACTGCTTTTCGACGACCTACTTTAAAAAAAAAATGTTTGGACAGTTGGGATTGAAGTATTGATATTATGTGCTACGGCACAGCTACGAGTATTTATAATGGGCAGCTCGTTATGGCAGCAGACTGCTTTTTGACGATATACTTTAAAAAAAATATTTGTTTGGACATTTTGAAGCGAGCCTAGGTGGCTATTAAAAGCGTAGTTTATGAAATTATTTAACTACCCAGACAAACAAATATTATGAATCTGTATTACGAGTTGATTACTGTGTCTTAACTCATGGTGGTGTCAGTTCCATACGCTAGTAAAAGTAGTTCATTCAATGAACCTAAGATGCGAAATAAACTTACCTGAGAAGCCTTATACTTGATCAGCTCCTTCAAACGATCCACAATATAGAAGCACCCGTCCTCATCATAGTACCCAATATCGCCAGTCTTGAAGAACCCTTCTTCATCGAAGTCCAGACTCCTGTCTTTGCCGACATATCCCTTCATTACTAGTTGTCCTTTAACGCAGATCTCTCCGGGCTGATTCGCTCCGAGGGGTACTCTGGTTTCTATATCTACCACCTGGGAGTAACAATGGCAAAATTAATATGTCATTTCGCAGGTAGAGCTTGTTTATGCTGAAATGACGCGCCTCACTATCGCTTAACGCACACAAGCAAATTTAAAAAATGGACGCAATAAAAATGCATTTGTAATTGGTCATTCAGTTGCTAATGGAGTAATGAGAAAGAAGAAAGAAAGTGGCGACTTTTCGTGGATTTGTTGTCCAACTTATAAGTAGTAAAAAAAGTTAAGTTAGCCTGTGCTGTAAGCATCCCACTGCTGGGCAAAGGCCTCACTTCAAATATGACGTGATATGAGCCGTACGTCAACACGCGGGCTCGCAATTTTAGAACAAGACCTACGTAGCCGTGCATTCAATTTTATTAATAAGTAAAAATCGACATTAGATTATTTCATTGACAAAACGTAGGTTTTAATTACTTTTCGTAATGATAGCCAGACACTTGTCTTTTCAAAGTTATTATTATGATTATTTATTGTTTTGAAGACTTTGTCTTTCTCCATCGTGGGATGGGTGGTAATCAGTCAGGTATCAAACGAATGCCGAGAGTCGCATAACAATGGAATTTTTATTGTGTCTCGTTTACACATACTTGACGAGTTTAACTCCTCTGACGCGGGCCTCAACCAAGCGGCAGGTGGTGGAACTTGCGGATGATTCGGCAAGTGTTAAGGATTATTATTATTAATAGTTTGTGACGCTGTCGTCGCGCAGGTCCCAATAGGATTTAATCTGATTAAATTGTTATTCATTATTACCTTAACAGTGGTACCAGCGACCACTCTCCCGACGCTGCCTGGCTTGCTAGTGGCATGGTCCGCGTAGATGTCCCTTATGACGGCTAACGTCATCTCTGTCATGCCGTACCCTTGGAGCACCGCCTGTATGTTTGGAAACCTGTGGGTGGGCAAAAGTTGTGAAAGGAAATTTTTGTGGCATTTGTGTGAGAATTTGAGTACGTCCTAAGGCCCAGGTTAGCCAGGTTTCAGGCCCAGTTTCTTTCAAAAATGAAATTGAACGAGAAACGGACCTCTTGCCACGAGCTGTTATGCTCTTTTTAAGCGTATTATCTTTTGAACTTATTTGTTTCTATCACACTTCTTGTATGGGGTCTTATATTTAAATACTCATCAGTTTAAAAGGTTTGGTACATGCTCTACTAGGTACTTATTTTAAGATCGCATTGTGTTTAGTAGCTTGGTTGTTTTCTACTATGAACTTGTGTTGCAGGTATATTCTACCGGGTCTTGCCAAATCATTCACTATACAGATCGATTCTTTTTTTTCTAACAAACTTGTACAAAGATGTATCCAATAAGAGCAAAGTAAGTAGGTATGGGATAAGTACTTATTATTTTGATTTGTTGTTCAGTGCGTTAAGTAGAAGAGAAGTCTAAGCGGTGCTTGGGAGTTTATATTACACGCGAAGGAGAAAGTTTTTTATAATAAATTTGAAGAACTTACCTCGTCTTAATCTGCTCAATGGTGTCCTTATGCAAAGGAGCTGCGCCGGAGTATATCACCTTCACAGAACTAAGGTCGTACTTATCAGGCGCTTTGCAGATAGCTACTATCATTGGCGGGACTACTGACAGCTGGTTTATCTGCAAGTTGGGAAAATAATGGGTTAAGGCCTTGGATGATTGGATTGGATGATTCGTCCAAGATTAGGGCAGATATAGTCAGGAAAGGATTTTGATTGGGTATTAAGAGGCAGGAACACCCGGTTCTTAAACTGTGGTGTTGAAGGTAACTGCGAAACCACTACACTATCTTCCCTGATTTGAAGTTTTTATAGAAAAATCTCCACCGAAGACTTCAGTGAAGATTTTGAAAGAGGAAGTTGGCTGTTGAAGAAGAAAGATTTTACTGATGTGCCGTTCCCGAGAATTTTGGGAATTTTTAGTTTTCCCAAAGTTATGTGCATAGACAGTTGTGTTGCTGTACGAAAGTATGATATCAATAAAAGTGCATTATTTTAAGCTTTTTATTGATTTTTTAAAGGCGGTGCTTTATATGAAGTTTTTTAACCATATCTCAAATACTACCTTCTCCTAGATAAAATTATTCATAAAAATCGCATTCTAAGCGGCTGCTAAGTTTCAAAGACCCTAATTTCTTACCGTAATTAATCATTGTCATTGAAAAGATTGGAAAAGTTTCCAGGATCTACTGGAAATTGGGAATATTCCCCGCGGCCATTATCACTTCACTTACCTTGTACTTGTCAACAGTCTTCAGGTACACATCCACGTCAAACTTGGTCAGGTGCACGGCTTGCCTTCCCGAGGCCATCCCACCAAGCACTCCGTTCAGACCCATGGTATGGAACCACGGCACGTTGATCAGGACATAGTTGCTGTCTGATGAAAGAGTTACCGGTCTGAAAGTTGGAAATTTACTATCATATATCCATCGTAATTATTTTTATTTTAGCCACAGGACATCCACTTCTGAACATAGTCCTCTCCTCCTTTCCATAGCGAACGATTTCATGAAAGCGATCTGCATCCAGTGTGATCCTGTGATCTTTACAAGATCCTCGGCCCATTATGTTGGTGGACGTCCTATTTTGCACCATGGACTGAAGAGTCTCCAATCTAGAGCTTTTATCGTTGTATAAATACTTAGATAGATATTATTAACTTTTAGCGATAAGATTGCATTAGTTGTACACATACATATCTGTAAAAATATATACTGTAAACTGACTTTTTATAATGTGTAATAAAGAGTTGTATTATTTTCTTAGATAATATAGCTATACACTAACTTTTCTGTTAAGATTTTTTGAATAGTCATATAACAGAAAAGTCCTAAAATTATCAAGACTCGGGATTCAAACCTTGGACGTCATGGTTTTAGATCAACGGTTCTAACCGCTAGATAGAATAGGTTTTGGCGCATAGAGAATCAGGTTGCAAAGGGAAGCGCTTCCTGCCGACCAAGGTGTTATTGGTCGGGGACTATAGTCCTAAGTAATACCGTCTGGGTGTTCTATATATAGTTAGTCAGATAGAACACTAACCTATCGCGGTTCAGGATTGTATGAAGATTCGGATGTTGTATAGAGTTCGGCTATCAGCGCCATCTAGCCGTTCCGGAGCCGAGTTGATATGTCATGTGCATCGCCACAAGTTTAACCCATAACCCATGAAACATTGTAAATGGTAGACTTACAAGCAACAAGAAGACAGTGCATTCAAATGGGTCAGCATCACACCTTTCGGCAAACCCGTCGTTCCAGATGAATACAAAATAAAAGCCGTATCTATCTGCCCTTCCACTGGGACTACATCAAACTCTTCATATTTCACGTTCCTCGCCAAATAGTTGTTAACGATAACGTTGCCGTTGCCGTTATTATTCGATACCGCTAAGTCGTTATATAACAGAACGTTGCTAGGTCTGTGGTCTCCAAAAATGATGATGGTTTTCAAGTATGGTAGCGATTTGAAGGTCTTTCCGTGGCTTTTGAAGGCGTTTGGAGACATGACGACAAACTTTGGCTTGGATATGCTCATTACGTGTTTGATTTCACCTAAAAACGTACATATAGTTAAATAATATTAGTAAAAATGTATACGTTAAATTGTATGTAATTTTCAGTGTGTATTAGTAAATACTGAGGTGCTTTTCCGAAGCTGGCAGCAGGACACATACTTACTACGAAATTATATTCCATACCCATTTAATATTATCGCATCCCCAATTTATATGATTTTATGCAACCGTGTTGCATGTGCTTCAGCTTTACCTATTTACGGTCAACTTTGGAATAGCAACTATTTCTTATTATTAAAATATATGAAGTTTCAACAATCAGTATTACACGTGCGTCTTGATGACCGGCGCAACGCAAGCGTTCTCTTTTTTGTTTGAGCATAAACGCTTTTGTTGTTAAGTAATACTCAAGTATCTAGATATAATTTCTAATCGATTTCCGTGAATCTATTGTTGTAGGCCTCTAACATTCATGAATCGATTTTATGAACTTTTGAGGCATAGAAAGCAGGTCCATGCCCGTTTAATGATAAGGACTATGTAGGAGAATATGATGGTTGAGAACATAAGACTCGCAAGGTCTACAGCTTACAGCGTTTCTTGTTATTGACAACAGGGCCCGATTCTCATACAGTTCGCATACGCAAAAAGTTTACCAGTCGAATTTTCTTGTCAAAAGAATAAACAGTTTTTTTACATTTTTCAGGGTCCCGATTTCTATGCAATCTACATGCTCGCGAGTGATGGTTTTTTTATGTTGTAGAACGGTGGCATTCTGAATTTAATTACCACAGGAAAAAGTTCGATTGACGTGAGAATCGGGGCCCTGAACCACAGAAAATATGAACATACCTTCTGTATACATAGGATTGACCGTAGTCAAGACAGCTCCTGCGCATAATCCACCAATCAGAGCGCCCCAAAACTCGAGTTTATTCTCTGAGCAGATGGCAATCACGTCTCCCTTTCTCGCACCTAGATGAGTTAGAGAGACGGCGAAGTTCATCGTCTGTTGGCATATTCCTCCGTAGGTTATGGACTCGTTGGTGAAGCCGTCGATCTGAAAAAGGTATCATCATAATCCATTCATCCAAATGATAACAATTGGCTGTTCCCTAACCAGTAAGATTTTTACTTTGTTAAAAAGGTGAGATCGCGGCCTTTCTGAAGAATTTTTTTTAATTTTTTACGTTTTTAACATTAAAAAAAACCTACTTAAAAAAAATTGTCGTGTGTGTGTATAACTAAAATCGGTTTTTCATTGCAAATAATTAGTCAATTAAAAAAACAATATTTTTATAACTTGATATCACGGAAAAAAAAAAATATTTGATTTAAAATATCTGTGTTCAACAATGAATTTACATAATGTAGGTTGTGACTTTTGTGTTTATTATGTTAATTTAACATAAATCGTTACGTTAAAAAGGAATGTCGAGATTGTTAACAATATTCGACTCAAGCACAGATAGTATAATACCACCGTCACATTGGCCAGCCTGTTGAATTTTGCAAGTGCTTTCTTTCACGCGTAGGCTGCAACAACACGCTTGCCAATGTGACGGTGGCCGAGTGGTATAGGCATGCGCCCGGATAGTGTTTTAGACACGGGGTTCGATTCCACAGAGTCACAGTTGCTTTTAACAAGTGCAATTTATATCATTAAGTTTGTATACCGACAAAAATGAAATTATAATGGTTAAATGTCATCAGTTGCCTTAGATAAGGTAAAGTATCTTAATATGCTATTAATACTAAATAAAATAAACAGCACTGTTATAAAGGTAAATACTTAATCTTATCAAAGTGTTTATTACTCAAATACTGTATGTAGTTACTTCGCAGATAACTGGAGTTTTAATTCTAGAAGTTTATTGACCAGATAACAAAAAAAATGCACTAATAGCCTGTTTCACCATCGTAAAAAAGCACATAAACGAATGAATAAAAATAACCTAAAGGTTTGATTGGCAGAGAATGCTTTTACCATTAAGTCCACCTTTGTACACCATGATTGCTGCAATAAAGTCTTTAACTAAATAAATAAATAAGTAATGCAATTGAGGAACGTCATTTCTTATGACCTATTGGACAGATGAACGCTAATGGGAACTTATTCAGACATTTTCATTCATTTATTCATTTATGTCTACAAGTGGACCAATTACAAATTACAATTATAAAAACAAATCAAAATACGATGTCAATATCAGCCCGTGCATGTACCATGTCACAGTGATACATGTTAACATGTACGGCAGTCAAAACGCTCGGCGAAAACGCGCAGGAGCCCTATTTTTGAATCATTCGCTTCAAGATGGCGAGTGATTTTCGTTCGACGTAGTGTCAAAAGTCATAGAAAAACAATCGTTTTCGAACGAAAATCACACGCCATATCCAAGCGAGTGATTCAAAAATAGGGCTCCTGCGCGTTTTCGCCGAGCGTTTTGACTCATAAAAAAAACATTTGATATGCTTAAGGTTTTTTCCCACTGCCATACCATGACCGTGCTAAGAACGGGTCAGGGGCCCTATTTTTGAATCACTCGCTTCAAGATGGCTTCGATGGCTCGCTTCAGGATGATTCTCGTTCGAAGATGAATTAAAAGTCAAAGGAAATAACTCGTTGTCGAACGAAAATAACTCGCCATTTCGATGTGAATATGGCGCTCGCTTAATATGGCGTGTGATTTTCGTTCGAAAACACATTAAAAATCAACGGAAATCACTCAAAATCTAGACGTGAGTACTCACAAAATTGAGCAATGATTTTTCAGATCCTTTTTGTGTAGATTACAACTGGTTTTCATTCCAAAATTCGACTTTTTATACATTGAATATCATACGCCATCTTGACGCGAGTGAATCACTCGCTTGGATATGGCGAGTGATTTTCGTTCGAAAACGATTTTTTTTCTATGACATTTGACTCTAAGTCGAACGAAAATCACTCGCCATCTTGAAGCGAGTGATTCAAAAATAGGGCCCCAGGGCCCCTATTTTTGAATCACTCGCTTGGATATGGCGAGTGATTTTCGTTCGAAAACGATTTTTTTTCTATGACTTTTGACACTACGTCGAACGAAAATCACTCGCCATCTTGAAGCGAATGATTCAAAAATAGGGCTCCAGGTCTAGTGGGCCAGGTGTCATAGTTTTCAATACAAATAATATTTTTTCCTGACACGTTCATGGTATGCTACGGTTAGTGGGCAAATTCAAATTCAAATATTTTATTTCCGACGTTGGTCCATAGTGGGTTAGTAATAATAACAAAACATTGAACTTTCCATGTCCATCTGCACGACCCGGGTTAGTTTAACTCTAGGTTATCACTTATCATCATTCTGACTGTTATATTCAGTTTATTTGCGGTTCAGATTGACAATATACTTCATTATTCATCATCATCATTATCAGCCGAAGGACGTCCACTGCTGAACATAGGCCTCACCCATGGCTTTCCACAACGACCGGTTGTGAGCGGTCTGCATTCAGCGCGATCCTGCGATCTTTACAAGGTCGTCTGTCCATCTTGTCGGTGGACGTCCTACGCTGCGCCTTTGGTCGAAAGTCTCCAATCTAGGACTTTTCTGCCCCAACGTCCATCAGTTCTTCGCGCTTCGAGCTAACATACACATAATAATATAAGTAGAATGTGTTTTAAAAGATTTCCGTGAGTGAATCATCATAGGGCACAAAAACACTTCGCTATGAACTACACAAAAAATGACAGTGTATTAATTGTCACTAAAAATAAAGCCTACATCTCTAGACGTACATGTCATATTTTACATAAATTTGTTATGTGTTTATCAAATATTTCGACAAGGTTATTTTCTGTCATAAATTACGCGTAATTTAAACACTTACGAACACAGTTCTCTCCTTTACAGCCCACATTTTTTGCACCATAAAATCACCGAAATGTATATTGGCAGGAATAGCCACATCCTTTGGTCCGTACACATAATTACTGTTTCTCAACATCCTGAATAAATAAACTGATGTAATTTGCTAAACGCGCGTGCGCTATCACGCTATGTTTAACGCATACTGAGTTGATAGTGAGTGAGTTCATAGTAGAAATCACAGATTCAACTGTGTTTATAGAGCTGGGATGTTATGAAATAATTTTATCGACAGTTTGGTGCTCCGTCGTTATGTTATGTTATGTTACTTGCAGAAATAAGAGGCTAGAATATATTTAGTAGTAGCACAGAATATATTAGATATTTAGTTTATTATACATAGAGATAACACCGTCTAAATTGTACATTTTCTTTAAACGAATTTGTATTTGACCAATGTACAACTTGACTTCGACTCCAAGATGGACTATTATATTGCGACTAAGATAGTCGCATTTGTCTTGGTCTGGGCCCCTATTTTTGATTCATTCGCTTCAAGATGGCGAGTGATTTTTGTTCGAGTGATTTAAAAATAGGGGCCTTGACACTACGTCGAACGAAAATCACTCGCCATCTTGAAGCGAATGATTCAAAAATAGGGCTCCTGGAGTCAAGATCAAACCCATACTAAATAAATAAATTAAAAAAAAAACTATTTCTTGAAACGAATAATTTTACCAACTTTGTAACAATGTACCTAAGTTTTACTTTACTTTGAGAACATATTTTTTCTTCAATAAATAGAAGAACAAAAGAAACAACAACATTCAGACATTATTTTTCTACAGTATAATACTTATTACCTTTCTGGTACATAAACGATGACCACTATAGATATCAGTACATCACTATGAGAATCATTATCTCTGAGAAGTAAAATACCACACTACGATTACCTCTGTTTTTAAAGTTAATTGTGATGTTTGTATTTAAGAAAAACGGTTTACTATTAAATTTTTATACTATACTCCCGGAATAGGGCTTAACAAACAGTACCATTACCATGAGTTTACGCCGGTTTTACTAGCTTAGCCACGGTGTAACTTTTTGTATGGGAAATTTTAGTTTTGCAAGTGACCGCTAGGGGCGCTGTGCAATTTTCGATAGATTTTTTTACGTAGTCGCTAGCGAGAAAAGCCGTTGTAAACTCATGCTAACGGTACAGGGTGGCCAATTCTCGTGCAGTTCGTATACGAAAAAGTTGAACAATCTTATTTTTCGAAGAAAGAGCAGTTTTTTCTTTATCAGGGTCTCCTAAGGATAGATATATTACCTACTTGATTTTTTAGGTAAAAGTAAAGTGTAGTAGTGTTATAATATGTCTTAGGAACGGTCGAGGGTCTTAAAAGCGCCTAATTTATTTATTTTTGAAGATAACAAACAACAATAAGTTACATGTATTATTTATTATTGACAAACTGACACAGCAACTGTATTTTTTTAAAACTTTTTCCGTTTATCATTCTTACATGTAATATTTACCTACGCTATCATGTTTTCAGCCTGCAAAAAGATAAGATTATTTCGTATTCATCATATTCTGATCATTTAAAAAAGATAATTTTAAATTCTAATGTAATGAACTAAGTTAACATCTTCTGATCTGCTAAGTACTGTGTTTGTAAAAACTATGTACTGTACACATGTTTACGTAAATAAATAATATCTTATCTTATCTATGACTGGACATATTTATTTGCAATACATTGCTGGTACGATTTATTTTGTTAGAGAAAAACAATAATTTTATTTTTCATTTTATTTATTTATTAATTTAAAGACTTTATTGCACATATTTAGTGTACAAAGGTAGACTTAACGCTAAAAGCATTCTCTGCCAGTCAAACCTTTTTAATGAATTAAAACCATTTAGAATTCTTAACTTAAAACTTAAAGGTCATATGTTTTAAATTTTTGCTTCTATTACAGGCCACAATCTGTATATTCTGAGTCCCTCTACACTACACTACTAATGTACAATGTATGCTCCCAAAGGTATGACTGGTAGAGAATGCTATAAGGCGTTAAGTCCAACGTTTGTACAAATTTTGGTTGTGCAATGCAAGTAGTTACTTATAAGTACATAATAATGTAACTAAGTTGTGTAATTTATTTATGTAAAACAAAACAGAATAACATCAATAAAACAAAATAAATAACATCAATAAAATAAACACTGTGAGTGTTAAAAATATATTCTAAACCATCATTAAAACACAACAATGTAATGAATTATAAATATAAAATAAGGACAAAATGTGTCGTCAACATCACAGCTTGATGTTACGTAAATTAATAAAAGAAAACTAATTCCTAATGTTACAAACGCGGCTTAGAGCGAGAAGTACATCGGCTAAGCGCGTCCAAAAATATTTATTATTATTATTATTATTGACTTTTAACTGACACCCTACGTTTAAGATTGTCAGAAAAACCGGACGGTTGCCGTGATGTAACGGCGATAAGCGACATCTATGTACCACTTTTGGAAATAATCTTATGACGCTGAACATTGGGTTGCTTGGTGGGACCCCGCCAACCCGCCATACAAGGAAAAAGGAGTTCTTTTTTTTCGGTTTTTGGCTTAAACGGAAGGAGTTCTTATAACTTTAACCTTTATTTTCTACAAGGTAAGGAGCTCTATTTTTGAATCACTCGCTTGCATATGGTGATTGATTTTCGTTCGAAAACGAATAAAAAATCAACGAAAACCACGCGAAATATAGACGTGAGTACTTACAAAATTAAGATTTGTTTTTTTTAAATCCCTCCTGTGTGGATTACAACTGATTTTCATTCCAAAATTGGACATTACCCAATAAATATTTGATGCGAGTGATTAAAAAATATGCCACAAGGTTCGAGCTCAACTTATAAAAAAGGCGGTATATTAAAAACTAAACAGAAGCTCTGGAGCCCTATTTTTTAATCACTCGCGTCAATATGGAGAGTGATTTTCGTTCGACATAGTGTCAAAAGTCATAGAAAAAAAATCGTTTTCGAACGAAAATCGCTCGCCATATCCAAGCGAGTGATTCAAAAATAGGTAGGTGGTTTTGATAAATTACGATACATGAATACAGTGAAATTCAGTGAATACACGAATACAGTTGAGTTGTTATTTACGTTATAGATAGAGAAGCTATGCCAAGCATAAAAAATGTCACAACTACAACAGCAAGATTGTGACGCATTCCGTAAAATATGAATTCCGAATATGATACCGTTTGTATGAGTTGATGACAACTGGCGTCAATTAAGGTTGCTTGAAATGAGGGCTACCGCTTTCGTGCTCACTAGTTGGCGCCACTGTCGCGTGAGGTCCAGAATATAGCTTTTATGGTGTGTAATTGTCATGACGGAGAGATAAAAAATCAAGTTAAAAAAAATGATTTCCAGTAAATTTTATTACAATACATCGGACATGCCGCAGTCCAGCTTTTGTTAGGAAAAGAGGAGTGAGTACACAAGTTATTAAAAATATAACATTTATTTTCTTATTCCCCCTTTTAAAACACTCTCATTCATTGATCCGTAACTAGTATTTGCCATAATTAATGCAAATTATTGCTAAATATTCGAAACATTATTCTAAATAGAAATAAACCCGCACATCTAACCCACAAACGAGGGTCCAGAATTACCAGAGTATAGCTTTTATGGTGTGTAATTATCATGATGGAGAAATAAAACATCAAGGTTGCCATTAAATCTTAATATTAATTTACAATACATCGGGCATGCCGAGTTCAGCTTTGTTAGGAAAAGAGGAGTAAGTATGTAGGTACACAAGTTATAAAAAAACACATTTATTTTCTTATTCCTCATTCATTGACTTGTTACTAGTATTTTGGAAATTATTTCTAAATATTCGAAACATTAATCTAAATAGAAATAAACCCGCACATCTAACCCACAAACAGTGACATTTGGGAGACCTCACGCTACACAAGCGCCCCTAGCGGTGAATTCGTTCATACGCGTTAGCCCTCATTGTTTCGTGTGTCAGTTTCTTTAGACTATTATATTAATAGTATTTCAATGCATGAATAGTAGTAGTATCAGCAATCAATGAAGTACCAGGCTTTGTCGAAGTTGTGAAACTTGAATTCAATGGCACTTATATTGCAGAATGCAGACCGTTCGCTGGCCGATTTTTTTAATTTATTTAATTAGGCACGCAATACAGAATACACTCAATCAAGACAGGTGTTACATAATATAAACTTACGAACTAGATTATATTCTACTTCAGGCATGCACAGAAACATTAATATCATTTGTGGGAATTACTAGTACATATAAATAATATTCAATGAATGAAAGAGTACACAAAAAATAATACAAGGAATTCAAGAATATGAGTCCCAGCCCAGCACACATCCATTAAAAGTTTCTTAGAACGTATGAAGTTAGAATTATACAGGGTGGCCAAAAAGTCGTGGATCAAACGAAACAGGGACATAAAGGAAGTAATTTCCATCAAAAAAACTTTCTCCAGCATGGCCATAACTTCATTGCACGAAAAGATATGAATTATTTTAGTTTTTTCAATGAAACTACCGAGTTTTTTTACATTTTAATCAGTAAAAAATTAAATCGTTTAAAAACAATAAAACAAAAGGTGTTGTATTATGAGTCGATAATGTATCAATACTACAAAATTGTATTGCAGCTCTTGGTATCAAATTTAACGAGCAATTAATTTTTTCCGTATATTTTGAAGGTTACAAAAAATCACTTCTCACTTTAAGGACACCCTTTTAAAAAAAATTATTACGGAAAAGTGACCCTATATTTAAAAAAAACTTGCTGGATTAATGCTGATTCAAATGAGGTACAACACTTTACTCTTGGTTTTGTGGTCGTTTTTAGGGTTTCGTAGCCGAATGGCAAAAAACGGAACCCTTATAGTTTCGTCAAGTCTGTCTGTCTGTCTGTCTGTCTGTCTGTCTGTCTGTCTGTCTGTCCGTCCGTATGTCACAGCCACTTTATTCTGAAACTATAAGCATCACATAGCTGAAACTTGGTAGGTGTATTTTGTTCACCGCCTTCCGATTCAGATACAAAAAGTAAGAAAAAATAATATGTAAGTTTCATGTATAGGCCCCCCTATACATGAAACTAAAACCTAAAAATTTTTTTTTACTCAAACCTATGCGTGTGGGGTGTCTATGGACAGGTCTTTTAAAATGATGATTTTTTCTAAAAGTGTAAGGTTTGAGATATAGACGCTTCCAAAGTGGTAAAATGGGCCCCCCCCATCTAACTTTTGAACTAAGAAAGTGAAAATTTAAAAAAAATATATGATGTAGATCTCAACAAAAACTTGCAACGAAAATTGGTTTGAAGGAGATCGAACCAGTAGTTTTTGAGATATTGCACATTTTTATCAACCGCAAATATAACTTTGTCTTTCATACAAACACTATGAAAAACAAAGTTATTTTTGCCGTCGCAATATATTGTGATGTTTTCGTTAAGTGAAAGTAAGTGGACCCTGAATTCAGTTTAGGGTGGCACGGAACCCTCAGTGCGCGGGTCCGACACGCACTTAACCGGTTTTTCATATCAAGGTGTAAATTTAAAGGAAAAAATATTTTTTTTCTCATACATACTAGGTAGTAATTTCAGAAGCCATCATGAAATAAAAGAACGATTATGACTTAGTAATTTTTATTAAATACAAATAACCAGGTAATACCAGGGTCCAATCTTAGCTGTCTCAGTATTTGCTCTTCATTGTCAAATCGTACTACTGAGAACTTTGAGTATATAGCCCCCTGGAGATGCCAATACGGACACGCGTCTAACAAATTTTTTCACCACTTTTAGGGGGGAGTGAGGTAAACACGTACAGCACACCACCATTAGATGAATAACTCAACAGACACAAATTTTGCTGTGGCGATAAACGCACACTACAAAAAAATTCAACACATGAAACATTACACGCACACAATCAGAGTTTTCACGTAACTACGCAGCATACATACGAACAAGATAGTGATGTGACACGCGAAGAATGAGTCAGATCAGTTTGCTGAATGAACTGAATGATTCTCGCTGAAAATTTCTTTCATGTGATTTTTTATAAATTCAAGTTATGAATATGTGTATATTTTTTAGAAATAGTAATCCTGATACATAGTGACTTGATCGGTGATTGATTGTTGTCCATTACAGCGAAATAACCCCAACAAATATTAATTTAACAGGTAGATTAGTCCAAATCGAAGCCTCTTAATATATGATATATATTTACTAATGAGCTTCAAATGATAAGTACACATTTTGATTATTCTATTCTATAAACGTTAATTTACGTAAAAAGTTAAGACAGAATAACACAGGTAATGCATATCTACGAATATTGTCTCATGAAATCATTTTTTGTTTTACACTGGCTGCATTAGGATTGCACTAGGGTTGTCCTGGAACAATAATAAATAATAATGAAAAAACCGATTTGAAAAAAACTAAAAAGCCAAACATAAATGTTTGTTTTTTAAGTCGGTTAAAAACCGATATGTACGTACATATCGGTAGAACCCAAAAGCCAATAATTTAATGTGATTAAAGGAAATATGCAGCAGCTGGCAGATCTATACTTAAACCACTCAAGGATTTCAATAAGGCTCTTAGACTTACAATTACACATTGTGAAGATTGGGTAACTGCTTCAGCTGTTGCTGCAGCTGAAGCACTGGCAGTATTCAATATTGTTGGTTAAATTTTTGTATGTTGGTTCAAGTTGGTTCAGTTACTTGTGATGTAGTGTTAAAAATAATAAAGCAACTAATATACTACACAAAAATTGGCGAAAAGAATACAAAGTTGAGGGACAAAACACGAAAAAGGGGAGCAACAGACAAAAATCGGGAGTTTTTATAAAATAAATTAAAAGTCCGATAACTTAACGGTAAAGTTTTGAATATAGGGTTCGATAGTCAAATCAGTCAGGCATGACGTAAACTGCCACGTCTTACAGGATTTAGGTCGACTTAACCTGTAAGCCTGTAGCCCTGTATATAGTATATAACATACAGTCATAATCCCGGACCAAATGTATTCCTTTTACCTCGAAATATTTTTATAGCCAACAATTCTTTTCATTTTCAGACTAAATTTCAACATCGTATGACCAGAGGATAAGAAAGTATTTTTTTCTTATTTACCGTACAAGATTTAAATATAACATACATTATACTTACTACTTAATTCAAAATCTAATTAAAAAAACTGATTATAAAACTAACTCCAGTAAGGCCAGTGAGTGAATGATTATGTTGAGTCACATCACTAAGACCGATTCACCTCCGTACCACTGTATTCATGTTTACATTTTTCTGTCGTTTACGTATCGCAACGGTTTTTTCTTTAAATGGAAATTGTACTTAAATACACATTTAATAGTTACTAAAAATACTTAACTATGGTAGGAAACGCGATCTTGTTGCGAATTTGAGCTGTCAGATCGCCTTTTACATGAGAATACTTGTGCAGTACCATTTTTCAAGAGAAGCGTCACGCGATACGGAACGATGCAAAATGGCGGTGTAGCGACTTCAAGTAGTTTTATATAACGTGTTTGAACAGTTGACCAACGTACTTTGCCGGAGGGGGTCGCCCGTGTATGGCATCTCCAGGGGCTATATACTCAAAGACTGAGAAAGATTTTTTGTTGGAAATTACCTTCTTTATCTCCCTGTTTCGTTTGATGATCCACAACTTTTTGGCCACCCTGTATAAGTTGTAATATGCCTGTTTCGTAGTAAAAGATAACACATTGGGATAGATCCACGTAATATCTAAATAAATATCGTTCTTAGAATGATAATAACGCATAAATGCATTCAAAAAATTATTGAAACGTGTATAAGTGCTTAAGGACATTGAAGCACAACACACGTATAACATTGTCAGAAAAACCGGACGGTTGCCGCGATTGAACAGTGATGAGCGACATCTATGTACCACTTTTGGAACTAATCTTATTAACCTTTTGAACGCCAAGGTCGTCTTTACTAGACCAGGGATAATATCTGTGACCAGTATGTAGTACTATTATATATATATATATATATATATATATTCTGTGACCAGGGGCCCTATTTTTGAATCACTCGCGTCAAGATGGCGAGTGATATTCAATGATTAAAGTCGAATTTTGAAATGAAAACCAGTTGTAATCTACACAAAAAGGATTTAAAAAATCATTGCTCAATTTTGTGAGTACTCACGTCTAGATTTTGAGTGATTTCAGTCGATTTTTTATGTGTTTTCGAACGAAAATCACACGCCATATCGAAGCGAGAGATTCAAAAATAGGGGCCCAGCACTTGCGGGCCCTGTGCGTACTATTAATAATAGTAATATAATATATATTCTGTCTGAGCGCCAGCGTCGTCTATAGTAGACAAAAACTCGACCCAAAAATAAGAAATAAAGATATTAAAACATTATTACGGGTAGTTTATTTTTGTTTTTATAGTGTTTTAAACCTACACTCGCTAATTTTACTCAAAAAACCTACCTGTACCTTAGGTTACAAAAATAGGCCAAATAATATCACAAGGCATTGATTGAGGTCGAGGCATTGATCGAAGCAATGACAATGCAAAAAGATTCAGAATAAAATAAAGAAAGAAAGAAAGAAATAAAAACGTTTATTGCTTTCATTACAGAAAAAATATGATGATACACAAACGTGAGCAATTAAAAAATAGCTTAAAGAAAGCAAGTGGCGAGTGGCTCAGCTTGTGCTGATATGGGATGTGATCCCACTCAGCGCTGGTTTTCAGCCACTCCCATCTCTCCATAGGTGTTAGGTTAGAGGTAGGTCATGAGGGCTTACAGTTCTAGATTATGCATAGGTATGAGATTCGCAAAAAAATAAGAGCAAAAAAAAGAACAAAATTACAGTGTGCGAGCAAAGGTGAGAAACCATTGGATAATTGAGAGGCACTCTATCTGTGTGTGTGTGTGTGTGTGTGTGAAAAATAAAACATGTTGTAAATATAAAACATGTTGGTTATAGTTGATTTTTGTTTTTATAATGTTTTGTCACTACAAACTTATAGGCATCGTGTGCACGCAAGCTTCCATACAAAAAGAGAAAACGTTTTCCACCCTTTAAACGTGGTCTGCTGATTTTGTAATTTTTTTTACATGTTAGAGATATTTTAAAAAACTATGCTCGTACGTTTTTATATTTTTTTTATATTGTATGTTTCAGAAAATATAAGAACCTAAACATTCACTTTTTTGACAAAAAAATCTCTTCGGGATTTCGTCCATTTTTAACTAATCAAGCCTTTATACAAAAAATCGAAGACGTACAAGCATAGTTCTGGATGTATGGAAACGAATGAGACCAAATTTGTCTCATCCCATAAAGTTTTACAGGTAGGAAAACGTTTTCACCCGCAAGCATATTTCGACGGTTGGCGTTCGAAATGTATGAAAACTCGCGCTGCGCTACGCCTGCACACGATCCTCTTAGTAATATAAATTGCACTTGTAAAAAGCAACCGTGACTCTGTGACAGACGAGGAATCGAACCCCGTGACTTACGCTATCCGGGCGTAACCACGGTTGCTTTTTACAAGTGCAATTTATAGTATCATGTTGGTTATGTAAAAATAAGATAACATTCGTAAAAATCATTATCTTTCACCACCACCGACGTTTGACATCTTATCAACGAAATGATAAGATTGTTTTAAAGGCTGGGTGCACATAACTTAAATGATATTTGACCTCGATCGCACCTAGGTAGGGTTGCCAGGGCCCCTATTTTTAAATCACTCGCTTGGATATGGCGTGTGATTTTCGTTCGAAAACGATTTTTTTTAAATGACTTGACACTACGTCGAACGAAAATCACTCACCATCTTGAAGCGAATGATTCAAAAATAGAGCTCCAGGTCGCCAAACCTAATAGCCGGACAGACCAGCCAGTTTGGCCGGACATATGGGTAAAAAAGCCGGACGCCCAACATTATTGAGGATTTTGTGTCTTAGTATTAATATGTACACAAGCATTTACTTACTTGGTTTGAAAGATTCATTAATTT
Source organism: Pyrausta aurata (assembly GCA_963584085.1). Taxonomy (NCBI): domain Eukaryota; kingdom Metazoa; phylum Arthropoda; class Insecta; order Lepidoptera; family Crambidae; genus Pyrausta; species Pyrausta aurata. Next base: position 3,418,461 of record OY757279.1, read on the forward strand.
ATTAGTGAAAAATGTTGGCTTCTAATATTTTCAATTTAAGTAATGAAATCACGAAAGAGATCAAACCATTTGCGCGCGAAGGGAGCAATTAAGAGTTTGGCGACATAAAATTCTGAAATACTTTTCAACAAATTAATACTACAAACTAAGAATATGCGCGAGCGAAGCGAGCGCTTTAAATTTTTCTCTAAAACGCCATTCAGAGTAACTAAATTTTATAAATAAATCAATCCGTGAGTTAAGCAAGCGTTTCCAAGTTATGGTTTTAAAAGTTATTTTACTGGTAATAAATAAATAATGTGTAATTATAAAATTTTTAAGAGCTTGGTGACATACAATTTTGCAATGCTTTCCAACAAGAACAAATGCGCGAGCGAAGCAAGCGCTTAAAATTTTGCTCTAAAACGCCTCTAAGAGCAATAAAATTATATAAATAAATGGGACCCAACAAAATGTTAAAGATCTAAAATGAATGCGTAAGCCATAATTTTTTGATTCTAAAATTAAAACGCGACTGCTTAGAAGTAAAATGCAATAGTTGTAAAACAATTGTTGAAAATTTTTAATTTCAATTTACTATCAAATTCGACATAAGAAATAATAGATGATCCGCGAGCGAAGCGAGCGCGAAATTGCGCGGCACTGCGGTCTGCGGGAGCGACTGACAGTCGAATCGCCTGCGCTCGGCGATCGCTCGTTTGCGAAATGTAAAAAGCCTAACAAAAGCCGGACAAGCCGGACACCGTTTATTTTGGCCGAACACACGATCAAAAAGCCTACCTATGTCCGGCTTTATCCGGACGGCTGGCAACGCTAATCGCACCTGATGTCTGCGTCTGTGATATTATACTCGTAAATAATCCTCCAGAGGTCCCGGGTTGGGCCAAAAATATGTGCCTGGGTTTTTCTGTTCAGAAATTCTCAGGGACACCCGGAGTTTGAAGCGGTCACCCCCGTGCCTCGGAAAGCACGTAAAGCCGTTGGTCCTGATCTCCGGTCGTGTCAGATTGCTGTCCCATCGGGCTATGAGAGTGAAAGGAAATGAGAGTGCACCTGTGTTTGCGCACACATTTGTGCACTATAATATGTCCCGCGCAGTCGGTTAGTCGTTGTGACTGGCCACCGTAGTCGAAATCGGCTAGGGGGACTATTATTATTATTATACTCGTAAAGCAGAAGAGTTTGTATGTTTCTTTGAACACGCTAATCTCAGGTAAGTACAACTGGACATATTGCTTGACTGAAGGCTTGCTATAAAACATCACGCTGCGACGGGAGGAGAGGGAGCCAACTAAAAGTTATTATAATGTAGGACACGTAAATGGTTTTAAGTTACAATTTTAATAAGCTCTTCCTGACTTGCGCAAGTCGGGCTTACTACAAGTCATGCCATCTTTGTTTCTTCATCCATTAGTGTGTACTTATCTCAATGATACTTTTTTATCACAAACCGGTTTTTGTTGACTATACACTATTTAGTATACATTTCGGTGGCAGAGAGACGGTGTATAGAATTGTTTACAAAAATGTTGAAAAATCCTAATTATTTGTACGGTCCTCAAGATCTGTATGTACCCGCGAATTTGAATTTTGGTGATTTTATGCTTGGAAGATTCTGGAGCTATAAAGATAATGTCGCTTTGGTAAGATTTTTCACATAAAATAATCTACTATATAAAAATAAGTCGGGTTTTCCTTCCTGACGCTATAACTCCAGGACGCCGAACCGATTTCCACGGTTTTGCATTGGTTGGAAAGGTCTCGGGCTCCGTGAGGTTTATAGCAAAAGAAATCCCCATAAAACGGGGCCGGGACGGGACAGGGCTGGGGGCGAAACGAAGTTCGCTGGGACCGCTAGTCTATAATATAAAAATAAATCGCAAAATTTGTTGGTAAGCGCATAACTCAACAACGCCTGGACCAATTTGGCCAATTCTATCTTTATTGTGTTTGTTATTGTCAGGAGAAGGTTCGAAAGAAATGTTTAAGTTACTTGCGCAGAAAATTTGAAAATGTAAGAATACTTACTTTCTTAGCGAGGCCGGGGGCGTAACAAAGTTTGCTGGGTCTGCTAGTTTATCTATACTTTCTATACTTAATATTATAAAGCTGAAGAGTTTGTTTGTTTGTTTGTTTGTTTGAACGCGCTAATCTCCGAAACTACTGGTTCGAATTGAATAATTTTTTTTGTGTTGGATAGTACAGTTATCGAGGAAGGCTATAGGCTATATAACATCACGCTACGACCAATAGGAGCAAAGATATAGTGGTAAATGTGTAAAAAACGGGAGAAAGAAGTCACTATTCCACGCGGACGAAGTCGCGGACAAAAGCTAGTTTTTAATAATAAGGTAGCTTATTTTAATGAATTACCCAAGTACAATGCAAGATTTACCATTTTCAAACACAAATCGCTTCCTCACGACACAAAAACGGGCGTCACTTCAAACATAGACAACGCGAGGTGCAAGCGATTTTGCCTCTTAAAGTGGTTAGGCGGCGGTGACCTCGATGATACGTAAATATTGTAACTAATTTAGGTAGGCTTGGTAGCAACTAGCAATATTCTAATTGACCATAACTACTGACAAATGTTACGTTCGTCTATTTGTTTGAAGTTTAAAGAAAGAAAGAAAAAAAGAAAAGCTTTTATTGATTAAGGACATCACAAAAACACAAATACACAAACAGACAAACGCTCACAAAAGTCTATAAAAAAAAATAAAAAACGAAAGGCATAAACACAAAAATTACAAACTATACATAAAAATGCAACAGACTTATACTAGGTACAACAGATTTTGACGTTACAGTTATTTATTTTCTAGTGCTACTAGCCTACTTTTATTTTAATTAGTAAAGATAGCATTCTGATGTTGATAATTGCAATATAATATACCGGTGCCATTTTTATCGATGTCCAAAGGTCGTTGTTTACATAATACCAAGATCTCATATCATGAAAACAAAAGATAATTATTTAGCGAGCTAGTCCAGAGAAATTAAACATCTAAGCTTATGTTAAAACTGGTAGATCTAATTTTTGCACACTCGTTTCCGATATTTACCTACTGCAAGATTGTGACCTTGAGCTCCAACCGTAAATGTATTTTGTAGATTATTTTTCATCTTTCAGATCGACGGCACAGCAAATGAAACATGGAAGTACGGTGAAATGGCGCAAGAAGCAACCAATCTGGTTGTCTCGCTCATAAAACTAGGGGTTAAAAAGGGAGAGACTGTTGCTATACTATCGGAAAACCGGCGGGAATATTTCAGCGCGTTCGTTGGCTCTGCTTATACCGGCGCCATTTTGACTACTATGAATCCTTTGTATACTAAAGGTAAGTAATAAATTAAATAAAAATAAGGCACAGATAATATAATAAATAATGAGGAGATACGCAGAGGAACTAAGGTACCTAACGGATATAGCCCTGCGAATCAGTGAGTTCGCGAGTGGCAATGGGCAGGGCATACTTATATCGCGAAGAACTGATGGTCGTTGGGGCAGAAAAGTACTTGGTTGGACACCCTTCGACCAAAAGCGCAGCGTAGGACGTCCACCGACAAGATGGACAGATGACCATTGACCTTGTTAAGATCGCAGGACCATATTAGATGCAGACCGCTTACAGCCGGTCACTGCAGAAAACTTTGGGGGAGGCCTTTGTTCAGCAGTGGACGTCCTTTGGCTGATAATGATGATGGCGATGAATATAATTACAGGATACAACTTTCTGTCATAGTAAAGTAAACGTAGATATTTGAGATGTCGTTGATTGAATCATCAAAAAGTATTTAAAGAACTGCAGAAATTATGTTCCATTCAACATGTACCTTGCTCAAACGGCTGCATCGATATTGATGAATTTTAACTAAGTGATGTATTATAACAAGGCGACCGAGTACAGATAGGATAGTTTTGATCTCCTCTGGATAAAAGTTAGTACAGGAAATTTCACAAAAGTAAAACAATGGCCAAGTTCTTCCTTCAAATTATTTAATAAAAATAAGTTAGATTTTTTAAGTAACCTACACTGGAGATGTACGAAGTTACCTTCGTAAGTGTTTAAATAAATCTAAAAAACTCTCTAGCTCCATTATACACACTTAGCTAATGTATACAAACAACCTTTAAACAATCTAACTAACTATTTCTCATTTTTCAGACGAAATCAACCACATTTGCGGAATATCCAAACCGAAATACGTATTTTGCTCACCATTAGCTTACAAAAATCAAGGGAAAAATTTGAGAGCCACCAACTACGTCAGCAAATTCATAATTTTTGGCGACGAAAAGTTTCCCGACACAATATCGTATAACGACCTCGTAACCGTTAACGGTATAAGCAACGGTTATTTAACGAGTAACGTTGCTTTTGAGGAGTTGCAGCCAGCTGAGGTACAAGGACAGAGTGACACTTTGTTGATTTTGTACTCGTCTGGGACAACTGGTCTACCTAAAGGAGTCGTTCTTACGCATTTAAATATACTTGGCATGGTTTTGTGTAAGTGAGTATTGTTAGAATAATGTATTCTCTTCGTTTCTCTTATTATTATCTACTAGCTTTTGCCCGCGACTTCGTTCACGTGGATTTCAGGTTCGTCCCGTCTAGTCTAGTAATAAGTAAGAAATACGGTATAGAAACCTCAAAAATTGTAGCCTATATGTTATTCTGATGTATAAGCTATATTGTGGTAAAGTTTCATTCAAATCCATTCAGTAGTTTTTACGTGAAAGAGTAACAAACATCCATACATCCATACATCCATACTTACAAACTTTCGCCTTTATAATAGTAGTAGGATACATGCAAACAACTGTTAGTTAAACTACTTATAACTTGATAACGGGTGGACCGATATTCTTGATTTTACTTTTTTGGATTTGTTATAATATACTTTTATGAATAAGACAATAAATACTATAAAACGGGAACGTGGCGGGACAGGGCCGAGGGCGAATGAAGTCCGCTAGATAAAAAACCTGTGTCTTGAAAAGCTAATTGTGCGTTTGTTAGTGCCGTTACTCCTGCGCTTGATCACTATCGCTCGTATGAAGAACACCGCCGCCTTTCCACTTTAAGACCTAAAAGCGCTTGCACCACGCATCGTCTTTGTTCTCTTTGTTTGGAGTTACGCCCTTTTTTTGTCGTATGTTCAAGCGATTCTTGTTTTAAGGTAGTAAAGGCGATGTTATCCGTGACCTTCATGTTACCAGACTGAGTTTGAAGTCTTCGGGCTGTATTTTCTTGTGGCTGTAATTATTAAAAACCAGAAAACTAAGACATGCAACATAAAAAATAAGACCTGCCTATTCAAAAACAAAAAGCATTTCCTTGTGGTAAGGAGGCTATGATGATGGCTGCGTTGCCGCGTTGGATAGCTATGCTAATCCTTTGAGCTAGGAACTAACCAGCCATGACAGAAATTAGTTTTGGAGAAATTTTTGTAAACGGTAATTTAGCAGAAGGTCCCCACGGCCCAAATGTTTGAACGCCAAACGGAACAAATACTCACATGTATGAAACGTACTTGCGACGCTAATTTAAAACACATACGTATTTTTTTATGCTCGGTGTTTCTCTACAAGATCGAATCAGAAACGAGGAGATACGTAAAAGAACTAAGGCAACGGACATAGCCCTGCGAATCAGTAAGCTCAAGTGGCAGTGGGCAGGGTACATAGCGCGTAGAACTGATGGCCGTTGGGGCAGAAAAGTCCTAGATTGGAGACCCTTCGACCAAAGGCGCAGCGTAGGATGTCCACCGACAAGATGAACAAACTACCTGGTAAAGATCGCAGGATCGCACTGGATGCAGACCGCTCACAACCGGTCGTTGTGGAAAGCCGTGCGGGAGGCCTATGTTCAGCAGTGGACGTCCTTGGCTGATAATGATGATGATGATGATGATGACGTATTTTTTTTTCAGGCCAATAGAATTCACTCAAGGTACAATCCTGGGTACTGGACCATGGTTCCATGCCATGGGGTTAGTTGGTACACTGGCTGTGATGAACCTGGGTATATCTTATGCGTATCTACCGAAATTCACTGTTGAAAGCTTACTGAAGACTGTTGAAAGATATAGGGTAAGTTACTCAATTCATTTGTTATTTATTTTTCAATTTTATTTATATTTATTTTATTCATATTTTTGATATTATTTTGATTTTATTATTCAATCAAAATTTAATTTATTATTAATTAATTCATTTATTACTTATTTTAAAATTTTATTTATATTTTTGATATTATTTTGAAAGTAGTAAAAATATTAGAGATGTACCGACTAGTCGCCGACTAGTCGGCCATTTTTGTAGTCGGCGACTAGTCGGCGATTAGTCGGCTAAATACGCCGACTAGTCGGCCCGCTTCTGACTCATGTTAATATGCTTAAAAAATTGAGTGATTGAAATGAAATTGTATCTTTACTCTTGTTATTATAAGAATAACAGTTTTTACAATACAATTTAATAATTGGTAAAAAATTTAAATAGGAAGAGTTCCTTTAGTCTTTTATAAAATAACAAAATATAGGTTAAAGCAAATAATCCTTGGTAATAAGTAGGTTCAATTATAACATAAAAAATAGGAACTCTTCCTTTGACATCCCAAAGTTATTCAATCTCGAAATTAATAAGGATTAATAAGAACCTAGTTGAAGCATCAGTTGTGAATATTTGCTCGTAGTATTTGCCTTTTCCCCCTGACCACCACGAGAAATAACTGCTTGACACTGATTGCACTTGACTTTACTGCTATCTTTTCCCTCCAATTCGTCAAAAAAAAATCCAAATGCGTGATTTCTTTTTCGACATGACGCAAACAATCTTATTTAGTTAATTTCACTATTAATTTAATTATTTGCACTGTGTTAGCTTAGTAATTGAACGTTATATATTCTTTATTTCATTAAACACCAATAAAACACACAGTGTGAGGAGAACCCACTTAATTATTTGCTTATGATTGTCGATGTATACAATTTGAAAATTAAAATGTAGATTCATTATTGGCTGTAAGTTTAGTTACACGGTAATATAATAACTAATTAATATCTAGACCTGTGAATCTTGTAATATAAAAAAAAAACGTCGTCACTCGGATTTTACCGAAAGTAATGATCGGCCTGGCCGACTAGTCGGCCATTTTGCTGTAGCCAAAGTCATAGTCGGCACATCTCTAGTATTTTGGCTAAGTGGAAGTAAGAATCCCTAATTCAGTTAAATTTTGCACGGAACCCTCAGTGCGCGAGTCCGACTCGCACTTGGCCGGTTTTTTATACATTTCATGATTCAATAAGCGTCTAAAATCTAATTCATCAAAATTGCTTGTTTATATTCATAGTCCAATATTATCTGTTTAAAAAGAATCAAAATCAGTTCAGCCATAGTTGTGTCAAAATTTTGCACACAATCTCGTGTAATAGTTTACATACATACATACATATACGTAGACCCACACTTAAATTTCGCATTACTACATTTGGAGGTTTATCTCGATTTTACCAAGTAAATTTAATAATTATCTCTAATAAATGAATAGTGTACAATATTTTTCAAAATACCACAATATTTTGTTGACCGCAAATATAACTTTGTTTTTCATAGTGTTTGTATGAAAGACAAAGTTATATTTGCGGTTGATAAAAATGTACTATATCTCAAAAACTGCTAGTTCGATTACGCTCAAACCAATTTTTGTTGAAAGTTTATGTTGAGATCTACATTACATATTTTTTTCAAAATTTTCACTTCCTTAGTTCAAAAGTTAGTTGGGGGGGACGCCCATTTTATTATATTCTATTATATTCTTTATTGCACTTAAAAGATGTACAGAAAATACAAGAAGTCATAATGTGAACAAAGGTGGAAAGGTGGTGGTTTTACCACTTTGGAAGCGTCTATATCTCAAACGTTAGACTTTTAGAAAAAAATGTTGTAGGAACCTCAATGTCATTTTGAAAGACCTATCCATAGACACCCCACACGTATAGGTTCGAGTAAAAAAAATATTTTTGGTTTTAGTTTCATGTATGGGAGCCCCCCCTATAATATCATTTTTTCAAATTTTTTGTACTTGAATCGGAAAGCGGTAAAGTGGATACACCTACCTACCAAGTTTCAGCGGTGTGATGCTAATAGTTTCAGAATAAAGTGGCTGTGACATACGGACGGACAGACAGACAGACAGACTTGACGAAACTATAAGGGATCCGTTTTTTGCCATTCGGCTACGGAACCCTAAAAAGCGATAACCTGGGCGGCATTATGTCATACTCGAGGAGAGGGCTTTGCCCAGCAGTGGGATGTTTGTTTGTGATCTTACTATTAAACTGACTTTACAGGTGGAAATGTTAATAGTGGTGCCAGCAGTTGTGATAGCGATTCTGAAGACGACCACTCCTCACGACTTTAGCTCTGTGAAGAGAATCGTCATGGGCGCTGCGCCGGCTCATGCAGATACTATTAATGATCTTGCTGCTAGGTAATTGTTACATTACATCATCATTATAGTAAAATACACAAACATATGTGGCAGCTTGGTGACACGTCTCTTGGTACAAGATTGGGAATGCAAGGTACGAATTTTCCCAGTTTTTCCCCGATTTCTCCGGGAGAGCGGTTTTATTTCAAATCTCACGAGCCTGCCAATTTTTGCGGCCCCGCAGCCGCCGCGGCGATTTTCAAATTAATTTCAACTAAACCGCGTGACGACGCGGTTTTACCCACTGAATTATCTATTCAGTGGTTTTTCCCCGCGCCCGCCGTGGCGGCGGGACCCGCAATGAAACCGCGACCGCCGCAGGAGGAAATCACGGACAAATTGTCCTAATAGGCTAGTTGCCACCACCAACCATTGACGTACTTTTTTATTTTAAATACGCTACTTTTCCGTAGATTTACTAGGCAATTTGAAAATATGACATCACAGTTTTCTGTGTCCAACTGACGCACTCTTTACTGTTTTCATAGCTGTAAAAAAATGTGCAAATCTCTAAGAATGATCAATGAAAAGTAGGCCTTGAGTATTATATTTTCGTTAAATATATGGGTGTTCGAATTATTATTAGAAACTACCCAACCCAATTTCAAACCAATTTTGACATCAATCAAGGGGCTGAGACAGCGCAATCTTCTCTCTTTTTTACACTCACAGTCCTTATGGGGAGGCGTAGTGCTGCACTGCACACTGCACAGTTATCGATAAGCGCGTGGGCACACGGATCACCCTAGGTCATGAATGATTTATGGCTGAAGAAGAAGCGAGTGTTTAATACTACTATAATAAGTGTAACTTTATAATCCTTTCAGATACCCCAGAGTGATGGCGATAGTCCAAGGCTATGGTATGACGGAGTCTTCTCTGGGTATCACCAGGTATCCATTGCAGCCAGATCGACGGATTATAACAAGCAGTGTAGGACGGGTGCTGAACAACACTATTGTAAAGGTAATAAACACAATACTTGCGTCGCGTGGTTGGTTAAACTTTATTTTTCTAGCCGTTGCTGTCACACTGCTGGGCAAAGGCCTCCTTCAAACTACTCCATGCATCCCTGTTCTTGGTAAGGGTTTGCCAGTCCTCGTGATATTTGTCTAGATCGTCGCGCAACCGCTTCGGGGTCTACCTTGCGGACGGCGTCCATCGGTAGGCAGCCAGTGAGTGACGATCTTGGACCACTTCTTAGTAGACATCCTGAGGACGTGGCCCGCCCAGTCCCACTTAAGTTTAGCGGTTTTAACACCAACGTCGATTATGCCGGTTTTTGTTGGAGTTGTGGTGTTGCGGATCCGATCACTTCGTTTAATTCCCAAAACGCTACGCTCCACTTCAAACTTGGGGTTTGCCAAAGGGCTATATAGCGTAGCGTTTTGGGTAAAAACTAAAAATATAAAAAATAAGATAACTCTTTATTGCACACCAATGCCAGTGTACAATTCAGGCGGTCTTGTTGCTAGAGTGATTTTTCCCAGACAGCCTCTAGTTAATTTATTTGAAGTGGGAATCTCATTTATTTCTCTAGTAACAAATGTGATATTTATTTAGTTCATTCAATTAAGACGCAGCTTACAAATAATACAGTCACATAATGTTTTATAGCCTAAAGGCTTCCCCGATAAATATGCTATCCAAAACAAAAGATTTTTTGAAATCGATCCCGTAGTTCATGAGATTAGCGCGCTCAAACAAACTTAACATTTACATTTTCTTAATATTATCAATATAAAATGACGTGGTTGAAACCAGCTACATTTGAATTTTTTTCACAGATAGTGGACCCAGAAACCAGGAAATCCTTAGGCCCAAGTCAAAACGGTGAAATCTGTATCAAGGGCACCATGGTTACCAGAGGCTACGTTGGCAAAGATAGGAAGGAAGACTTTGATGATGAAGGGTTCCTGATGACGGGGGACGTGGGCTATTATGATGATGAGAAGTTTCTGTATGTGGTGGATAGACTGAAGGAGCTGATCAAGTATAAGGCCCATCAGGTAAGTGATTGCGTGTACCTACTTTTTTTAACTTACTAATGGGAAAATACAATTCCATAAAAGAGCGTATGTAAGTTTTTTCCGTGGCTGTGGTATCCTTCTTTCTTTCTTTTTAATTTAGCTTTGCTATTGTCAGTGGAGTTTTCCACATTCATCTCTATTCAGAGCCATCTCCTTGACCTCTTGGTACGACTCGACGTCCAACTTTTCCTTTATTTGGGTCATATACGCTCTTCTAGGTCTTCCTCTTTTCTTTTTCCCTTCAATCTTTCCCTTTATGATGATCGTAATCATTGTCGTGCCGTACCAAGTGTCCAAGCATCTTCCCTCTCCGGTTTTCTATTGTTTGAAGTAAATTTGTCTCCTCGCCTACAATCCTCAGAACATCTTCGTTAGATTTCGTTTCTGTGGTATCCACCTAACTAATTTTCTTTCATTTAATTGGTGCTGAAAAATCATTTTTTACCATCTTTCACACATAAACGAGAACTTAAATCAAATTAATTTATTTGCTGAGAATACAGTATACAAAAGTTTGCTCTTAAAAATTAAGGCAGTGTGTAATCCGCCTGCGCCATTCATTAGGTATTATCTTGTAACACAAAAAAATAAAGAGACACATCAATGGATATTCAGATTGTCAGATTGAGTGCGTAGTAAAGTATTATATGAAAATCAATAGGTACTACTGTTGTTATAATGATTTTTTTTATTTATCAATTGATGTTTTGTAGGTAGCACCAGCAGAAATCGAAGCTTTACTAATCCAACACGATGCAGTAAAAGAAGCGGGCGTAGTAGGCCTCCCACATAAAGAATGTGGCGAGCTACCACTCGCATTCATATCCGTTCAGCCGGGGAAGACGGTCACAGAGAAGGAGATTCAGGACTACGTCGCTCAGAAGGTAAGTTGATAACGCCTTCAAAAAAGACAATGGCAAGTATGAAGAGCTATGCATTGCTTTTGAGAGAAGTTCTAAGGCGAAAAGATGTAGCGTGTTAGGTTGGTATTAAAAAAATATTGCAATTATTAGTAAAAAGTAATAAGGAAGCAAAAAAAAAAAAACCGGTTAAGTGCGTGTCGGACCCGCGCACTGAGGGTTCCGTGCCACCCTTAACTGAATTCAGGGTCCACTTACTTTCACTTAACGAAAACATCACAATATATTGCGACAGCAAAAATAACTTTGTTTTTCATAGTTTTTGTATGAAAGACAAAGTTATATTTGCGGTTGATTAAAATGTGCAATATCTCAAAAACTACTGGTTCAATCTCCTTCAAACCAATTTTCGTTGCAAGTTTTTGTTGAGATCTACATCATATACTTTTTTCAAAATTTTCACTTTTTTAGTTCAAAAGTTAGATGTGTGTGTGTGACGCCCATTTTACCACTTTGGAAACGTCTATATCTCAAACCTTACACTTTTAGAAAAAATGGTTTTTGAAACCTCAACATCATTTTAAAAGACCTATCCATAGACACCCCACACGCATAGGTTTGAGTAAAAAAAAAATTTTAGGTTTTAGTTTCATGTATGAGAGTCCCCCCTTAAATATTATTTTTTCTTACTTTTTGTATCTAAATCGGAAAGCGGTAAACAAGATACACCTACCTACCAAGTTTCAGCTGTGTGATGCTCATAGTTTCAGAATAGAGTGGCTGTGACATACGGACGGACAGACAGACAGACAGACAGACAGACTTGACGAAACTATAAGGGTTCCGTTTTTTGCCATTCGGCTACGGAACCCTAAAAACTATGAAGTATATTAAAACAAACTAAATAAAATACTTCAAACTTACCCATCCGAATTTTAATAGCAATAAATACTTATGTTTTAAGCTAGGAACGAACCAGCCTTATTATTTGCCAAAACAAAATTTAATTTAGGTGAATGTTTTCCGAAAAGCAAATTAGCAAAACAGTCCAAACACTTCAACGCCCAACGGCGCAATCACATAAACCACTTGCAAGTGAGACGTCTATGTATACTTGCGACACACTTGGCGTTATCAGCCAACTCTGCTTTGCTTCAGAAAAAAATATCAATTTTTGGCCAGTTCTTAGCTTTAAATTATTGAATTGAGAGCGGTGTGAATATTTTTTTTAACAAAGTTGTTTTGTTTTCTGTCAAGAATTATCACTGGCCAGTTGCATTTTTATTATGTGAAAAAAAAAACATTTATTTTGTTTAATTTTTACAGCTATCGAACCCAAAACATCTTCGTGGTGGAGTCCGCTTCATCGACGAGATGCCAAGAAATCAAACAGGGAAGCTTCTGAGGAAAGTGCTCCGAAACATGGCTGTCACAAGAAAGAGCAAACTTTGATGTATTAAAATAAATATACAAAAATGAAAAAGTGTAAGGGGCACGAGAATCCAATCATTCTGTAATGGAATGTTTAATGAAAATAAATATTTATTGATGAGGCATTGTAAATAGGTTATGGGATCTTTACGTATAAGAATATAAAAACCATGTAAATAATCGTTATTAATACATTGTTTATATATATTGAACATTCTTTTATATTTTTTCAATGTAAAATTTTTAATAAAAGTATTAGCGAGAAAGTCTTCTCTCAAAGAAAGGAATTTATGAACACAATATCTTGGATGAATAAACCACTGGAAACGATATATGAAACGCAAGAGCGAATGTATAAAAACATCATCAACCAATTTTTGCGGGGCGGGGGGAGTTTGTCTTGTCAGTAATTGACATTTAGTGCGTGGAAGTTTCGATATTATTCTATCGATATGTGTTGAACGAATGAATGAACGCATCTTATGCAAAATATTTTTTTTTTATTTTTTTTACCAATACAATAATTATGGGCATGTTTAAATAAGCACAAGCCATTAAACGAATAATTGAAACATAGAATATTTTTATAAACGGTCTGGCAAGTAACACTAACTAGAACTTCCTAAGACATTGTGAAACAGGCCGTAAGTCCTCCAATGGTATAATAAAATCCTCTAATGGTATAATATAGCAGTAAATGAGCTTACACTTCAAACTAAACTTCACAATTTCACGGGATTTTATGCAACTTTCAGTTGTATAAAAGGTAAAAATTACGGCTTCGACCCACTTTGTTTTTCTTATTTGATCTACAGGAAATCTGGAATATTATTAATAGAATGTATTGTAATAAAATATGAAGTTTAAAATATTAAAGAAAACTGTTGTATTTTTAGGATTACTTTTATCTACTTTAGAGTTAATCATTTTACAGATGTATTATTTTATTTTATATTATAAATTTATTAGTACGTTTATCGATATGATTATCGACAATTGTCAAGCACAATTAAAACTAAATTGTCAAGGAAACGAATGGTGAATGTACGATAATCCTACCAAATGAAGTATGCGTTATCTCGTTGATGATGCAGTAACTGACCACAACTTTTTTAATTAGCAATGTAACTTTTCTCTAGGAAAACATATTTTACTATTTTAAGAAAAATTAACAGCTTTATTGAGGTAAAAAGTTACTTACGAATGAAAAGAAATATTTTTTGTCGTGCCGCTATAATTTTTACACAAAAATACGGAACATTTACCCATTTTTTTTTGCAATGTTTCTCACCGAGTTCTGTCACCGTACTGACAAGACGTCACATGAAATTGAGGCTAAAATGCCCAATTCGTTGCCGAGGGGGAACAAGCGAAATTTCCTGTCATTGCGCGTCCAGTGGTTTATTCGTCCAAGCACAATATCTACCAGATGTGTGTGTATTGTGTATAAATTCCTTGAATTTTAAAAATCGAGGTGGAGCAAAATAACTTAGTAAGTGTGAACACAGCCTTACCTCAAACCGGACACAATCTTCAAACTCAATGTCAGAGCGGTTACGTAAAACCATTTCTCCGAAACACTTCGATTTTTCGTCACTCCAGTTCGGGTCGCCATACGCGACAACACTTTCCAGTTTTTTGTCAACATTAAAATAACAATTCATAAACTGAACTTTAGATATTAAAAAGTTAAAACCGCTATTAGCGGGAAAAAAGAAGAAAAAAGCGCGTGAAAACTTTGACAGTTTTTTTCGCGTTCTAAGAAGTGTAACTGGCCAGTGATAAAAAGTGTTATCATCAGAAAACAATTCACCGGTATTTATAAAATTGTCGACGTTTAGGTACCCAATTGTTTTTCTAAGAATGTAAAGGTTTGTCATTTAAAGTACTTTTTCAGTGGATTTGATTGAACAAAGCTTAAAAATGTTCATCGAAAAAATCATTTTGTCTACAAAACTTGTTATTTTAATGCACTTAATCAAAAAGTGTGGTGTTAATTGTGACAATGATGTGAGTCAAAACTTTGACACGGACGAAAGTAATTACATACCAATCGTACTAAATGATCACGTGAATACAAGGACTATAGATAATTTAAAAGACTCAGTTGTAAATAATTTCGAAGATATAACAGTATTAGATGAGGATGGCAAATTAAGGAGTGTAAAAGTGAAATCAGCTGTTAAAAAAGTTCAAGTGCCACATAACAGTGACAGTAGCAGTGACAAAGTGACTGACCAATTGGAACTACCTGTGACAGACAATGATGATGACCAGTCGAAGACTCTTGGGGATCCATTGAAACTGATTGAGGAATTAGGTCGTAAGTATTTACTTATTTTTATTCTTATATTGGGAATAAGTAAAGATTGTCGATTTTCACAAAAATATGTCAATCTCGAAGTATTTTTTAAGTCTTTCTATGAGACCGGCTTCATATTAAGATTGTATTTAAAAGTAAGTTTAGAAAATTACTAAGAGTCTTATTTTATTATTTCTTGAGTTAACTGACCGCAACTAATTGTATGTAACTGTAAACCATTGAACTTTTTATTGCTATCGTTTGGGACTGATATCACTAACACATTTTGTGTTCCATCTCACAGAAACGGATTCATAATTCAAAATTAAAATTTTAAAGAAACGTCACTATCTTGTTGTCGTTTTTGCGACACATTTTTAGCTTGGCATAGCTTCTCTATACGGCCGAGTAGTAGTAACAACTCACTGCTATAAATTCATTATTTTAAGTATACTTAGACTGATGCATGTATATAGAGTCAGGTAGTGCAACTGAGCCCGACATATTGCGATTATATATCTTACCAAAATTTATTGTAAAATCATAACATTTAATAAGAAAATATGAATTTACATTTTAAGAATAAGCAAGCGAGTAAATGTAGTATAAGGTCTCGTTCATCATAAGCCAATAAAAATTATAGACAACGTAGTGTTCATTATAGTAATGTATTTTCAATGCTGTAATTTCGTAATAATTATACGTAATAATTTTCGAATAGCAAAGATGGTAATGGTTGTGATACGAGTAACGTTACTAAACACAGCCTTCGGTTACGACACAGAGAAAGCAGAGTCCGGCTCAGTGTTTATTAGTCATTGTTGTAAGGGCGCGGCCATCTTGGTATAGATTAAAAAAATATAATTTAGGAGTCTAAGGTCTGTGGGAAAGAAAAGATTATTTTAAAAACTATTTAATGTTTAAAATAAAGACAGCCTGGTGTAAGTAGGTACATGGACTAGCTTTTATTACTTAGTAATAAATAATGGCCTATTAAATGCAAACAGAAAGACTACGGTCAAAGTCTCTTGTGTCTGACCACTTTTCAACGAAAATGAGGGCTACCATTTTCGTGCCTACTTGTTGGCGTCACTGTCGCGTGAAGTCCAGAATATAGCTTTTATGGTGTATAAATTGTCATAATGCGGAGATGAAAAATCAAGTTTGCCATAAAATCTTAATATTACAATACATCGGGCATGCTGCAGTCCAGTTTCTTTAGGAAAAGAGGAGTAAGTACACAAGTTATTAAAGGTTTAACATTTATTTTCTTAGTCCCCCTTTTAAAACACTCTCATTAAATTGATCCGTAACTAGTATTTGCCATAATTAATGGAAATTACTGCTAAATATTCGAAACATTAACCTAAATAGAAATAAACTCGCATACCACATACAGTGACACTTGACATTTCGGCGACCTCACGTTACACAAGCGCCCCTAGCGGCGAATTCATACGCGTTAACCCCCATTGCTTGCAGTCCATGCCACAAAAATGGGCGTTTGACGCGAGGTACAAGAGATTTTGGCTCATAGGCCTTATTCGCAATAAGCGTCGACTCAAGAAAAACCTATACCTTTTTTGACCGTCTTCATAAAAAAAGTCTTGTTCTCCCTCGCATTTTTTTATCTCATCAAAGAAAAGTACCTACCAAGAGGTCTAAGATAACTGTGGCCGTGTCCTAACATAGAGTCCAAAACTATCTGCTTTCCCCGCCAACCTTGGTGACGCAACTCATTGTAACTCTACCCACGTGTCTTTATACTGATCTACATCTCACGGTATGAGATAATGTAGTTAATTAAGTAATTAGTAGCCTGGCTTTGGTTTAATTCAATTTGTATGGCTATTAAGTTTATGTAGTGTATTGTTTAGTTAAAACAGGGTTTTGCTACAATATTGTCTATTTTAGAGAAGCGACAAATGTACTTTATTCTAAAGAAATTGATTTAAGCATTTGATCATTCGATTTGTTGGTGCTGCTATTTAAAAAAAATATCGATCGAATTTAAGACGTCCACGATGAAAGTAATCAGGGGATCAACTGTTCACAGTCAAAAAATTATGATTGTTTTCATTGATTTGGTTATTATTTTTTTTAAAAATGTTTTGTACAATTCGGGAACTAAATATTTATCTGAGGAATTAAATTACTGATCTTCATTAATAACAAACAAGAAAAAATTAAAACTAAGACAAATTGCATGTGAAATTAATATATGTCATACCATACTGGTTTTCTTTTAGATACGTTCAGAATCATTCAAAAGTTTCTATCTAAACTTTTTGTCACATTATTTTTTCATTCCACATCTTGGCATGTTTATTGATTCTATAAACACTGGCAGCCAACAAAGTTGCAAATTGAAATGCTAATACCGTTCTAATCCACAAATCTAGATGCTGGCCAGTTAGCATGTTCTAAATATAAAAATTAAAAAGTAAAACGCGCTTTCCACGCGCTCTCTCACCTCTCTCTGGCGCCGGCGCAAGGCACTACACAACATTTTTTATTGAATGTTTTCTTTTATATAAAAATATGTGAAACTATGGCATAAAAATAATTTCGTACTTTGACAAACGAAAAATAATAATAAGATGTAATTGTGAAAGAAGCAAAAGAAAAACACCAATGCGTTTGTGTAAATTTTTGTTCTACATTTTATAAAATCAAGGACTATACGAGTACTACCAATACATTAAAATTTGACAATATTATATCGTTCATTTTAGTAACATACCGAATGATTAAAAAATTAAGATTTCTATTTTATATTTTATGTAATGCTCATGGAAAGTAGGTAAAATTGCAGATAAGTAGCGCACTACTATGGAGACACAGAGAAACCCGCAAAAATTATCTACTCAAAGAGGTTACGCATAAATTGCATAACAAAACACGCTGTAGGCAATATTTAAATTTTGAGCAAAAAAAACAACAATATATTTACATACAAATGGCGTGAAGTTAAAATGAAAGTAGAATGTTGTCCACCCCTTCTTCTAGCGATCGTCATTTTATGGCAGAAGCGGCCAGTGCCGCGTCGATGCTAAAATAAAAAGCACGCGTCAAACGTGTTTAAAAAATCAACTTGTCAAAAAATGGCGCGAAAATATTATTCGGTCCGAATACGAAATATCGATTAAGTGTGAGATTGGCTTTTACGATACAATAATTTTTAAATCTTTAGTTGGTAAGTTTAAAACTTTTTGGTGTGTGTGATGCGTAAAAATATAATGCACAAATTGTGAAGAAAAATGTTGCGAGTTTAAAATTTCAAAGAAAATAATGTAGGAACAATGCAATACTCTAGAGCTAGATTTCGTACTTTTTAAATCTAAATGTAATCATTTTATGCACTACAATATAAAACTCTTACAAAAGACATCAACGCGTTACAATCTAACTGGGTCTACTAATGTGATTTTTACATTTCACTTATGTTTTTAAAGCTAATTTGAACTAGATTTTTTATTCTACGAGTCATCTCTTTCGGAATGAACCATTATCTCTTTTATATTTGTTTTGTTCAGTTATCAGTGAGCTGTTACTCAGTTATATACATTTTTTATTCATATTGTAATGAATAAAACCACCAATCAGTTATCATCATTAACCATTTTTATTGTTAACATTTAGAACTGATAAAATAGGAACACAAAGATTACCAATTTGAATTACTTTCTACCCTTTGATTTAAGATTTATTTATTTGACCACAAAAGAAATACACGTACTTAGTTAAAATAAAAACTTAAAACCAAGGAACTACTATTACTAGCGTATGGAACTGACATCACGAACAAAATTCGTACCAAATGTATTGACGCCCCTTGTCATAAATGCATACCAACGGTTTCATATGACAATACGTCACAATCTTGTCATTAAGATGCGACACTTTTTTGCTTGGTATAGCTGCTTTATACCTAGTAATAACTGCCTCGGTGGCGCAGCGGTTAGAGGGTCGAATTTTAAAGCGACGGCTGCGCCAGAGGTCCCGGGTTCGATTCCTGGTTAGGGCCAAAAATAAGTACATGTACCTTTCTGTTTAGAAATTCTCAAGGAAGCTCGGAGTTTGGAAGTTGGCGGTGTTTCACCCCCGTGCCTCGGAAGACACGTAAAGCCGTTGGTCCTGCGCCTGATCTCTCTCCGGTCGTGACAGATTGCTGTCCCATCGGGCTATGAGAGTGAAAGGAATAGAGAGTGCACCTGTGTTTGCGCACACACTTGTGCACTATAATATGTCCCGCGCAGTCGGTTAGTCGTTGTGACTTGCCACCGTAGTCGAAATCGGCTAGGGGACTATTACCTAGTAATAACAACTCAACCTACCAATTCAAAAACGAAACCATTTAGGCTAGGCGGCGATAATGCTGACAGCGTTGCGTTATTAATTACAAAACACAATTAACATTGGAACATGCGTGACAACTGATGGTTATTGACTGAGATTCAGTTTCCTCGTTGAGATAGACCACAGAACATGCGAGAGAACATCACGCAATCTTATGTTATCAATTATCAATTCATGTGCTCTATAGTGCATACAATGTTCCGCTTATTTCTTAAGTTAGATAGCCCTAGACTTAGGCCCTATGTAAGGGTGTCTAAGTTTGCGTCAATCGAACGTTTTTTGTGTGGCAATACGATTGCGAGTTTAACCGTAAAAAAAAATAATAACAAATCCACACGTAAAAAAGTGCTGCACAGATTAATCGAGATGTATAGAAATCGTTACACTGCTAAAGCAAAATCTGTATTTTCTTAAAAAAAGAAAATTCGATCGGTGAACTTTTTTCATGATAACTGCACGAGCATTGGTCTTTGCTTAAGTATTCAAGCAGGTTAGTTTTTTAACAAGAGAAAGATTTTCATCGAATAAGGTTCTTTTTAGACAGTAATAAGGTTTCATTACATTCTTGCCAAGCAAGAAAAATGTCGCAAAAACGGCGATAAGATTGTGATGTATTCCTTGAAATTTGAATTTCAAATATGAAACGATTTGCACGAGTTGATGACAAAGTGGCGTCAATTCATGTGGCACGAGATTTGTTCGTAATGTCAGTTCAATACCCATTTAACCCATCTTTTTCCAATAGTATGGTACCATACTTAAAAGATACAGTCTTATTTTATTTGCCAAAAGTTGCTTCTAAGTGACAAATCTGGATACATAGGTCTCTATTTAAATTTACTTGTTCTTGTCACTTAGCCAATGATGACGAACCCACGCAAACATTTTTAAAAGTGGAACGACCAAATACTCTGTTAGGCTGCTTATTCTGAGCACTAGCCTATTATTATTGCTTCAAAGCAGTGGTAAGATACATTTTGTGGTAATAACAACTCACTGGGTATCCCACATATATTTTTTGTCAATATTAAAAACACATTAACACGTTCCGGGACAGTGAACGCCTACAGGCGTGAAAACAATAAAACATCTATTGTGTCTGGAATAGTGTCCCGGAACGTGTTAATATAATTAATAGGCATTCGCCTGGATAGCGTAAGACACGGGGTCCAATTCCTTGTCTGTCACAGAGTCACGGTTGCTTTTTGCAAGTGCAATTTATATAATATAAAAAAGGTCAAAATAGGATTCTAGTCTATAGTCCCTGAAACTTCTAAAGCTATTTCGCCTTGAATATTCACACAATGACACTTGGCACAATTTTCTCTCATATCCTGTCATAAGAAAACAGCTCTCGAGAAGTTTTCACAACATCTCATTGTCACTCCACGGCCAAGTTTTCGAAATAACGATTTTACACGCACATCTGTCAACTCACCACACATCCGGTTTTCAAACAATAATTTCATTTTTCAATTGTCTTTGGTACGGTTGCGCCATTTTTTACGAATGCTCGTAAAGATTACACATCGTAACGGTCTGTTTGTTGTAGTCTGTGCCAACCTTTGATTTGTCTTAAAATGTTTAAAGTTTGGGGAATGTTAAGGGCTAATTTTTAAAAGTCAGATAAGAAATATTCGTCGAACAAAATACAAAATGGCTAATTTGAAAACGTCACCTTAATTGTCAGCAATCATACGGAACTATCATCTTTTTAAATCTGTCGCTTTATAATTTATCAGTCTGCTATGTATATCTGACCATTGTACAATCGGCCCAGAAAACATCAAGAAAGATACAAGGTGTCTTGATATATCATGATTCATGATGACTCTATATGAGTTAAAAGTCTTCTTTCTAAGTCTGTTTTTCTTGACTTAGTTTTATTTTAGGTTTCTTCTTCTTCTTCTTCAGCCACTGTCTATCAATGGCTTGGTGTAGGCCTCCTTTAACCCTCTTCATTTGTCCCTGTTTTGGGCAGTTAGGATCAAGTTGCCGCCCGCTATCTCTTTTAGGTCGTCATTCCATCTCATTTGCGGTCTCCCTCTTGGTCTTTTGTGTCCGTATGGTCTCCATGTTTTTTAGGTTTAGGTACCGAAAAACCTAATTTTTGGGACATCCTTCTGTTGTAATAATGTACACTTAATGTTTGTCTCTTAATTGAATCTTTAGCCCGTAGGAAATAAAACGTAGTCATTTGAAAAAAGTATAGTTTTTAGAAAATGCGTATGGAATTAATTATTACCACTATTTCAATTTTGTTAGAAACTAGCAGCCTTTTATTAAACCTTAAAAATCGATTCCTTGCATTATGTAACAAATAATAACGACAAAGTCTCCTAACTAACAGCCTCTGAGAGACGCTTGAATTTGAGTTTTACATCTTTAGCGACTTATAATTCGAAATCCTGACTCATTACATAGTTTCACTAAAGTTATGTTTTTTATTTGTACATATTTACGTCATCTACAGATTTGTAAAAGTTTCAGTAGTGGTTGTAATGTCGTAAAAAATAAAAACTAAGTGAGCCACGCTCCATACAAAAAATTCAAACTTCAAATTTCAACTTTAAATTTGCAAGCTAAGTGATACATAAGTTCTTAAAATAATAATCATGTACTTAAGACTTCGTAACCTTTTAGGTATTGCAAACAGTATAACACAATACAGTCAGAAACTCTCTCTGTCAAAAAATCACTATTGCTATAGAAACATTTTTCAATAAAATTTTCATGCAATTTATTTAGATTTAAATATAATGTCATTCATGTCTCCAAAACCCTTTACAGTATCAATTTTTCTTTACAATCTTGTGACACGAATCGAAGAATTTCATGGCTCATAATTCCAGCTTAATTAACCACCAAGCCATCCGTGGTCCAAAGACTCTAAAAATATCATACCTCCATCCTGTCACACTCTGTTTCACCTAAATCGTGACTATTCTAAAACACTGTCGTTTAGAGCATTTGTCCTCAATTCATAAGTATTCGCTCTGAATACTGTTTTGTGCAATCTCCCTTTGAGATTATATGACAGAAAATAGCTGGGTTTCCCATTGTATAGGTTAAGTGAGTAACAAAATTCTTTTATTCCAATATTTTACGATAAAATTTCTAGAGAAAATATTTCAAGAGGTGGTATTTTTATAAGGCACTTGTTATATTTTACTTATATTTTGTAGGTTTACAAATGTACACTGTTTTAGAATGAAAGGGAACTACATAACTAATGTAATATTTATGAGGCGAACACAGACTGGATGGTGCAGTGGTTAGCGCTTCTGACTACTGAACCAGTCGCGGGATCTAATCCCGCAAGGGGCAAATGTTTGTGTGATGAGCACGAACATTTGTACATCAGTCATGAATGTTAAATGTATTTAAGTATATATTTAGGGAGACGCCTCCGTCATAATCGTTTTCTGGTACTTCGTAACATAAGGAAGAAAATTCCTTACTTCAAAATCAGACAGTTGGTGTATTGTGTGGCGCAATAATTTATGTGATTCATATCATCAAGATCTAAACTCATATTAAGAAATTGTATGTAAAAATCAATACTTCATTAGTAACTCATGTCATGATAATAAACAGACATATTAATCATAAACTTTTGAATGAGAATCCATTACGTAAGTTATTGTATAACTCCAAAATCATTAATACAGCGAAATTACCAATTGGAGAATTCTTAAGTACGTCTTAACGATCTTAAGAGCAATTGACGAGTCATTGGCATTGCCAAATGTGTTCGTTAATTGAAGATTAATGAGTAAGGGGAAATAATTTCTAGTTTTTAGGGATCCGTGAAGTATTTAGGTTATTTACATGATGCATAATCTTAAGATTTGGCGTAGGTAGTCAGGTAAAAAGAAGTGTGTATTTTTTTCTTTTTGTACTTATAAAAATAAGTTGAAATTTAAGTAAGCGCTGGTAGGGCCCAAAAGATAAGGATACATGTTTTGGCTCTTTCAGGGCACATTTATTTTTATTTTTGTCACTGTATATTTGACGTTCACAAGTGTCATTTCATGACCTAAATTGAAATAAAGATTTTTTTTAAGTAAGAGTCTTAAAACTAAAAAATAATGTATTCAGGAAAATGTGCAAAAGTTTTCTTGAATTTGGCTTTTAAATTAAATGATATTATGAACAAATCTGATTAACATAATTATAATAATCAAAACTTAACTTATAGAAAATTTATAATTAAATTAAATTTTATTCTTTGTTGAAGTTCATATTATTATCTTAGATCAAACCATTCTTTCATACACCTAAAATTACGTTAAATCCAAGATGGCCGCCATTGAAAGCGAGTTGGCGCGAAAGACGAGCTGTCAAACACAACACTCTCGGTTTCGTTTCGGATAGTAATCGAGTTAAATGATTTGTTTGGTTATCTAATTAGTTATGTGATTTATTTAGAATGAAAGGCGGTGTTGTTAATTGAGATTTGTACGGTTAAATATTTTTTTTTGGTTTTGTTTCTTCAATTAGATTTTTACAATAAACTGAGTAATTTAAATGTCAAGGTAAACTATTAAAGTAATAGGCACTCGTAATCGAAATCGATTTAAGTCAACATATAGGAATCGTAAAATCAGTACAACAGTAATAGGAATCGTAAAATCGATTTAAGTCAACATAAAGAGCATAGTAAAGAACCTACTAAGTTGGTTTTGAAAAATCTTAAAAACGGAGAATACCTGCATATTTGAAAAATATCTTTCAGTAGTTTTAATTATTGTACAGTATCTACTATTTCAGATGTATACCTACCTCTTGTAATACATCTTTCATTGTGTATTGGATCTTGTATCCGTTTCCTTCGTTATGAAAAAGGACATAATTTACAGTTACTGCAAGCTGCTTACTAAGCTGTTAACCAGAACTTAACAAAACTACATTCTTACAAGAATGACACCTACCAGAGTTAAATGCCGTATACAAATAAATAAATATAAATACGCGCCAGACAACACACCAATTGTCTGGTTTTGTGGTAAGGAATTTGCTTCCTTGTACGAAGTACCAGACAACGATTATGACGGGGGCGTCTCCCATAAATACTTAAATACATATAACATCCATGACTTAGGTACAAAATGTTCGTGCTCATCACACAAACATTTGCCCCTTGCGGGGTGCGAACCCGCGACGGCCGGCGTAATAGTCAGGAGCGCTAACCAATACACCAAACGCGTCGTCTAAATATATACAGTACAGTATACAACTCAACAGGTGCCAATCAACCAATCTTATTTATAGCTCTATACTTGATCCAAGAATAGATACCCGTACTTTTCCACAGCATCATCGATTTCCATCCAAAAAAGTTCCAATCAAAACCGTATTAGTTACATTTACGCAACAGTAATGACGAATAGACCATGACCAATGTCATTAGGAGGAAAGCAGACTGTCTATTAGACCAAATTACGTGCATCCTGACTTCTCAACTTTGCCATCCGAAAACGACCCTTAACACCTTAACAGTAAACCCAATTCTCTTGTAGCAAAACTCCTAATGGTGCTCACTCGTGAACTTCAGCCGATAATCAAACAAATTTCCACCGTAATGTGAACTAATAAGGTTTAATTCAGTTCGTATTGAGAGTGGTACATAAGATCTTTTCGGCGTCGTCCGCACGTTTTGGAAAGCTATGGCGAAAGTTGTTCAGTTGACGCCATGCCAAGTGCAACCACTTAGACTTGATACTTTAAGCGAATAATTGAATCGGTAAGGCTTAAGGCACACTTTAGTGCTAAGATAACAACGCCTTGGTGCAGTGCTATTCAAGATTCAGAATAAAAGTTACTGTAAAAACATAACCGTCACTTTTATATTATTATTTCATTACTTTCGGAATAAACATTTGAATTGAGAGCTAGGTGATAACATTTTAAAAATAAAAATTCTATGATTTTTAGTATAATATTAGAGCAAGACAAATTCTCAAATCAATAGCTGACGTCTTAATAAAAAACTACATTGTATGGTCGAGATCTTATGTGCCTAACCACCTTATGAGTCATCATCGCTTTCACCTTGCATCATTTTTAATTTAAAGTGGCGCCCGTTTTGTGCGTTAGCAATTTTCTTAGAAAAGTGGTTAGGCACGAAAGACCTCGACCATGCCTAATCATCAAAGAATTGACGAAACCGTTAAAAAACTTTGCGAAATAGATGATTATTCATATTTAAATGTCAATTTAAAATTAAAGTGGGCTGAGAATGAACATTATTTTACCTACGACGATAGGCTTTAACTTAACAGTTATGATCTTAATATCCTGTCATCAAGATATCGCAAAGATATTCTTGCTAATAGAAAATATGGAAATGCGTCTACAACACGAATTCGATTAAATGTACCTAAAATAGAAATTCAAGTGCAAGTTTGAGTAGATAATTATGCAAAATCAACGTAAAACGCAACTATTAATGAAATCAACATCCTCACAACGTCTTGTAAGTAGATCAAAGTGACTTCAAACAGGATATTAAAACTCAATTGGAAACTAAAAGCATTTTACGTTACTAGAACCCGTTACTGTAAATTAAAATTGTAGCGGCACCTCTAATAACCATTTGTGTCTTTTTCCATAAAAAACAAGTATCTAAAATATTAAGTCAGCGTATGTATTACGAAATTTAGATCTAATTAGACGAATTAGCGAGACACGTGTCGACCAAGAAGTCATTATAAACGTATTTGCCATTTATTTACGCATCACGCACACAGACCGACGACACCATTGTCATTGTTTCAGTATTATACCAGAAGAAATTATGAAACGTTAGCCTAAATGTAAAACCTCTTTTGAAAAAAAAAAGAATAAAATCCTGATGAAGATTTGCAAGTTAGGGCATTCGAAATTCAGTATAAGTACTTAACCCTTGAAACGACATTAGGCAATCGGAACTCCAAGAAAGTGAAAAGAGGCGGCACTCACCTACCACCAACAGTTACTTCCGACGTAACGCTGCCCGCGTTTGGACGTCGAACGCGCTAACAAAAATGTGTGTGAACGAGTGACCCATGGAACGGAGCATAGATGGAATTCAAAATTTCAAAATTCGAAGAAGAACAAGTGACAAGATGAATCGGTATAGTTTAGTGGTTTTCGCGGTATTTTTGAATTGTGTTCTGTGTTCTGACGTTGAGAATGACGTGTTGACGTTACAAGACGATTTGGACGTGAAGGATGAAGCAGCTTCGGATAGAAGGAGACCTTCAAACGAGCAGGAGAAGGATATACTTCTGTTAGATGCTTTGGGAAGGAGAAAGGGGTCGTATCATAATAATGCGTATTCTTCGTCGCAGGAGGATGACTCTATCATGGATTTATTGGGAAAAAGTGAGTACTTATCTCCATCAAGGAGTAGCAATATTTCTTATAACTTTTGACAAAAAACTGTCGACTGGTTTACTGATTCTATTTCAGACAAGAAACTTATTTATTTAAAATAATGACCGAATAATGAATTATTATTATTTTTATTTACGGGCTGAGAACTTTTATCTGATATTTAAAAGATTTTTCGCATAGAATTGAGTGTTGATTTGTCTTTAACAGCTTGTTTGTATTAAATCAGCCTATTCTTTCGAGCCGTAGTTTTGAGATTTATTTAAAACTTAACGCATTTTTTTTACACATGGCGTAATAATTCGTGCCAGTAGCATTTTCTATAATTCAATCAAATTTATACGATATCTGGCTCTTTCATATAATGAAATTTAAGAACTTTGTGAGAATAGAAAAAAAAAAACTATCGATACTGATTAAGAAATACATATTTTAATGTTATGGGAAGATAATTAAAGTAGTTTATTATCCTACTCTGTGTGCACTTTTACTTCTAGCCAATAAATCTTCTCATTTTTTCTACTTTACATACTTCTACAATATATTGCTCAATACATCATTACAATATGATTTATTGGACACACCGTGATCACTGCAGTAAGAGTAGGCGCAATAGTGAAATTTATCGAAGGCCGTTCACACGTAGCGCTTCCATACAGGGTGTTATGATGAATGAATAGTTTCCAAATTCATATGTCGTATTTTTATTATATCCATCAACACCTATATAGTATTTTTTGTCAAGTCTTTATCGTTAATTGCAAAACAAACTGTTTTGAGTTTGATCCGGGTCGCATATCTTATATATATAAAAGAAAGTCGTGTTAGTTACTCCACTTATAACTCGAGAACGGCTGAACCGATTTAGCTGAAAATTGGCAGGGAGGTAGTTTAAAGCCAGGAGAAGGCCATAGGATACTATTTATCCCGTTAGACGGGGCCGGGGCTGGGGTGGGATGGGGCCGTGGCGAAACGGTGGGGAGGTAGCTTAGAACCAGGAGAAGGACAAGGATCCTTTTTATCCCGTTCAACGGGGCCGGGGCTGGGGCGGGACGGGGCCGGGGCTGGGGCAGGACTGGGCCGGGGCGAAACAAAGTTCGCTGGGACCGCTAGTTTTCTATATATTTCTTGCACAACTATGCGAATATCAGATTTCCGTACTAACTTAAATTGCAATTTTACCCTGTGCTCTTACTTACGCATACATACCTACATACTTACTCTTTTGAATTAGTAATGTGACTACAAAGACAATTCATAATTCAGCTGTTTGACATAAATAGGGTTTGGTGATATGTTGATCACAAGTTGGTATACAGTGTAACTCAGTAGCTCCTTAAAAACTATTGAGCCATAAAAGTACAGCATGCTAACTTTTGTTACCACTGTAAAAAAAATAGGTAATAAATTATAACTAATAATACAATATTAAATTAACTTTAATATTTTTTAGAAAAGATAAAGATAAATTTATTTAGCAAATAAGTACAACATTGGTTTATAAGTACACTGGTACCCACTCTAGGATTCCCTGTGTCGTAGGCACCAGTCTCTTTCGTCTTGAAGTACGTCAGAGACGAGAGACTTATGTTAATGATTATTCATCATTATCATCGCTGAGTGCGGCCATTAGTAAGGATTTTGATTGTCATGATCTGTCAGTAAAAGTTAAACCTACTTAGGTTTATCGATGATCATATTCACCTACTACAATATGGCGACTCTAAACACAACACCCTGTATAATCGTTTGGTCGTTAGATGAACGCAAAGATCGCGTGTGCTTATTTGTGTTTACAGTTTGTTACATAATTTATTGAGGTTTATTAACGTTTGGATCAATGACTGTCTTATTATGTTAGTTAGTTAAACAATACTTATTAACTGCCTCGGTGGCGCAGCGGTTAGAGGGTCGCATTTTAAAGCCACGTCTGCGCCAGAGGTCCCGGGTTCGATTCCCGGGTCGGGCCAAAAATATGTACCTGGGTTTTTCTGTTCAGAAATTTTCAGGGAAGCCTGGAGTTTGGATGTTGGCGGTGTTTCACCCCCGTGCCTCGGAAACGGCACGTAAAGCCGTTGGTCTTGCGCCTGATCTCTCTCCGGTCGTGTCAGATTGCTGTCCAACGGGCTATGAGAGTGATAGGAATAGAGAGTGCACCTGTGTTTGCGCACACACTTGTGCACTATAATATGTCCCGCGCAGTCGGTTAGTCGTTGTGACTGGCCACCGTCGTCGAATTGGCTAGGGGGACTATATTATTAATTGAATTTATATAAATTGCACTTGTAAAAAGACAATTGTGAACCTGTGAACCAATCCAGGCGTATGCCTGTACCACTCGGCCACCGTCACACTAACAAGCCTGTTGAATTTTTGCAAGTGCTTTTTAACGCGTAGGCTGCTCAACAGGCTTGTTAGTGTGACGGTGGCCGAGTGGTACAGGCATACGCCCGGATTGCGTAGGACACGGGGTTTCATTCCTCGTCTGTCACAGGTTCACAGTTGTCTTTTTACAAGTGCAATTTATATTATTAAGTTTGTATGGTGACAAAACACTATATAAAAAACATTTATTGAATTGTTTACTTATTTAGTGTTAATACAGGGTGACTTTGCAAGGGGGTGAATGAGACCATCAATATGAATAACTTTTACGATGTGGTCATGGTCGAAATCTATACTAATATTATAAAGCTGAAGAGTTTGTTTGTTTGTTTGTTTGTTTGTTTGTTTGTTTGAACGCGCTAATCTCCGAAACTACTGGTTCGAATTGAATAATTCTTTTTGTGTTGGATAGTCCAGTTATCGAGGAAGGCTATAAGCTATTTAACATCACGCTTCGACCAATAAGAGCAAAGATATAGTGGTAAAAGTGTAAAAAACGGGAGAAAGAAGTCACTATTCCACGCGGACGAAGTCGTGGGCAAAAGCTAGTCTTAAATAAAATAAACGGTGCCCCCATACATTATCGTCAATGTAGCTGACTGATTTTGTATGGGGCACCTGAAATTCTTATCGGTCCAAAACACTAATCATGTGTCGTTACCACTGAATAGATAAATAAGGTTAGAAACGTTCTGACAGTTCGTTTGTATGAGAACCTGTGTCGCCGGTGGGCGGTACGGCGTTGTTGCTGCAGTGCCAAAAGCTCCAATCAATGAATCAACGCATCAATATCACAAACCAATCACACTTTCCACAAAACCAACTACCAATCACAGAGCTGCTAGCCGTGGAACCAACAAACATCGTACAGCTACGTTCATTCTTTAATGTCAAAATACTAGTGATGTAGTATAAGTCGATAACTTTAATTACCGGTGTAATGTATTTTGGCAATATGAATTGAAAAAAAATAAAAAATAAAAGGTAAGTTTTTGAGTAGTATTTGGATAATTTTACGGCACATTTGATCGCATCAAAGGGTTGTTATTGCCATATGGTAAAAAAACAATAAGTAGAAGAATGGAGTTGCTATAATTTACTTGAATAAAGAAAATTAATACTTTTACGTATAGCTTAACATCAAAGTAGTATCTAATAATAGTTCTATTAGTAAAATGTAATCTTTGTATCTAAGAAATGGTGATTCTAATGGCAAGAAATTGTATGAACATTCTTTAAATATATTGGTCTACAATACTTAATCGTTTCGTTTCATTCTATTCATTTATTTATATTATTATTTAATAGGCTTATAACTCGAGAACGGGTGGACCGATTTTATAATTTTTACTGTTTTGGATTTGTCTTGGCTTCAAATAGCCCGCCCTGGCCAAATAAAACGGGGCCAGGGTGGGACGGGGCCGGGGCAAAACGAATTTCTCTGGGACCGCTAGTTGTTTATATATGTAAAAGTCTTACCTAAAAGCTTAAAGGGAAAATAAAACTCAAATATAATAAAATTTCAAAATTCGTTTATTTTAGAAAATAGGTAATATTTATTACTAATAAAAAATGGCAATTCTAAGACCCAAGTTAACATGGTAGTTTAGTGGAAGGTAGTAAGGCACAACAACATGTTTACCTTGAAGTGCTGTTCGTGTTTTGTAGAGGTTTGTGAAATTACAGAAAAAAAGTAAATTTACCCTGTAACGTCGTCCCACTGCTGGGCAATGGCTCTTGCTTTACCTAACCTCAACTATGAGGTAGTTTGAGCCATACTCCACTACGCGGGCTCAGTGCGGACGGATTACTACGGACTTATATGGTTAAAATGGTCACCCATCCAAACAAGACCACACCGTAGGTTGCCATGTTAGACCTCTAACATAATTATGATAAAATAAATTCAGAATGATTTTCAATGCTTTAAGATAATATCAACCGATACCAACTGCTTAACGTGCCTTCTGAAGCACGTAGATGTCTCTCGTGGTATAACTCGTGGTATGACGACTCGTGGTATAACGTCACAATATGGTCGGAATGGTCACCCATCCAAAAACAGGACTGCACCGTAAGTTGCTTAACTTCGGTATCACTACCAAAGTGATGCTAGTATAGCATATGAAGGACCGCTAGTATAGAATAAATCACTATTCATACTTTATTTAACACATAATGATTAAAACTAATTTGCATCCCAAAGGGAACCCATTTTGTTTTGTAAGTCTACTGTCCTTTAAATAAAATAAACTTATTGAGTAATTGGCGCTTACTCTCCATTGCGAATTGGGTTTTCAAAATAAAATGCAACCTTAGATCAATATATTTTTCAATAATAGCCTTTTTCAGGTCTGTAATATGATTTGCGTCAGGGTATTGTCCTATTTGATGAGATACTAACTCGTTGAATATATCACTGCCTACAAAATGTCGTAAAATTTTACGGCACATTTGATCGCATCAAAGGGTTGTACAATTACCTTCCGATAGAAAACAATAAGAAAAAAAATTGTATTGTTATACTTTACTTGAAATAGAGAAAATTAATACTTTTACGTATTGCTTAACATTAATAATTTGATTTAAATAATATTAAAATAAATTAATATTAACATATTTTTTATTTTATTTTTGACAATAATTTGACATGTCCTAAAACGCAATGTTTTGACACATGTTTGTGATTGATGTTGCTCTCAAGAAGAGAGTTTATTAAAAACATTTTTTGTTTCAACAGAATAGTTATATAGACCCCACAGTTTTCCACAGCGACCGGTCGCAAGCGGTCTACTGTGTCCAATGCAATCCTGCAATCTTCAGAAGGTCATATTGCCGGTGGACATCCACGCTCTGATGTTGTCGAAGGGTGTTCAATGTGAAACTTTTCTGCAAACATTTCGTGGGAACGGCCTTTAGGTGTTGTTGATTATGATAGGGTAGATATCTACATGGCACAAGCCTACTCTTTCAAGCATCCGAAAGAATTAATTGACAATAGGCGTAGAAAGTATTTCCATATTGTTGTTTAATAAAAAGATAATATCCCCGTATAAGTTTGAAAAACTTTATTTTATTAATAGCAAACAAGAAAAATTAAAACTAAGACATGCAACATCAAAAATAAGAAAACAAAATCAGACCCGATTTAAGCCAGGTCTACGTATTGTGTCAAAGGACGTAAAATATATATAACATTTATTTATAATATATAAATATACTAATTAAAAAGCTGGATGTTTTTGTTTGTTTGTTTGAACGCGCTTATATCATAAACTATTCGTCTGGTTATAAAATATGTCAAATACATTTTTAGATAGCATATTAGCTATGATATGATAGCATATTATACTTTAGAAGTAGTAATGCGTATGTATGGGCTTACACAAAATTCTACGATTTATTGGAACGGTAAAACTTAGACGCACGAACGAAGTCGCGGGATAGTTTGTTATAAATAATTACTAAACAATATTTATTTTTACTAATTAATCATGTTTTAATCTCTTAATACATCAGTAGGGAAATTACCATTTATCGATATTTTTACTGTGCCGCGAGCTACATCCCTATCGTTGTGTACGCAAGCGAACCATGCAAATTGGATGCGATACATTGCGTGCTAAGGTAGCAATTTTGTTAGTAATGTGCGTGCAGAGTCATCAATGAATATTTTTTTTAATACTTGATGCAACAAAATCGCTGTTCTTCCAGAATATTACTGCACGCTCTTGTCACGCGACTGAAGTACTGCTCATACTCATATGCTCACAACTAGCTCACCTCTGCTGCACTGATCGGGGCATTTCTAACCTTATTTATCTATTCAGTGGTCGTTACCGTTCGGGTCCTGGAGCTCTATTTTTGAATCACTCGCGTCAATTTTACGAGTTTGAGATTTTCGTTCAAAAACGAGCTTAAATATTCGAACGAAAATCACACGTCATCTAGAAGCGAGTGATTTAAAAGTAGAGCTCCAGTTTTTAATTCAAGAAAGAATAACCACAGACAAACTAACTTTTTTGTTTTCTCTTTTGACTCGCGTTTACAAGTTGGTATTTTCTTTTCTTGTGCTATGATGAATTAAATGTAAATGTACTTAAGCTGTAACGATAAATGCTCTATTTAAATTGATTGATTGATTGAACGTATACTATCTTCTGTGACGATTGCATTGACGTTTGTCAAGTATATAAAAGTTCGAAGTCCAATTTAAGCTGGTGTTTCATTAAAAAAATACTCATTAAATTGGTCAATAGAACCTCTCATTGGCGCGTAAAATTAAGTTGCCTATAGTTTCTTACGAAATGTCGTCTTAATTGATTTGTAGTCAAATACTTGAGTTAATATTATGCAAAGACATGCCTAAACTGTTGTTTATTGTATTGTTTGTACTAAATGTTTATGGAGTATTGTCATTTATCTGGGATGCCTAACTGTAGTTAGAAGTAGTATTCATTTACTTGACGTCACACCGTGGTTTCAAGTTGATCTAAATAAATAATATAAATCATATATTTTAGGTCTTAAAGTTTATTGAGTAGTGTATACTATTTTTTCAAGTACAAAATGATTTGATCTATATGCGCTGTAGAAATATACAATCAAAATAATATTTGTAAACAGCCTTTGTCAAATTTGCACACTACTTTAGTAGGAGCGGATTCATATTTTATTTGTTTTAGTATCACATAGATATTTACAATGCTAGAAAATGTTTAACTATCAATAAGGCCTGATTTTTCAATATTCAGATAAGAAATATTCGTCGAATAAAATACAAATGGCCGATTTAAAAACGTCATCTAAACCATATAAGTGAATGTCTTTTTTTTTAAATAAGTCGTTTATATCTGACGTTTGAAAAATCGTCCCAATAGCACAATTATTTCCCATGAAGTATTGGATAGATAACTGTTGTAAGTATATAATAGGTAGAACCTTTTAGAACATTGTAAAACAGGGCCCCTATTTTTGAATCATTCGCTTCAAGATGGCGAGTGATTTTCGTTCGACGTAGTGTCAAAAGTCATAGAAAAAAAAACGTTTTCGAATGAAAATCACTCGCCATATCCAAGCGAGTGATTCAAAAATAGGGGCCCAGGCCTCAAGCGTATTTATATTGGGAACGCACCCTTACTTGCGTACTTATTTAGTATTAACCCTAATCTTTTCCCCATTCCAGTGATACCCCAAACCTGTCGCTACCGCGGGGCCCGGTACCCCTGCGGCCTCAGCATATCCTGCGTCCTAGGCGGGGGTAAGCCCCTGGACTTGTGTTCTGGGGGCATGATCTGGGCATGCTGTGTGGATAGAGACACCACGGAGAGGCCTAGCGAGGTGGCGCCTGTGGTGCATAACGCAAGTAAGTGGAGGGCTGGGAATGGGGGAACTTGTAAATGGGACCTGGGGCCCTATTTTTGAATCACTCGCTTGAATATGGCGTGTGATTTTCGTCCTAAAACGAATAAAATATCAACGAAAATCAAGCGAAATGTACACGTAAGTACTCTCAAAATTGAGCTTTCTTTTTTCAAATCCCTCATGTGTAGATTTCAACTAATTTTCACTCGAAAATTGAACATTAATCAGAGTAAATCACACGCCATACTGACGCGAGTGATTCAAAAATAGGGCCCAGGAATGTACATGGTTGTATTGAATTTGGGCAACCTGTAAACGAACGACCTGTGAATAATAGGCGTCGTAGGTTGTTGGGCCTGACTTTTTTGCATAAGAAATGTGCACAATATTTAAAAAAAGGAAATGCTGTTTTATAGAATAGAATAGAATAGAAAAACGTTTATTGCTTTAATTACAGAATAATATATACGTATATATATTTATATACGTATATATATATTTATATACGTAGGTATTGAAGAAAGTATGCTTTGTGTGAAATAATTCAGTTTTATACTGCCTTTGTAGTAAATTCAGGTCCTGAGGCCCTATTTTCAATCATTCGAGTCAATATTACGAGTGATTTTCGTTTGAGAACGAATTATTTTCGATGACTTTTAATTCATCTTCGAACGAAAATCACTCGCTATCTTGAAGCGAGTGATTCAAAAATAGAGCTTCTGAACGACAGATATAATTTGTACATAACATGAAAACTTTTGTTCGATTTATATGCGAATTATTTATTATAATCTATATAAAAATCTGTTAAGTCGTGCGTAAAATGAAATGCATGTGAGTGGGTACGATTTATAAATCAAAACATACAAAACAGATCATCATGTAATTGAGACAAAACATTTTAACATCTTATTATTCACAAGTCACTAAATACTTTACAATCATTTACAAAATCATTATATTTAAACTGGCTTTAATTATTCAGAATGTATGTATATTTATGTATATATATAAAATTGAGACAAACATACTACACAAGACTGTGGCGATGCACAAGACAACCTAACTCGGCTCCGAAACAGCTAGATGGCGCTGACAGCCAAACTCTATACAACATCCGAATCTCCATACAATCCTGAACCGCGATATGTTAGTTTTCTATCTGACTAACTATATAGGTATAGAACAAGACGGTATTCCATTGGACTATAGTCCCCGACCAATAACAGCTTGGTCGGCAAGAAAGCGCTTCTCTTTTCCTTCCTGACTCTATGCGCTAAATGACCTGAAATTCTAGGAACCAGTAATATTTAAGCTCCAAATAAGGAAGTAGGGAATATCATCATTAATTATAATAATAATGATTGTGTTAACTATGTGACTAACGAATGATTTTATGACAGTGATTAACAAGTGACTAACTAATTAATATTGATTAATTGTAGCTAACGTTACATTTCATTGCGAAAGCCTTCGAAAACATATCACGTTGTATTTTATCTGTTCCCATCTCATTTTGAACATTATACTGAGGTAACGCTTATATCTGTTATCTAAGTAAAAAAAAATACTACGGAGTTAGGTAATACTAATAACTCTACCTTTCTAAGGCCCACTTGCGCACGGCGATTTAACCCAGGATTAAATCATATTTCTGTCTCTGTCACTTTGGGTTAGCGTAATCCTGAGTTAAATCACCGTGCGCAAGTGGGGTTTAGTGGGACTTGTGCACGATGATTTAACCCAGGATTACGCTAACCCAGGACTAAATCATCATTCTCTCTCTGTCAACGTCATATAAACTGACAGAGACAGAATGATGATTTAATCCTGGGTTAGAGTAATCCTGAGTTAAATCATCGTGCGCAAGTGGGCCTTAGTAAGATAACCTAACTCAAAATATATTGTATTTTGTAGTGGATAGTAATCCACGACTCACACAGAGGGAACATAATTCACAAGTGTCCGTGAATTATATACACTCTCGATTAAGAGAAAGAAAAATTATGATTCAAACTAATTAGTAAAAGTACAATTCTGGCTGGGTGTCACCTTCTTCACCTTAACCACAAACCATAACCAAGAGAAACCAGGTCATCAAACACCTTAACAGAAGGTTAGGATCAGTATTCGCGCAGCGTCGGAGTTACGAAACAAAGTTGTGATGCGGTGCACTCTCTCTAAGAGCTGTAAGGCATGAGCGGTAGCGGGGGCGGAAGTGAGAGCGGGAAGTTGAATGCATTGAAAACTAAGCAGAATGTTTTAGTTTCCCCTTTTGATGAGTCCAAATTTTAAAAATAAATCACAGGTATATAGAACCTTTTGGAATTAGTTTTCATGTTTATTTATAAGTATTTATTTATTTATTTATACTTTATTGCACAACCACAGTTTGTACAAAAGGTGGACTTAACGCCATATGGCATTCTCTACCAGTCATACCTTAGGGCTAAGCAGAAATTATTGTGGGCGGTGCGACAAAGAAATGAAATGAAGTATTTCATGTGTACACAGTCCTTACTTTTGAAAGACTTGGAAATCTGAAAAAAAAATTAGGCTTTTCAAACCTCGCAAACGAGAATTATCACGCTCTAAGTAACCTTTAGATTTTTTTATGCTAGTGACTTAAGCTTAACTTAAACAGCAGTAAAACAATATATGTGTAATTCTAGTGTACCTACCGTACGCATAACGCTAAAAAAAATGTTAAAATGTCAACCCGCTACAGCCTATACCTCATTAATTCCGCGCAAGTTCACGCGCTGATTGTTCGAAGACGCAAGTAATTGCAGGGCGCGCTCTTTCCGGGACTGTACTCTTACTGCGAGTTTTGTAATGCGTTCGTTATTATGTCTCACTTTCACGTTGGAGGCGCTAATTTATGGTTAACGGTCCGTTTGGTACGGACTATTGATTTGTATGACGCAAATTAAATGTATAATAAAGTATAGTAGAACTGATGGCCGATGGGGCAGAAAAGTTTTGGATTGGAGACCCTTTGACCAAAAGCGCAGTGTAGGACGTCCACCGACAAGATGGACAGACGACCTTGTAAAGATAGCAGGATCGCAATGGATACAGACCGCTCACAACCGGTCGTTGTGGATAGCCGTGGGGGAAGCCTAATTTTCAGCAGTGGACGTCCTTTGGCTGATAATGACGATGATGATGATGATAACTAAGTATAGCCACCCCTTTATGTGGCGAAAATACTTTGATATTCTCTAAAATAGACGATATACTGGCGATATGCCCTCTATATGACCGCAGTAGTGGCCACACTAGAAACGAAGGAAATTCACACCAAGTAAAATGGACTGTTGCTCAGCGTAGGACGTCCTCCCGACTTATTTTTAAATTCTGATTGTCCTAGATAGACCCTTTTTTTGACGACGCGTTTGGTGTAGTGGTTAGCGCTCCTTGCCGGCGGTCGCGGGTTCGATAACCGCAAGGGGAATGTCTATGATGAGAACGAAAATTTGTACCTAAGTCATGGACGTTTATTTGTTTGTTTAAGTAAGTGTGAATCTTATATGAATGAAAATCTGTTTATGTCCTAAAACACTATAAGTATTGTGTTTTAATACAGGGTGTTATTGCAAGGGGGTGCCAAATTTTTGGAGGTGAATGAGACCGTCAATATGAACAACTTTTTCTATGGGGTCATGGTCAAAATCTTAAATAAAATTTCAGGGTCCCCATACAACATCAGTCACCTATATTGACAATAATGTATGGAGAGGCAGAAAATAAAATTAATATTTGAACGATGGTCCCATAGTAAAAGTTATTCATATTGATGATCCCTTTCACCTCCAAAAATTTGACACCCCCTTGCAATAACACCCTGTATTTCAAGTAGTAAAACCTATTGTGGGTTTATCTTTGGACGATGTATTTCAATAAAATTTCACATTAACTTTCTCGCAAATAAACCGTTATCCTTGGATTAATCATCCTCGTATAAAAGTTATACCATCATTAAGTACGGACGACAGCACGTCAAGGTAAACACTGCGGATTCTTATGCAGTTGTAATAAGGGCTTGTTTGCAACAAAAGTGGGTAACCTGATGTGCTGGCAACTGTACAAGATTTTATCACCAAATCGAGATGTGAGTGAAAATCCTGGCAAAAGAGAGAGTTTCATCACGACCACTGTTGCGTGACTGACGCCACAGGGTTGAGATTTGCGATTGTACTATAGTAACGTAACTGCTGGCGCCACAGAGTTGAGATTTGCGGTTCCAATAAAGTAAGGTCACAACTTAAAAATACTAATGTGGTGTAAAAGTGTTTTCTGTGGAAAAAGGTTTTAGGAGGCTTTCACGCCAAAAGTCTTGGCCAAATATCGGTCCGTTAGAGATGCATTCTGTAATTCAAGAACTTACGCCGTTAATCCGCTTTCCACAATGTGACATTAGAATGCGGCATGTGACATTGGCATATGCTATGTTATGTCTTATTTGGTTCTGAAGTTTACGCGAATACTCATTACAATAAAACAACAATTTTACGGATTGATTTCGCGAACGTTTATTTTTATTTTATGCCTGACGTTTCGAATGCTTTACAGCATCCGTGGTCACAGGCAGACTGCCTGTCTGTCTGCCTGTGACCACGGATGCTGTAAAGCATTCGAAACGTCAGGCATAAAATAAAAATAAACGTTCGCGAAATCAATCCGTAAAATTGTTGTTTTATTGTTATGTTATGTCTTGCTCTAATATATCAAGATGTGATAGTTGCATCTTTGTCGGTATAATTCAGCTGCATTACGCATGCGAATGAGTTGGTGTACTTTTATAGAATGAGAATTTCTGTGATGCTTTTACTGCAAGTTTGTTTGCGTAGCTTGATCGTCCATCTATCAAATCTTAATCAACTGAATACTGGATTATCATGATATTTTAGTATTCAGCTGATAAAAACCTCATGAAATTAAGTGTTTTTCCTTATTCAAATGAAGCAGTATAATTTATAAATTAAAATATTGGTACACAAACAGACCGTTGTCATTACAGAACCACAATTCAAAAATAACATTATTTAACAAGACAAATGCAACACTATAACATAATAGTATCTTAACATATAAAATTAAATGATGAATACATAATTTTTAAAACAATTATATTGAAGGACGGGGTCGGGAATGCTTATTTATATTTCAAAAATATCGCATATAATAGTCCCCCTAGCCGATTTCGACTACGGTGGCCAGTCACAAGGACCAACCGACTGCGCGGGACATATTATAGTGCACAAGTGTGTGCGCAAACACAGGTGCACTCTCTATTCCTTTCACTCTCATAGCCCGATGGTTCAGCAATCTGACACGACCGGAAAGAGATCAGGCGCAGGACCAACGGCTTTACGTGCTTTCCGAGGCACGGAGGTGAAACACCGCCATCTTCCAAACTCCGGGCTTCCCTGAGAATTTCTAAGCAGAAAACTCAGGTACATATTTTTGGCCCGACCCGGGAATCGAACCCGGGACCTCTGGCGCAGCCGTCGCTTTAAAATGCGACCCTCTAACCGCTGCGCCACCGAGGCAGTTAATATTATATCGCATATAATATAGTTACAAAATAGCTCAATCAATACATATTATAAAGTTGACAATGGTAATCAGTCAGGTATCAAACGACTCCCGGGAGTCGCATAATGGAATTTCTATTGTGTCTCGTTCACACATACTTGACGAGTTAATTTTGTAGAAGACTCAAGTTTGAAGTTCTAAAGTCACATAGGTTCTACTAAATCAAAAAGTTTTCTCTAGGTTGTACTGTACTAATTAAATATACTTAACAACGTGCAATAATTACGTCCATTGTTTCCGTGTTTCCGGTGCGTGCGCGTGTATTACTCGTATGTAATCAACGTAATTATTATACAAGCTTCGAAAAACACGGATATATCGCTTCGAAGTAAAATTACGATATAGTTAGCTTAAAAACGTTGCTAAAAGACACCTTTTAATGCAATTGCGCATGTTACCCAAACATTATATAATCCAAAACATGGTACAATGATTTACATTATTACAGAAAACGAAAGTAAACGTACTATAACACCATCTATCTGTGTCTTAGTATAATCGACATCAACATTTTTTAAGGGTTATTGACTGTTGATGCTTCTTATGAATATGCAACTTGTGGCTTGAAATAGGAGCAAAAATGAAAACAATGATTCTACAGAGTATACGTAGACTTTGACCTGATCATAGTGCTTTAAAATTATTTTACCTCAGAGATATAGTAATCCAAAGATAAAATCCCTAATAACGTTTGTCAAAATCTCGAACTCGTTGTAGTAAATGACAATGTCAAGTTCTATGACTGGACGAGACTGGGCACATTTGTTTGCAATACAACGCTGGTTTGATTTATTTTGTAAAAAAAACAATAAGTTTATTTATTAATATATTATTAGGTTTATTTGTTTATATATTAAGTTTATATATAAATATTAGATTATTGGTTACTAAAAGGGCCTATATTTAAAACTTTTGCTTCTATTTCAGGTCACACCTTGTATAATAAATAAGTTATTTCTACCCAAGATGGTGTGGTAACCGTATATTCTTGAAGCTGATCTAAGCACAGTGTAGATATAATCAACATAGCATATCCCTGATACTTGTAATTAAACATAACATTCATGGTGTCTCAATTCAACTACGATACGAACTCCATTTACATCACTACGGGCTGTTTCACAATATCTAAATAAGTTCATGTTAGCATTATCATAAAAAATAACGTTCTTTAATTGAATAATTCGTGAGTTAGTGCTTGTTTGTCGATTGTGAAACAGGCCTTTTCTTTTGTACCTAACATTACATGTGTACACACATTAACTAACCATCCAAAAAATTAGGGGCAGATTTTTATTCAGTTATCAACATATTAATTTATGATGAATATTTCTCAGTCTAAGATTTTTTCCCACTGCACCGTACCATACCATGACCGTACTAGGAAGGCATCCGACACGAAAAGAAACACGATACTCTCTACCTTGCCCACTGATCGGATTGACAGCGTTCTGTCTCACTATTATATTAAACGAGAGCGAGAGAGAACGTATTTTGCCGGTGAAGCTCTGTGCATGGCACGTGACGGTGTTGGTCGGTGACGGATCGGTCTAGTGGGCAAGGTGTCATAGTTTTTACTGAAACGTTCCTAGCATGGTCATGGTATGCTACCGTGTAGTAGGCAAAACAGGTAGGCACACGAGCGGCACTTGTTGACGGAATGCGACGGCAGACGCCGTTTCATACCGTTGGACGGCAATTTGCCGTCCGTGTGTAAGATTCCTAAGATAAATCGTCATCATATTATCATCACTAAAAAATCGTCAAATCATAAAAAAAAAAACCTGCCCCTAAACCATACTATTGAACACAGGTGACCTAATAGAACTGATCGGCACATTCCCCCACGAAAACTACGACTATCAGAACACAAACCAATTCGAGGACCCGATCATCATATACACCGACTCAAACCGGCCGAAACCGGCTCATAACCGGCCGAAACCGGATCAGAACCAGCCGGAACCGGACCCGCCGAAACCGGACTGGGAGTACCAGAACCACTACTTTCACGTGAAACCCTCGTACCACGAGACAACAACGCAGAACACATACAGTGATGGTGATGATGATTATGTTCCTGTGCATACAAATGGGCATAAGCCGAGGCCTATTTTTCCGGGTGAGATTATGTTTTTTTGGGCTGGTGGGGGTAAAACTCAAGTGGTTATTCTATTTGCACGTTGAAGAAGTCATTTTTTTATTGTTTAATGAAATAAAACCTTTTTTAGACCTTTTTTTTCTTACATACGTCATTGAGAACAACGTGTAAAGTACGAACGCACATTATTGGTAAAAATTACGTAAATTATTTATTATATTCAATCCCTACTACAAATCAACAAACAACGCCAAATATAAACTATGTACATTAAAATATTTTCGAAAATAGACAGATTTCACGACTTTCTTTGAGGTACAAACCAGTGATTTCGGCAAGTATGGTTTGTCATCACTACTTCTCGGATAAGAAGTGAAATATTTTCTTTTATTTGCAAACGTTACTTTTGTTTGTTTTCCTCTACCTTAATATTGTACCACGTTGGGCGCCAGTTCGTAAAAGTGGCGCCCAACATGGTGCTGTTTTTTATTTTTAAAGCACACCATACATTGCTTTGTTAAATATTTTCATCCCATAATAAGTCCTTAAAATATCGTATAAACAAACAGGTCAATATGTTTGTTAGCCGTACACCATATGTCAATATGTGTTTTAAAGATTATACCACTTGAGTTTTCCCGTCACAGATGACAGATAACACTATCACTTTCTTGCTTGATCAGCACAGCGATTTCATAATCATCACGCACCAACTCCGCCGCACGCTTACACATCACTTGTCGCATTCGCTTTGATTGTTTTTTTGTGCTTGATCAATGTTCTGATGTTTTTTTTTGTTATGCTCTTACAAATTTGCTTTGAAATGCCCTGCTTTTTGAAATTGGGTTTGAAGTGATAACTGTTATTTCATAAGCAGGGCACTTTAAAAGTATACGAGTACTTCTGTAAGACCGCAAAGTAAAAGATTCCACTATGTTAAATTATGTGTTTTTTGTGTATGTGTGGTCGCAAAATATATATTATTTATTGCACTTATTAGGTTTACAGAAAATACATTAAGTCACAATGTGAACGAAGGTGGGCTTATCCCAAAAAGAGCTCACTATCTCTTCCAGCCAACCTATAGGTGTTGGAAATGTTGAAGACTGTATTCAACATTAAAATCTAGACTAGATCATGCAATGATTTTAATTTTGACTAGGCTGTTTGATGTTCTTATATAAATAGATTTAAGTATACGATCATTCATGCCTGCTTAAATTGTTATTTCTGTAGTTGGTTAGTAAGGCGACAATTCATAGGCTTTTTCTTTGTGATTGTTAAAATTATGAATCAGTATTTTTTACTTTAATATCTAAGAAAACAAACATTTATTCTGATAATAAAACGAGTAAAAGTAATTCTGCACTTATCTACCCTGATAGAAACAATACAGTCATATATAATGGGTTAATGTGTCATTGGTTTTAGCGTTTACTATGACTGATCTTTCTAATACTCATTCACCACTAATTCCAGGCTGCGGAGAGCACTTCACGCGTTCAAACCGCATCGTGGGCGGTCACTCAACAGGTTTCGGATCCCACCCTTGGCAAGCTGCTCTGATCAAGTCAGGGTTCCTCAGCAAGAAACTCGCGTGCGGTGGCGCCCTAATATCTGATCGATGGGTCATCACTGCTGCTCATTGTGTTGCTACGTAAGTTCAGTTTTTAATAGGTTAGTTTGACTCTGGATTGGCCCAACAGTCCCCTAGCAACTGCCCTCATCAAAGCAGGCTTCTTTGGTGAAGCCCTAATATCTGATCAAATTGATGAGTCATCACCACTGCTCTTTGTGTTGCTACGTAGGTACAGACGCCAGCACATAAGGTTATAGATTTTTATAGAAAACTAACCCCTATATTAACTGCATAAGATTCATTCATTTATTCTTCACCATCAAGACCGCAGTGTCTACCTTGACGTGCTGTTGTACGTTCTGGTCGTAACTATTTCTATAGAGATAGATAGATTATGTGTGCACACAAACACACACACACACACACAGAATCATAAATAATAGAGTTAATAAATTAGAGAGGAAACAATGTACTTAACTCTAGCACAGATAATATACAATTAATTAGTAATTCTACTCTTCTATATTTTTTAAAACTCCGAAACTGACAATCACTTGCTTGGATTTTCTAAAGTTGCGTGCTATAAATGAGGGTAATGCCATCTTGATATTAGACACATAATTTGCTGAAGAAAAGATATCATGTTACCAAAAAACAAATTAACAGAAATTTTGCGGTAGCCCAATATTAGTAGCCAGACAAAGAACTTTAGTAATTTTGGTGATTATTTTAAAATCAGACACGGCTATTGACACTTATTATCATGAGACTAATCTAGCTATTATTAATACTGTCTTTTTCATTTTCAGAACACCAAACTCGCAACTGCGCGTACGCTTAGGCGAATGGGACGTTCGCGACGCGGGAGAACGATATTCTCATGAGGAGTTTGCTGTTCAAAGGAAGGAGGTCCATCCATCTTACGAGCCGGCTGACTTCAGGAACGATGTGGCTCTTGTGCAGCTAGACAGAGGGGTGGTTTTCAAACAGCATATACTGCCGGTTAGTACCTTATGATTTTAAGCATGTTAACGTTGAGTATTGA
Source organism: Pyrausta aurata (assembly GCA_963584085.1). NCBI lineage: Eukaryota > Metazoa > Arthropoda > Insecta > Lepidoptera > Crambidae > Pyrausta > Pyrausta aurata. The sequence continues at coordinate 3,463,393 of OY757279.1, forward strand.
GTCTATGGAGTTCTTTAGAAGCTGAAGAGCGGGGTTAAGAGATTCTTACTGGTAATTGTACCTATGTTTGAAACACAAAGGACAATGTTTTATATATGTATATGGCTGACAGTTGACTGCCCCGTGTGTGTACCGGTTAGTTTGCTGGTCATCCAAGAGGTCCCGGGATCGAATCCCAGGTCGGGTTTAAATCGTTCCGGAGTTTTTCTGTCTTGAAAATACTCGGAAACAGCTCTGAGTCAGGAAGTTGGTGGTGATGACACCTCCGTGCCTCGGAAAGAACGTTAAGCCGTTGGTCCTGCGCCTGTTCTCTCGTCGGTCATGTCGGAGCCGTCTCACCAAATTAATGAGAGTAAATGAACAGAGAGTGCACTTGTGTATTACGCATACATCTGGGCACTATAATATCTCCTGCGTACCTGGCTTATCTCTCTTGAGGGGGGCCGTGATTACCGAAAATTCCGTAGGATAATATATTATTATTATTTAGCCACTATGTCACCCAAAAGAGAGTAATGATATGATCTTAGATCCTGGGTGGGTGCCATGCGTGTGAGCGCTGTGATATCCAAGCGTTCATAAGATAGGCTACTTGCAATAAGGTGACATAATAGTCCCCCTAGCCGATTTCGACTACGGTGGCCAGTCACAACGACTAACCTACTGTGCGGGACATATTATAGTGCACAAGTGTGTGCGCAAACACAGGTGCACTCTCTATTCCTTTCACTCTCATAGCCCGATGGGACAGCAATCTGACACGACCGGAGAGAGATCAGGCGCAGGACCAACGGCTTTACGTGCTTTCCGAGGCACGGGGGTGAAACACCGCCAACTTTCAAACTCCGGGCTTCCCTGAGAATTTCTAAACAGAAATACCCTGGTATTTATTTTTGGCCCGACCCAAGGTTACCTACCAAGTTATTAAATAACCTCCTCCTTTTTAAAGTCAGTTAAAAACAACCAATCAATCAATCAATTAATTTATTGCATGCTACGTTACTTTTCAGGTATGTCTTCCCCAGAAGCAGATGAAGTTAGCTGGCAAGATGGCGACGGTGGCGGGGTGGGGGAGGACCAGGCACGGGCAGAGCACTGTGCCCTCTGTGCTACAGGTAATTAAGTTTTTTTTTAAATTCTTTATTCAATAAAACAAATCAATAACAAGTAATAAAATCTGCCAAACTGCGGACGCAGTTTATCGGCAGGTGTTCTCGTTCCTTAAATATCTAGTTATCCAGTTATAAACTATTTATAAAAACTAAATTACCATAAGTTAGGTTAAGTTAAGGTTAAGGGCCTGCTTCCTCATTAAAACATATAAACAATACTCCAATAAACATATAATTAAATTGTTTATGAAATATCTGGCATATCTGGTAGATAGCATTAACCAGAACCTTTTATTAAGACATGATGAAACAGGCCGAAGCACAATTATTAATTCTTTTTTAGAAATTAGATTACATAGGTACACATAATATTTAAATTGGTTATGGACAAAGTGACAAGTAATGTTTTTTGAGTCTCTTTTTTAAGCTGGTTTTTGATGTGACATCCTTAAATATTTCATGTGGTAGGTCATTGATTAGAGAGTAGAGTACAAAATCCTTTGGGTAGACGTCTTATGATGACCTAATTTAGCTACGAGTACCTTACCTATAGATTGATTTGTTCGTTTTGAATGATTAATGCCGACTTGTGCTAATTCTGGATTAAATCTTATTTTTGTCTCTGTCAATGTCAAATAAACTAACAGAGATAGAATGATGATTTAATCCAGAATTAGCGTAATCCTGGGTTAAATCATTATGCGCAAGTGTGCCTTACAAAACTAACTTTTGGAATCCTCAGTTTAATGCGAGATGAATGCTAGAAGAGGTACTCATACCATCAATTTGTTTGTTCTTAGGATGCCCTGTACCTTTGACATTCATATGTCATAATGGCCTCCAAAGGCCCCATGATGGCCAGCATACCACAAATTGTACCCTATCTACCTTATTTTGACTTGTTAGACTAATGATAGCAAAATGCGAGTGAATGTTGACTCTTTACTACCAAGCTAAAACGTCGCTTGTTCGTATCAATAGTTGATAGTTGATCTAAAATTAGATCATCAACTGACGAAGTTGAAATAAAAAAGCACGGGATCCATTATGGATACTACGGTATTTCAACCTTTTAAATATTCTTATTGTTATCTTTTCCAGGAAGTTGATGTAGAAGTGATACCAAACGAGAGGTGTCAGCGGTGGTTCCGAGCTGCGGGGAGGAGGGAGACCATCCACGATGTGTTCCTTTGTGCAGGGTACAAAGAGGTATGAATAGAAATGATTACCTCCTCCTCACCAACTTTCAGCCAAATCGGATCAACTGTTCTTGAGTTATAAATAGTGTAACTAACACGACTCTCTTTTATATACAGATAACACATGATAACAGATAACACATATATACATATAGATAACACATGTAAATAAATCTGTGCTAAGATGACAGAATCTACACATAAATCTGAGGGCTTTCGTCACTTAACTTTACGATCCAAAAAGTCCAAAAGGCCGCGGGATCGGATAGCAAGTCAGGCTGTCCTGTTTCTAGGTCTTGAAATTACTGAAAAACAAATCGTTCGCAGAATTAGCTGTGGTGACATCCCCCGAAAACACGTTAATAAGTTGTTGACCATGTGCCTGAACTCGGGTCTTATTGGATTGCCTTTCTTAATGTAATATTTCTTTACCACTTGGCTGATAGTTTTAACTTAAAGGGTGATCAATTCAGCGTCGTTGTTAGCACTCTCAGTCCTTTATTACTTAGTCACAGTGGAGTTTTGAATTGAATCTACTTATTTAAATCCTAAAGCTTTTCATATTTGTTTTATTTTTTATTGCACGGATAAAAGACAGTACAAATGGAGGTCCTAATGCTTAAAGCATACCAGTCAAACAATGGATGAAGAAGAAACGTTTTTCAAACACTTATCCTTATTTTCCAGGGAGGTCGCGATTCCTGTCAAGGTGACTCCGGGGGCCCTCTAACAATGAAGCTGGAGGGGCGAAGCACCCTCATAGGGCTCGTCTCTTGGGGCATCGGTTGCGGCCGAGAGCACCTCCCCGGCGTCTACACTAACATACAGAAGTTCGTGCCGTGGATCGACAAGCTGGTTAACCCTCAGTGATTGAGAAATAAACAGTGATTGAGAAACCCTCAGTCATCTGAGAAACTCTCGGTGATCTGAGAAACAATTAGTGAGAAAAACAAGGACTTTTCTTATTATTTGCCACTATACATGAGTGTGTGACCTGGAATTGACAAGGGTGATCTTCAGTGATTGAGAAATAAACAGTCATTGAGAAACACTCAGTGAACTGAGAAACTCTCAGTGGTCTAAAACAAGGACTTTACAAACTATTTTCCAACGCACATAAGTGTGTGACCTGAAATTGACAAGGGTTTGGAATGGACAAGCTAGGTGATCCACAGTGATTAACTCGTCAAGTATGTGTAAACGAGACACAATAAAAATTCCATTGTTATGCGACTCTCGGCATTCGTTTGATACCTGACTGATTAAGGAATAAACAGTCATTGAGAAACACTCATTGAACTGAGGAACTCAGTGATCTAAAACAAGGACTTTTCTTATTATTTGCCACTGGAATTGATAAGCTGGGTGAACTTCAAAGATTGAGAAAATCTCAGTGATTGAGAAACCCTCAGTGATCTGCGGTACTCTCAGTCATAAAAAAAGGACTTAACTTAGCAGCGTAGAGTATTATGTGCCCTGTGGAATCGACGAGCTGAGTAACTTACAGTGAGATGGTGAATCTACAATAACTGGAGGAATTCTCAGTGTTTTGAGAAACCCTCAGTAATCTGAAGAACTTTCAGTGGTCTAAAAAATAGAGACTTTTTAAAGACAAAATTTCCCAAAACTTGTATTACCTGTAAAAAAAGACCCAGAAAAGTGTGTAACCTACAATTAATAAATTAGTTAATCCTCAGTGATATAAAAAATCAACAGCAGTTTACTAAATAAAGACTTTTCAAAAGTAAATCTAAGAACAAGCACACAAAATGTTTACCGTAATGAGAAAATAAGAAATGAGAATTTGTGATCAAAAGATCACTAGAGGAAGAAGTATTGAGAGTTGGTGTGTATTTTATTTGGAAAAATCAAAACTTATGGTAAATTAAGCAATTCTAAGATACTGCAGTTTTAGAACAAATTCAAAAACATTCTGAATTATTTCAATCTCGCTGTATCAGAAATAGGAATAAATATCACAAATAAATTATTTGTTAACAAATAAATTGTAAAAGTAATATTAGTGGGCTCAGAATTGGTCCCTGTAGTACAACCAATTAGCACAATTTTCTCAAAAAATAACAAACTGAAACAAGTCTATGTTAAATTATGTTTTGTCTAAGTTCACCGCCATCATTAGCTTTAATTTTACTACCATTCATGATCATCATAATCATTATACATGTTTTCATTGATTTCCACTTTTCCATTTTCATCATAATTTTTTTGGAAGTACAAGTTCATCATCAAACGTTGGTGTTTTTTCTTGAAACAATATCATATTTATTTATTTACATTAAGTCATCTCTATCGATGCATTTTATTTAGCGCACGACTATATTTTATCACCATACCACAATGATCAATTCATGTCAATGAGCAGTTTTCTTGTCATGAGATGTTTATATCATCGAGAGATGGCGCTAGCGTCACTTTAGGAACTAACTTTTTAAACTTTATTTAAGAATTATAGCAGAGGGTACTTGCTTTTCGCCAACGTAAATAATAAACACTAAAATGATATTTATGTGAACCTTTAGTACATAATGTACATAATAATGCCATTAACGCCATAGTCATTAACGCATTTTACAATATTTACTTCAGCACTTTTTTTTCTTTGTCTATAGTTTTCCGCCAACGTGAAAAAAAATGTTCCTAAAGTGACCCTAACGCCATCTAGTGAGAGCTGTAAAACGATGGGAGAAAACTGCTCATTGATCTGATTTCATTACCGACATATAATCACTCGTACATTTCATCATTACATTAATTATATTAAAGAACCATGATAACGTGGTGTACTATTTTTTCACCTTATTTTATGAATTCAGCCTAGCACTATTTGATTACATGTTTTCATTTCTATTATCATTTTATTATATTCGATTCATAGTCATTATCATTATTTAGTTATCAATTCATTTTATCATCAATCATCCATGATCATATAAAAATCATTTCATTCATTGTCATGTTCATAAAGTCATTAAAATATTTTCGTTCATCAATAAAAAAAATCAATTTATTAATTTATCTAAAATTCATCACTCATTATCATTATCATAGCTATCATTCAATCAATTTCATTTCTCATAAGACATTCATTTCAGTTAATAGGCGAAAAAACAAAAAAATAATTAAAATAATATCACAGAATTCATCAACTTTAATCAATATCAATAAAAAATGTCTACAATTTCATAAAAATTCGGCTTATTAGAACATAAAAGATGACGTGTGATCAGTATATTTTTGATATAAATATTTTAGAATTAATGTTATTTATTTGTAAACTATTTTGTACTTTATTTAATGTTTTGTTTTCTACTTTTTGTAAAATAAAATGTTTTTTCCAAAACCTTGGTCGTGATTATTTATTATTGACCTTTAGGAGAACTTCGTTTTTTTTGTTACTTTTAAAGTAACTAATGATTTAACTGAGAAATATTCGGAAATAATATAATTCGAACGAACAAACCCTTCGGCTTTTAATAATAGAATAGATTTTCGAAATATTTTTAAGAAAATATACTTAATTTGTATTGAATTGTGGATGCGTTACATCATCCACAATTCCCAAGCTACTACATTGGGAATATGTTATATTGAATTATCTTAAAGCCTCGCAATCGATGAGTTAGCTCTACTCAAGTAATAAAAATAAAGCAAATTATTAATGAAATATTAGCACTGTAACTACTTAAGACTTTCACGATGGCCTAATAAGCGTGAGCGTTATATGTCCAATACTCCATACAAAATGACTTTCCTATTTAAATTATTCGTTGTTTAGTGCTTATTTATCGAATTGTAACTGCCTCGGTGGCGCAGCGGTAAGAGGGTCGCATTTTAAAGCAAGTGCTTTGACAGAGGTCCCCGGGTTCGATTCCCGGGTCGGGACAAAAATAAATGTACCTGGGTTTTTCTGTTCAGAAATTCTCAGGGAAGCCCGGAGTTTGGAAGTTGGCGGTGTTTCACCCCCGTGCCTCGGAAAGCACGTAAAGCCGTTGGTCCTGCGCCTGATCTCTCTCCGGTCGTGTCAGATTGCTGTCCCATAGGGCTATGAGAGTGAAAGGAATAGAGAGTGCACCTGTGTTTGCGCACACACTTGTGCACTATAATATGTCCCGCGCAGTCGGTTAGTCGTTGTGACTGGCTACCGTAGTCAAAATCGGCTAGGGGGACTACTATTATTTATCGATGGTGAATCAGGTCCTTACTGAATATTTGTGAAACAACTCCTTATTATTCTCAGTTGGCCAGACGAATATTACAACAAGAAATCCAATGGAATTCACCTCTGTAAACTCATTGGAACGAAATGAGAAAAATGGCTATACTTTTCCACGTGATGTTGTTGCTTATGTAGTTCTATAAGTTACAAATAGAGGTCGTTGTTCTATCGTGAGCAAAATTTAAATTCCTTTTTTAAAATCGGTTAGAAATATCTAAAAATTAATAATATTTAACTAATAAGCACATTTTTTTAACTCTGCTTGAATTAAACATTTATTATTTTTATAATTGCTATTTGTTTCAATCAGGGGCCTTATTTTTGAGTTGAAGTATTTACTTTGAATAATGATAATTTTCGAGTGAAAATCAGTTGAAATCCACCTAACAGTGATATAAAAAAAGACAACTCAATTTTGTAACTACACGCGTCTATATTTAGCGTGATTTTCGTTGACTTTAACTGATTTTCGAATGAAATTAACTAGGAATGTTGACGCGAATGATTCAAGAATAGAGCAGGGGCCCTATTTTTGAATCATTCGCTTCAAGATGGCGAGTGATTTTCGTTCGACGTAGTGTCAAAATTCATGGAAAAAAAATCGTTTTCGAACGAAAATCACTCGCCATATCCAAGCGAGTGATTCAAAAATAGGGCCCCTGGATCTCTATTATTGAATCACTCGCTTCAAGATGGCGAGTGATTTTCGTTTGAAGATGAATTAATAGTCATAGAAAAAAACTCGTTTTCGAACGAAAATCACTCGCCATATCCAAGCGTGATTCAAAAATAGGGTCCCTGCAGTTTTAGAATAATAGAGTTGATAAAATAATGATGATTGACAAAGTTATTATTGATTGTTTAACCTCCGGGAAGCTCAGTTGTGAACAAAAGACATCAACGCGTCAAGTTCATTGCCACCACAATTATTTCCTTTTTAGCGTCTATTTTATAAGGTGCTGTTTGTATTAAAACATGTTTTTGAACATTAGTCACGCATTTTATTTAGCTAACTGTGATTCTAAGTTACAATATTTCCAATTCGTATGGTTTAGAAGACTTATTAAAAGTATGATCGAATTGTAACAAAAAGATCTATTGGTTTTAAAAAAAGAGTTGCAAGTGATTTTCCAGTATGTTTTTTTTAAATTATTTTTAATTACATTTATTCGAAACACTTGTGTAGCAAGAAAAAAACATTAGACCGAATTTATAGCGTATTCCCTTTTTTCTAATCGACCTCTGATAAAACTGTATTTTTATGCTTAGACCAGTAATGCCTTTTTTTGGAATTGAACTAAGTATAAAACATCTTTTAGGGAATTGAACTAACCATCCATTCAATTCATTCAAAACAATCCATTTTATGAAAAAGTAATAACAACTATTTGATTTTCAATATTTACTGCCTAATATGTGAATGTTATAAAATCGAAGATCCACATTTCACTCTTAAATTATATTGTTTCTCAGTATCTCCCGTTAAGGCTGCAGTACTAAAATATCCTCGTCTGACATCACCCTCATCGTTATTCCGTTGTAGAGTCGAAAATCGTTTAAAAACGACTTATGACGTTCTACGCCGCGGCCGCCGTCGCAAGCGCCTCCAGTTTAACACCAGACCGGGCGTAGAGCGGACGCCATGCGAAAAAAAACGAACATTTCAAATAACGAAACGAACCACTAAGCCGCGTTCCAAAATTCAAAATCCCAAAATCAAATTCGGTGGTGCAACAAAAAAGTTTAAATTAAAAAGTTTGTTCCAAATTAAAAAACCATATGGCGAGTCCAAGGATGTGAACTTTTTTTTAAGCGTGCATGCAAAGGAATGTGGTTTTAGTGCCGATGCCAGAAGAGCGAGTGTTGTGTGCGTTTTGTTTTATTTTTCATTGTTTTTAATGGTGGCGGTGTCAACCTTCAGAGGAGCCAGTTGGAGTAGGATTTAAAATTTGCTTTTTTTAAAGGTAAGAGGTAGTTATATTTGTTTTTAAATAATCTCACGTGTTCATATAAATTTATATTTTGTACGTTTAGGGGAAAACGATTCAACAACGAATTAAAAAATCACAAACAAGAGGTAGAGTCAGTTTTTTTAATAAGTAAGTATATCGTTCTGCATTAAATATAAAAATTATTTAAAAAATACAATGTTCAAGTATTTATGAAGCCAAATGTCATAATTACTGATATTAGCCAATACTCGCAAAAACTATAACTTGATTTTCATAATATTTCCGCTCAACTTAAAATGTTAAGTAACATTTTACTCCTCAAAGGACTCTCATATCTTTCATTCTTATATTTATTTATATCCCCACCTGACTATAACTGACACCCTGTATAACCTATGACCTCATAAAACATCCTGTATATTAGTAGTCAAACATTCAATATGACATACTTATCTTAGTTACCCTTTGGTTTACGTAACGCAGCTCGGAATACTTAACGTTGCTCAAGTGACCGGTCCATGCAAAGAATGGGCTTGGACTTACTCCCATGGCCTAAGGAAGAGATCATTTACCTAGAGGTAGCGGATACGAGAGCGGTTTGTTAAGCTTACTTTTAATTGATAAAAAACAAAAAGTGAATGATGTAAGTTAACTATTTTTTTATTTAGTTGCGCTATTTTATTTTTTGACTTTGTGATACGTCAAATTGTTGTCAAACTCTATGTATACGACTGAGGGTTATAGTCAGGACTTAAGATTGAAATAAGTTTGGTGCAATCTAACCTCAACTCAACATTTGAGTATAACAATAATCTGAAAAACTCCAACATTACTGCCTATTTATGCTTGGGGTAACCATTTTAGAGCGGTGTCAACGGCCTGATTCACCATCGACAAGTAAGCACTAACCAACAAATAATTCAAATATAGAACGTAATTTTGTGTGATTCATCTAACAGAAATATAGCACTAACCAGAACCTATTAATACATTGCGATACAGGAGCTCTATTATTGATTCACTCGCTTCAGGATGGCGAGTGATTTTCGTTCGAAAACGAGTTATTTTCGTTGACTTTTAATTCATCTTCGAACGAAAATCGCTCGTCATCTTGAAGCAAGTGATTCAAAAATAGAGCTCCAGGCATAAGAGAACTTGAATTGTATTGACTACTACGAACGAAGTAATTTTATGTATATCGATTTGGAGATTTCGGTTGTAGTGATACTAGTACCACGTTATTGTTAATAAAGTCTTATTTAGATTCTAAATCAGAAATCAAAATCTAAATTTTAGAAACAGTATTAACACGTTCCGGGACACTACTCCAGACACAATAGATGTTTTATTGTTTTCACGCCTGTAGGCGGGCACTGTCCCGGAACGTGTTAAATATCCCATGATTTGGATCCAATATTTAAAAAAAGCGAGTTTGTAAGAGAAATGACAAACTGTTGATACAATCAGTCTAAAAATCGCTTCGCTTATGAATATGATGAAATCTTTACGTTAATCGCCCAAGTTAAAGTGTACAAGTTTTTTGTAAGGTCTTCGTAAGTAGATTAAGAATTGGTACATATTCCAAACAACTATATCCTACTACTATTATAAAGGCGAAAGTTTGTAAGTATGGATGTATGGATGTATGGGTGTTTGTTACTCTGTCACGTAAAAACTACTGAATGGATTTGAATGAAACTTTACCACAATATAGCTTATACATCAGAATAACATATAGGCTAAAATTTTTGAGGTTTCTAATGTGAGGTCGTAAAAAAATACATTTTTTGCGCTACTAGACGGGACGAACCTGAAGTCCACGCAAACGAAGTCGCAGGCAAAAGCTAGTGAGATAATAAAAATCTACCAAAATACATGCAAAAGTTAGAATTGACTAAAACTGATAACAGATTAGTAGAATTCCTAATACACATCAATAAACATAAAAAAGAGAGTCGTGTTAAATGGACCATATAACGGGTGGACCGATTTTCATGATTTTTAATTTGTTGGATTTATCTTGGCCCAGAATAGGATAGTAGAAAATACGAATTTAGCTGGCGATACGAATTTAGCTGGCTATACGAATTTAGCTGGCATCGTTAATGTTGTATATTTTGTACTACTAGGGATCGAAGTAAAAAACGCCGGCCACAAAATGCATAAAAAGCAAGCATAGGGACGCATTTCCGGTCACACACCTGTTGTCAAAAGGCCAGTTACTATGGTTACTACCCTATTTCATTCAACCATCGAATTTTAATATAAATACAGGGTGTCCCAAAAATGTGTGTGTTTTTTTACTAGTAGCTTATGCTTATTAAGTTCGTTTATTTGCAATGCATATAGTTAATAAATACTAACTTTAAATTTTTCTTTTAATATCCTGTTTTAAGCTACTTAACGCTATCTAATTGACAATAACAAATTAATAAATAAATAAAATAACTACATAATTGGATATTTGGATTGTTTTCTAATTGGGTTTTTAGAATGTATTTTTATTTTAGTTATAAAAGTGATTTTGAGGTTCTTAATTTGACAAGGTCCCATGAGCTCTATTTTTGAATAACCCGTGTCAGTACTCTAAGTGATTTTCGTTCGAAAATGATTTATTTTCGTTAAATTTTAAGTAATATTCGAACGAAAATCACATGCTATATTGACTCGAGTAATTCAAAAATAGGCCCTAGGACATTAGCAACTTGCTGGGCCCAAGCATGACCTCATACAAAATCTAAGTTCCGGTTGGTTCTGACGTCATAAAAAGTGTAGGTGTTCCTAAGGTAGATAGCCTTGATTTGAATGATAAACGCTCCTGTTCATTTATTTATTACTAGCTTTTGCCCGCGACTTCGTCCGCGTGGAATAGTGACTTCTTTCTCCCGTTTTTACACATTTACCACTATATCTTTGCTCCTATTGGTCGTAGCGTGATGTTATATAGCCTAAAGCCTTCCTCGATAACTGGACTATCCAACACAAAAATAATTATTCAATTCGAACCAGTAGTTTCGGAGATTAGCGCGTTCAAACAAACAAACAAACAAACAAACAAACTCTTCAGCTTTATAATATTAGTATAGATTAAATGTAGCTAACGCGCATTTACCCCCGTTTTTATACCTATAGACCCCTTACACACTGCGACTTTAAGCATCGATGCAGGGGCTCTATTTTTGAATCACTCGCTTGGATATGGCGAGTGAATGTAAGTCGAAATATATACAACATCCATGACTAAGGTACAAATGTTTGAACTCACAACATACATTTGCCCCTCGCAGGATTTGAACCCACGACCGCTGGTTTAGTAGTCAGGAGCGCTAACCACTGCACCAAACGAGTCGTCAAAGATGATGAAATGATGCACATTTTTGGTCATTTGTCGGTCTCAAAACGGTGAGATTAACCAATTTTGTCGTTTGTATTCACCCCAGCCTATTACCCACTCACATACGGTAATGAATAATGTATAGTATGGGTTAAGTATGTGAATACAGTGACTAAGCGAGCGGTAAAGTCGTTAACTTCTTCAGGGTGTTTGATTTTACTCCATTCCTGTCACCCTTCACCCTTTTTTTAACGACTTCAAAAATTCAAATTCAAAGTCCTTTATTTCGCATAAAAAGTGGTACACAAACAGATATGAATAGGATATCGTCGTATAGGATGTGTCGTTTGTATAATGATACAGTAGCCAAGCAACCTTCTTTGGACATTTTTTCGTGTAGTTTAGATAAAATTTTGCCAAACCAACTAAACTAACTTATGTTGCACTGGTTAATTTCTTTTCTTAAATTATTCTAGTTCTATATCTAAGTTGCTTTTATTCTGTAAATCATGTGATTGTAACTTGTTCTGTGAGCCTTGAATAAATAAAAAATAAAAAAAGAATAAAAAGCAGTTCTTCACTTTTTACCCGACACTGGCATGCAAAATATAATACATGATAAAAGTTATTCACAAATAATTTAAATTAAAAAAGTAGGAGACTGTACAATTTGCTTCAATGTGGCATGTTGTGGGTGATTTTCTTTGATTGTTGTTTGACTTTCGACTAAAAATCATTTAAATCAAAAAAAATGTAAACAGCATTGATTAAAATAAATGTTTTTGCGTCTATATTTAGTTTGATTTTAGAGACTTATATTGATTTTCGAATAAACACTTTGAGTGATAAAAAAATATAGCTCTAGATAGCATTACAGGTCTCATATAGCCTGATAAATACGCAAATTTATGCAGAAATACTTTTTTCAAATTGCATTTGCGGGAATAGCGATATAATATTTAGTGAACACACAGTCACTTAAGCTTGAATACATTTAGTATCAAAATTCATTACGGAGATGTCTCCCGCTACCGCCTATGCCTGTACTAGAAAGAAAGAAAGAAAGAAAGAAAGAAAGAAAATGAATTAATTAATTTAGGACATCACAAACACACACACGAACGAGTTCACAAAAAAAAAACACAATCACATGACAAATTAACATATTACAAAACAACAAAAAAAAACAATCAAAAAACAAAAACAGACAAAAAAACAACCATACTACAACCACATACTCCCGTATGTCCGCTGAACACGGGACCAGTCGAACCAGCCTGTGATTAACGTTACTTAATCCGGTCTTGCCGAGATGTGTGCTAACATTGGTTCTGTCATATTTTTGTAAAGCCTGGGCCCCTATTTTTGAATCACTCGCTTGGATATGGCGAGTGATTTTCGTTCGAAAACGATTTTTTTTCTATGACTTTTGACACTACGTCGAACGAAAATCACTCGCCAACTTGAAGCGAATTAATCAAAAATAGGGACCCTGTAGCTTTATTTTTACTGACACTGCGTATTATTCATCGATGATCATCTTCCGTTGAGATAGGTCAAAAGGAACTATTATGGTTTTCTATTAGTTGTGGCGTTACACAATAATATTAAAAATGACAAGCTATTTTTAGGGTTCCGTAGCCGATCCGCTCTAACTTTTGATCTAATCAAGAAGAAACGAAATGTAAATATTTACAAGTATATTCGACGAAAATTTATTTGAACTAGATCGAACCGGTGGTTTTTGAGATATAGCACATTTTCAACAACCGCAAATACAACATTGTCCTACATACAAATATTTTGAAAAACAAAGTTATTTTTGCTGTCAACATAAAAATTTGTTACTTTTGGGTAAGTGTAAGTAAGTGTAATTTCGATAAAGTTGGCAAATTGTTCTGTACATTTTCTGTCCCTTAATCATTTTAATCCGTCTCTTTTATTTTTTTTTTTGGAAGAGAAAGAGCCATTTATTTCTGTTTTTATTTTAGTCGTTACATAGGTACCTAGAATCAGGGCCCCTATTTTTGAATCACTCGCTTGGATATGGCTAGTGATTTTCGTTCGAAAACGATTTTTTTTCTATGACTTTTGACACTACGTCGAACGAAAATCACTCGCCATCTTGAAGCGAATGAATCAAAAATAGGGGCCCAGGCCCTCTACTCAAAGAAGTCCAGTATTGATTCTGGAAATTAGCAGGTCCAAGTTATTCTATGACAAACAGAGGATAATCCCACGCGTGTGTTGCGTAAGTATGCGCGCGCGCATGCCCTTGCGAGCCGAAGTTGGTTGACCTTGCATCTAAACGTGACACATCCTTACTAGGAAGCCATTTTGTAACTGGCCAGTTTGACAATAATGACATTATTGGTTGGGTCATTTAGCTTGTGCCACCTCTTTTACCCGCTTATGTTATTTTAACACCTTTTTCCCGCTTTGGGATTTTTACCACAATTTTACCCCCAAAACTTTCTTGATGAAATGAAATGAAATAAAATTAGATTTATTGCGTATTGAAACAAGCTTGTACAAAGGTCTCATACTAAAACAGGTTTTACTTGTATCTACCTTTGCAGGTGTATACACATTTTATTGAATTTAAATTGGATACAATGTTATAAATATCATCTTATCTTATCTTAACGTTTGATTGTATTTGTCAGTGAATCATTTTAAGTAACTACTGATTACTGATGATACTTTTTTAGCCGTAATTTCAAACCCTTAGGTTTTTATTTTTTATTTAGTATGGGTTTGCTCTTGACTCCAGACCATGCCAAGTGCGACTAAGACGGAGTCGAAGATGGAAAGGTTAGGTTTGAAAACCTGAAATAGAGTGTCTTAGTAGTGCTCATTTAAACTATTGTCTATCTATCCAACGTGCTCATTGAAAGTTTTAAGAACGTATTTTTAAAGGTCTCTTAAGGTACTTTTACTCGTCATTTCTTTGACTAATTCTATTTTATGTGGTATAGATAGAGCTTAGCCTGACTTTTATCAAAAGAGAACAACTTATGGAAATATCAGCATGAGGGTTAAAATCTTCATAATCGTAATAATGTTGATCGAGCAAAGCGAGCTGAAATTCAGCAAAGTCAGTCAATCAATGGACAGCAATGTAGTTTTTTTAAATCAAGCAACAGGAAATTCAAAAGACCTTCTACCAGAATAAACTTCAGTGATTGTCTATTACATAATTATACACAATCACGACAAACTACCAACAACATATCAATGAGAAAATCATGCGATTAGTCATCTCAAACATATAAAGACTTTATTGTGACTGCACTAAAGCTTATAAAATACTAGACGTTATACCTATTTTCATATTGTATCGAAAACATCTGCAATAGATTCTCAGTCTTATGACGTAGGTAATAGAAGTTAATGTGTGGGATTAGCTGGAGATATGACCTCGCCACGAGGCTGTGATGTTGTTGCTTCTGTCATAATCAAAGTAGGTGAAGACAGTAGCTTGATTACTTACTGTAACCATTTAATGGAGTAGTTGTAAATAGTACTAGTTTTAAAATGTAAAGTAAAGTTATCCTGTAATGCATCCCACTGCTGGGCAAAGGCCTTACCTCAAATGTGAGGTAGTATGAGCCATACTCCACCACGCGGGCTCAGTGCGGATTGGCGGAGGGGTGTTTGCGAGGCAAGCGACCAACATTGCTGTCAGATTTTATCAAGCCGCCCGCCCATAGGGTCTCTGACTGGGCCTAACGACTAATATCAACCGATAATAATAGAGTTTAACTGTATAAACATAAGGTCACTACATATTCGTTTATCTCTAGATATTTTAGATAAATAATGTGAGCCAAATGAAAAAAGGTATTCTGATCTACATACCTTTTCATCGTTAAAATCAAAGAAATTTTCATTCACAAAAAAACAATACCAATAGTATTTTTGTATTCCTTTGAAAATACTTTAAAAGTTAAATGTACACTGCTGCATTTTATTAATTTGATCGGTGGTTCATTTACTTTAAAATTATTTTGCAAGTCAATTTACTGAATCCTCTTTTACACTGTGGGCTTGCAGTGATTATTTACGATATTATAATATTTGTACATGTAGAAATATACACCGAAGTTTGCATGAGGTTTCGGCAGGTCGTGTTGAAATGGTTTGCAGATGAATTTATATTTACATGTGTAGAACATGATGGTCTATGAAGTAAGTACCTAGAGATGGGTACTGACCAACGTTACGAGGTGTAATGTAACATATTACTCAGCGAGCATTCGTGCAGTCAGTACGTCATGTTACAAAGAAACCAGCGAGCAACGAGCCGCTCGTTCCTCGTCGGTTTTTTGGCGAATCCTTTGACTGACGCGGTTTTATACAGAGTTCTGACGTGCATGTTACGCAGATTTTAGAACAAAGCGTAGTCCGTTTTTCTTCACTAGTCGAATATTATAAACATTCTTGGCATTCTTTTTTAGCGAAATGATTCCTTTTAAAACAAGATAAACACAAAACTTACAAAATTTTATCGTTCAGAGATTTAAAAGTACATTAATTTTGTTTACTGCTATTATTTTAAGAATTACAAAAAGATTGTTACAATGTTGGACTAGAGTTTAACATGCTCGATGCGTAACACGTTCGATGCGAATGTTACATTACACCTCGTAACTTTGGTCAGAACCCACCTTACGTAGTTTTCACTTGAAAAGTTTGTATTTGCTTTGTTTTCCATGTTATTCCATGACGGTCAGTTTTTTGATGTCGGCGTAGTAAAAAGACACGTTAAAATTTTATCCTCGGAATTAATGTTAATGTTTTAGCTAGACTGCGCAAGTGGAAATGATAGATTATTTACTATCAGATAGATATCTAGGAAAATTGATTTTACCAGTTTTAACCGATTTATAAAAAGGAGGTTCTCAGTTCGACCTGTATGTTTGCTTGAATGTATGTATGTATGTTTGTCCGCAAACGCGAGATGTTTGGCTGGACCGATTTTGATGCTGTTATATAGAGTTCAGTTAGGTACAATATAACTTAAAAAATAATCAAAAACGTCAAAAAAGTTCTTTTTGTGTTTTTTATAAGGCGTTTTTTGTATGAAAAAAAAATCTTCAATCCGCCAAGGTCTTTAACTGAGTCTTAGCAATAATTGCATGATTAACAACACTTTTTTTGTGGGTTTTTTGCAAGATCCAATAATCTGTAGGAGGTAGCCGTGAGCCTACGCAACCTTTAAAAGGCATTAAGTATATATTTCTCAATCTGTTTGTCCGTTTGTATTTGCATATTCATATCTGAAGACTTTTTAGGGACATTTTAATTATTTCGAAGTGAAAGAAATTCGATTTATGATTTCTTGTACAGTTAGATAATTCTAAATTGGGATAAGTAATATATTAAGAAACTTGTTAAAATATCGATTGATTTATTGACGGAACAGATTGACAGGACGGCCCCAGTTCGGAACAGTCGTATTTTTAATACGGTCGCCCAATATGAAATTAGAGAGTTGTGTATTGATTTAAATGTATGTAAGTCTAAATCAATATACTTACCATATCATACCATAGCGACCATGTCATATCAAGCCACCACTTTGTGCATTGAAATTTATTGAATAGGCACTATCAAATTATTTATAACACATACTTTAAACACGTTCCGGGACACTATTCCAGACACAATAGATGTTTTATTGTTTTTTTCACGCCTGTAGGCGTTCACTGTCCCGGAACGTGTTAAGTGACCTCAACATTTCGTTCAAATATGTCACTCTGATTTTGATAAGTCAACAAGTTTAGCAAAGGTCATAGCGTCGCCAATTCACTGTTATCCAATTCAGTAAATTGGTGAGAGGCATTTTTAGGGTTCCGTACCTCGAAAGGTAAAAAACGGAACCCTTATAGGATCACTTCGTTGTCCATCTGTGTCCCTATTTTTTTACGTTTATCCGAGTTTCGGATAGGTTTTGTGCTAGGGACTCCCAGAGGCAATCGTAATGATTATGAACACAGATGGATGATATATTTTGATTATGAATGGCTTACAAATCATCTTCAAAACAAAACAACTGCCCACGCTTTTTGAACAAGCACTCCACCAGACCGTAAGACATCTTACTATAATATTTTGCAATCGGTACTTTAAACGACCTTGCAATGAGCGGCCTACACGAGGCTTTGCTATAAAACAGATTATCATTTAGATCTGCATTCCATAGACATAGGAAGGATGATTGTAGATTTTAATGTAGTCGTTTAGCTATGATACCAAAGAAGAATGACAAAAGTCCTTCTACTTAAAAGAAAGTCATGTTAGTGACGCCACTTATAAATCGAGAAAGGGTGCACTGAATTTCATGATTTATACTTTGTTGGAATTGACTTGGAATGGGATCATCATCATCATCATTATCATCCAAAGGACGTCCACTGCTGAACATAGGCCTTCCCCACAGCTTTCCACATCGACCAATCACACAAGCGGTGTGCATCCAGTGTGATCCTGCGATCTTAGAAAAGTTCCAGATTAAAGACCCTTCCACAAAAGGCGCAGCGTAGGACGTCCACCGACAAGGTGGACAGACGACCTCGTGAAGATCGTAGGATCACACCGGAATGGGATAGTGACCAAAAAACGGGGCCGGGTCTTAACGAAGTTCGCTGAAACCGCTACTTGTTATTTATAGGCGTGGAAATCAAATAAAAAATAAACTTTGTTTTTTTATTGGTGAAATAATTTATGCCTTAATATTTAAGTACTATAAATACCCATCTGTTGTACTGTTCAAAAGTATAAAATAATCATATTAAGTTTGCAGTTGGCTTTGTTGTATCAATTTATAGTAACCATTCGCGAAATAATTGACATTTTGTATCGTTTAAATGTTTTAGCGTATGTTTAGTCACTGTTTAAAGTACCTTTGTGCAACAACGCCATAGTAAATAGCCTTAGTATATTTATGAAAAAGTACTAGTTTATTATCAGCTATTTTCCTAACCTAGATTTCTAAACTTTACAGCCGCGACAGCCTTCCAAAACTCGTAAATGCACATGCACACATAACATTTGTAGTATATGCTCTAAACATTACATAAGACAAGTAACAATTGACACATGCATAAGGTCTCATGACCAAGTGTCATGCAAGGTCGAAATAATTTTTACTAGATGACAAACAACCATTATAATTAGACCTCCAGAACTTGAATTGAGTTTACTATATTCATATGAAGTGAGAGGTCTAGCATACTTGGTTGTTACACCCATTTATACTAAACCCCTACGCGTAAGTAAATCTTAGCGAATTGAAGGTCTTCTTATATTTGTTGTCGAACCTTGAAATTGTCAGTTCCTAGTAGGTGTTTTGTGAATGAATAAAATTAGCGATTGGTTAGATCTGAAATGTTGTTGTTATATGGCATTCTTCCGCTATTCTATTCTATCATTCAACTGTTATTATTATACAGAAAAATATTTTTTTAAGATTCACGTTTGTGGGTCTGATAGTACTTTTGATGAAACTAGGATTTTATTTAGTCACAATTATTTAATTTATTCAATAGTTTTAGTCTAGTAGAGCTGTAAGAGAACTGGTCATTGAATTTAACGTACTTTTTCTTATGTTTTTGACATTTGATTGACGATATTATAACCTGATACACTGAGCTCTGGTTTAAAAGTATTTTTTGAACAAAACATAATTACGTCCTTTGCTACTCGTAAAAAAAATAGATTGATTTTTTTGTTAAATTTCATAACCTCAATTTCAACAAATTCACATGCACTATTCTTATAACATACTTAAATAAACCGAACTATACGAGTATTTGCATGTCGAATTGTAACAAAATAATGTCAAATATATCTGACCACAAAGGTTGTCACATAAGGTTTTAAACCTTTTAATTTTTTTCCAAGGTCAACCTTAACAAGCGCGAAAACTGATTTTTCTTACACTATTCAAGGGGATTGACCACAATTTTATCTTAACTATTTGTTAAGACCCCTTTAACGAATTTCATCTTTAATGCCATGAATGTAGAGTTGATATTTAGGATTGTTGAAAATTGTGAGGTGAACATAAGATTGTAAGGTGTTTAACAGTTTCACATGGTTTAAAACGACACCATTGTTCAATGGGAAAATTGAGAAACTCTTTGTAATCCAGACTAAGATCTGTTTTAAATGCCGACAAAAATTACACTGTAGTTATGTAATTTTGTGTGTATAAAAATGTTATGAGATGGGAACACAAACATTTGAGGTTATATTACAAAAATCAACGATAATTGAACAACATCCTCAATTAGAAATACATATAAAATACACTGTGTTTTCTTATATGAAAACATACAAAAACTGTTTTCACGCCTGTTACTCAACATAAATTACTTAACGGTAACAATTTAACTACTTATTTATCTTTGTTCTAAACTTAATAGTAATCGCAAAACACATTGACTTTACAAGATTTAAGTTGTTTTATATAATTTTAACACTATTTCTGCTTAATCTTGGTATGAATAACGACAAAAAAGATTCACAAAAAATCAAAGCTGTCCCCAAGTTATTAGGAAACATCGAAACCATTATTTCGAGAAGTTATTTATGTTTATTGAAGTAAAAAAAATGACCCGGATCCTGGGTTGTCTATTTGTATACTATACCACTATTATTTTAAATAAATAATCTATACCTATAAAATGCTTTGTCCTGAACGACTGACTTATTGATTGACTGACTGACTGACTGACTGACTGATTGACTGACTGATGGATCAACGCACAGCCTAAACCGCTGATCGTAGAAACCTGAAACTGGGAGGGTGTGTTCTTTGTATGACGTAGGGATCCGATAAGAAAGGATTTTTCGAAATTCCACCCCTAAGGGGGTCAAAAAGGGGTGCAAAGTTTGTATGGAACAGCGTGATCCCTTGGTCCAATCTACTTTAAATTTTGCATACACATTCTTTAACAGAATTGACGAAAGATTTATTTTATATTTTATTGCAATAAATCTCCTAAGGGGGTGAAAAAGGGTGACCAAATTATTCTGGGGGTAATTTTCTTCGAAGTTGTTATCAATACTCTTTAGTGCTAATGATAAAAATATTTTGTATATCATTTTTGACAATCATTTGACATGTCTGAGATACAATGTTTTGACTCATGTTTGTTATTGATGTTGCTCTTGAGAAAATGCTCGAGAAGAGATTTTATTCCATAAAACAGTAAATAATATTTTTTTGTGTTTAAACAGGGAAGGTATCAAGCGGTCTGTGTACAGTGTAGATTGCAGATCGTCTGTTCATATTGTCGGTGGACATTCAACGCTGTTTCTGTGGTCGAAGGGTGTCCAATCTTTTTTTTGCAAACTTTTCGTGGGGGCCTATATTTAGCAGTGGACGGCTTTTGGGTATTGATGATGATGATGATGGGGTAGATCCCTACATAGAATTAACGCTTTGAATTCACGATTTGAATTCAAGAAAGAAGAGTATTCGCTATGGCTATAAACAAAGCTCAAATTCAATCTCTTAAGGTAGCGGGAGAAGACTTGAAGGAATTTGCTTCTCCCAAAGCCTGTATGTGGCGTGATGCTGTGTAAGCACACGGAGTATAGCCTGGTTTTTTCATTAGTTCTCGAAAGAAATATACGATTGACGATAGGCGTAGTAAGTATTTCCATTTGGTTGTAAAATAAAAAGATATTATCCCCGTGTAAGTTTGACCACATTAAAAACCGGGCTGCGTGTTGTGTGTTTATAAAATATAACATTTATCTTTACGCAATTTTACATATATATTTAAAAACTGGATGTTTTTGTTTGTTTGTTTGAACGCGCTAATAACAGGAACTATTGGTCCGGTTATAAAATATGTTAGCTACATTGTTAGACAGCTAATTTATGAGGGAAGGCTATACGAGTACAAGTAGTTTAATGCGTATAGGCTTATAAATATTTTCGCTACGATCTGTCTATGGGAACCAAACGGAGTACAACTATTACGCGCGTACGAAGTCGCTGGCGGGCCGCTAGTCTATTTATATATAAATACATATAAATAATTTGTATACATTCATTCATTCATTCATTTTATACAGTCATTCATCATTAATTCATTCTCAGATAATATAATACATATACTATCAATGGAGAGCTGTTTTGCGGTTTAATGAAGTTAAGTTAATTTTTATAGGTGACCTAGTAGATAGGTTTTAAAGCAAATGTTCTCAAGTGTTACTAAAGTAAGTAACATTTTTTCTATATGAGCTAGAAGTCAGGAGCTCTATTTTTGAATCACTCACGTCAAGATGGCGTGTGATTTTCATCAATTAAAGTCCAATTTTGGAATGAAAACCAGTTGTAATCCACACAGTAGGGATTCTAAAAAAAATAAAGCTCAATTTTGTGAGAGTTCAAGTCCATATTTTGCGTCGTTTTCGTTGATTTTTAATTCTTTTTCGCTTGGATATGGCGTGTGATTTTCGTTCGAAAACACATAAAAAAATCAACGGAAATCACTAAAAATCTAGACGTGAGTACTCATAAAATTCAGCAATGATTTTTCAAATACTTTTTATGTAGATTACAACTGGTTTTCATTCCAAAATTCGACTTTAGTCAGGTATCAAACGACAGCCGGGCGTCGCATAACAATGGAATTTTTATTGTGTCTCGTTTACACATACTTGACGACTTAAACATTGAATATCACACGCCATCTTGACGCGAGTGATTCAAAAATAGAGCTCCAGGATATTTTATGTAATGTTCAGATGCCCTCACAAACTGCATCGTTGCAGTTATCACTTCGCAGACGCACCGAGCCGCAACGACACTGACCTTGCTGCAATCCTGCGTTATGTTGTCTGGTTGGTTTACTGAGTGCATTTAATTTGACTTGTAATTATTGTATTACGTTGGTAGGTAATTCGTTTAAGGAGACCGCACACAATTTGTTTGAAAAAAACTAGGAGAGAGAATAGATGATTAGGTTTAGAACGACCACACGCACTAACCCCCTTATTCATAATAAGTCAAACTGTCTTTTGAACCTATTTTAGCTATAACACTGTTTTGTCACTTTCTGTCAAATGATGACAGCGCCAAGAAAGAATGAGACAGAACAGTGTAATAGCTAAAATAGGTTTAAAAGACCGTTTGAGTTTTTATGAATAAAGGGGTATATCTGTAAGTGGAATAAAGAAAATAATGATGGAAAATATTATTTATTTATACAATATTGTTTTAGGCAAAAGGTGAAGTCCACACCTGTGGCACTTATCACTACTTAATCAATCATACCTTCGGCAGAAATGACTCATACTGTATCTTTTAGGCATTTTGACATGATATCCGTTTAAGTTAGAGATATAACTATATACCTACCTATGTCTAAAGTTAACGTAGAGCCTGGGATCCAACAGAAAAAAATTAAGCGTTTAATAACAACATTTATTACTCAAATCTTGACACTTCTAATGAATAACAACAACATTAGGCTGCGTTTCCACCAGGGATGTGCCATGGAAATGTGTCATACGAGGATTTCTAGCTGTGCTGTGAAAATGTGTGGGTTTGTTGTTTTTTTGTTTTAAAATGTCTTTATTAACATAAATTGGCAGATACAGGTAATACAATTGACAAAAGCATTGGCATCACCTTAACATAAAACTAATATTAATCTTACCAGGCTACAATCGCCTCCAAAGATTATGAACAGTGTTAAGTAAATAAACATTTTTAAAGAACATGGATGTATAAAATTAAGAATCTAAATCTGAGAATCTAATGTTGCAACGATTTTGTAGAAATAATTGCTTATCGCATAAACATTGTGTAGGATTTGACGGTAGTGCGAACACTATACACGTAAACAATCAAAATAATAAAACATCGGCCAGCTACGCAGGCCGCGCAGCGAACCTCCACCCCCCCCGCCGTCATACTAATGAAAATGTGTGGGTGTTTCCACCAAAGCTATGGGATGAAAATGTGTCTACGAGGATGTGTAGCGGAGCTGTGAAAATGCGCATCTATGTGTGGTGCGAGGATGCGTTGTGAAGCTATGAAATGTGTCGACGGGGGTGCGGTGTATGCGCAAACCTTCTCAACACACATTCCTCGCAACCCATCCTTCGCACCCAATATCCCTCGTACATATCCCTCGCACACATCCCTCTTACACATCCCTCGCACACATCCCTCGCTGGTTTTGTATGCGCAAAAACCTAGCACCGCTGAGCCGTTTCCACCAGAGCTGTGCTGACCGAGGCGAGGTAAATGAAGCGATTCTATTGGTTCTTTACAAACACATCTCTCGCTACGCATCCTCGCACATCTCTGGTGGAAACGCAGCCTTATTCGTATTGTTGTCCTTCAAAGGCAAACCGAAGCCACTTTAGCCGTAAACAAGATTCAGACAAATATCATAATCACCTAGAAAAACGCTTGAGAAGACTAATTGAGGATAAATCTTGACAGAAATGAATTTACACCTCACCACTTAAGGATAAACTTTGATTATTAATGAAGAACGTGTTGTGAGGGGTCAAGATAAAATGGTAATCAAAACCTTGAGGTGATGTGAACCATGAGCTGGTATGAAATTGAAATAAGGCTTAATAATATAGTGCCTTGACCTGATCAAGGCACCGATGCAACGATGCAGTTGCCATAGTTATGGCATTACAACAAGCTTTTTCATTAGAAAAAATTAAATTAAAGACCCTTACAATAAGTTTGTAATAAAAGATAAAGCTCATTTTCGTATTTTATTAGAAAAGTAACGTTATCAGTAGTGTTAAAGTGTTAAATTTCAGTCAGACTAAGATTTTGTTGACGTTTTAAGTCAAAGTGGTGACATTTTTCTGCAGATGTTTGCGTCTTACTTAGAAACCAGGTCCCAAGTTGTCAAAATAGACCAATATCAGAGCGACCTGATGCCTATATCGTATGGGGTTCCCCAGGGTTCAATTTTGGGCCCACTGCTCTTTCTGATATATATAAATAATGTGCAGGAGCTGGACCTAAAAGGACATCTCACCCTCTACGCTGACGATACTTGCCTTTTTTATTTTGATTCGTCTATACATAAAATGATTTCGCAAGCACAACATGACCTCAATTTACTATTTAACTGGTTTCAGTATAATTTGCTGACAATAAACATCTCGAAAACATGTTACATCTTGTTTAGAGCAAGAAACAAGCCAATCCCGCCTTACGCGCCATTAAAAATAAATAATACACCCCTACAAGAAAAAGCATGCGAAAAATATCTCGGTTTGTATATGGACCGTCATCTATCATGGAATACTCATATAGACCATCTAAAATCGAAATTAATGGGTCTTCGCGGAATGCTTCGAAATGGTGTTCGATGCATTCCGCGTAGACTTAGAATGACAATTTATAACTCCCTGGTAAAATCGCAACTAATGTATCTTATTGAAATTTGGGGAAGTGCATCGAAAACTAAATTAGCTCAACTTCAGATCCTACAAAATAAAATAATTAAAATGCTTTTTAATTATAATTACCTAACTGAGACTAAAAAAATATATCGCGAAACAAAAATAATGAATATTAAAAAACTATATATTTACAAAACTATAATTTTTATTCGAAAAAAACTTGACTCAAATATTCATTCCAGTATAACTTTCATTAAACGAAAAAAGGTTCACAACCACTGCACTAGACGCGCCAGCTTCTTGGTTTTACCCAAACCACGAATTAATTACGGTAAGACGATGATAACTTTTGCAGGAGCACAACTTTATAATAATGTACCCTCAGATATAAAAGATATCAAATCATTCAATGTTTTCAAGACAAAATTAGCTCAGTATCTTATTGAAGATGATTCACTCATTTAAATATGTAATAACTAAATTAATTAACCAACATAAGTTATCTCGTAAATAGAATAACTATTTATTGCGTATGAGTGTGTGCGTGTGTGTGTACCTAAAAATGTGTCTTATTTTTTTTATTTTTTATTTTTATATTATTGTGTTGTTTCGACGGCGAATGCATTAAAATCTGTAAACGCATTGTTCTCATGTAAGTGACCTAGTTAATAAGTCTTAGTGAGAATAAAGATCTTTAAACCACAAACCACATTTTATCAAAAAAAATTAACTCATCCAAATAAATAATAAAACAATTATTTTTTTGAATAAAGCACGTTTTATCCATCATTTATCATTAATGAGATGCGCATTTGAATTATTTTTCATAAAAAATGTGAACCGTAATTAAATGAAAATTGTTAGTTTAATGGAAAACTTACTTTAGATTTTTTTTTAGACCGAAAGACAAAATTATCAGACCGAAAGCTATGAGCCAGTGAGCCGGTGTGCTCATAATTATTAATGCCTTAAGCCCCATTTCATGCCATAAAAAGGCCAGAATCAAACCAAAATGCGGTGTGATCATAATGTTTAATGTGCTCAAACCCCCGCCGTATGTCTTAAAAGGTCAAAAACAAATCAAACGATACGAGTCTGGACTTGGTAATAAAAACATGGTGGTCGCCATCATAGCACAGATAATACAGCCAGACCAATCCCTTGATGGACTAGGTAGACATTTATTTAAAAAGTGCAGTTGGCAGTAGATCCGCACCAATAATACAATAGGAATACATTAATTTTGTTATAGATAGGCAACTCTTTATTGTACATCATGAAGGACATGATAAAGTTAACAAATATGGTTCCTAATTATTCAGAATTACAACGCAATCGAATATCACTTGCCGTTTGCACATATGACATAAAAACGGGCGTCATTATAAAAGAGATTACGCCATGGTGACATAATGTCTTTTATTATTACCAATAAAAAATTCCGACTAACAAACAATTTTGGGATTGACTACTCGTAAAAGCCAAAAGTTGCCAACCATCCCTTTTCGGAAGTTAAAAAATATAAGCATTCATATAATTTGAGCCTGTGAATAATTAAGCTCAAGTGGCAATGGGCAGGGCTCACATAGCTCGAAGAACTGATGGCCGTTGGGGCAGTAAAGTTCTACTCGTAGATTGGAGACCCTTCGACCAAAGATACAGCGTAGGACGTCTACCGACAAGATGGACAGATGGCCTTTTAAAGATCACAGGATCACACATGGATGCAGACCGTTCATAACCGGTCGCTGTGAAAAACCGTGGGGGAAGTCTATGTTCAGCAGTGGACGTCCTTTGACTGATAATGATGATAATTAAAAAAAAATAGTAGGTAGATAAGTTTAATGAAAGTATTTGATGCTAATTCCCAGGTTAATAAAACGATACATCTTAATTCAAGTTATTTGTCTGTTCTCCCTGAACTAGCGCCGCGTCTGTGCCCGGGCGTTGCCTTAGAGAGCCGTTACTCGTCAGGTTTGGGTCCCGGCTTACGAAACACAAAGCGATATTGACAGTGTATACTGTTAATAGTTTACTATAGTGAGCTGGCTCGTTGTATGAGCCAGTGAATGAGTAGATTGGGGTAAGAGTTTGATTTTGGAAATAAACAGGAAAGAATATAAACCGTTACGTAACTATGGCTTGTCAAATGTTAATTCTAACCCAAATTGTAAAAAACCTGTCTGAGATCGAGTCGTGAATTGTTAGCAATATGTTTTTTGGGAGGCATCAAGTTAACAATTAAATCACGTCAATTTAAATAACGTTTGAAGTTTTTGTATTACCTACCTTATTCATGTTTATACAAATTAATACTCAAGACGAACAGACAGTTATGTAAACTGTCAAAGTCAAACTCAATACAAAATACCATATCTTAAACGTTTGGTAACGGTCAAAAGTATGGGTCTTGGTGCATCGGAGATCTAATCTTAATATCTTCTAATCTTTATTTATTGCAGTTAAAATGATAACCTTAACATTCCCAAATGTAAGTGGTTTTTAAAATCCCATGATAAACTACCTATTTAAATACCATATAAAGTATTTTTAAGATTATGGATAATATTTATAGCTACGTTGTCATTGGTTTAAAAAATAAAGGTTAGTATTCAAATAAAGTCCATATTTTAACAAACTTAATAAAACTAGTTAACTCCAAAGTGTCTACTACCTTCGGTTATGGTTACGGATAAGGATATGTAGTGTAATATAGCTTAGTTACCACTTGCACTAGCGTTGCTTAACTCAACACTCGAACTGATCCTTATCAAAGAGTTCAACGCGCTAGCTAGAGTATGCATTGCCAATAAAAGACAAAATCCAAATTGCAACTTTATCATTGAACTAAGTACTATTACTAGCGTATGGAACTGACACCAAGAATAAACTCGTGCCACATTTATTGACGCCACTTGTCATCAACTCATACAAAAAGTTTCAAGTTTGAAGGTCAAGGAAATTTCAAGGAATACGTCACAATCTTGTCGTCGTATTTGCTACACATTTTTTGCTTGGCATAGCTTCTCTATACGTAGCAATAACAACTTACTGCTCTTGGTACCTCATCATCATCATCATTATCAGCTAAAGGACGTCCACTGCTGAACATAGGCCTCCCCCACGGCTTTCCACAACGACTGGTTGTGAGCGGTCTGCATCCAGTGCGATCCTGCGATCTTTACAAGGACGTCTGTCCATCTTGTCGGTGGACGTCCCACGCTGCGCCTTGGTCGAAGGGTCTCCAGTCTAGGACTTTTTACCCCAACGGCCTCTTGGTAAATAATACAGTAAATATTTATAGTTTGTCTAGAATTCTACTTATATCCGGAGATGGGGGTTATTGAGTTGCAGTCACTTTCTTAAAAGTTCACGAAAATAGGCTAGTGACTGCACTTACAAAATCAATATCACATTTGAAGAGAATCAACATACGTGCAGAGAACGCAGGAGTTGTGAACTTTAGGTCGTCACTTGTCTTTGCCAAAAATCTTTTAACCAGACGGCTCTTTGACAATCCTTTAGAAATACATTCAGAATACAAACCAAACAAAGTACTGAGTTCTGCACTTGACCGGTTTTCCGTCTGCGCGTGAGTCGCTTACACAAGGTTGCGTTACGTCATGCAGTTTCGACGCCTTTCGATATTTGAGGCGCTCCGGGTATTGACATGAAGTTGAGCGATTAAAGGTATATTATAAAGTACCTACCAATAATAGTAATAGTCTCCTTAGCCGATTTTGACTACGGTGGCCAGTCACAACGACTAACCAACTGCGCCGGACATATTATAGTGCACAAGAGTGTGCGCAAACACAGGTGCACTCTCTATTGCTTTCACTCTCATAGTCCGGTGGGACAGCAATCTGACACGACCGGAGAGAGATCGGGCGCAGGACCAACGGCTTTACGTGCTTGAGGCACGGGGGTGAAACACCGCCAACTTCCAAACTCTGGGCTTCCCTGAGAATTTCTGAACAGAAACAGGTACGTACTTTTGGCCCGACCGGAAATCAAACTGGCGCGGCCGTCGCTTTAAAATGCGACCCTCTCACCGCTGCGCCACCGAGTCAGTTAACCTACCTATAGTACCTATAGTGAGTACTTAGTTAAACGATATAAAGTAAGGTATATTTGAAGTACCTACCTAAAGTGGGCAGGTCAATAAACGGCATACAATTAAACTGATCGAGAGATGCAGGTGCTGTTCATAGATAAAGGTTTTTGCCCACTAGACCATACCATGACTGTGCTAGGAACCTGTCAGGCAAAAAAAAGAATTCGGGTCAAAAGCTTAAACCACATTTTCATAGTAAAAATACCTACAAATATGGTTTAAGGTCTACCTTTCTACCATTTTTACCTTTCTATACAGCGTGTGGCCTGTAATAGGAGCCAAAAAATTAATCAATGATAATACAGAGTATTCGTAGTTACCTTGACCTGGTCATAGTGCTCCAAAGTGCTTTAACTAAAAACAATCCAAAGTAATAATCTCTAGTCAATGTTATCAAAATCGCTAATTTGTTGTAGTAAATGACAATGTCAAGTTCTATGACTGGACTTATTTGTTTGCAATACATTGCTGGAGCCCTATTTTTGAATCACTCGCGTCAAGATGGCGTATGATATTCAATGTTTAAAGTCTAATTTTGGAATGAAAACCAGTTGTAATCTACACATAAAGGATTTGAAAAATCATTGCTCAATTTTGTGAGTACTCACGTCTAGATTTTGAGTGATTTCCGTTGATTTTTTATGTGTTTTTGAACGAAAATCATACGCGATATCCAAACGAGTGATTTAAAAATAGATCTCCTGGTTCGAGTTATTTTGTTAGAAAATAACAATACATTTATATTTCAATTTGAAAAATTAAAACCATTTAATATAGATAACTTGTCACTTAAAGGGTCTATATTTTCATTGTTTGCTCCTATTGCAGGTCACACCCTGTATAATACGAGTATGTGAAAAATATGTATATGTAGAGTCATATATGTCACGTTTTTCCTACCCATTGCTGGAAGGTATTTATTGATTGACTTGCAATACCTCTCTGCAGAATATGGTATGGTATGGTATTGCCATACCTACAATTTCATAACTTTAACCTTAAAAATACCTAGCCTTTACCGACTGGGCTTGTCATTACAGTTTTCCACTAAGGAAGCGTCTGTTTCTAAATGTTCGAATTTAAGAAAAAAATGGTTTGAGAAACCTCAATGTCATTTTAAAATAACTATTTATAGACATAATAACTTTTTTTTATTATAGACATGCCACGCGCATAGGTTAGAGTAAAAAAAATTGGTCTCAGTTTTTCTTTAGGCCTCTACTTGAATGTCATATTTTAGAATCGGAAAACAGTTAACCGGATACACATACCAAGTTTTAGCTCTGTGATGGTAATAGTTTCAGAATAAAGTAGTTGTGACATTCGGACGGACAGACAGACAGACTTGACGAAACAATAATTCGGTTCCGTTTTTTGCCATTCGGCTTCGGAACCCTAAAAAGCAAAAAAATTTAAGACATGCTAACATAAATTAATTCCAGAATATGATTTTCAAATAAAATTTAGCTAAATTGCACGCAATAATAAAAACCTGTTTTAACCACCTTCACAATACAAAATGTCGTTCTCTATCATAGACATCGACATATTCTTCTTTGAAGATGATGTTGCAACTATAGTTATTTAATTTGATCTTAATCTGATAACTGGACGCTTACGTAATACGCCAACGGTTTAGTAACTGGGGCTCTATTTTTGAATCAATCACAATCACACTTGGATATGGCGTATGATTTTCGTTCGACGATGACTTAAAAGTCAACAATAATAACTCGTTTTCAAACGAAAATCACTCGACATCTTGATTGATTGATTGACATGTGATTCAAAAATAGAGCACCTGGAGTTAAAATCCAGTAGAAATAGCGTAGTATTTTTAAGGAACACTAAAAATGATACTAATGTCTTCAAATCCAACACTCATGGTTAGTACATTCGATCATCAATTTAATCTAAAATCATCATTCAACTACTCAAACAAATTACAACCGAAGTAGAATTACTCGTATACCCATGACATATCATCAGATATGCTGTTGAACTTGACAGTGGCTACACGCGAAGACAAAATCCTGAGTAATGATAGTGGCTAGCCGACAATCAAAAAGAGAGGGTCATGCTCAGCCGAGCGGGCCGCTTTCGTGTCTTCAATGTGTGTTTTTTTGCTGTGGTGAATATAAGTAGTAGGATGGTGTAGGTTTTTGCACTCCTCATGATGGTTTAGGTTTTTATAGGTAGTCCTCTTTGATTTAAGATTCGTTTAGTATTAGTATTCTGTTGTACCTATCTATCAAATTTGGATGAGAGGCCATTCTCAACAGCTAAGGGCAGAGCAAAATAAAACCTTTCTGCTAAGCCCATAAGTATGACTGGTAGAGAATACCATATGGTGTTAAATGTACTTTTTGCACAAACTTTGGTTGTGAAATAAAGCATATATAAATAAATAAGCACAATAATTTGGACGCTTAAAAGGAAATTACTTAGTAGTTTAGGTTAGGTTCTCGTGTGATTCATACCATGCCTTATAATCTCGTGAGATTGTGAACGAGCTTAATATAAAAAGTGCACAAAAAAGATCGCATCTCAGAATCAGCTGCAATCGCGGGTTTTTGGGCGTTTCGCACCGAAAGGTTTTCGGAACGCGGTGAAAATCGCCCAAAGTATCCTTTGAAGCGACCCATTTCATAGACCACTGCGGTGCGAATAACCCCATTCTGAAACAGCGCGGTCCAAAAAAACCCTCGTGGTACGTTTGCCCCAAGACACAAAATAGCATACTTATCCAGCGATTTTGAGTTAGATATTTCACAAACGTCCTGTGAAACCAAATGTCGGTGAACTACGGTACCTATAGTATTATCAGCACAGGGAGTTATTACTACGTATACAATATGTAAAAAAAAACCCTGTCCGATCCGAAAAGGTCATATTTACATATTGTAGAGAAGCTATGCCAAGCAAAAAATGTTGCCGACAAGATTTTGACGTAAAGAATTTCGAATATGTAACCGTTTGTATGAGTTGATGACAAGAGGCATCAATGATCAGTGGCTTCGTGATGTCAGTTCCATACGCTATCCATAGTAGTTCAATGTTTCAGCATCAACATAACTGACCATACTTACTCTTGAACAATCCATCTCAACAAGTTTTGAGCGGTTATCCTTCGTTGCATAACGATGGGCGCAACTCATTGACACACTTTCTTTTCTCTTTTTAGCGCAGTCGGCTAAATTACATATACGGGGGCATGTGGGCTTCTGATGAGCAACCTTAATAGTTTTATTAATAAGTTAATGGTCAGCTATGCCCGGTATTTAAAGGTTAATGCGAGATTTATTTATGTACTGCGTAATCTTGGCGAGAAAATGACATAGTTCTCCATACAAATATGATGTTATAAGAAGCGTAAACACTCTTCAAACGTATTAAAAGCTATTGTAGAAATAACTACAATGTATTTTGCAAATAAAATACCTAAATACAAGTAAAATAAAAAAAAAGAATTGCAAATTATTTAGCTTACAATCTACACAATTTGTTTCCAACAAAATAATTAGCCAATTGATGCTTAGTGCTATTTCGTAGCGAAATTCACAGGAGATATTTTAACGAAATTCTAATTCATATACTTCGTAACTTTAATTGTCCCCCAAATTGAAGAAAATGTTAAGATAATTTAGCTCGTTTTCTAAGATAATCAATTTGTAGAGGTAGTTTCAATACCTTCCCAATGTTTGCCAAAATGTAATCATACCTTGTCAGCCACATCACGTAACTAATATCAGTTTAAGGGGATAAGTATAAGACACAATACAAAAGGTCAGTCAACTAGAGAAAGTGGCTGACAGGGCCATAACTCAATGATACGTTCTCTAGGAATCAAGTTTTGGTCTAGAACAAAAATACTGTCTAGAGTCTAGACAGACTAGACAACTGGACTTTATAAAACACACTTAGGGATAATTATTGATGTAGCAAATACACAAGAAGAAATGTATAATGTGAAGTTGAAACTAACATAAAATTAACAATAATCGGGGCCCCGATTCTCATGCCATGAACTTTTTTAGTTTGGTAATTCGAATACGAGTTTCCCCATCCTCCTGAAAAAGGATGGGAAAATCAAATGATATACCACGAGAGAAAGTAAATTGCTTGTAAATTGTAAATCGTGATCCTGAGAAAAATAATTATATTTCTTCTACTAAATTCGATTGGTGAACTTTTTACTAATTTGAACTGCTTGAGAATTAGGGCTCTGGTGAGTCCATACAATATTGCAGCTTATTTTAAATTTTTTTTTCCCATAAAATTAGTGTTAATTACTTTCCATACAAATCATATAAAATCCAATATCTCACCACATCTCCGCATCTCGCACGGTCATGCACTGCATGTTATATGTAATTATTTTCTTCAAGATATTTATCTCTGTTATGAAGAATCATCACTACATTATTATAAACAATGCCCTCCGCTGTGTTTGTCTGTCTGCCTATAGCTTTCATTCTGGTTCGCAATAAACTGTAAAAAGAAAAACCGTAAAAAGGGCAAAAAGGTTAAGATACCGCACGGATTTTCTTGCATTTGAATGAATGAATGAATGAATGAATGATGACTTTATTCGACACAAATAAACAAAAAACACAGAAAAGAAAAATACAAGTTAAAATTTGTGTCGAAAAGGTCCCGTGTCCTGTGTGTCGAAAGGCTCAGCAAAATTCGAGACAGCGCGAGGCATGTCACGATACTGGTAATCTGCGGGAACCCTTTCCTTCCCCTAATAAGTTAGAACACATACACTGAATTTAAAAACAATAATAAACAAATGAAATTAGAAAAAAACGATTATAAACAACATATCATCAATATCATATTAAAAAAAATATTAAAGAACATTTATTAAGAAGGTTTATATAGGGTGCCCGTAAAAGCGTATCAAAATAAAACTAGACGTTTAATTTGTCTAGATTGATAGTGTGTAAATTGGTTGATAATTGAAATGATAAAAGTTGTTTGGAGTGTGAGAGTAAATAAAAAATCAAGTAGCCGGGATTCAAAGTTTGTTTGTGAGATTCGATGCTTCCGCGGGTGATGCCGCGTTGAAATGCTAGTAAAACAACGTACAATATAAATAACAATTTTTCCATCTTGCACACACTTTCTAGAAATGAAAATTATTGTAACGTGACGTTTTATTGCGCTAAAGAAAACTGTAAAGTGTTTTGTAATTACTATGATTTGCACTTATTTTTATTTACTTTTCTACGAGAATGTTATTTGCAAAGTGTTGTAATTTATTTTATGTACCTATGTATGATACACTTACTCGTTGCACTTTTAATGAACGATACTAAATGTTTATGAAATAAGGCCAAAAATTATTTAGTGCGTGCACGCTCCTATTATATATAATCAGTACTAGTAAAGTGTAGTAAAGTGTGTTACTAATTTTTGTCAATAATATTTTTTCTTTACAAAAACGACACTTGTTAGGGGATTCTTAAATCGTATCATTACACGGAATTAAATTGTATTTCTAGCTGCGCTCCTTACACTCAGTGAGTTGTTACTACTACGTATACAGAAGCTATGCCAAGCAGATTCAGATTCAGATTCATTTATTGCCAGTCACAAGTTGGGTATGGTGTTACAAGGTATAAAAACAGTACAAGTGACGCCCTGCAAGGGCATTGCAAACATGAGGGGCAACTATGTGTCGCAAATCCGACGGCAAGATTGTGACGTTTTCATTGAAATTTGTATTTCGAATTGTGAATCCGTACTATGAGTTGATGACCGTGTCGTCAAATCATGAAACACATGTTCGTGATGTCAGTTCCATACGATAGTAATAGTAGTTCAATGCTTACACCTTATAAATAGCTCCCAGTTCTTTGCCCAACGGTAACGCCTGTTACTAACCAGTCACCACATTAATAGTGTTATATACCAACTAATATTAAATTCATCAGCACAGTTACTCGTCATAATTAAACTAGATTACGATAGTCACAGAGGGTTAGCTCCCAAATGACTTACACTTTCGTTTTCCTAACGGCAACAGTCCCGGGGCCCTATTTTTGAATCACTCGCTTCAAGATGGCGTGTGATATTCAATGTTTAAAGTCAAATTTTGGAATGAAAACCAGTTGTAATCTACACAAAAAGGATTTGAAAAATCATTGCTCAATTTTTTGAATACTCACGTCTATACTACGCGTGGTTTTCCGTTGTTTTTTTATTCGTTTTCAAACGAAAAACACACGCCATATCCAAGCGAGTGATTCAAAAATAGGGGCCCCGTTCATGAACGCCAAATGAATAAATAATTTAAGCCACTTTCGACTCATTACCACTTTTTTGCTTAGAACTTAATGATCTTAGAAAAAAAAACTGCGCTTTGATAAAAAAAAGTAATCATAGACGCTATATATTACCTCTGTTGCACGTTACTAAAGATTACGGGGAAGTCTCTCTTACTCTCGATGTAACAAAATTGAAAAAAAACTTATTTTATTTATACTGATTTAAAGACTGACCATACATTTATGATTGACTAATAGCTGGGCCGAACTTTCTTTAATTAGAAAGAATCTCAGTGTATCCTACTCAAATGCAAATAAAATTATTCTTTTCTATTATATTCTATAAACTCCATTAATTTTTTCTAGTCCAACATTGTAAACAATCTTTTTGTAACTTTTAAAGTAATATCAACAAATAAAATAAATGTACTATTTACTTTAAAAACATCTCAGTGTTGAACGATGAATAAGCTATGTATGTTGTAAGTTTTGTGTTTATCTTGTTTTAAAAGGAATGTTTTCGCTAAAAAGTAATGTCAAGATTGTTTACAATATTTGAGTAGTGAAGAAAAACTTTAAAGTGTAACATCCTTTTTATACTACGTATTCAAATAGGTATTACACAATAACCAAAATATACATTTGTGACACAAATAGTTTATAATCAAATAACCCAAATAAGTAAAGCGGTAGCCTTCTAGGCCGCTCTCTTGTTCTCACAGCTTTGTTTTTGAGTAGGGTGCCTCTAAGTTAGTTTTTTTTTTTCATTTCAATTTCAATACTTTATGGATTTTCTGAGAATATTTTGCGTCGCAGACTGGTATATTTAATAACAGACATTTTGTTACATAAACAGACGTGTTGATGGCGCTAACGTCACGCAATGACGTATCCATAAGAGACCAAGAATTTCGCGCGGTCGGACCGACAGCATGGTTAGCTCAATTGGAAGAGCATTTGACCCGGTAAGCCAGAAAGATGCTGGTTCGAGTCCCGCTCGTGCGCAATTTTTGTTTCCTTATTTGACCTTTTAAGTGTCATAGGTACAAATATGACACTGTAAGTGTTAAAAACATTCTGAATCATTGGTACATTCAATTTTTTTTTCGATTCTTTATGACTGAATTTCTGGTTATACCTATTCACTAGGGTTACTCAACACTTCAAAAAGTTTTTAATAAATCAGATGATATGGAGAACAGGAACTATTCATTAATTTATTAAATAACTACTTTAGATACTTTATCTATACATTTAATAATCTTTTATAAAAACATAATTCTTCTCCAGTTAACTTTAATTTTGTGTTTCCCAGCTCTATATTTTTAAAAGAACTAACTGATTGTATTTTTTTTCTTAGCACAGTGCTCTTTGTCTGTTGCTGCTTCTTAAATGTTCTTGTCCTGTCATTCCACCGTACCATGGTCTCCCTATATTTGATCAGAGCGTTGCGCACTCGTTGACATAATAGCGTTGTATCAGCTGTTTCGCACTTGCGCACACGTTGCTTCACCGAGGAAACGGACCTGAATTCTGTTTTCAAATAATCTTACTCATTTTTAAAGAAATACTAAGATAAAGACGCATCGAAGGTAGTCCACCGACTAAATGGACAGATGACCTTGTAAAGATCGCGGGAGCACACTGGATGTAGACTCGGTCGCTGTGAAAAGCCGTGGCCTACGTTCAGCAGTGGACGTCCTTTGCCTGGAAATAATGATGATGATGATGAAGTAAGACGAACGAAACATTGCCTAAGTTAGTTCGCTAGGGAATTCTTATTTAATAGCAAGAGACGTATGAAACTTTAGTGAACCGCTTTTGCTTAGTATTACAAGAAAATCATTGGCCAGTCTAGCTAGCTTAAAGAAATATTGGGAAATCACAAAATTTATCACCATGGGGTTGGGTTAACTAGCTAAAGTACTCGTATATTTGTGCTATGGAAGTCCGAAGTAACGACGATACGAAAATAGACTTAAACGCAAATCAAGAAATGGAGACACCTTAAAATCTGTCGAGAAAGCTTCTATACCAGTCAACCATAGGTCTGAACAGAGAAAATAAATAATATCTTAAGATAACTTTTAAGCTCTACAGATGATCGACGAACATATCACATTACGAGTATTTCTTCCTACTTCGTCAAATAACCTATCACTTTTTAGGGTTCCGTAGCCGAATGGCAAAAAACGGAACCCTTATAGTTTCGTCAAGTCTGTCTGTCCATCTGTCTGTCCGTCCGTATGTCACAGCCACTTTATTCTAAAGCTATTAGCATCACACCGCTGAAACTTAGTAGGTAGGTGTATCCTCTTTACCGCTTTCCGATTCAGGTACAAAAAAATTTGAAAAAATGATATTCTAAGGGGGTCTCCCATACATGAAACTAAAACGAGAAAAAAATTTTTTACTCAAACTTATACGTGTGTCTATGGTATAGGCCTTTTAAAATGACATTGAGGTTCCTAAAACCATTTTTTCTAAAAGTCTAACGTTTGAGATATAGACGCTTCCAAAGTGGTAAAATGGGCGTCCCCTCCATCTAACTTTTGAAGTAAGCAAGTGAAAATTTTGAAAAAAATATGTAATGTAGATCTCAACATAAACTTTCATCAAAAATTAGTTTGTACGAAATCGAACTAGCAGTTTTTGAGATAATACCGCAAATATAACTTTGTCATTCATACAAACACTATGAAAAACAAAGTTATATTTGCGGTCAACAAAATATTGTGGTATTTTGGCTAAATGGAAGTAAGAATCCCTAATTCAGTTAAAGTTGGCACGGAACCCTCAGTGCGCGAGTCCGACTCGCACTTGGCCGGTTTTTTATAAGTAATAGTCGAACCTTAGTACTAAAACTATGTTTAAAAAAAATCTAAGTACTTAATACGAACACGAATGGTTGCTGTTCGACTGTCGCCGGTCACTACAGTTCAACTATAGTTATCGTAAAGTATAGTTATAGTTAGATTGCGATCAGTGAAAGGCCGGGCTACGCCTTGAGCTCAGTATTATGGCACTGATTGCAGAAAACTGTATTATGTATCTTAGTTAATAGAAAGAAACAGTGTTTGTGGACTATTTTACACAATAAAAGTAATTGATACTCGTAGTAAAAATCATTTTAGCACATTTTAAAAGTTTGTAATAGTGGTAGAAGTAATAACAAAATCCATTCCCCAGTACCCCATTCTTTAATCTTAGTCCTATATTTTTTTAATGGCACTACCAAATGTGGCATCCGCTACCAGTCATACTTTAGGGATCAGCGATAAATCATACATAAGAAAAAATTGCTACATTTACTCGCACGCAAGTAATATATTTAATCGTGTAAGATCTGTCCAGATCTGCCATAAAATAACTATAAATACGGAACCCTAAAAAGGGGATTGCCAATTAGTATACCATTAAGTATATTTCGTATATAAAGAAAGGTTAAAGTACTAAAATTATCACGTACCTAGTGAACTTTTCAATACTATTGATAAAAATACAGGGTGTAAACTTATAAGCTGTTAGTAATTTATTTATCTCATTGTTTCAGACTGAAATATGTGGAGTATACTTCTGCTGGCGGCGCTAGTCGCGACGGCACGCTGCAAACAGATACCTCCAACTAAAGGTTAGTAATACTTAATCATTTATAGAATAGATTTATAAAAAAAATACTAACAAAATTGTAAAATAAAAGCATTCTCGGCTTAGCTAGAAATAACTTTAAACCTTTATAATCTCGTTTCCGTTGTAATTTTCAATGCTTTATAGAATATTTTGTTAAGGTCAAAATGACTTTTTAAGCATACAACATACTAGATACGTTGTTAATTACTGAAATAACATTAATTTTATTCTTCAACAATACATAATGTCTACTGCGAAAACTAAATCGCGTTTACTTAGATTAAAAAAGCCATCTTAAAGACCAATCATTCTTTTTTTTTTCATTCCTCGAATTACAATGATGCCGATCAAAGAGATCCTGCGGCCATCAGCAACTTAAAAAAAGAAAAACATTTTTAAACCAAAAAGTCAGCAATTGAATAGCTGGCCAGTCATACAAAAGTCAGGCAGACCCTATGGGCAGACCGGTTGAAGTAAAACGAAGAGCTTGCCGTGTCCAGACTGTAATTTGTGTCAAAGCGAAAAATATTAAACCAGCTTTGAAAAAAAAAACAGCGTGGAATACGTTTCGTTTGAAGCTTGTTGATACAAAATTATGGTGGCTAATGATATCAAAGAAGAATGTGGAATTTAGAAAAAAATTGCGTGCACAGTGGCACTATTGCAAACTAAGCTATGATTAATAATTGAGCATCAGATGGTAATTATTTAGTTTATAAACCTATAGTATGTAAATTATGGTATGTATATAATATTATTATTCTACACTTTAGTATTTTTTTGCAATTTTAATATCTATTTACAACACTCTCCTGCACCCATCACAATCTCTCTGCATGACCTAAAGGTATGACTGGGAGATAATGCTTTTAGCATTAAGTCCACCTTTTGTACTCTTTTATTTGTGCTATAAAGTTTTTAAATAAAATAAATAATTTTAACTTCCACACTATGCTTCCATATTTAAAATCATGTTAAAGAAAGAAAGAAAGCTTTTATTGATAATGGACGTCACAAACACACACAAAAAACAAACGGACACATGTACATGTACACTATTGTTGAACTACAGTTTCGTCTCTAATTTAGAACGCTGTTTGTGTACTTTATAAATAAAATAAAATAAATAAGTGTATAATTGGTATTATTTTACAAATTGAGTAATTTGTGTCTTAGTGATTTAGTAACAATTACGAGCAAATCGTAGCGATAATGCACACAATAGTACTTTGCAAGTGACGTGCCTAATTAGCCCCGAAAAGGCTGTGTCAATATAAATTACATGTGACAATTTATGGAATAAATAGCTGTTACCAATTTGAACTCAATGTTCACGAAAAAAAATTGGGTATTGTGTTCTCCTTTGGCTATGTATGACTGGTAACATAAAAACCTTGTAAATATTTTATGTATTCCTGCATCGACGGTAGCCTCCCACTGAAAATAAAGCTTTCGTAGGTGGCAACAAAAGCTGTTTTGGCTCGATGTGCTTTCTCAAGAAAGGATTCGAAAGCTAAGGGATAGAGTTCGTTTTATGTAACATTTTATAATTTATTTAAAAGATACTTTCAACCGAAATGGTATTAAGGTATGACACTAAAATAGATATA
Source organism: Pyrausta aurata (assembly GCA_963584085.1). NCBI lineage: Eukaryota > Metazoa > Arthropoda > Insecta > Lepidoptera > Crambidae > Pyrausta > Pyrausta aurata. The sequence continues at coordinate 3,504,269 of OY757279.1, forward strand.
GTTCCATCATGTTAAGGCTTCTAGAGCCTTTTTTGCTTGAAAAAAGTATATCTTATATTAATGCAATCCAATCCAATTTATACATAAAAAAACTTACTTTTGCTCATAGTTATTACAGAGAGATGACGCGTAATGGAGTATTGGTTAGCGCTCCTGACTATGACGCCGTCCGTCCCGGGTTCGAATACCGGGGCAAATGTTTGTGTTATGAGCACGAACATGTGTACCTAAGTCGTGGATGTTAGTATTTACGGGAGACGCCCCCGTCATAATCGTTGTCTGGTACTTCGTAACACAAGGAAGATAATTCCTTACCACGAAACCAGACAATTGGTGTGTTGTCTGGCGCATATTTATATACATATTTATATACTTTTGGATGAGTATGTGAAGGAATACTGTTACAATGTGTATCATACTTTTATATCCGGAAGTCATAACCTCGGATCTCTTACGTAACACCCCATAAAGAGCCAGTGTAACACCTGAAGGCGATAATTTAATAAACAAGTCTGTTCTAGCCTCGCCCTTTCACCTTAACTGCCCTAGTAACCTAACAATAGTATGATTGAGTTCAAAATATCTTGAAATTGCTATAGGCAAATCTTTTGGGATAAAATTTGAACCAACGTCGATATTCGAATTGGAATTAAGAAATAATAAAAAATAATAGTAATAGTCCCCCTAGCCGATGTCGACTACGGTGGCCAGTCACAATGACTAACCGACTGCTCCGGGCATCCATACTCCGGGCTTCCCTGAGAATTTCTGAACAGAAAAACCCAGGTACATATTTTTGGCCCGACCCGGGAATCGAACCTGGGACCTCTGGCGCAGCCGTCGCTTTAAAATGCGACCCTCTAACCGCTGCGCCACCAAGGCAGTTAAATGAATATAACTGTTCAGTACGTTAAGGTTCTAATTTGTATGCGGGCACGGGTGCATGAAAGGATAAACGTCCACTCGCTTTGATTATTTTATTGGTACTACTGTATGACTCGAAACACAGATATTTTTAAAGGAATGAATGAATGTATCGGACATACCGCCCACCAAAAACATTAGTTTTTTAAGTAAACTTCAAAAGAACAAACAATAGAAATCATGCAATGGACTGTAACTTACAAATTTTACAAACAAAGTTATGTATCATAATTGAATCACTCACTCACACTTAAATAAATATAAATATCACATCACTTTCACTTTAAAGTATTTGCAATTAAGTTATCAAACACTATCACAAGTCACACAATAACTAAATCACAATCACACAGCAAAATAACATCACCGCTCACGATGACTAGTGCTCAAGATCTTTAGGCAGTGGTATTACTTTCGATAAAGGTCTTTTCAACTCATGGTTACCCTTGCATTGTACTGTGACCACTCTCACGAGGTTATCTGTTCCTGGGTGTAAATGCTTAATCTTTCCGAGTAACCATTTAGCTGGTGGTGTATCTTCTTCTTTAATCACCACAATATCTCCTATAGAAGGTGATGTCACAGGTGTTTGCCATTTATATCTCTGTTGTAGCGTGTGGAGATATTCTGCCTGCCAGCGGCGCCAAAAATCTTGAGTCATCCTTTGAACCATTTGCCACCTGGTCAATAAACTGGTCTTCTGGTGTTCATAATTAACGTCAGGTACATTTATTAAGGGCTCACCCACAAGAAAATGACCGGGAGTCAGTGGAGCTTCTGTAGTATTATCTATTTGGCAAAGCGGTCGCGAGTTGAGGCATGCCTCAATTTGGGCTAAAAGTGTGGTCATCTCTTCGTAGGTCAGTTTAGTGTCCTTATTAACTCGAGCCAGGTGTCTTTTAGCTGATTGGACGCCAGATTCCCATATTCCTCCACAGGACGGCATCTTTGGGGGTATAAAATGCCAGGTCGTGCCATCATTGGCCAAGATATCTGCTACTTCAGCTGCTAGGTTCTTTTTACCCTTTTCAAAAAGTTGTTTTAGCTCTTTGGCGGCACCCACAAAGTTTGTGCCGTTATCGCTCCACAAATGCCTGCATTGGCCTCTGCGTGCTACAAATCTTCTAAATGCTGCTAAAAATGCTTGAGTTGTAAGGTCTGTAACAGCTTCAAGGTGGATAGCACGGGTTGCCATACAGACAAATAAGCATATGTAGCCCTTAGTAGCATGCTGCCCTCGGCCCTTCGATGTTCTAATCGAGACGGGTCCAGCATAGTCGACACCGCTGTTCAAGAATGCTCTATGTGGGGTAACTCTTACGGCTGGTAACCGACCCATAAACTGATGCTTGACCTTGGCCTTGTCAATAATGCATGTTTTACAAGTTAGGATACATTTTCTCACAGCTGATTTAAGGCCAATTATCCAATATCTGGTTCTCAAATATGCCATCATCAATTGGATTCCACCATGGAGCGTTTTTGTATGAGATTCATTTACTAAAAGTTTCGTGATATGTTGATTATTAGGTATAATTATAGGATGTTTAGCATTTTCAGGTATAGAAGCGTTTTGTAGTCTTCCTCCCACTCTTATCAAGCCTTTTTCATCTAAAAAAGGAGAAAGTGTGATAAGAGAACTTCTTTTCTTTACTCTTCCATCTTTAGTAAGTTCTTCTATTTCCTTTCCATAAACTAAACCTTGATAGTATCTTATGCAGTCTTCAAGTATTCTTTCCATTTCTTTAGGTGTTAATTTTTTCTCTTTTTTCTCATTCTCATTCTCTTTTTCTTTCAGCATTCTTCTACAATATGCCAAAACTCTTTTCATTCTTGTCATTGTTGAAAATCTTTCCCAAATGGGCTCTTCTTGTTGTAATGTGTTGTGAAATGAACTCTTTGCTTCTAATTCTGTGTGTGGAACGTCTTGTCTTTGTATGTCTAGATTATTTTCCTTTAGCCACTTTGGTCCAGTCCACCAACTCTCTAAGGCTGCTAGGTCGCATGCTTTAACGCCTCTTGTTGCGAAGTCAGCAGGGTTATCAGCAGACTGAACGTGTCTCCATTGGCTGTTATCGACGACGCGAATGATTTCTGCTACTCTGTTGGCTACAAACGTTCGCCAGCGACTAGGTTGTGATTGAAGCCAGGCAAGTACGACCATCGAATCGGTCCATACAAATATTTGGTCTTTTGTTACATTCAGAGTTTCCATCAGATCATTTATGAGTTCAACTAGTAAAGCCGCAGCACACAATTCTAATTTAGGAACGGAAATTTGTTTCAGAGGTGCAACCTTAGTTCGAGATGCAATCATCATGACGTGTACTTCATCATCATCAACTACTCTAAGGTAAGTAACAGCAGCGTAAGCTTGAGTAGATGCATCTGCAAAGCCATGTAGTTGTATTTCTTTGTGATTTTTAGTTGTAATTTTCAACCATCTTGGTATTTCGATGCTTTGCAAATGTATTAACTCTTGTCTATATCCTGTCCACTCTTCACTCAGTTCAGACGGCAATTCATCATCCCAGCCCAGACTACATAACCATAGCTTTTGAATGAGGACTTTAGCAGTGATCACGACTGGTGACAGCCATCCAAACGGGTCGAACAAACGAGCGACGTCGGAAAGTATGGATCTCTTCGTTATAGGATATCTCATCTCAGGTAAGTTTACTGTTATCTTGAATGCATCATCTTTTCTGTCCCATGTTAAACCAAGAATCTTTATTATTTTATCTAGTTTTATTTCTACTTTGTCTTGTGTGCCTTTCTCACCCTGTATGTGTTTCAAAACTTCATCAGAATTACTGGACCACTTTTGCATGTTAAATCCTCCTTTTTTCAGTATTGTTTTTATTTCTTCACATATTGTCTTTGTTTTTTCTATATTATCAAGTGCCAGCATGAGATCATCCATATAGAAAGATGTTTTGATTATGGCTGCACTGTTTGGGTAAGTATGTGCCTCATCATCAGCAAGTTGATTCAAGGTTCTTACTGCCAAGTAAGGAGCAGCAGCCGTTCCAAAAGTGACTGTTGTTAAATCGTAACTTTCAAGTTCTTTTTCAGGGTCATCTCTCCAAAGTATGCGTTGCAAGCTCGTGTGTTCTGAGGTCATCTTTATCATTCGGTACATCTTCTCAATGTCTCCGACTACGCATATTTTGTGTTTACGCCATGCTATGATAAGACTTCGCAAATCAGGTTGTAAAACAGGTCCTACCATCATAGTGTTGTTTAAAGAATATCCATTAGAACCCTTTGCAGACGCATCATAAACCACTCTGACCTTGCTTGTCTCTTTGTCTTCGCGTACTACTGCATGGTGAGGTAAATAAATTGCGTGTTTATCATCCTTTGCTTCAGATTTCTTCATATGACCCATGTCTTGGTACTCTTCAATTACCTTTGTATACTCTTCTTTGAATTGTTGATTGCTTTCAAACTTTCTTTCTAAACTCTTGAATCTATTAATTGCTTGTTGTTTCGTTTCTCCACATAAGTTAACTGTTTCTTCAATAGTATGTCGTAACGGTAAGTGTACCACATATCTTCCGTTATCGTCTCTTCTAGTTGTTTGTTTGTATATTGCTTCGCATCTTTCTTCTTCTTTTGTTAGTATTTTCTTCTTTTTGTACAAATCTGTTTCTATTTCCCAGAACCTTTTTAGCAAGTTGTTGTCTTCTTCTACCATATTTGTTATGTGCAGTGAAATGAAATTGTGCTGATTGTCTTCGCTATCTCGTTGGCCTGAGAGTATCCACCCCAAACGTGTCTTCTGAGCGACTATTCCGTCTGGCAATTTCACTAACCCATCTTCAATGATCTTGCAAAAGATGTCAGCGCCGAGTAGCATGTCAATTTTACCAGGCGTGTGATAGGCAGGGTCAGCTAATTCTAATGTTTGGAGCTCTGGCCAGTTGATCATTATGCTCTTCGTGGGTAGACTTTTAGAAATGGTCTTCATAACATAAGCCTTCACTTGTACAGTTTCTTCTTTGTTGTATTGTGACTTAACTGACAGGTTGACTAAGTGTTTGATTTGTATCGTTGTTCCTTCTCCCACTCCAGAGACCGCACCGTTGATATTAGTCCTTTTCAGGCCCAACAGTTCAACCACTCTTGCGGAGACGAATGAAGCCTCTGACCCTTGGTCAATCAAAGCACGAAGCAGGTGTGTATTACCGTTACTCGCTGTGACCTCGACTTGTGCTGTTGCTAGTAAAACCTTTTGACCAGGTTGTTGATTGGAGAAGTGTGCACTTGTAATGTTCTGTTCTGGTTGTATGTTCTCTTCTTGATTTGTGTCCTTAGTTTGGTGTAAAAGCGAATGGTGTCTTCTTCGACAGACTCGGCATGATGTCTTCGATCTACATTTGTATACACTGTGATTCGGTATTAGACAATTGAAGCACAGGTTTCTATTCTTCACAAATTCATGTCTCTTATCAACTGTTTGTTTCGCGAATTCCTTGCAACTAAAGATATAGTGGCCGCCCTCGTTACAATATGCACAGGTTTGTTGTGAGTTCATCGACGAATGTGCTGACTGCATCTCTTCATGTTCACTACTTTCAGATGTCACGTGAAACGATTTATGTGTTGAACTCTTCTCTCTCATAGTAGTCGTTGTAATAGGAGCTATAAGTTCTAAGGTTCGAAATTTAGACTCTAGAAACTTCTTCATCTCAGACCATGTCGGCAACAATTCAAAATTATCCTTCTGTGCATGTTGTTCCCAATCTTTTAGTGACTCTGTATCCAATTTCTGCCCAACCAGAAATACTATTACTGGATCCCAAGAATCAGTGCTTATTTTTAGGTTATTTAGGCTTGCGATGCATTCTGAAGTTGTATCAAGTAGTGTTTTTATTTGACTTGCCGACTGAGTAACGATTTTCTTCTGTGCGAACAATCTCTTTAAAATCGAGCTCACTATCATTCTTTTATTTCCAAATCTACCTTTAAGAATATTCCAGGCCTGTGCGTAGTTGCTTCCAGTTGTTTGTATGTTTCTTAACAGCATTTCTGCTTCTCCCGAGACACTAGTTTTCAAATAATGTAGTTTTTGTACATCGCTTATTGACGTGTTGTGTACGAGCGCTTCAAATAAATCTTGATAAGTAGGCCAATCTTCATATCTTCCCGAGAATGTAGGTAATTGTATCGTAGGTAATTTGGCGAAAGGTTGTTGTTCATTTTGCGTAGATGTAGACATATTTGCAGAGTCGTTGTTGGTACGCGTCTGCATTCCCATACTCGACAATAGATCTGTTAAGTCAGCTCGTAATCCATGATACAATTCCTCAACTTCATAATATTCCTCGTTCAGAAAATATGGAAAAGTGCCCCTCTGGTCGCGCGGTGTGCACCTCGTAAGGTTGTTATGAGCTTGCTTGAATAAGTTCCAATCATCTTCAACTGATTTCATTCGTATTTTGATGTATCCTTCAGTTAATCTTTGTTTTGGACACTTTTTGATGTTAATTTGCGCCTTCTTCAGTATCTTGGCTACATCTTCTAAAGTAGATAAGAACTTGTATTGTTCCGCAGTTGGTACAGTCATTTTTCACGTTATAAATCACTTATTACACCGCAACACGTCAATCGTTAAGTTATTCACGTAAAATCACAATTATCACAAGTACGTAAACAACTGTTCAATAAATGCAAAAAACGTCCCGTCTTATCTAAGGAATGCGGCTCCCTATTGTATTCGCGCTACCGAGTCTTAGCCGTGCCCGCTTCCTATCCGGCTCGAAGGACCATTATGTTCAGTACGTTAAGGTTCTAATTTGTATGCGGGCACGGGTGCATGAAAGGATAAACGTCCACTCGCTTTGATTATTTTATTGGTACTACTGTATGACTCGAAACACAGATATTTTTAAGGGAATGAATGAATGTATCGGACAATAACTAAGTAATTTAAGCTCCTGTCTCCTATACTAAGGATGCGCCTGCGAGGGCATTGACCCTGCGCAGGGGCACCAAATGACTAACAGTCTCTACTTCAGAGGAAGAAGGTCCTATGTACTTCGTGCAAGTTAGAGGTCTTCAGAACAGTTTTGGAATTCGTTTCTGTGTGTGGTTGATAATATTTAATATACATCGGAATGTATTTGGTGATTTCTGGAATTATTGTACTAGTTTTTTTTTAAATGAAGCAGTACTCTGTAATACTTTGCAATGGTTATTGATTGAACATGAATTATTGTACATGCTAACTAGTACTTACTAAGATCGTGCATTAGCAAACTTTAATAATTGAATAGTTTAACCAAAGTAAGATTTTCTAGCTTTCTTCGCCCAGTAGTATAAATCCATGCAATTTTGTGATGTAGCTTAGTAAATTAAAAAAAAACAATCAGTTATATACAGCGTGTGGCCTGTAATAGGAGCAAAAATTTTAATGAATTATTTTACAGAATAAATTAAAACCATTGAGAATTGTTTACTGTTTATTCAAAAGGCCTATAGTATTTAAAAAAATAGCTATTATTATTACAGGCCAGACAGACCCTGCTTAACACGTTCCGGGACAGTGAACGCCTACAGGCGTGAAAACAATAAAACAACTATTGTGTCTGGAGTAGTGTCCCGGAACGTGTTAAGTGCTCGAAACTGGCTGAATCGATATAAATAAATTTGTTTTGTGCTCAAACCCAAAAGGTGGCGCTGCAATAAGCACACAATGAAGTCCACACTCTCATTTCCTTCTCTTTCCTTCTAGAACCACCGACGAGCACAGAAATAGCGACAGAAGAGGATGTCACCTCGTTCTCCGTCAACGTTCCCTTCGGAGAGCCAGTCGTGGCTTGCGAAAGGGACAGCATGCATATCACCGTCTCGCTCGACCAGCTCGACCGCAAGTTTGATGAGAAAAGGTGAGGGTTGTTAAGATTATTTTAGTTGCCAAGTAAGAAAGAACTGCCCTGCAATATCTTATTTGAACTGCAATGAACTTAAACCCGCCAAATTCTGCTACTACTGCCAAACGCCATACTAAAAACACAATAGACGGATAGTAAGGGTAAAATAAGATAGTGTAATTGTTCCTTCATTATTAGATCAGGAAGAACTGAGGGCTGCTGAGGCAGAAAATACTTTCTACGACCTTTATAAAAAGGCAGCTTAGGAAGTTCACCAATATGATGATATAAATCTTGAAAAGATAGCAAGATCGCGCTCAACGCGGCACGCTAGCAAACTAAGTAGTATTTTTTTAAATCAATCGGGGAAGGCTATGATCAGCAGTGGACTCTTGCATCTGACTGATAAAAGCCATGCAATTTTTTTACTGCCTTTACGATACTATTAAGATAATTGGCATAAAGATAGCTAAAGATATAATAAAGATAGGTGGCCGCCTGGTATAGGCATACGCCCGGATAACGTAAGACACGGGGTTCAATTCCTCGTCTGTCACAGATTCACAGTTGCTTTTTACAAGTGCAATTTTTATTATTAAGTTTGTATGGTGACAAAACACTATAAAAACAAAAATAAACTATAAAGATAGCTAGATAATTTGTTTACTACTATTAAAACTTTTTTAACTTTTTTACAATTAAATTGCAAAGTAATTAATTCAGTGTCTTATCTAATGTCCTTAGTTAATATCACTTGATATTTTACATTGAATATAAAAGTGACAGTCACTTTCAGATAAGCCCTTTCTAAGTGAACGTCATTATTACCTAATATTACGTTTACTTCGTCTCATCTTTTCGGGCATTCTCCTATCATATGTTTCTTTATTACAATATTATTATAGAATTTACCAATCATGGAAGTATGGGATATTGGGGTCCCGGACATTTGGGTAGCGTACATGCCATGTTGGCCATGTATGCAAAGGCCCATTAAACAACAATAATCTAGAAGCTGTGTTTCATAAGCCGGGAATTAGCTCTGTATGCAATATCCAGGGTGTGAAAAAGTACGAGCCAAATTCAAGGGGGTTGTTGTCAATCGAAAATAAATACAGGAAAAATATATTAAATAAATTTTGTTACAAATATTTTTTTTAAAGTTTTTTTTTTCATGTTTTCTAGACGCGACTCTTTACCACCTTCTTATAAAATTATAACTTGGTAAAAACATTTTTTTTAAGTCAGGGACTAGAATTTATGACAGTGATTTATATGTTCAACGTTAAATAAATGACTAAAACCAATTACACTAGCACAATTAAAAGATAGCCAAGTTCGAACCGGACTCACATCCCAGATATTCAATCATATAAATCATGTGTAAGATTTTTTATTTATTATTAACTAGCAACCGCAGCGAACTTCGTATTGCCCTGGCCCGTTTTATGCTTATCATTCCTATTCAGGGCCAAGGAAGATCCAACAAAGTAAAAAGCATGAAAATCGGTCCGGTCTCGCGTTTGAAGGGTGTAACTAACATGTGACATGCACTTAACTAGTTTTGGAACGGCATCTTTATCTATGCTCACTCATCTAACTATATCTTCCACAGTGAATTCGACACATTCAACGGCATAGTGTACCCGGCCGGTCTGGGCAGCAACTCCTCGTGTCTGCGCGAGTACGAGCGGGCGACGGGCGAGCTACACTACACGCTACCGCTCATGGGGTGCAACACAATGGCTAAAGATAACGTGAGTATTTTATATACCGGAGAGGGAAGATGCTTGGACACTTGGATGACCTCCGTGGTGTAGTGGCTAAGCACGCTGGGATTCAAGGCGTCGCCGCTCCGAGGTCCCGGGTTCGATTCCCGGTCGGGTCAATGTAGAAATCAAAATTTTCTATATTGTCCCGGGTCTGGGTGTTGTGGTACCACCGTTGTGTCTGATTTCCATAACACAAGTGCATTAGCTACTTAGTTTGGGATCAGAGCAATGTATGTGATTGGTGTCCAATATTTATTATTTATTTATTTACTTGGTACGGCACGATAGCTTAATTAACATCATCATAGAGGGAAAGATTTAAGGGAAAAGGAAAAGAGGAAGACCTAGAAGAGCGTTTATGACCCAAATAAAGGAAAAGTTGGACGTCGAGTCGTACCAAGAGGTCAAGGAGATGGCTCTGAATAGAGATAAATGGAGAAAACTCCACCGACAAGAGCATAGCTCTTAAATTAAAAAGAAAGAAGAACAATAAACGTAAAAAAAATATTTTCTACCTTCAACATTCTCACAGTTTGGCCTTGATATCTTTGTCCACCATTAGGAGCATTTCGGTGAGTAGCTTTTTTTTTATAAGAGCCATGGTCTAACATGACTTAACAGTAACACAGTAATAGGTCAAAAAATTTGAGCAGCTTAATAAAATGATCAAAAGTTAATTGGAAAAACGATTCAAAATAAATAAAAATAAAAAACATAAAATAGAGTGTCATCAGAAAAGCAATAACCAATCCTAAGCAGCAGATTTGACTCCATAAATAGCACTCAAGTTCAATCAAACACAAAAATACCTTACCATAAATAGCAACGTTCTAAACTTGGCCTTCCCGCCGCCGTGCGCCCGTCAACTGTCCATCGTGTTAGGTGCGCACGACCCGACATGTCCTGTCTATAGGTTTACACTTAGTTGTAAAGGTGTCTATCTACACTGAATATTGGTCTATCTGTTTATTGAAGTTACGCGATAGGGCGCCGTCTTTCTGTCTGTTCGCAAGAAGCTCAAAAGCTAAACGGATATTCATGCGCTTTTATCAATAGATTAGTAGCAGCGGTCCCGGATTTGAGTTTACTCCCTACCCTCCTATTGCAGCGTGATGTTTTTAACCTAAAGCCTTCCCCGATAAAATGCTATCCAACACAGAAATAGTTTTTTAAATCTGTCCAATAGTTCCTGAGATTAGCCCGTTCAAACAAACTCTTCAGCTTTATAATATTAGTATAGAAAGAGGATTTAATAAAAAAGATTTGGGTTTTTATAATAATTGTCATAGAAAATCTTAAAAAAGTGTCCCGAGCTCACAGACACACTTGCAAACACCACAGCCAGAGTTGTCTAAGTTCCATTATACAGGTTGATTGCTTTCACTAATTAGTTTAGTAAGCACAAACCGAGCCTATGCACTGTTTGACATTATGCAACCGAATGCAACGAGGAAGCACGTGGCTTGAATCTTACATTGTAAGGTGCAACCGGCGTGATGTGAATCCACATTGCAAGGTGCAACGCATACATAAAATCTTAATCCAAATCAATCACCGTATTACATTTAATTCAATTTAGTCTTAGTCATCATCATCATCATCAGCCAAAGGACATCCACTGCTGAACATAAGCTTCCTCCACGGATTTTCACAGTGACCGGTTGTGAGCGGTCTGCATCCAGTGTGATCCTGCGATCTTTACAAGGTCGTCTGTCCATCTTGTCGACGGACGTCCTACGCTGCGCCTTTAGTCTTAGAGCAAAGACAAAAAACTATAGTTATTCTTTGTAACAACGGAAAAACAATTGATATGTATTATTTACATTAAAAACGTCCTCACTTTTTTATTAAATATTGCGAACTTCAGTCTTTATCCAACCATTTTTTCAATACTTTTATCAACTCACTTTGGTATCAGAGCAATCTACTCAATTTGGTGTGTTGTTGACGATTCTCTTGATTACGTTATTAAATACTCGCTTAATATTTAGCAATACTTTCATAATATGAAAGGAAATTTTCTCTCATATATCCGAATCATTCATTTCGACCAAGGGCAACAAGCAAGATTGCAAACAAGTTATGTTTCCTCGATGATATCATTATTATGTAGAAGCCAGCACGAATGACTAATACTTAATAGGTTGTGTTGGTGGCAAATAAATGCTTGTAAAGGTCATGAAAAGCGGATTCCGTCATTCCCTTGTCGTAATTATTGTACCCTTGATATTTTTTACATCATGCATAGTAAATCTAATGGTCTCCAGTAATGCTGATAAGTAATAATCCGCTCTATAGTCCGTTTTTCTTCACTAGGCGAAAATTGTGAAAAATTTAGACATTCCTTTTTAGGGTTCCGTAGCCGAATGGAAAAAAACGGAACCCTTATAGTTTCGTCAAGTCTGTCTGTCTGTCTGTCTGTCTGTCTGTCTGTCTGTCCGTCCGTATGTCACAGCCACTTTATTCTGAAACTATAAGCATCACATAGATGAAACTTGGTAGGTAGGTGTATTTTGTTCACCGCTTTCCGATTCAGATACAAAAAGTAAGAAAAAATAATATTTAAGGGGGGGCTCCCATACATGAAACTAAAACCTAAAAATTTTTTTTTACTCAAACCTATGCGTGTGGGGTGTCTATGAATAGGTCTTTTAAAATGATGTTGAGGTTTTTAAAACCATTTTATCTAAAAGTGTAAGGTTTGAGATATAGACGCTTCCAAAGTGGTAAAATGGGCGTCCCCCCTCCTCTAACTTTTGAACTAAGAAAGTGAAAATTTTAAAAAAAATATATGATGTAGATCTCAACAAAAACTTGCAACGAAAATTGGTTTGAAGGAGATCAAACCCGTAGTTTTTGAGATATTGCACATTTTTATCAACCGCAAATATAACTTTGTCTTTCATACAAACACTATGAAAAACAAAGTTATTTTTGCTGTCGCAATATATTGTGATGTTTTTGTTAAGTGAAAGTAAGTGGACCCTGAATTCAGTTAAGGGTGGCACGGAACCCTCAGTGCGCGGGTCCAACACGCACTTAACCGGTTTTTTTTAGCGAAAATAATTCACACAAAACTAACAACATACACAGCTAATTCAATTTAATAGCTTGTTAAATTAAATAGTAAATTAATTTTATTTACTGATATTATTTAAAAAAAATACAAAAAGATTTTTTACTATGTTGGACTAGCAAAGAAGAATAGAGTTTACTGCTCACTCTTGTTCCAAGACAGTGGAAATGAATAAAATACTGGAAACTAAAATCTAGATTTTTAGTAGTTTCTAATTTTTTTCGTTTTTTTCTGGGTATGTGGCCGTAATTTCGTTGATATGACTAAGCGGCCGAGGATAAATCATGTCAGGCTAAATATTAGAATGAATGCATTTAATTTTGTTGCACCCTGTATCGTAGGGTCCTCCGGGTACCCTGTTTTTTCTTAATAAAAACTCGTGTGCCATAATTGATCTCATTTCTGTATTTTTAACGTAGTAATTAAGTCATGTAACGAGTATAGTACTGTTTGTGTTCCTGTAATAAATAAATAAATAATCATCATCTAGTTTTTTTACACCAAGGCAATTTGACTAAAGAAACCATATTTTTAGAAGTTAGATTAGCCAGTCAAATAAAAGAAACAATAATAAAGAGTAACAAGATAAAGCAAAATAAAAACAATAAAAAATTGGACGATTTGGTCAGAAAAAAAAACATTGTTCTCATTTAAAATCTCCCACGACTTATCATTAAAATCAACAGTCTATACCAACATAACAAGGGATGTTAAATATTGTTTCTTTATAAATATAACACATCCTAAATAAACAATTCTATTATGTTTCATAAGTAAGAACTCAAACATATTGTACAAACAATATTTGTTTATACTTTTATCCCAGCCTTGTTGAACAAATTAGTTTTTTAGCATGTCAATTGTTATTTAGTTATCTTTTATTATTCTACATGTCTTTATTACATATATATACAAGAAATTATGGCAATAAGAAGACATAAACGAATGCTACATAACTTTGATAGATTATAATCATATTCGATACCGATTTTCGGTAATGGCGGTCCATCTCAACAGAGATAGGCCAGGTACGCAGGAGATATTATAGTGCCCAGATGTGTGCGCAATACACAAGTGCAGATCCGACATGACCAGTGAGAGATCCGGCGCAGGACGTATAACGTGCTTTCACAAAAAAAAAATACTATGTAGGCCTTATTTCACGCTTTCATGATAATATATATCTACTAGCCATAAAAGACCTAATTTTATCTGCGAAACATTTATCAAATACATATCTATGTCTCAACAAAACCAGTATTTAGCAACGGCGCCTATATTTGCACCTAGCCACTGATTTTATCTAATAAAAACTGACATTTCAAATATGGCAGAGAGCGAAACACTTTTAAGTATGTTGTGCAAAATATCATTAGTTACACTCCTACGCATATTTGAGAGGTCCAAATTGGTTCTTCGCTACTTTGTAGGAAAAACATTTGATGATAATCACTTGAAATTGATTTCATCACATAAGTTTAAATGTAGTCTGTAGAATCATTGGTTAAAAATGCTCCTATTACAGCACACAAACTGTATAAGGCAAAGGTTACCAATGTCGGTGTTTCGAGGCACGATGATGACTGGCTGAAGAACCTAAGGCAGAAAAGTCTTCGCCGTGCTTCGCCACCTCCTGCGGACCCGAGTTATGGTACGCAGGGTCCGGGTCAGCCCCAACATCATTCTGAAGATGCTCTCCCAGCGATTTGACTGTCTGTATATCAACCATTGTTATATCCTACTTCCTACTACTATTATAAAGGCGAAAGTTTGTAAGTATGGATGTATGGATGTATGGATGTATGGATGTATGGATGTTTGTTACTCTTTCACGTAAAAACTACTGAATGGATTTGATTGAAACTTTACCACAATATCGCTTATACATCAGAATAACATATAGGCTACAATTTATGAGGTTTCTAATGTGAGGTCGTAAAAAAACACATTTTTTGCGCTACTAGACGGGACGAACCTGAAGTCCACGCGAACGAAGTCGCGGGCAAAAGCTAATGGTTCATATATGGACTAGTACCCAAATGCAAGCTGGTGGTCGTCCAATTTAATTTAATGTGTGTGCAATTTAATTTAATTCAATAATTTAAAATGTCTGTATGACTTAATTATGTCGATATAAATGAAATGAATGAATTTGAATATGTGTGCGATCGGTGTGGCAAGAAGTGCCGTGCAGCCATAGGGCTCTTTAGCCATCAACGGCGCTGCGGTAACCAGGGAGGATCCCACTAGCGCTGCAACAATCATCTGAAACAGATGCAGTGGCCAATGATGACATGTTCAGTCTGGCATCAGTGGCCTCACTCTGGGACACAAAACCCGATCCTATGATTATAGGTATCTCTGTCACTCATACCAGGCCGGGTATGCGTGTGACAGGGATTCATTGGATCGGGTTTTGTCTTTGATTAAAGTAAAATAGCAGAAGATACGGCATGTCATACTAATTGTCAGCTAAAAAATGGCACTACACATTTCTTACGTCACACGTCTTATAAATGTCACCCGCGCACGCAATCCAATGGAAATTAGGCGACGGGGGCCTGATTTTAGCGGTCCACTTTCGGGTGGCGCGTCACCTATCTTCCGCTATTTTACTTTAATCAAAGGGTTTTGTGTCCAGAGTAAAACCTCAGAGTCCAGTCTAATGCTGGTAATACCGCACAAAACCGCTAGTATATCATCTTATGTTTTCAACATCATACCTCTAGCGAAATAATACAAGAAAAAATAAGGTAGCCAGGTCATCCACAAAGGCTGTATTCTCACATTTTATCCGTCTATTTCCTAGACGTAACTTGTGTAATAAGATGATAAGTGCCTGAATCACGCGGCCCCCTTTCCAAAGTTATGCAAACGAGTTAGTGTCTAAGTGATGATTTACAAGCACATACAAATGTATTCTCGTAGTTGTTTATTTAGTTTATTCTTAATGAGGGGTGCTCGTAGCGCAATGGTGGTAGCGCTTGGTAGTAATACCGATGTTAAGCAACTTACGGCGCGGTCGGTTTCGGATGGGTGACCATTCCAACCATTAAGTGACGTCACGGAAGGCACGTTAAGCAGGTGGTCTCGGCTAATATCGGTTGATATTAGTCGTTAAGCCTAGTCACAGGCCCGATGGGCGGCTTGATAAAATCTGGCAGCAAGGTTGGTCGCTTGCCTTGCAAACAGCCCTCCACCAATCCGCACTGAGCTCACGTGGTGGAGTATGGCTCATACTACCTCTCATTTGCGGTAAGGCCTTTGCCCAGCAGTGGGATGCTTACTTGATTATTATTTTTTTACTTTATTGCAGAGACAAAAGAAAGCACAAATAGGTTGGATGGTGAATGTAGAGATAAATAAATAAAACATGGCCGCCGTCTTACCTTTGTTGTTATGCGAAATTGGCTGACACAGTACCGTGTTAGTTATGGTACAAAAAAACCCAACATTTGAAATGGGGAAATCACATATTATGATACACAAATATTGCTGTTTGGTTAAAGTGCCTCGGAGTGCACGATAACTTAACATGATAAAGTTCAATTTAGGCCGTTATTCACCTTAATTTTAATGAATAAGTAGGATATAAACATATGTAAAGACTGAAAAAGACCAATATTGCACCCTTTTAAATTACGTCCATCTTATAAAACTTATTTCAAAAAAGGGATGGATTCATATTGCTTAAATTGACACTTACCTCGATAGAAAGGTTGATTCATTATTTCAGCCGTAGAGGTTTTCCGAAAAAGACCAATATTGCACCCTTTAAAATTACGTCCATCTTATTAAACGTATTTCAAAGAAGGGATGGATTTATAGTGTTTAAATTGACAGTTACTTCGATAAAAAAGGTTGATTCATTATTTCGGCCGTAGAGGACTTCCCTATCTCATTCACTACCAATGAGTTGGTAATAACTACGTATAGAGAAGCTATGCCAAGCAAAAAATGCGTCGCAACTCAATGACAAGATTGTGACGTATTACTTGAAATTTAAAACCGTTTGTATGCGTTGATGCCAAGTAGCGTCAAATCATGGCGCAAGAAGTTTGTTCGTGGTGTCAGTTCCATACGCTAGTAATAGTTGTTCAATGTTCACCACCACGTTTTTGTGTCATTAAAGCCTATATGATATGAATAGCCCACGTATTGTGTCATAGCAGCCTACGCTGTGACGTCACAGATTCACCTTGCTTCTCAACTCATGTTGTAACGCGCCTTATAGAGCTAGTGATTGCCCTTAATTCATTTACACGATGAATTTAATTTGCTTAATCGATCTTCATTCTGCGAAGAGCCTTCTTTTCGACAGCAGCTCTTGGCTCTGTAACATAAAAAATAGGTACATACGAGTACATAGATATGAGTAATAACATTTGCGATTGCAATGATTATGGCAAAGCTGCGTTTTAGTTATGTTGTTTGGGTCCATCTGAATAATATTCAAATTGATTTGCAGCTCTCTAAAATGTAAGCGCCCTGAGTTATTGCAGAAAAACCGAAAATTGTATCCTCGTTTTTTAGTTAATGCAAAAAAGCGACGAATGAAGGAATAAAAGGTTTTAGGATTATGGGTGTAAGAGATTTATTTAGATGCAGATGTGGCTTGAAGCACCTTATAATATTGTGTTTATTAGTGTATGTAGGCAGGTTTTAGATTTGCTTTAGACGTGAAATTAAAAAAAAAATCATATTTTTATGTAACTTAAAATAAGAGTAATTCTATGGAAATAGCTACTTGAAACAGAGCTACCTGAGGCATATAAGAATAAAAAGTAATAACTACAAATAGAGAAAGACAAGCGACCTTTCGGTAGCCTTGAGTCAGCGGTGGGCGGTTCTCGATGTGGACAGGTTCTGCTGCGGTTTTGTATGTGTTTTATTTATAACTAGCTTTTGCCCGCGACTTCGTCCGCATGGAATAGTGACTTCTTTCTCCCGTTTTTTACACATTTACCACTATATCTTTGCTCCTATTGGTCATAGCGTGATGTTATATAGCCTATAGCCTTCCGCGATAACTGGACTATCCAACACAAAAAGAATTATTCAATTCGAACCAGTAGTTTCGGAGATTAGCGCGTTCAAACAAACAAACAAATAAACTCTTCAGCTTTATAATATTAGTATAGACTAGTGGTCCCCCGCGACTACGTTCGTTCGCACGTTTGTTAACTCCTTTCTCTCCGAGCAGCGTGATACTTTACAGAATACTAGCTGTCCCAGCAAACTTCGTTTCGCCCCCAGCCCCGTCCTGCCCCGGCCCCGGAATTTTCGTTGCTATAAACCTTACGGAGCCCGAGACCTTTCCAACGAATGCAAAACCGGGGTAATCGGTTCGTGCGTTCTGGGCCCCTATTTTTTAATCACTCGCTCCAAGATGGCGAGTGATTTTCGTTCGAAAACGATTTTTTTTCTATGGCTTTTGACACTACGTCGAACGAAAATCACTCGCCATCTTGAAGCGAATGATTCAAAAATAGGGCGGGCTCCTGGAGTTATAGCGTCAGGAAGGAAAACCCGACTTATTTTTATAAAGTAAAAAGAAGATAAACCTTTTCCGATAGTTAACTACCTAACAAAAAAAAACAAATTAGATAGGATGTTCCTGAATCATCGAGTGCAAACAAACAAACTCATTAGCTTTATGAAATTAGTATGGATAGATTCGGACTTAAGAAAAGAGCAATTCATATTAATACATAATGTAGATAATAATATTATTATTATTATCATCGTGCTATTTGGTCATCACTGATTCATTGATTGACTATAGACATTGAATCAATAAACTACTTTGCCGCACACCATTGCAGTAATCATCTATAATTACATGTGATGAATGAAATTACCTATCCATACCTTTTTTGTTAACAATTTATTGACTTAAAGAATGTATCAACACAATAGAGAACGTCTCAGTGATAAGGTTATTGAAAATAGCTTTTGCCCGCGACTTCGTCCGCGTGGAATAGTGACTTCTTTCTCCCGTTTTTTAGACATTTACCACTATATCTTTGCTCCTTTTGGTCGTAGCGTGATGTTATATAGCCTATAGCCTTCCTCGATAACTGGACTATCCAACACAAAAAGAATTATTTAATTCGAACCAGTAGTTTCGGAGATTAGTGCGTTCAAACGAACAAACAAACAAACAAACTCTTCAGCTTTATAATATTAGTATAGGTATAGATATAGATATCTACACAATAATGATCTCATCGTAAGATCATCATGCGGTCATCCATATATTAAATTAGAATTTGCGTATTTATTTTATGGTGTAATTATTTAAGATTCGCATATACTTTGTCTTTGACCTGTTTCTGGTAACTAACTCTTCGCTGTGTGCGAAGTAGGTGGTGGAGGAAACCGAATCGATAACAGCGCTCGCAGTGACCGAAACAAGCAACGTTGGCGGACGTCTGATACCATTTCTCTAGCAATTTTAGTACAAAATCTACGTAACCGTGCATTATATTTTATTAATAAGTAATTATCGACACAAAAATTAACCTAATTGTATAGAATAAATAGATAGAATACAATATTTAATTGAAATAACTTTGGTTAATTTTACTTTTCGTAATGACAGCCATTTGTAATTTCTACGTCGTCCAATAGTTCGTGACGTTGTCGTCGCGCACGGTCCCAATAGCTGTATGTTTTTATTAAAAAAATACAATTAAGGCTAACACCAGACCATAAAATTAATAAAGGGATAATAATTCTATGCACCAGACCTAGTTTTTGATCGTCATGTTTCATTCATTACACGTCATCAATTTTCCTCACTAGATTAGTAATTTGCGAAGCGTAGTTAGAAAGGTAGTGTTGGTGTTACGGTACTTTTGACCACAAAAACAATCATTTGGTAGAAAGATGAAATTGTAACATTTGTTTTACGAAATAATGACTTTATTATGAGGCCTGGTGGCACAGATTTAAAATAGAGGTGTTATTATTCTTATAACAAAAAGTTTCGTGACTATACAATTGGAATGTTTGTATCTTGCTATAACAAAGAGAATTCTTCATTTTACTAAATGATTGTCACTACTTTTAACGAATAGGTACATATTTCTCTTTGTGTATGTATGTATTTATTGAAATGAAATCGCACTATCGGGTAGAGACTTTTTCTAATATTGCGTAGATCGTATTGTACTCCTATTTAATATTTAAGATGTTTCTGTATTATTTATTGTTTATGGTGTGCAATAAAGTATATTTATTATTATTATTATCGTTTTCATCATAAATGATTTAGGAAAACTATCAAAAGCTTTTTTCACTTTAATTAAATGCTGACTTGTAACGTAACTTATTCCTTTTTTTTCATAAAATTATTTTATCCCTTTCCAAAAGGAATATTCATTTCATGCTTTTTCAATAGCAAAACATAAGCCCGTTAATGTTTTAAATTCGATTTGATTAAATGATTAATTCATTCGCGTCTTCGGAAATTCGTGCGCTTCCCGGACGTGACGTCACGCGCCTTTTGTTACGTCTGCGCTTGCGCCGACGTGAGTCATTGCTTCGTTCCTGTTTTAAATAAGGGACAAGTGTTTATTGGAGTTTTGAGTACAGCAAGATCTCTTACACACTGCGACTTTTAGCATCGATACTAACGCGCGACAGCATCGCGACTCGCAATGAACAAATTTAATTTATAGGTAAACCGCGAAATTGAGATCTCGCCTGCGGGGTACAGGGGCGCGGGGGGAGGCGAAAGCGGGGTTTGTGAGAGGTGCGGGCGGCAGGCACATTCTTTTCAAAATTCAGTACGCTCGCTACACAGGTAGCGATAGCATCTGTTGACAGTTGCGGACGCTTTGAAAGAAGTACATAAGATAGTACTGTCTGACTATTATATATTCGGACACAAAATCTATATTATTGTATTTTTTGTCGTGTTTTTTTTACTTTCTATTTTACATCATTCTCCAGCACCTGTTACAATCTTTGTACATGACCTAAAGTTGTAGTACTTTTATATATTCTATGCTAAAGTATACCTGGGGAAGAGAATGCTCTTAGCATTAAGTCCACCGTTTGAACACTGTAAAATAATAGTGTTTTAATAAAGGCTCTAAATATATAAGGTCAAATCATTTTAAGTGATAATATTTTAACTGTGGCTTTGTATACATCATAGAAACAGGACACTATCATTATTTTTTGGAAAATCGAGATTTAAATTTTTATTATTTTCTTTAACATACACAATATCATTTTTTTAAACAGCACCCTGTCATTTTTAAAAGTTATCTTCGTCATCGGCTTTGCCTCTCTCAATTCAATGCCCAAACCTTCTTTTTCTCTAATCTTAGCCTTAATTAATAAAAAATTAAAATCTACTATATAAAAATAAGTCGGGTTTTCCTCCCTGACGCTATAACTGCAGAACGCACGAACCGATTTCCACGGTTTTGCATTCGTTGGAAATGTCTCGAGCTCCGTGAGGTTTATAGCAAAGAAAATTCCCATAAAACGGGGCCGGGCGGGACGGGGCCGGGGGCGAAACGAAGTTCGCTGGTACCGCTAGTCTGAAAATAAATGTTACCTTAGTCTCCAATTTTCTGAAAAATTAGCGGATAAAACCCAAAGTGTTCTTTATTAAAAAATGATTAATTTATTGTGCTGAATCGGCCCTTTAAATATTATCACTTAAAACGAGGTCACCTTATATACGAATATTTTAGAATGATATATAGATCTAAATTCAGTGGTATATGAACTAGATATGAATATGAGCTAGATATACACTCAAACAAAACAGTCGCAGATGTTACCAGGGAATGTTATTTGAAATTTTTAATTTTGTCAAAAAATCAATTTTATTTTAAGATTCCATTTTATTTATTGATCAAAATCCACGGCTCTGGATAAAAATATTAAGAATTAATTCACTCTCATTGGTGTAATTGTATCGAATCGAATATTTTATTCCAATATGTTATGTAATGTTATGAAGTGTCGACACTGACGACCACCATTGTGACCACTGACGTCACATATCTTAAGAAATGTCGCGGCAAATTTCGTCTCTTGTGTATCCCCGCCGCTCGCACCCCTTACAGTCCCCGCTCTCGTCTTTCCGCCCGCACCCCTGTACCCCGCAGGCGAAGTCTCAACGAAGCGGTTTACCTATAGCATCGATGCAGAAGCGCGTTAGTATTGATGCAGTAGCGCGTTAGTTTATCGATGCAGTCGCTAATATTCAGTACATAATTTGTCAATTTCCAGCTTCTGCATCGCGACTGCATCGATGCTAAAAGTAGCGCAGTGTGTAAAGGTTGAGATTTTGCGACTGCATCGATGCTACGTCGCGACTGCACCGCGTTTGCATCGCTGCTTAAAGTCGCAGTGCATAAGGGGTCTAACAGTAAATACACCTACAAAGTGTCTTGTACTCTAGAGATAAAAGTCAATACGCAATCTTTTTCTCAATGAGAATAAATAACATTATATCTCTTTATCATATTAAGTAATAAGTAGTTAGGTATATGTAGTTGATTCTTAATTATGTTTTTTTGTACTTTTTTGTCTCACCCAATGGTTTACTGGTAGAGAATGTAGTTGATCTTAGTTTTTTTATAGTGTTTTGTCACTATAGTAAACTTAATCATATAAATTGCACTTGTAAAAAGCAACCGTGACTCTGTGCCTGCCTATATACGCGTTAAAAAGAAAGCATTTGCAAAATTCAACAGGCCTGTTAATGTGACGGTGGCCGAGTGGTATAGGCATACGCCCGGATAGCGTAAGACACGGGGTTCGATTCCTCGTCTGTCACAGAGTCACGGTTGCTTTTTACAAGTGCAATTTATATGGTAGGGAATGCTTTAAACCGTTTAGTCCGCCATTTTTACTTCATTTTGTTTGTGCAATAAAGGATATATAAATAAATAAATAGAGATGAAGAAAACGGACACGGGCATATCTGTTTGAAAAGGCCTTAAACTTTTTTTTGTATAAACTCTCAAGTATATCACAGAAGATCTCCCCTAGTTTCAAAACGTTTTATGTCACTGACTGAAACACAAACTCTTTATTTCCAGGATGACGGCACAGTGGAATACCACAACATGATCATTGTGCAGCCCCACCCGAAGATCGTGACCGGCCAGGGCCGAGGCTACGAGGTGCGCTGCCAGTACCGCCGCCGCGACCTGATGCAGTTCCATGTGTTCCGGCAAAGAGACCGCACTGGGAAAGCACTGGCTGACCTGGACAGGTAGATATTCTCCTTCTTTATTGTCCTCGATGGTATAGCCAGCAGTACCCCAATCACGAAAAACTATCGACTGTGTATGCGTATCGAGAAATGTCAAAATCCATATTAAAAATGTAATTTCTTCACGCACCGCCAGGGGCGCTAGTCCAATTTCCATACGAATTAACATTTCTCGATACGCTTACGCAGTCGGTAGTTTTTCGTGATTGGGGTACTGAACTATTGAAATTTAGAACACTGTCACTAGACATAGACAACGTAACCGCTTCTGAGCTCTAAGATACTTACAATATCTTAGCATATTGCAAAGATATAAATACAGTTGATAAGATCCTAACCACTATTGCCTTTAATTAAACCAAAGCATAAGTTAATTGTAAGGTGATTGGTTGTTGTAGCGAATAAGTAAATAGATTACATTTTGGTTCAAGACAAAAATAGGTAGGTAATGTATTGAACCTAAGACGGCAATGATGAAGCATAATTAAATACAAAACCTACAGATCAATGAATCCTTACATTGTAAAGTTTTTAACAATGACGACTTAAACTGAACACAATTTACGACCCAAAGTACCACAACGTCATCTTGGGGCCCTATTTTGGAATCACTCGTTTGGATATGGCGTGTGATTTTCTTTCGAAAACGAATTAAAAATCGTTGAAAATGACGCAAAATATAGACGTAAGTTCTTACAAAAAATTAGCTATCTTTTTTCAAACCCCTTCTACCGTGGTTTTCAATTGATTTTCATTCCAATATATTATATAACACGCCATCTTGACGCGAGTGATTCAAAAATAGAGGCCCTGCCTACGTATGTTTGAAATCACTTCCATTAGGATGCATACGTGGGCTGTAAATGCTAACATTATCCAAACAATAGCTATGCGAGAGCCTAGACTTTAAAAGGTAATACAATGGATTCGAATAATCTCAAAAGTACTATGCTCATCCGATGTCTCTCATTATTCCCTCATCCTACATGTTGAAATTATGTACACACTACCTATAGGGCTAACTATCGTTATTGTCAGTTTACTAAGCCACTATCTACAGTGGTTTTAATTTCATACTTTAAATGAATAATTAAGGTACCATCAAAATGTAGTAGAAACCGAAATTTAAACTTAATGTACGTAAATAAATATCAGAAGTTTTCGAAAAGCCCTTGGTACTATATAAGGTCACCTCGTTTTAAGTGATAATATTTAGAGGGCTGATTCAGGACAATAAATTAATCATTGTTTGTAGAAATAACACTTTGGGGTTTTATCCGCTAGTTTTTGAGAAAATTGGAGGTAATGTTTTTTTCAGTTTTTTTTTATATAGATTTTATTTTTTAATTAAGGTTAAGATTAGAAAATAAGAAGGTTAGGGCATTGCATTTAGAGAGGCGAAGCCGATGAAGTAGATAACTTTTTAAATTGTCAGGGTGCTGTTTTGAAAAAATGATATTGTCTTTGCTAAAGAAAATAGAAAATTTAAAAACTCGATTTTTCAAAAAATAATGATAGTGTCCTGTTTCTATGATGTATACAAAGCCACTGTTAAAATATTATCACTTAAAATGATTTGACCTTTTATAACTGCTCAACATGAATACAAAATTATCATCGATCATTAAGTAAACTTGTGATTAAACGTTGATACCTGACCATAACAACCAGTTTCCTTTGCCTTCCTAATCCTAACTCGGTTTCACTAAAATGTATTTGATCTTTTCAGCGACCTTCAAGACCTGGAGAAGGAGTTCGTCATGCTTCCCTCTGTCACCATGCAGCTTTTCAAAGGGGACCCTAAAGATAAACATGTAAGTTTAAACCCTCACGAATGTGTTTATCAACACTTACTTTTGATTACGCGACCGCCGGTAGCCAATCTATCCCTGAGCGTTTAATGAACTGCAAATTAGATTTCTTAAACTACTAGTAAATAACAAAACGAAAGCTAATTGCAAAGGTAATTATCATAAACTATTTAAAATTTGTAGAATTCTTCCGGTCAGTGTAAAACATAAATACCTATTAATAACAAATAACCATGGCAGTCGAGAGAATAGCCCAACATTTGCATGCCAGTGCCCGGTTTTAAGTGAGGAACTGCTTCTAATTCAACATCTGTTTGTGTACCACTTTTTATGCGAAATAAAGGAATTTGAATTTGATATTTTTCAGGAGGTGTCGGAAGCAAAAGTTGGTGACACGGTGACACTAGTAGTGTCCTTGGAAAAGCAAGACAACATCGGCATGCTAGTGCGCGACTGTTTTGTTCATGACGCACTTGGCTGGGCGGAGCACAAACTTATCGACGAAGACGGGTGAGTGGCATAAGATCCAGTACTAGCCTCCCACCCCCATACCACACCTTGCACCAGTACTACCAACATAAAAATAACCAAGATACACCCAACAGGTTGTGTGCTATATCCAAAACGGCCGCGATGCTGCGTCGGTTAGGTTGGTTGGTTTCATCATCTTGTTTGTGTGTGTGCGTGTGTGTGTGTGTGTCTTGGCTGTGTATCTTTACTGAAAACTGATGTGATTAAACTGTTTCTTGATGGTTCGAGGTGTTAATGGAAATTGATTCGCCATCCCCAAGATGTACAGCTTTTTGGCTCCAGAGTGCTAGGATCTCAGTACTAAATATTGATGCTAATAACCCTTAATTGTATCCCACTGTCATCAACATCATCATTAAGGAAGTCCAATGCTGAACAAAGGCCCCACGGCTTTCCACAGCGACCGATCACAAGCGGTCTGGATCCACTTTGGTCCTGCGATCTTTACAAGGTCGTCTGTCCGTCCATCTTGTCGGTGGACGTACCACGCAGCGTCTTTGGTCAAAGGTATCCAATCTAGAACTTTTCTGCCCCAATGGCCATCAGTTCTTCGCGCTATGTGCCCTGCTCATCACCACTTGAGCTTACTGATTCGCAGGGCTATGTCCGTTACCTTAGTTCTTCTACGTATCTCCTCATTTCTGATTCGATCTCGTAGAGAAACACCTCTAGGATCTCACTATTAATATTGATGTTAATAACCTTTAATTTCATTCCACTGTCCTTTTGAATTTTCTTATTTTCCCCAGATGTCCCCTGGACAGCGCTGTGATGGGCGTCTTCGAATACTCTCCGGACAACATGCGCGCGCAGGTATCATTCTCCGCGCATAAGTTTGCGTGGAGTCCAAGCGTTTACTATACTTGCGGGGTGAAACTGTGCAAAGGGTCTTGCGTGAGTATTTTTACTTTGGCCTTATCCTATAATAATAATAATAAATATTCTTTATTGCACAAAAAAGGACACAACAAAACATTGAAACAGACGATCACAAGTACAATATTGGCAGTTTTATTGCTGGAAGCGATCTCTTCCAGACAACCTTTGGGTGGAGGAAACAACGTATATCTATACTTTATTTATTTACTTTTAACAAAGAGCTCGCTCCTGTACATTTGGTTTCAAAAATGCCATAGCGTCACGTCTCTAAGACCACTTACACACTGCGACTTTTATCATCGATGCTGCAATGAATAGATTTAATTTGGCATTGATGCTGTCGCCAACATACAGTACATTATTTGTCAATGTTCAGCTTCTGCATAGCGACTGCATCGAAACTAACGCGCGTTAGCATCGCGACTGTATCGATGTTAAAAGTAGCGCAAGTGTGTAAAAGTTGATATTTTGCGACGCGACTGCATCGCTGCTAAAAGTCACAGTGTGCAAAGGATCTAAGGCAGCGCGCCACAATATCGCGTATTCGCGTCGCGTCTTATAGGCAGCGGGCCACAGCATCGCGTTTTTTAGATAATTCGCACAGTCTTATGCTAACACACAGCGCTGCGCAATTGCCGTACTGCATATATTAGGTACTTGTGGAGTAAAATTTCTTAGTTTTTAGCACGAATAAGTAAACCACAAATTGTACTTTTTTATCATTACTCTAACTGGCTGATGCACCAACTTATTTTTATCAGTGTCAATAAATAACCTCTTTCTGTTTTATACACATTTTACAAAAGAATACCTCTCCGATTTGGTATGTGCGTAGAATATCTCTCTCGTAACGTACGACACCTGATGATAATACTTTATATTCAATCAAGATAAAGGTCGAGCTCTCCTCTGAGTGACACGAAATGTGTAACAGTTTGTTAAAAATTCTAAATCTTATGCAGGGCCAATTTGCAAGGAGGTGCCAAATTTTTGGAGATGAATGAGACTATCAATATGAACAACTTTTAGTATGGGGTCATGGTCGAAGTTTTAAATGAAATATCAGGTGCCCTATACAAAATCATTCAGCTACATTGACGATAATGTATGGAGAGGCAGAAAAAAAAATGGTTTGAACGATGTAAATATCCTCTTCTGCAGTACCGAAGATCCTGTGCCGACAAGAGCAGCCGCTCCAGAAGAGATCTGGACGAAGGCTCACCCGCCACGGTGGAGGTGTTCACCGGCCTCTACGTCAACGAAGCTGATTCGCTAGAGAATGATGAGGTCACCAGCGAGAAGGTTAGTGACATAATTTCATATTTAATATCCTTTCTACTGCGGCCATCTTGAATTCCGAGTGACGTCAACTGCGATACGCCATATTTTAACACGTTCCGGGACACTGTTCCAGACACAATAAATGTTTTATTGTTTTCACGCCTATAGGCGGTCATTGTCCCGGAACGTGTTAAACTATGAAACTACTTCATGATTCGTAGTCCCTTCCGCATATTAAAATGAAAATCAATTGTTATCAACTCTATTATATTTATCTATTCTATCATTTGATGAAACCGAGAAAAATCATGTTAAACACTTTAAAATTGATTATTGCTTCAAATAAACTAATAAATTAGTTTAAGATTTTCAAAAATTGACAAACTTTATTAAAATATTAAAAAAATACTCCACCTAAACGGATCCCGGAAATCGGAGTGAAACTTTATGATTTTTCTCGGTTTGATCAAATCAATTGATTTTCATTTTAATATGTGGAAGGGACTATAAATCATGAGTAGGTTCTTAGTTTAAAATATTTCCAATGTTTTTAAAGTCACTCTGTATTTTTTGGAATATGCTCGAGGTTAGGCTTCGTGTGGTTAAGGTTTACATAACAACGTAGCCGACTTTTTTGAGATCGATGAATTTACTGGCGCATAAATTGCCTGACTTGGATTTAGTTATCGAACCAATCCGTATTTTTAGCATGGTCAATATTACAGACGTAGGTGCAAAAAGCCGTATGATCACAATCATATCATTCTGGGTACATTATAGGAAAATATTATGAATATTGCGCACTGTACTCCCTGAATTTTAATGGAAATATATTCAACGTCCTTCTTAAATCGACGTCCAGACTGGCCGAGTAGCCGAATATACTAATTTGAGTTATGTTAAAACATTCCACTTTTTTTTTAGAAGGAAGACGAGATCTGCATCTCCCAGCGCAACTTCGCCATAGGAATCTGCGTGGCCGGTGTCATCCTCATGATATGTGTCATCGCTGCCATAGCATACATACTCGCGCGCAGACGCAACCCGAAGACGTACAGTAGAACTGGCAGCTCGTTATATAGCGGACCGTATACTAATACTGGGTATTCGCATACTAGCTAAAAAAAATGAGTATTTGATGACGTCTATAGGCGTATACTTTCAGGCTGTTAGCTGTGTAAAATCCGAATTGATACGAGCTTAAAGATGTAAGCTAGACAGTACTCATCTACTTTAAGAAAAATAACGTCCATAAAAACTCTTGCGTTTAAAGCAGACGTCTATAGACGTTACCAGCTTGAATCAGTCCGCATTGACTTCTTCAAGATCTGACCGTATAGCAAACTAAATTGCAACATACATACATACATAGACGGAACAATTGGGAAAAATACAAATGAATACTGACGGCTTCAGCAGTTGATTACCGTAATTGCTACATACTCGCACAGTAGGACTGGCAGCTCGTTTTACAGTGGACCGTATACTAAAACTGGGTGTTCGCATACTAGTTAAGGAAATATACTCCCATATCGGTAAAAAAACGGTCCTCGCCATTAATTCAAAACGCTAGTTCGCTATAAAAACGCCTCTGGTCTTACATTTAAACTAAAAAAAGCGCCGTTTTTGGCTAACGTCTATAGACGTTACTTTTATGGCAAGCAAAATATCAGTTCAAATATCAACGAAAAATCGTTTTTAGATTTACGGAAAGTACAAAATAATCTGATGTATTATGTATGTAGTCCCGGTATTGAAATAATTTAAATATTTTATAAAGGTTAGTAAAACCACCACACTGCCTAAGTCAGTTTTTAACATATTGATTCGTATACTATGAATTACACTTACTATTTATAAGTTAACTACATTTAAAAATTGTATACTATAAAAATACATAAGTTCAAAACAGCCATTTTCTGTTGCAATATTGTGATTGCTTAAAAATGCATTTTGAAGTTTTTTTTAGATTTTATTCTAATTGTTGTGTTCAAAAATCACAACGAGAGTCAGTTAAGTTAGTATTATAGTAATTTACCAATTGATATTTAAGGCTTATGTACCAACATAAAATATATAAAATTGTGTAATATTTATAATGTGATAATGTTCGAATCATATCCGTCCTTTAGTTCTTTTAAGTTATTCTTTTTTAAAGTTGAAACTAGGCGGCCACAAAAACGCGATTATTTATGTTTTTGTCCTAAGAAAAAAGCATATGAATTGCTAGTTTTAACTTTACAAGAGAAACGCCTACGTAATATAAAAAGGTTGCCTTGCATTACGTAAATATGAATTAAAAAATATTCAATGCATTGAATAAATATAAGGGTTTTTGATAAAGACCTGCTCAGAACTTATTTGTACATTTATTATTAATCATTAACTCAAATAAATAAAAACATCAACATATTATAACTACCATATATTTTAATGCAGATCAAAGCAATATTATTGTGATATTTCTCATTTTTATTTTTGAGCAGGCCTTTATTCTTAGGTGGTGGGGAACTTTTTTTTCAACACCCAAAAGTTTGTACTTTATCTAGACTTCTTTTTTGATGATGGATGCCATATTTTTTAAGGTAGTTTATATTTTTTTGTAAGATTCGGTTGTCGCCAGTAATCCGTCCCATTTCGGTGCTATTTTTATGACAGCTTTTGATTTTTCTACGTAATGAACAGACGGCACAGTAATGTGACTTATTAATAATTTTCTTATGACACGAAATAATTATATGATAGCGTGAAATATCAAGTAATAAATACTACTAAGTTGCCTTTTATCAGGTAAATCAACTTTTTTTTATACTTGATATAACTACCACTATTGATTAATTTAACTAGGTACTCAGTTACCAAAAAACATATTTTTTTTAATATGGTATGGTGATTGGAAAACAGTCTGCGATTAGTCGCATCGCTGTGTCGTTCTGTCGTTGAAAAATCGCTTGTATCTCTCTCCTATGACTTTGTATAACAACGAATGTCTGACGTGCGTTTCATACACTCCATTGTGCTAACGTTATGTAACTATTTTTAATTTCAATGGGGTTCTGGAACGATGTCAGTTATGTATGTGAAGTGTACGAATTTTTTTTAACAAATATACTGACTTGAATAAAACCAACCGTTTTCATTTTATACTATACTATTTATGAATGAATAAACAAGATAGATCTTACGCAGAAATAAAGAGAATCAATACGCACCTATTAAGTAACACGATATAGCCTGTTCGAAATGGAAGATATGAGTCATTGACCAAAGTGGAATTCACAAGAAAAAGCACCATCTAATGTTGCAGTTTTTCAAATTAACAATGCTTTTTAAGGAAAAATAAAAGTATATCGTATACAATCATATCTTTTCCAACACAAATCTAAACAAAAAACAGCTAAAATACGGTTTTTTCATTCATATTATTTCGATTCAAAACTGCTCAATAACTTGGTAAACGTCGGATTTCGTCCGTTATTATGAACTTTGTATGGAAAATCGAAGCAGCGCGTGTACGCTCTTAACACGTTCCGGGACACTATTCCAGACACAATCGATATTTTATTGTTTTCACGCCTGTAGGCGTTCACTGTCCCGGAACGTGTTAAGATCCCCAGATGATTATAAGATACTCCATCTTATGTAATCATCGACTACCTCGTTAATCCTGGTAGTGTACAAAGGATTATGAGCTTTGCTAATGGTATCTGATAGAGTTTCAATTTTGCCCCCCTCATCAGTCGTGCTGAAATCGCCGGCGTCCAAAGTAAGGAGAGGTAGAGCATAGCAGGCTACCATTAGACCGAAGGGCAACTTCTGTAAGTGTAAAAAAAAAAAAGTTTTAAAGATTATTCAATAACAGTCGTATGACTTGGGGTTATGTGATCTGTGACATCAGTGGGCAGTGGTGCAAGCCAGGAGCTCTATTTTTGAATCACTCGCTTGGATATGGCGTGTGATTTCCGTTCGAAAACACGTTAAAAATCAACGGAATTCACCCAAAATCTAGACGTGAGTACTCACAAAATTGAGCATTGATTTTTCAAATCCTTTTTGTGTAGATTACAACTGGTTTTCGCTTCAAAATTCGACTTTAAACATTGAATATCACACGCCATATCTACGCGAGTGATTCAAAAATAGGGGCCTGGACACGGTTTTACCTGTCAAACACCAAGCGGCGTTCAAGCTACATTAAACTCCATTCATCTTTGCTAGTCCAACATTGTAAACAATCTTGACATTCCTTTTTAGCGAAAATATTCCTTTTAAAACAAGATGAACACACAACTTACAACATACTCTCGTACATATATAGCTAATTCATCGTTCAACACTGAGATCTTCTTAAATTAGATAGTAAAATTATTTTATTTGCTGATATTATTTTAAAAGTTACAAAAAGATTGTTTACATTGTTGGACTAGCAAAAATGGATGGAGTTTAGTTAAAAGGATATTTGATGCAGCAAAAATCAGACTATTGAACTTATCGAGGCGAAATGAATAAAAAAACAGCTTCAAACTGTGGTCGTAGAAATGGGAAATTCAGATCGGATGAATGCCAGATTAACATAGAAATACATAGGTCTTGGACTATTTCGGGCCGTATATTTGCACGTGTTGGGATCAGGGGCGATCAGAGGGTATTTTTGTATCACTTGCGACAATATGGCGTATGATTTCCGGTGATAAATGTTCAATTTTCAAACGTATATGAGTTAAAATCTGGACAAAAGTAATTTTAAATCATAAAATTAATATTCTTATCGGAATAGAAGAACAAGTAAAAGCTGTCAAACGAAACCGATTTTGGATGACAATAACCAATTTTAGTAAGTTACATTAGTAACTTAAAATGAGATAACCTTTTGTCCAGGTGATTTATACTTATTTTCCTAGGTTAAATATATTAGTTTACCGCATGATACACAGTCGACACAAAATATCGAACATGCAGCCTTAGTGTAAAACGAAAAATTATTTATTTGCACAAAATATTCGTAAACATGCATTAAATGTTATTTTGTCTTTACTTTTTACATAACGTTCATTGACATGAACACAGTCGGACTAACATACAGCAAGGTATCTCAATAGGAAGCCCGGGCCCCTATTTTTGAATCACTCGCTTGGATATGGCGTGTGATTTTCGTTAAAAAACGATTTTTTTTCTATGACTTTTGACACTACGTCGAACGAAAATCACTCGCCATCTTGAAGCGAATGATTCAAAAATAGGGCTCCCGGTTAGCCAGAAAGTTGCAGGTTCCAGTCCCGCCCATGTGCAAATCTTTGGGAATATAAACACATTATTAAAACACCCACCTTTTTAAGCTCCTCATCAAAGTCAGCTTTGGGGAAGGCTACCTCAGGGTCCATACCTAGTCTCCTAAGCGATGCTGTTAAGTTCTCATAGTAATGCTCTATGAGTTGCTCAAAGTACTTCGCACGGAATTTTCCATCGCTTCCCGTGAATATGAAGAATATTAAATCGGTGAACACGCTGCTCACACTGAGACCCTGATAGTCCACAATCACTATCTTAAGTTTCCCATCCTGGAAATAAATGTTGGAAACATATTATTATTAAAAATTTCCTACCAAGATTCGGTAATAGATAGAACAGATTATAGTGCCCAAATGTTTGCGCAATACACAAGTGTACTCTCTGTGCCTACACTCTCATTAATTCAGTGAGACAGCTCCGACATGACCGATGAGAGATCTGGCGCAGGAGCAACGGCTTAGCGTGCGCACCGAGGCACGGGGGTGTCACCACCACCAACTTCCTGACTCCGAGCTGTTTCCGAGTACAGTGAAAACATATAAAAATTTTACGTTGGGATGTTGGGGGTGTAATCTAACAAAATAAAGAGTAAATATGAAAGAATTGAAAGCTTTGAAGTCTAAAGAAACGATAACTGACTATATGGACAGACAACTTTGTAAAGATCGCAGGATCACACTGGATTCGGACCGCTTGTGAACGGTTGCTGTGGAAAACAGTAGAGTCCTGTGGACCTATGTTCAACAGAGATCTTACAAGGAAAAATGACGAGATAAGATATCAAATGGGCAGTGAGTTGTTTAATACGTCTAAAGAAGCTTTGCTAAGCAAAAGTTATGTCACAACCATAGATGACAAGATTGTGACGTATTCATTGAAATTAGAATTTCGCCAATTTGTTGGCGTCAAATTATAGCGCAAGTTGTTCCTTCAATGGAAATAGGCGCCATTCTTAAAAGATGCCATTTACCAATCAATACTTTAATTCATAATACCAATACTAATCTTGAACACATATACAAACTTTAATCTTTTTTAATTACCTCATCTATTTTGTGCATCACATTATTCTGTCTAAAGTCACAATGAGCGATCACAGGTATCTTAAATACTTTGTAAAACTCTCCAAATTTATTAGGATCATGCGAGATTAAAAACCTCTTGAATCTTTCTCTGTTTTCCTCTCGAATGACCCCGGTCGCCTGTTGTATACTAATGTTTAGCATATCTTGCACCATATCGTTATTTGCTTGAAGGCATTCTAACATAGGTTTCATTTCCTTAAATGCCGCTGGACATTTTTCCTGGAAAGCTATAGATAGTGCGTGGAGTTTTGCTAATTCTTCAACCGCTTTTGAAGCACATTCCCAGTCCATACATATAAGCCTATCGTCAGTTGTATAGCCGTCTTTTGTCAGATCTTCCAGAACCAAAATTTCCTTCATATACTCGTCGCTGGCTCCGTAAAACTTGGATATATTCAGTCTGTTTTCTTTGGGTACATTGTGTTTCTCTTCCAGGTCCTGATATATCTTTCCCAGCTTTGTATAGAAGTGTGATTCTCGTTGGAAGATGTCTAAAGATCCAAAATCTTTTCTCGTTGTTTCGCCAACTACGATCACTTTTGCGAAGAGATTTAAATCTTTTTTGGACGACGATTTTATCGTTGCTTGAAAGAGTTGAGATGTAAAGTGAGATCCGGTGTCTGGTATGGTTGATATTACGTAAACGGGGCTGTTATAATTTTGCTCAGCAGCGATTTTTTCCAGGACACCTTTTAATAAACACTCGCGTTCGACCTCCATGGTTGAAAGCTTATCATAACACTGATTTTAATAGCAACAATTTCGGTTTTTATTTATTCGGTCTTAATCCTTAGTACTGATAAAAAAGATAACAAGCGCGACTAATTGAGTTAAGGTTGAGGTGAGTATGAGTGGAGTCGAGGAGTCTGGACACCTATTTTTGAATTACTAGCGTCAAGACGATGTGCGTTTTAGACAAACAAAATTAAAAAGAAATATGTTTTTCATCTCTCCTGTTCGGAAAATTGCACTTTCCTGTGTAGATAGCCGGGTGGAAAATAGCTTATCCATCCCTAGGGTGGAAAGTAATTTAGTTTTAATTGGCATGGTATAGAGTCAAGGCATGCAGTCAAAGCTTGGATCAAAGATAATTGAGTCACATCATATTATAAAAATAATAAACATTTTTGCTTAGCTATACATTGAAAAACATGTTTATTATGATCGTTGATTTAAAAATATTCAATCGATTCAATCTATAATTAAAATATACATTTAGTAATCTATGATTAAAATATTCGGCTTCCCGCCATAATACCAAGATGACACTTTTTTTTTACATTGTCAGTGTCATTTTTTCTTTTTGAACTCTACCTACTTTTTTAAATTTTGAAAATTATTATCTGTGGGGAAAATTCGATCGATATTTTTTACAAGGATTTTAATTATTTCGTATCGTCTGCTTTTTCGTACTGTTTTCATGTATTCGTGTCGTTATTCTTTCTAATCATGTTAGATGTTTGGAGAACTGTAAATTAACTGTCTTTTTGTGCAAAAACTTGAGTTTTCCTTTCTCGCTGTACTACATAATACCTGACCATGACATCTACAACCACTATTGTAAATTTAATGTTTTTCCTCACAGTCGAAATGAAAAATAGTATGTTTAACTCGGGTGAAAGCACCATTTCACTAGTAATGGAATAATTAGCATTAATTAGGTTTGCTCGATGTAGTAATGAAGTTAAGTAACTCTCCTTAAAGCATACTGCCTGTTCTTACTTGCAGATTAAATAATTTGGTATTTAAAATAGGTAGGTACTGATTAAATATTCACTTTATTAAGAAACAATGTAAACAGATAACTAATCGGAAATCGGGAATCAATCTGACTATGAATGTTTTTCTGTCATTTCTTCTTCTCTAAAAGAATTTCAAATCTATTCTAAATGTCAAAAACACATACGGAGGTCTTAACCTCAAACACTGCCAGTTGTTCTACTCGGGCTCCCTCTGGATCAGCTATACGCAAAAGGCGCTAAAGGCACTTAAAGTGACATTCAATAAAGCCTTTAGAATGCTGTTTCTGCAACGCCTAAAGTACAAAGGCTTCTTGCTTATGCAGATTGCGGGGGAGGAATCAACAGTATTTTGATTTCCATTGAATCTATAGGTAATGGGGCAGTCATATTTTTCATTAATCAGATCGTTAATGTA
Source organism: Pyrausta aurata (assembly GCA_963584085.1). Classification (NCBI taxonomy): domain Eukaryota; kingdom Metazoa; phylum Arthropoda; class Insecta; order Lepidoptera; family Crambidae; genus Pyrausta; species Pyrausta aurata. The sequence goes on from OY757279.1 coordinate 3,540,201, forward strand.
TGTTTTACCTAGATTTAATAGAAAAAAATCGTGCTTTAATTTTATTTTATCAAATGGTGGTAGGCGTGTATGCTCGTACATGCAATCGCACGTATACATGGAATAACTCTCTCCGTCTCATTCACACACTTACGCGAAGCAGTCATGCTCGCTTGCTCACGCGCCTCACACATACTCAACTTGAATACTATGTGTGGTTGGGAGACCTTTTGATTTTGATTTTGGTTTTGATTTTCGATTTCTTATTTTAATATATTATATCGACGTGACCATGGTTTGGGGTAAATTTTCTAGATTAAGGATCACATGCAAGCATATTCTTGTAGTTTATGGTATCCTCATTGCTGCGTCATTCATTTCTTAACACCGTTAGGTATACGCACGAATAACGTCATGTTTGTGTTCACACATAATATAATTATATCGACTTTATGTTCTGCTTACCGTTAATGATTTGTTATTGATTTGTCTATCTCCTAATAAATACAATATAAATTGTGTCGTGGTCAACTATTATTGGCTTTATAAGTAAACTGTTCATGTAATATTAACATTATAATGTAAGCTGTTGTTGCCCCTATACAAATAAAATAAAATAAAATAAAATGTAATTTTTAATTGATATTTCTATGAACATATTTTACAACAATCCTGATTTACACCAAACCCAGCTCAAACGACGCAGAAAATCTTGCTGATTACAACTAAGTTAAGACCAATATCTGTCAAAGTGTCGCTTAAGCCTTTTGCTTTTCCACCGTCGTTTACTTATTTCTTGGCCCATCTTTTCATTTCATTTCTAGTTAAACTCTTCACGTAATTATTATATTGCGTTGAGTCGTTGTCCTCTGATTGGTCAAGTAGGTAACTGAGATGAACGAAAACTGAAATGTCTTTCTTTGTACAGAATGACTTTTAAGGACCGCGCGCTAAATACCGTCACAATAATTGAATAATAGTACACTATAGTTATACGATAGCTATGGAGTGCGCGGGCGCCGAAATACAATAGACGGCATTCTAGAATCCTCAATCATCCATCACAGCCGACTACAAGCCTTCCGCTTATGAAAATAAGAACTACTTTCGCCCGACAGAAATCGCAATAAACACACGCCGCGTTCCAGACTCCGCTGTCAGTCGTCCGCCAAAATAAGCCTTACGTCCTAACATATAAGGTCTGAATTCGACTGGCAAATAATCACTGCAAAAACACAATATTTTGTTTGAAAAAAGTAAAATAAAAACTCATAAGAACATACATACAAATAAATAACATACGATGTGATGCACTGGGATTAGAACCCGCGTGCCCAAGTACCAAGACCACCTAAGTTAGCTGCTGGGCTATCGCGGGTGACAGCCATTACCTACAAACACTTGCATCATTTTTTTTATACAGATTTAGACTGATTGCAGTACGTTTTAGATATGAGCACACGCACCACTGCACTGCCGCGCGCCCGGTCGGTTCTAAGTGGCGGTAATATTCAAACCCGTTATTGATATTTTAAAAACTTGGTATTTAGTGGAATTTTAATTGGATTATTGAAAAATCTACTGCAATAGAGCGACCCCTAACTAAGAAACGCATTTAATTTGCCTGAGCAATTATTCACGAGCCATAATTAAGTAATAATAAGAATTGTAATATTGCAACGAAAAATGTTTTGGATAACTTATTAAAGCTACTTATATACGTAAATAAAACCATATTAAAAAACAAAAATGAGCAGAGAATTTTTTCGGTAGAAGTTATAGAGCAAAATGCAATAAGTTTAATTTTGAGTATCTCGGAAATCGAAAAAATATTGGATTCTTATTTTTACCTATTCTAACTTATACATACATACGTATACACGAACAATTTCAGACTGAGAATTTTTTCACAGAGAGTTATAAACGATTTCCATGTTTAGGTATAAATACCTAACTTCTCGTAAAAAAAATCATTGGATTATTGTATATCTATAATCTGTATTACTAATTCTCACTTTGTGCCAAGTTTCAACGACGGGAGAATTATTCGGATGTCTCCATACAACGAATCTCCTCGTTGATTGGACTATTTTCCAAGCTTGACAACTCTGCAAAACCGCATTCCACAAAAAATGTAATTGCTAGTAATTGTAGGAAATTTTTTCGAGTAAGGATGTTATAAAAAACATTCACAAATTATTTTATTTTTAGCGAGTTGTAACAACTAAACAACAGCTGTTTTATAGATTTCTTTAACAGTGCCTACTTTGGAGCCTCATATGATTAAAACCACTAGCTTATTGTAGAAACAATAAAATGTAAGTAAATAAACATGTCCTAAACTAAGGAAGTTGTTGAGTTTTTTTTTTTCAATTTCTGTTCGAAATGGAAGATATGAGTCATTGACCAAAGTGGAATTCACAAGAAAAAGCACCATCTAATGTTGCAGTTTTCCAAATTAACAATGCTTTTAAAGGAAAAATAACTTAAAGGTATATCGTATACAATCATATCTTTTACAACACAAATCTAAACAAAAAAAAACAAGCTGTGGACACATGTTTTGGAATAGCGTCTAGTATTAATCTTATAGCTAAGTGTATACTGTATTTTTAATGATGTTATTCTGTTTTGTGTTCCTTATTAAATAAATTAAATAAAAAACAGCTAAAATACGGTTCTTTCATTCATATTATTTCGATTCAAAACTGCTCAATAACTCGGTAAACGTCGGATTTCGTCCGTTATTATGAACTTTGTATGGAAAATCGAAGCAGCGCGTGTACGCCCTTAAGATCCCCAGATGATTATAAGATACCCCATCTTATGTAATCATCGACCACTTCGTTAATCCTGGTAGTGTACAAAGGATTATGAGCTTTGCTAATGGTATCTGATAGAGTTTCAATTTTGCCCCCCTTATCAGTAGTGCTGAAATCCCAGGCGTCCAAAGTAAGGAGAGGTAGAGCATAGCAGGCTACCATCAGACCGAAGGGCAACTTCTGTAAGTGTAAAAAAAAATAATTCAGTTTTAAAGATTATTCAATAACAGTCATATGACTTGGGGTTATGTGATCTGTGACATCAGTGGGCAATGGTGCAAGCCTGGGGCCCTATTTTTGAATCACTCGCTTGGATATGGCGTGTGATTTTCGTTCGAAAACACGTTAAAAATCAACGGAATTCACCCAAAATCTAGACGTGAGTACTCACAAAATTGAGCAATGATTTTTCAAATTCGACTTTAAACATTGAATATCACACGCCATATCTAAGCGAGTGATTCAAAAATAGGGGCCTGAACACGGTTTTACCTGTCAAACACCAAGCGGCGTTCAAGCTACATTAAACTCCATTAATCTTTGCTAGTCCAACATTGTAAACAATCTTGACATTCCTTTTTAGCGAAAATATTCCTTTTAAAACAAGATGAACACATAACTTACAACATTACATAGCTAATTCATCGTTCAACACTGAGATCTTCTTAAATTAGATAGTAAAATTATTTTATTTGCTGATATTATTTTAAAAGTTACAAAAAGATTGTTTACTTTGTTGGACTAGCAAAGATGAATGGAGTTTAGTTAAAAGGATATTTGATGCAGCAAAAATCAGATTATTGAACTTATCGATGCAATATATATAAAAAACAGCTTCAAACTGTGATCGCAGAAATGGGAAATTCAAATCGGATGAATGCCAGATAAACATAGAAATACAGTATATATAGTATAGTGTAGTATAGTGTATATATAGTAGGTCTTGGACTATTTCGGGCCGTATATTTGCACGTGTTGGGATCAGGGGCGATCAGGGGGTATTTTTGTATCACTTGCGCATATTGTCGCATATTGCGCATATTGTAGGAATAGAAGAACAAGTAAAAGCTGTCAAACGAAACCGATTTTGGATGACAATAACCAATTTTAGTAAGTTACATTAGTAACTTAAAATGAGATTACCTTTTGTCCAGGTGATTTATACTTATCTTCCTAGGTTAAATATATTAGTTTACCGCATGATACACAAAATATCGAACATGCAGCCTTAGTGTAAAATGAAAAATTATTTATTTGCACAAAATATTCGTAAACATGCATTAAATGTTATTTTGTCTTTTTACTTTTTACATGACGTTCATTGACATGAACACAGTCGGCCTAACATACAGCACGGTATCTCAATAGGAAGCCCGGGCCCCTATTTTTGAATCACTCGCTTGGATATGGCGTGTGATTTTCGTTCGAAAACGATTTTTTTTCTATGACTTTTGACACTACGTCGAACGAAAATCACTCGCCATCTTGAAGCGAATGATTCAAAAATAGGGCTCCCGGTTAGCCAGAAAGTTGCAAGTTCCAGTCCCGCCCGTGTGCAAATCTTTGGGAATATAAACACATTATTAAAACACCCACCTTTTTAAGCTCCTCATCAAAGTCAGCTTTGGGGAAGGCTACCTCGGGGTCCATACCTAGTCTCCTTAGCGATGCTGTTAAGTTCTCATAGTAATGCTCTATGAGTTGCTCAAAGTACTTCGCACGGAATTTTCCATCGCTTCCCGTGAATATGAAGAATATTAAATCAGTGAACACGCTGCTCACACTGAGACCCTGATAGTCCACAATTACTATCTTAAGTTTCCCATCCTGTAATAAATATTGGAAACATATTATTATTAAAAAATTCCCAAAAAGTGCCCAAATGTTTGCGCAATACACAAGTGTACTCTCTGTTCCTTCACTCTCATTAATTCAGTGAGACGGTACTCCGACATGACCGATGAGAGATCAGGCGCAGGACCAACGGCTTAGCGTGCGCACCGAGGCACGGGGGTGTCACCACCACCAACTTCCTGACTCCGAGCTGATTCCGAGTACAGTGAACACATATAAAAATTTACGTTGGGATGTTGGGGGTGTAATCTAACAAAATAAAGAGTAAATATGAAAGAATTGAAAGCTTTGAAGTCTAGAGAAACGATAACTGACAATATGGACAGACAATTTTGTAAAGATCGCAGGATCACACTGGATTCGGACCGCTTGCGAACGGTTGTTGTGGAAAACAGTAGAGTCCTGTGGACCTATGTTCAACAGTGATCTTACAAGGAAGAATGACGAGATAAGATATCAAATGGGCAGTGAGTTGTTTAATACGTCTAAAGAAGCTTTGCTAAGCAAAAGTTATGTCACAAGTCACAACCATAGATGACAAGATTGTGACGTATTCATTGAAATTAGAATTTCGCCAATTTGTTGGTGTCAAATTATAGCGCAAGTTGTTCGTTCAATGGAAATAGGCGCCATTCTTAAAAGATGCCATTTACCAATCAATACTTTAATTCATAATACCAATACTAATCTTGAACACATATACAAACTTTAATCTTTTTTAATTACCTCATCAATTTTGTGCATTACATTATTCTGTCTAAAGTCACAATGAGCGATCACAGGTATCTTAAATACTTTGTAAAACTCTCCAAATTTATTAGGATCATGCGAGATTAAAAACCTCTTGAATCTTTCTCTATTTTCCTCTCGAATGACCCCGGTCGCCTGTTGTATACTAACGTTTAGCATATCTTGCACCATATCGTTATTTGCTTGAAGGCATTCTAACATAGGTTTCATTTCCTTAAATGCCGCTGGACATTTTTCCTGGAAAGCTATAGATAGTGCGTGGAGTTTTGCTAATTCTTCAACCGCTTTTGAAGCACATTCCCAGTCCATACATATAAGCCTATCGTCAGTTGTATAGCCGTCTTTTGTCAGATCTTCCAGAACCAAAATTTCCTTCATATACTCGTCGCTAGCTCCGTAAAACTTGGATATATTCAGTCTGTTTTCTTTGGGTACATTGTGTTTCTCTTCCAGGTCCTGATATATCTTTCCCAGCTTTGTATAGAAGTGTGATTCTCGTTGGAAGATATCTAAAGATCCAAAATCTTTTCTCGTTGTTTCGCCAACTACGATCACTTTTGCGAAGAGATTTAAATCTTTTTTGGACGACGATTTTATCGTTGCTTGAAAGAGTTGAGACGTAAAGTGAGATCCGGTGTCTGGTATGGTTGATATTACGTAAACGGGGCTGTTATAATTTTGCTCAGCAGCGATTTTTTCCAGGATACCTTTTAATAAACGCTCGCGTTCGCTCTCCATGGTTGAAAGCTACTCATAACACTAATTTTAATAGCAACAATTTCGGTTTTTATTTATTCGGTCTTAATCCTTAGTACTGATAAAAAAGATAACGGGCGCGACTAATTGAGTTAAGGTTGAAGTGAGTATGAGTGGAGTCGAGGAATCTGAGGCCGTACTCTGGACACAAAATCCGATCCAATGGTTATAGCCATCCCTGTCACTCATACCAGGCCGTGCATGCGTGTGACAGGGATGGCTATATTCATTAGATCGGGTTTTGTGTCCAGAGTAAGGGGGCTGGACACCTATTTTTGAATTACTAGCGTCAAGACGATGTCCGTTTTAGACAAACAAAATTAAAAAGAAATGTATTTTATATTCATAACTTAATTCGTTTTATGATATACTAGCTTTTGCCCGCGACTTCGTTCGCGTGGACTTCAGGTTCGTCCCGTCTAGTCTAGTAATAAGTAAGCGCAAAAAATGTGTTTTTTTACGACCTCACATTAGAAACCTCAAAAATTGTAGCCTATATGTTATTCTGATGTATAAGCTATATTGTGGTAAAGTTTCATTCAAATCCATTCGGTAGTTTTTACGTGTAAGAGTAACAAACATCCATATATCCATACATCCATACTTACAAACTTTCGCCTTTATAATAGTAGTAGGATCTCCAAACCATCATTAATCACAAGAAACTACCAATATTGAGATTTGTTCTCAGTGGAAACAAGGATATTCGCGAGATTTTTTGTTGTTTTATTCAGTTTCAAAAACGAAAATCACACGCCATTCATTATCGTATGATTTTAAGATGAAAACCGGATGAAATCGACACTAGGATAATTTTAAAAATATCTTTCACGGTTTTGTTAGTACTCGAGTTATAATTTCACGTGGTTTTTAAACGTTTTTGTATTTGAATGATTCATAAATAGAGCTCCAGTTGTTAATGTTTTATTATTTTGTGTAGTATAATTATTTATCATATATCTTGATGTAAAAAACCTAACGATAAAATATTAAATGTTGCATCATGAACAGCGTATTTTTTTGTTGAGTTGTTATTGTTTTATTATTTGGTTAGTATAATTATTTATCATATCATGTCTATGTAAAAACCAAAGGATAAAATATTAATGTTGCATCATGAATAGCCAATTTTTTTGTTGATCGATATCTCTATCCAAGGTGATAAAACTAATAACATTAAGGTTATTTCACTTGTTTATGAGTTTGAAAAAAAATGAAATTTATCACACGACACCCTGTCTGTATGTCTCTCCGTATGTCACAGCCACTTTATTCTAAAACTATTAGCATTACACAGTTGAAACTTGGTAAGTAGATGTATTCTGTTAACCGCTTTTTGATTTTGATAGAAAAAATAGAAAATAATAATATTTTCCCATACATGAAACTAAAACCTAAAAATATTTTTTTGGTCAAACCTATGCGTGTGGGGTGTCTATGGATAGGTCTTTTAAAATGACATAGAGGTTTCTAAAAGCATTTTCTCTAAAAGTGTCACGTTTGAGAGATAGGCGCTTCCAAAGTCGTAAAATGGTCGTCCCCTCCCCCCATCTAACTTTTAAACTAAGCAAGTGTAAATTTTGAAAAAATACGTAATGTAGACCTTAACAAAAACTTTCAACGAAAATTGGTTTGAGCGAAATCGAACTAGTAATTTTTGAGATATAGCACATCTTCAACAACCGCAAACATAACTATGTTCTTCATACAAATACTATGAAAAACAAAGTTATATTTGTGGTCAACAAAATATTGTGGTATTTTGGCTAAGTGGAAGTAAAAATTCCTAATTCAGTTAAAGTTGGCACGGAACCCTCAGTGCGCGAGTCCGACTCACACTTAGCCGATTTTTTATTTATAGGCATTTTGATTTGATTTTGATTTTGTAAGTTCTTTATTAAGTCCATATAATAAACGAAGACGACGATACGATTGCACCGTAGTTCAGGATGTATAAACGAATGAGAAAAAAATTGTCTCATTCCATATAGGTTTACGGATAGGAAAACGTGTTCGCCCGAAGCATGTTTCGACCGTTGGCGTTTGAAAACTCGCCTGCACACGATCCTCTTAAGGATAGTCAGAGGTCTTATGGGCGACGACATCTATCATAGAGGTTAGTCTCTTTGCATACAAACACTCCTCCACCAATCCGCACTGACGCCGTGTGGTGGAGTATGGCTCAAACTACTTTACAGTCGAGTTAAAAGCCTTTTTCCAGCAGTGGGACGTTACATACTAACTATAGCCTTAACTGCCTCGGTGGCGCAGCGGTGAGAGGTCACATTTTAAAGCGACGGCTGCGCCAGAGGTCCCGGGTTCGATTCCCGGGTCAGGCCAAAAATATGTACCTGGGTTTGTCTGTTCAGAGATTCTCAGGGAAGCCCGGAGTTTGGAAGTTGGCGGTGTTTTCACCCCCGTGCTTTGGAAAGCACGTAAAGCCGTTGGTCCTGCGCCTGATCTCTCTCCGGTCGTGTCAGATTGCTGTCCCATCGGGCTATGAGAGTGAAAGGAATAGTGAATGCACCTGTGTTTGCGCCCACACTTGTGCACTATAATATGTCCCGCGCAGTCGGTTAGTTGTTGTGACTAGCCACCGTAGTCGAAATCGGCTAGGGGGACTATTATTATTATTATTATAGTCTTAACCTTGGATTGTACCTACTATTCATCTCACCATATTTATGATGGTAGCCTCATAGTAGTCATCATTATGTATGACTTTTATGGATTTGTATCTAAAAATCTACAAGTTTTTGAGTTATACCGTAAAAATATAACTTTGTCTTTTATACAAACATGAAAAATGAAGTAATTTTTGCTGTCAAAAAAGTGATATTCTCGCTAGGTTGAAAGTAAGTGGACCCCGAATTCAGTTAAGGATCGCACGGAACTCTTAGTGCGCGGGTCCGACTCGCACTGGCAGGTTTTTTATTGCAGAAAAGCGTTAGGCGCTTGAAAAATATCGTACACATATTCAAAATTATTATGTAGACCGCGAAATTGAGACCTCGCCTGCGGGGCGGCGGGGTGCGGGGGGAGACGAGAGCGCGGTTAGGGGCGGGTGTTTCCGCGCCGCCCGCACCCCTCGCGCGATCCGCTACCGCCTCCCCTTGCGCCTCTGTGCCCCGCAGGCGAAGTCTCAATGAAGAGGTTTACCTATAGTTTGATCATATCCTATTATGAGGTAGGTACAGTTGCATCGTTATACCGTTTGGTTTATTAGGAGCAAACATTTTATGAATAATCCATTGTAAATGTAATCAATTATTAAAAAAATGTAAAAATAGCCTGTAAGCATCCCACTGCTGGGCAAAGGCCTTACCTCAAATAATCAATCAATTATAGATTTTTTTTAATTTATTATGAAAACTAAATTTATTTTCATTTTCTAATATTCAAAATAAATTGAAATAGAAATGTATTGCAAACAAATATGTCCAGCCATGGAACTTGACATGTCATGTACTGCGAGTCAACGATTTTGATATAAATTGATTAGGAAAGGAATCGTATCAGGTTTTAGGTTTGCAATACATTGCTGGTTCTTTCTTATTTATTTTGTAAGAAAATTACAGTTAATTTATTTTTTATTATATCATTACTACAACCATTTAGATATTAAAATTTTTTGCTTCTATTACAGGCCACACTCTGTATCTACACTAGTCTACATCTACAGTAATATTATAAAGAGGAAAGATTTGTACCTATTTTTGTATGTTTGTAATGAATAGGCTCAAAAAGTACTGGGCTGATTTAAAAAATTCTTTCACCAATAGAATGCTACATTCTTCCATTTTGACATAGGCTACATTTCATTTTGAAAAAAATTAGGGATCCTTGGAAAAATTTGAACAATGTAACCGAAGGTGTAGAAAAATGAGTCTTAAAATGTCTTTCGTCGAATGCGCTGCCGAAAATATTAGCGATAGAACAAAATAATGTACAACAATATTGAAGACCATCATAATGTCTACAAAAAACTCCGCGGTAGCATATGTCCAACTATTGTAGTTATGTAACTACAACAACTTTTTTCATTTTAAACATTAATGAAAATTTAACCAAATTCAAACCATGCTATTTATGTGTTTTAAATAAATTATTTTATGGTCAAGACCATTTAACTATCTATAAAATAGTTTTTAAATTATTTAAATTGGACTTTCCATTAAAAAGATATTACGAATTAAAAAAGGTTTTCCTCCCTGACGCTATAACTCCACAACGCAAGGACCGATTTCCACGGTTTTGCATTCGTTGGAAAGGTCTCGGCTCCGTGAGGTTTATAGCAAAAAAAAATCCCATAAAACGGGGCTGAAACGGGAGGGACGGGGCTGGGGGCGAAACGAAGTTCGCTGGGACCGCTAGTATATCATATAGATATACTGATTAGCACACTATCAAAATTAAGTATTATCAAACAAAACTGTATTTTAATGTGTCATGATTGCCAACAGAATTTTTATGTACGGATGACAGCACGTTAAGGTAAACACTGCGGTATCATATGCTGTTGGAATAAGGTCTATTTTTCAATAAAAATGTATAGTCTGGTCTGCTGGCGACTGTAAGTACATTTTACGTATTATTTATCATGGTGACCGCAATTAATACAAATTCAAAGTCATAATGATATAGTAAAAGTAAGAATATTTACGACTTTACAACAATTATCTCGGAATGGAGTGATACAATCTATCTACTTATATACATATATCTTCTCTACGAAATAAAACCGGTTAAGTGCGTGTCGGACCCGCGCACTGAGGGTTCCGTGCCACCCTTAACTGAATTCAGGGTCCACTTACTTTCACTTAACGAAAACATCACAATATACGAGTATTGTGACTGCAAAAATAACTTTGTTTTTCATAGTGTTTGTATGAAAGACAAAGTTATATTTGCGGTTGATAAAAATGTGCAATATCTCAAAAACTACGCGTTCGATCTCCTTCAAACCAATTTTCGTTGCAAGTTTTTGTTGAGATCTACATCATGTATTTTTTTCAAAATTTTCACTTTCTTAGTTCAAAAGTTAGATGGGGGGGACGCCCATTTTCGAAAGAAAGAAAGAAAGATAGAAACATTTATTTGACACACAACAATACAGGCATAATAAAAATAATAATTTAAAAAACATGATTGTGTATCAAAAAGGCCCCGCTCAGCACTAGTCGTGATAACCATGTGTAATGTTTATCACGACGCTGATTTTCAGCGGGAGCCTCGATACTGGGACGCAGCACAGTGGCGGTTATACATTAAAAAAAGAAAATTTAACAAAAAACTACACTATAGTGGCGAAACGCAATCCGCGGAAGCTAAAAACCGCAGAAAAAAAAATATACTACTGTCAGTACTGATAAATATTCTGTGCTACTGTGTGATGACATTGACATATATTGAATGAAGTGGTCAAGTAGTGTGAAAATTAGTTAGTGTGAAATTTTTACCACTTTGGAAGCGTCTATATCTCAAACCTTACACTTTTAGAAAAAATGGTTTTAGAAACCTCAACATCATTTTCAAAGACCTATCCATAGACACTCCACACGGATAAGTTTTGGATAAAAAAATATTTTTTAGGTTTTAGTTTCATGTATGGGAGCCCCCCCTTAAATATTATTTTTTCTTACTTTTTGTATCTGAATCGGAAAGTGGTGAACAAGATACACCTACCTACCAAGTTTTTAGTTTTAGCTATGTGATGCTTATAGTTTCAGAATAAAGTGGCTGTGACATACGGACGGACAGACAGACAGACAGACTTGACGAAACTATAAGAGTTCCGTTTTTTGCCCTTCGGCTACGGAACCCTAAAAACCGGCTCATTGCGAGGCGACCCTGCACACTGGTTAATATTCTGTGACACTGGGGTCCGTGACAACATCAACTGAATTATACTCTGATTTTTAACTAGATAGACCAAAATGACATTTGGTGGGTGGCCACTTTTTCGTACTTTAAAAATAGTGTTGGTCCTTAATAATCGAAAGTTTCAATTTATTCAATTGTTGTTTATAGTCGATTTTAAAATATTCAAATAAAATCTGTTTACAAGAATCAGGAATAATAATTATTTCAATGAATTAATTTATAGAAAGTATTGAAAAGTCAAAATAGGCAAGACCATACAAGAATATTGCTATTGCAAGAGAAACCTAGATTTTTCTCCTCTTTACAAAAACTGTTTTATGTATTACGTTTATTTGTAGCTTTATGTAACATGTATAATTTATCCTAATTAGTAAAATCACATTAATGAAAATTCATATCAAAAGTTCAATTAATCGCGTACAATTGAATTGTTGCAACACTATGGGTACTACGCTAGCAACATTAAAAAATAAAAAGTTCGATTGAAGCTGTCATTCTGGTCTATCTAATTAAGAATCAGAGACATTCTTCGCTTTACCTATAACAGATTCAATAAATGAATATTTGATTTGATTTGATTTACCCTACCCATGTGCTTATACTTCCTTCTTTTGTGTGCGTTTCTATATTATATTTTAATTGTTATAATTAATCTATTCTATGTTTATACATATATTGTATTACATGTATTCATCTCATTGTGACGTTGCCTATTTTTTGTGTTTGTTTTAGAAACTAACAAGTTGTACAGACAGAATAACATTGACTCATTCCCCACAAACAGTGCAAAAACTATTCTCACGTTGACATTGGCGAAGTGACATCACGATTGATAAAAGAGAAGAAGAAGAAGAAGAATCAGAGTATAGTGCACGTGTAAAATGACTGATTTGATGACTGACAAAATGCCTTAAAAAGTATCAACTTAACGGGTTATGTACCGCGTGCGATACTTATTTTTTTATGGATGAAGTTTTATTACTACGTTATAGAGAAGCTATGCAAAGCAAAAACGTGCCGCAAATATGACAAGATTGTAATGGATTCGTCGTCGTGGGTCGTAACATTACCCAGCTATTTGTCTTAAACAGTTCGTCATGGTTTAAAATAGATTATTTGTCTATCAAACATAATTACCTATCATAATCTGGAAAATAAATTGATAAATTACGCACGCGTGAATTACAAATCCGATAAGTTTTGATATGATATAATACAATTTAGCCGCTTATAGAATGATATTTTGACCGAGAAAATGTATAAGGCGAAATGTCAAAGTAAGAGTTTTAAATTCTTTCCATTGTGTCAAAATTAAAAACGTTTCAATATCGCTCTCTGAGAGGCTATTTATACGTTTTTTTTTCTTCTGGAGCTAATGGACGGACCAGTACCTCTCACCCTTGACACACACACACACACACACACACTCACTCACTCACACACACACACACACACACACACACACACACACACACACACACACACACACACACACACACACACACGCGCGCGCGCGCACGCACGCACACACACTGATCAGCGTAAGTGTTTCATTCAGATGGAGTCAAATCAAAGCACGGACGAAGTCGCGGGGACCTGCTAGTAAAAAAAGCAACCAGGGGCCCAATTTTTGATCACTCGCATCAATAAAGCGTATGCTTTTCGTTGAATGATGTTCGATTTTTAAGCAAATGTTAGTTAAAATCCGCAAAGAAGTGATTGAAAAGAAGATAGCTCAATTTGTAAACACTGGTATCTATGTTTCGCGAAATTTTCAACGACATTTAATTGTTTCTGGAACGAAAACCTCACGCCATATTTATAATAGAGATTCAAAAATAGAGCCCCTACAGTTTACGGCGGTTTTATTCTAGTTCTGCAAGTGACCGCTAGGAGCGCTGTGCAATTTCCCATAGACTTTTTTTACGTAGTCGCTAGCGAGTGAAACCGTCGTAAACTCGTGGTAATGTTAACGGTACTGGAGTTATTAAAAAAAATAAGTTGTAGTATTTACCTCCCATATTGAATAAAGAATGAAAAACAGATTTTAATTTTCCTTAGTATGTTTCTCCCAACTGAAAAAAGACAAGACTTTGCACAAGCAAAGTCAGAGAAAAAACAATATCAATGATTTAATCATACCTACTACAACGCTACCTATCTCTTGTATCAGTGTGTCTATCTAAGTACAGTCGCCAGCACATCAAGTTACCCACTTTTGTTGCAAACTAGCCCTTATTACAACTGTATAAGATACCGCAGTGTTTACCTTGACGTGCTGTCGTCCGTACATACCTCAATTGAAGTAATTGTGTCATCAATTCAGTATTGTGCCAGACATTACGCTTACAATGACGGCCGTCCGCGAGAGTGCTCTAAGTGAATTACTCCAAAAAATAGCAACCGAACAAAAATATAATAACCCCGAATTCAACATCAACGCCGTCCCAACAACTGGAGCCAACTTTACCTCTCAACTTTTCCACGCAACAATCAAATCAGCTAACAAAGATGATCTAAACCTGTTCGCCAAAGTTTCCGTCTTGGGAGAAGCTATGAGAAACGAATCTAATACAGATAACATATTCGATAAGGAAATGTATTTCTACCAGAATGTGTTCAGCAAATTCATTGAGATCCAAAATGAACATAAAGTGCCTGATGAAGAACGTTTAAACATACCCAAGTTTTATGGAGCGAGCGCCGAGTACATGAAAGAAATATTAGTGCTAGGCGACTTGTCAAAAGAAGGATATGTAACGTATGATAGGCAGCAATCTGTGACTTGGGAGTATGCGTCAAGATCCGTTGAGCAATTGGCGAAATACCATGCGTTATTTTTCGCTTATCAGGAACAATATCCTAAAGCATTTGAAGAGACAAACAAAGTTTTCAAACCAATTAAGATGGAAGAGAGTGAAGTTATGATGGAAATGGCGACGAAAAATATAGAGCAAGCAATACAGACGGTGAAGGAAGAAAACAAAGAGAAGTTGAAGGGTTTTTTCTCTTCTGATGCAGTTAAGAAATTTATGACCTTCAATACGCCACGTAAAAGACCTGTGATAATACATGCCGACTTTAGACCAAGTAACCTGATGCATAAACATGATGAGGTAAGTTCGATTGTTTTTTTTTTATTATTTATGGCCGGTTTCACAATATCTGAATAAGTTCCTGTTAGCGTTCTGTCCAATACTCGTTCTTCATACGAAATGACATTTCATATTTGAATTATTCGTTAGTCTTCTTAACTGCCTCGGTGGCGCAGCGGTTAGAGGGTGTTATTTTAAAGCGACGGCTGCGCCAGAGGTCCCGGGTTCGATTTCTGGGTCGGGTCAAACATATATACCTGGGTTTTCCCTGAGAAATTCTCAGGGAAGCTCGGAGTTTGGAAGTTGGCGGTGTTTAACCCCCGTGCCTCGGAGAGCACGTTAAGCCGTTGGTCCTGCGCCTGATATCTCTCCGGTCGTGTCCGATTGGTCCCATCGGGCTATAAGAGTGAAAGGAATAGAATATGCACCTGTGTTTGCGCACACATTTGTGCACTATACTATGTCCCGCGCAGTCGGTTAGTCGTTGTGACTGGCCACCGTAGTCGAAATCGGCTAGGGGGACTATTATAGTGCTTCTTTAATGATGACGCCTTTTGTGTCATGGTGCTGCAATGAATGATTGTTATTACTACTGACTAGAAAAAATATATACTTCCTTTATATCTATAGTTGTTTATTTTTATCAATTTATCATTATTTTAGTAAAGGAATATACGTTTGTCCTCCATGATAAACAGATGTTTCTTGAAATCTTATCACGTCACGCATAAAATTTATTGTCTCACAATATTTACACATTAAACTACTATTACTAGCGTATGGAAGACACCACATGAATTGACGCCACTTATATCAAGTCTTTCAAACGGTTTCATATTCTAAAATTAATTATTTAAAGTACATTTAAAATCGTACATCGACAAGATTGTAACCAATCTTGTCTTCGTAAAAGCCCATTTTAAATCAGACGAGCGAATGCTCATTCTATCCCCACTTCATTAAATTCGTTGATAGAATATTCTAGAACGCTCGCTCGATATTTTGGTGTAAAATGCTGAAATCGAGCTTCCGCGAAGAACAAGAAAGAATGTTCTTATTATAACTCTAGTTCTTTGTTCGTTTGTTCTAAACCCATCTGACGAAAATTTTTTTGCTAGGCAAATGTAAAAGCAAAGCAGCTTTTCAGAGCTTTTCCTATTTGAATTCTAAAGTATCAAACAAGCGTTTTGCTTACAGCTATAAATTTCTTTATAGATATAAGGCCCGGTCGCATCACTTTAACATAAATGTGACCGTCAACTATTCTCTTACCTGTGGTGTTAAGCCTTCACGGATGTGTTTATTTCATCATAATTTTCCTTTTTTTTTACCTACGCGACCACCGGCGGGCTATCGATACCTAAGAGTTTACGTAGTTTTTGACCGTAGCGGGTTTGAGTTTATAGGTAAAGGGTGATTTACTCGTACATTTAGATTTAGTTGCAAAACCTTGTCAACTTAATTTCTTGTTATGGCCGGACTTTGTTTATCACGTGTCCTTGAATAACTACGCATTATGGCTATTTAGATAAATAATTGATGTTGATAGTACAAACAGATTGCTGCCTACCTTGGCGTTAACTGCAAATTATAGGTATAATTGTATATCGACAAAAAGGGCTAACCTACAAAAAATCCAATATGCAACATTATTTTCTATGAAGTATTGGATATGGATATTGGATTTCTATGAAGTAGACAATAAGTATCAGAACTTGTTTGTGAAATAGGCCGTAAATCCGTCTTATTCAAGCCTAAGGGCATGTTTCACCATCGACAAATAAGCACTAATTGGCCAACGAATTATTAAAATATAGATCGTCATTCCGTAACGTAAAGTATTGGAAAGACTAAAGTTAACCAGAACTTAATAGTATTAGGATACTTATTGTAAAACAGGCCTGTGATCGGATTAGATATCAACTACAGTTATGATATTTTTTTGAGATCGTGCAACCGAGCTTAAAGATATCAAAACCCAGTCGCAAATAAAAAACGGCTTAACAGATTTTCGCTAAGACAACTCGAAATAAAAATATTAACGACACAAAAAAACAATGAAAATCGGTTCATACGTTATCACACAATACAATACAGCTGAAACAAATCTATTTTCAGAACGGCAAACTTCAAATAGCAGTGATTGACTTTCAAACCATGTATTCTGGATCTGTAGCCCTGGATCTACTATACTTCATAGTCAGCGGTTCCGATGGTGAATTCCGAGCGAAGTATTACGATCAGCTCATAGAGCATTACTATGAGAACTTGGCTTCAGCACTTAGGAGGTTGGGCATGGACCCAGAGCAAACATTTCCGAGGGCTGACTTTGATGAGGAGTTGAAGGAGGTAAGTCAACATTTTACGATATTATCTACTCTATAATCTTCTTTTGTTTTCTTCTATATACTCGTACCTACCTACCTACATATAAGGAGTTATATAACTACATAAAAGTACACACAACAAAACATCAGGCTATACATTTTCGTTGAAAAGTAACCCTTATTACAACCGCATAAGATACCGCAGTGTTTACCTTGACGTGCTGTTGTCCGTACATAAAAAACTTATTTTATTTTCTTCTATCTTCTTAAAAACATAAAAGAGTCAAAGTGTTAGTTAAACCAATGATAAATCGAGAATAGGTTAAACGATTTTGAATCCAAAAAGTAAAAATCATGACTATGCTAGGCCCGTCCTGTCAAGATAAATTCAACAATGTAAAGACTATGGGTCTCAGTAATCTGGAAATAAATGATTTTTTTTTTAAATATCATGAAAATCGTTTACTCGTTTTCTTTTATTATACGTACATATATAAATATAAAGAATATAAAGATAATAAGAGAAGATAAAAGAAATAACAATTTACATATATTTTTAAAACACCCCTTCCTATGAACTCATTATTTCTTTAAAAAGTTTAAAAAGGTTGTCTAAAAAGTTATCTTATCTTATCTCCTATTTATTATTATTATTTCAGATGCTCCCCTTCGGTCTGATGCTAGCAATCTTTATCCTCCCGATCGTCACCATAGACATTAAAGACGTAGCTACAAACGAGGAGGGAGTTTACGAGGGAAGCGATTTCTCGGCCATGGCCGGAATGTTCGCGAAGGTGAATCCGCGTTACGCGACCAGATTGAACGAGGTTGTAGATGATTACGTCAAATGGGGTATTTTGTAGTTATGCTTTTTTTCATATTAAAGCCTCACGGATCTACAGGGGCCTTATTTTTGAGTCACTCGCGTATTACGTAAACGGGGGCTTATTTTTGAGTCACTCGCGTCAATATCACGTAAAATACAACTTGAATTCCGCTAAATATAAGACAAAAGTAGTATAATTTAGATACCTCGTGTGTTCATAAGTTTTGAGACGAAAAAAAAGAGGCATAACTTTTTAAATAATTAACTTATATTTCTAAAATTTACAGTGAACACTAAGTAGATAATAATCAACAATAAAATATGTCTTTTATTTAAAATGTCCACCCTTGTTTTTAATACAGGCCCTTAGACGATTTGGCCAATCATCAATGGCGGCACGAATCTTTTCTAGTGGGATTCGCTTTGCTTCTCGAACAAGAGCTCGCTTCAGTGACTCTTCACTTCAGTGAAATATTAGTCTGCAGAGCAATTTTTTTCTGAGTGCGACATGGATTTCGGCGAAGTCGCTCTCGGATGGTTTTGATGTTCGCAGGCGTCCTTACAGAGCGTGGCCGACCACTCCTTTGGCGATCTTGCAAGGAACTTGTCTCATTGTATCGTTTGATAGTGTAATACACGAAGTTACGGCTTACGCCAAAAGTTTTCACCTCACGGAGAATCTCCATTAGTTTTTTTCCCGCCTTAAATAGCGATATCACGGTCGCACGCAATTCTTTAGTCCCCTCCATCACGATAAAATTGACAGAAATAAATTTGAAAGTCAAAGGTATTAAAAGAAAACATTCCAAATTCAAAATTGGAAAAAGAATTAAATAGCAGCCAGTAATATTTAATTTATTTTTTTAACTACAAAGTTTGTCTCAAAACTTATGAACACACGAGGTATATTTGAAATCGCTACAGAAAGTACGATTTTAACTGATTTTCATACGAAAATCGAACATTTTGACGCGAGTGTGTAAGTGAATAGTTTTTTATTTATTTATTTATTTAAAAACTTTATTGCAAAAATAAGTGTACAAAAGGTGGACTTAATGCTAAAAGCATTCTCTCCCAGTCTTACCTTTAGGTCATGCAGAGAGATTGTGATGGGTGCAGGAGAGTGTTGTAAATATATATTAAAATTGCAACAAAATACTAAAGTGTACAATAATAATATTATACTACTATTATAAAGGCGAAAGTTTGTATGGATGTATGGATGTTTGTTACTCTTTCACGTAAAAACTACTGAATTGATTTTAATGAAACTTTACCACAATATAGCTTATACATCAGAATAACATATAGGCTACAATTTAGGGCTCTGCAGTGCTTACTTAGTTACCGTATTTCTTACTTATTACTAGACTAGACGGGACGAACCTGAAGTCCACGCGAACGGAGTCGCGGGCAAAAGCTAGTAATATTATATACATAGCATAATTTACATACTATAGGTTAATAAACTAAATATACAGTTTATAATTTATATACATAAATACCAAAAACATAAATAACTAAGAACGTATTTTTTCTCGCCGATTTTGAAACAGGCCCAAAGTAATATTTTAGTTTATATGATATTACTTTTTAAATAAAACCAAATTTAACTTATGATAAGTGTATATTCATTTACAAATTCAATTTTGTGATTTTACGTTGATAATAAAATGAAGTAGTCTTTTCATTACAAATGCATTTTATTCCCTTTTTAAAACAAGATGCTACGGCGGAAATAATAATTTATATTGATGTTATATTGATATATTGATGATGTATTGTAATAAGTTATATTTATGATGAATTAATATTAATTATTCAAATATCTTTACAAATATACAAAGTCATATTAGATAGACACAATATTTTTTATACTAGAATCACCCAGTAGAATAAAATATTACGATATATCATAATACCGCATAATAATATCTTAAATTAACAAGAAATAATTTAACTTACAAGTGTTCCCAATCAAATTTCACATCTCATCTTTTATGGCAAATAAGAGATCCATATTCAATTATTCTCTATGATTTATGTATTTAAAAAACTTAAAATAACATATTAACTAAACATTTTCACAACAGAATTTTTGCCCAACTTACCGTCGCATACCATGACCGTGTCTGGTAAAAAAATATTATTTGTATTGAAAACTATGACACTTGGCCCACTAGACCGTTCCGTCACCGACCAACACCGTCGCGAGCCATGCACAGAGCTTCACCGGCAAAATACGTTCTCTCTCGCTCTCGTTTAATATAATAGTGAGACAGAACGCTGTCAATCAGTTCAGTGGGCAAGGTAGAGCGTATCGTGTTGCTTTTTGTGCCTCACTTTTCTAGCACGGTCATGGTATGGTACAGTGCAGTGGGGAAAGACCTTTATACGTTAAAATCTCATTTTCTACTAGCGCTGCAGAGCGCGTGGGCCCCGATCCTCACGTCACTCGAACATGTGAATGAACTCAAAAGCACTTGCAAAATTCAACAGGCTTGTTAATGTGACGGTGGCCGAGTGGTATAGGCATACGCCCGGATTGCGTAAGACACGGGGTTCAATTCCTCGTCTGTCACAGATTCACAGTTGCTTTTCACAAGTGAAATTTATATCATTAAGTTTGTATAGTGACAAAACACTATAAAAACAACAATCAACTATGTTCCGTGTGTGCCACTAAAAATATCAATGGATATATCATAATAACGTAGACAATTTTCCATGCGGGAGATGTTCGATTGCGTAGAAATTGTGACCATGATAAAGCAAATACTGCTTTTTAATCGTAATAGAAGTCAAACGAAATAAACCGACGTTTAATGAATGGCCTAGGCGTTTTATTGACTGACTGATTTAACCTGATGGCTACGAGATATACATACGTACATGCAAAATAGCAGCATTAATCTTATCATACAATAATTTAAAATATATTTAGTTTTATTAAACTAACATCATATTTATAAAAGCTCATAATAATGTCTTTAGATCACCTACGCTTAGACATAACAATTTCAGTCTTAGACTAAATTATACAACTTATTTACAACAACAATATTAATATTTTACCGTAAACTTAACACAGCGAATGTTAACGATTTCTATTTTGACACAAAATGCATAGAAATTGTCATAGTCAAGAAGTTTGAAATTCTGTCCATACATTTTGTTTCCAAATAGAAAATTTCTAAATAGCATTTCTTGGAGCGGCTAAATTATAGTTCCCGATAACAGCGCCATCTATAGTAGAGTTAAAAACTCGCTTTCTCTACGACCAAAAATCATTCGCACGTATCGATAACTGTGCAGAGTACAGTGCAACACTACGCTTCTCCATAAGGCCTTTGAGTGTGAAAGGGAGATAAGTATGCGCTGTCGCAGTCCCACGTTTGCTGCAGGGGAAGCGAGTGTTTAATATTACGATAGTTAAAAATGAGTTTGTGAAGCTTCAACGATAGATGTTATTAAAACTACTACATCTCATGATTTGAAACTACTATCTACAAACTAAAATTCACCCAAATCAGTTCGGCCGATTTAAACTGTCAGTTATGCATTCCTAAAAGATGAAATAAGAAACCAAAAATTGCGCACGGGCGGGACTCGAACCAGCATCTTTCTGGCTTACCGGGCCAACTGCTCTTCCAATTGAGCTACCGTGCTGTCGGTCTGACTACGCGAAATTCTTGGTCTCTTAGGATACGTCATTGCGTGACGTTAGCGCCATCTACCCGTCTGTTTATGCAACAGCGGGCCAAGTAGTTATTCATTACAGAATTAATTCAACTTGGAAATGATAACGCTTCGCTATTCAATCGTTTACAGTTGACAGTTATGCATACTGAAATTTATCAAAATCAATACAGCAGATATGAACTGACAGTTACATTCACATTAGCCTTTATCATTGATTGCTTCCAACACCGAACTATCTTAGCTTACATAACAGCTTCATATAAAAACTCATAAATCCACATCTGAGGCCGTAGAGCGAGATGGAACGAGATTAACTCGGTCAAACGCATCGAGCGCGTAAACGTGAATTTATATATTATAATTTATATTTTAGTGTACACGTTAGCCACTAGACGGCGCTGCTTCAATCGCATATAAAAAAAATAAATATGCGCCAGACAACACACCAATTGACTGGTTTCGTGGTAAGGAATTTTCTTCCTTGTGTTACGAAATACCTGACAACGATTATGACGGGGATTATTATTATATGTCGCAGCTAGCAACACTAAACGGAACGCCAGCGCGCCCTCTAGCGGTGTTTCACGTCAAACAAGGTTTTGGCGCGCTCGGCAGAGTCGTGGCGGTCAGCGACGCTTCATCGGAGCTCACTTTCGGTCGAGTCGTCGTGCTGCGAGGATCTACGTCACGGAACTGCCCTGCGTCACGTTTAGTGTACCTAGTGCCTACCTAAATTAGAATCAATAACGGCTGTTTGTGAAGTCTGCAAAGTTTGATTAATCATCACGTCTATCTATTTGCACGATCGCCTATTTTGCCCACATGATGTCTGATGGTTCGGTACTTAGAAATCTGTGGCGATCCTACATATATAAATTCACGTTTACGCGCTCGATGCATTTGATCGAGTAAATCTCGTTCCATCTCGCACTACGGCCTCTGATATAATTAGTAAGGCAATGCGTCGTCCATTTGCACGGTCATAAGGGAGTCTTCCGGAAGTATTTCTAGCATTGCTTCAGTGCCATCGTTGAAGGGAAATGATACGCTGCCGTCTACCACCAGGCCTGGGAAAAGACAAAGATATAAATATAAGATTAGAAAACTTTTTATCGTCCTATCATAATAATAGTCCCCCTAGCCGATTTCGACTACGGTGGCCAGGCACAACGACTAACCGACTGCTCGGGACATATTATAGTGCACAAGTGTGTGCACAAACACAGGTGCACTCTATAATTCTTTCACTCTCATAGCCCGATGGGACAGCAATCTGACACGACCGGAGAGAGATCAGGCGCAGGACCAACGCACAAAGGCACAGGGGTGAAACACAAACAACTTCCAAACTCGGGGCTACCCTGAGAATTTCTGAACAGAAAAATCCAGGAACATAGATTTATGATTATGATTATAAAAATAAATTGTTTTATCAATGTCAATGTCATTTCTTTGTCGCACCGCCCACAATCATTTCTGCTTAGCCCAAAGGTTTGACTGGTAGAGAATGCCATACGGCATTAAGTCCACCTTTTGGACCATTTTTTGGTTGTGCAATAAAGTATAAATAAATAAATAAATAAATGTCAACATGTTTTTGGCCCGACCCGGGAAATTGAACCCGGGACCTCAGGCGCAGCCGTCGCTTTAAAATGCGACCCTCTCACCGCTGCGCCAACGTGGAAGTTAATTCATTCGTACTCGTTTTTTCTCATTCGTACTACAAGCTCAATAAATGATTGATTTATTACCAGCGTCAGTGCAGTGCGACTTGACCTTGACAGAAGAAGCCTTATCCCTGACTCGGAGTCCTCTCGGCGCGGGCCACTCTTCAAACGTTATGTACTCGCGGACGCTGTACGCTAGTTGTTCTGAATCTGTGGACAAAATAGGAATTATTATAAGATTCATCATCATCATCATCATCATCATCATCATCATCATTATCAGCCAAAGGACGTCCACTGATGAACATAGGCCTCCACCACGGTTTTCCTCAACAACCGGTTGTGAGCGGTCTGCATCCAGTGCGATCCTGCGATCTTTACAAGGTCGTCTGTCCATCTTGTCGGTGGACGTCCTACGTTGCGCTTTTGGTCGAAGTGTCTCCAATCCAGAATTTTTCTGCCCCATCGGCCATTAGTTCCACGCGCAATGTGCCCTGCTCACTGCCACTTGAGCCTACTGATTAGTAGGGCTATGTCCGTTACCTTAGTTCTTCGTATCACCTCATTTCTGATTCGATCCCCTAGCTTGAGAAACACCGATAATAAGATTGGGTATTGCATAAAGCAGACACTTTATATTTTTGTCAACAGCTGATAGTATTTTCAGTCTATAGTCACCAAGAGAGAGAGATAGAAGTAGACCGATGCAGTCTACTATACGTTTTCATAACAAAACGACATTATTAATATAATGAGTGGTAAAAAGAAACAGATAAAGGTCTGAACTCACGACACCGTACCATGCCACGTCCGTGCTGGGAGCGTATCTGACACGAAAAGCAAAACGATACGCTCTACTTTGCCCACTGAACGGATCTACAGCGTTCTGTCTCACCGTTATATAGAGCAAGAGCGTATTTTCCCGGTGCTGACACGCTCCGTGCATGACACGCGACGTTGATGGTCGGTGACGGAACTGTCTAGTGGAATGTCAACGTTTAGGTGTACAACTGGTCTGTTTAGTTTATATTCCAAAATGTCCTAGGTCTTATCACCAAGATATCACGTGTTTTAATTAACGGATCCAGTAGTTTATAACTTTCAAAAGTGGGATAAATAAACAAGCGGTCCCAGCGAACTTTGTTTCGCCCCGGCCCCGTCCCGCCCCAGCCCCGGCCCCGTTTAACGGGATAAAAAGGATCCTATGTCCTTCTCCTGGTTCTAAGCTACCTCCCCACCGTTTCACCCCGGCCCCATCCCACCCCAGCCCCGGCCCCGTCTAACGGGATAAAAAGTATCCTATGTCCTTTTCCTGGCTCTAAACTACCTCCCTGCCATTTTTCAGCTAAATCGGTTCAGCCGTTCTTGAGTTATAAGTGGTGTAACTAACACGACTTTCTTTTATATATATAGATAGATAGATAGATAAGGGTCTTACCTGGCGCGAACATGAGCTTCTGATTGTACCTCTCAGCAACCTCTCTCGCTTGCTCTAGGCTCGTGTCTAGTTTGACCTGGAAGTCTTCGGCCAAGATCTTCATCAGCTCTAGCACTGAGTGGGTTCGGAGGCAGTTTATACTGGAAAGAGTTAATTTAATTAATAATTATTGTAAAATACCGTTACACATGCCTTGAACGATTAAGGGTAATTTGGATTTACCGGATCGTAATTACCAGCTTTTGTAGAAGGCAAGCTTTACAGCTGATTCGATCTTTCAACTTTATGTTTGTATAAAAAGTATCCAATAAGCAGTGTTCTAAGAAATTATTTGGATTACGTATGTATCTTTATTTAATCACTAAAAATTTGCAAATAAAATTCACATTTACATAAATGAAAAAACCAACTTCAAAAACAAAATGCACTAACAATTAATAAATAAACTCGAATCTTGACTCTTTTAAAGAACGGACTCCATTTTAGGCAAAAAATATATTTTTGGAGTTGGTACGCTGATGGATGATGCTTGAAATGGCCAATATTTGTAAAAGTTATTTTAAATTAAGAAGAACTTATTTAATAGAGCTAGGTGTAAGAGCGGTTTGAGACCTAGAAAGGAGAGAGATATATATACTTCTCACTTAAAATAAAAAGACGTACTTCCCGTACACATCCTAACACATAGCTCGGAATTTATAGTTTTTAACTCATGTCATCACGCTCTCGCTCATGAACACCTGTTAAGGACGGAAAGCGACAGATATATTTCTCACCTGAAATGCCATGAGGTACTCCCCGTGCCCGTGGTCACACATAGCCCTGAACTCTTCGTGTGCGTCCATTTTCCATTGTCGATCTGAAGCCGGAGTAGCGACACCCGTGACGTCACGCTCTCACCAATGAACACCTGTGTGGGGTGAAGAGAGATGGATATATGTTAGTGAGATTTGAGAATATAAAGGGAAAATACGTAAGTGATTTCCGTGTATAAACGGGTTTTATTTAAAGGAGATCTTTACAAAAATGCTAAGACCATATACGGTTTCTCTAAAATACCTAAAAATACAGGTAATATTAGACATAATGTAATTTTAATTTATTTCACATTTCTTAGGTAATTTAAATAATAAAATAATAAACTTTTAAAAACCCTGGCAACTTCTTCTGTCTATACTTACTCCAAAAACATGTCGAATCGTGCAAAAAAAGTTAATCTGTCAATGTCAATCTGTCTATTTTTTTACAATTTAGTTTTTAATTATAGTATTAAACTTACCTAAAAAAAAATATAATTAAATAAAAATTACCTAAAGTATACCTGTATTTTTAAATATTTGTAGAGATACCGTACATGGTGTTGGCATATTTGTAAACATCTCCTTTGAATGTGAAAATACCCCGTTTTAGATGGGCAATACTAAATATACTTTTTGAAAAGTTCATTCAGGAGGTAAATGTATAATATATTAATAAATTAGTGGTACATTTGGTTTCGTCAATTTGTTTAGCATTAAGGTACACTTGTAACTTAATACATCTAACCAAGCTGTGTACACATGTTTTGGAATAGCGTAGTGTTAATCTTATAGCTAAGTGTATACTGTATTTTAAATGATGTTATAGATAGTGCCATCCACGACGGCGCGCCCCTCCACTCGTCCAAATCGTTTATAGTACATGTGTGCAAGCTTTTTCCAACATTTGAATTGAATTTGGAACATCATAATGACTTATGAATGACAAGCACACTACAAAAAATACACTCAAAGGGAAAGATACTCTACTTAGATATAGTTTCAAGTAGGTATGGTTAGCTACTAGACGAGTAATATTTTTTTTTAAATTGCATCCGTAACATTTTTACTATTGAAGTAAACGAAACACGTAAGAACGTTTTATAACATTTAAAAAGTTATTAAAAAGTTTATTTATAAGAAAACTATCGGTTCACCGGGACTTCTTAAGCTTTAATTGTTTTTAGGGTTCCGTACCTCAAAAGGAAAAAACGGAACCTGTTTCGTACTGGAATAGGATTCCATCATTTATTTTCAAGTTAAACAACTTATTAATTTATTTTATGATTTATGATCATACCTGTGACAATAAAAACTTGTTAGATACAATCAACTATTAAAAAGATTTGTATTTCGGAATTTGAAAGCCATTTCCTGTATTGCGATTGTTTCGTTTTGCTAAGCAATCCACTGCGATTGGCTACTCGATGAGCGCGCCCGTCTTTTAGCGCCATCTACATCCGCAAAAATAAAACAGTTGAAATCTCTTGCTGCGTACGCAATGACTGCGCTCCTATAAAATTAATGAAAAACGTATAAATATCTCGGCGTGAGTGATTGTGCGCGTGTGGAAAACCCGTAATAAGTGCCACAGCACCTATGGAAAACTCTTCACATGGATTTATGCAGTGATCAACGCCCAGGATACCGATATCAGCGTGTTTGCCGAGCCACCAGGAGCGCGAGGCGACCGATTCGATTTTAGTGCAGGTATTTGGTTAGATCTTTCCGCATACAAACCACAATTTGATCCGTTCGATCCGGATTGGTATTGTTTTACGGGTTTTTATTGTCACTAGGTATTTTCCTTGGCCCCATATTTCATAGCGACGCTACGCGTCCATATTCAAAATGGCGGTTCAAGACCTATTCGAACGTGATATAATTTTAGACGAACTAAAACATACACTAGGTTTCTACGAAACTAGTGAACATCAGTTCTTAGCTCGGTGTAGAGATATCAATTCAACTCAAAAGAAATTTCTCAAATTACAAACAAAGATAGAGAAATCTCTTATCAAAGACGAAAGTCTTCTAGCAAGTGATAGAAATGAACAATTAGCAATTCGAAACCAGTTCAATGACCTTTATTACATGATAATTTCGCATCAAAGTGAGATTAAAGAGCGGAAGCAGGAGGAGTGTAAGCGCGCTAGCCGTAACTCTGTAGTACCTACGAGTTGTAATAATCACGACAAATTACCTACACTTCCACTACCTTCTTTCTCTGGGCAATCCACGGACTGGCCATCGTTTTACGACTTGTTCACGTGTCTCGTTCACAACAATGGTGCTTACACGGACGCTGAGAAGTTTAGGTATTTACTTTTAACACTTAAAGATGAGCCGTACAATCTTATCAAATCGATTCCAATTACGGACGAAAACTATAGGGTTGCGTTTGACATTTTAATATCTCGCTATGAGAATAAACGAACAATTGCATCCACACATTTAGATCGAATACTTGATATAGACAGCTGTTCAGAATCGATTCAAAGTTTACGTAAATTACTGAATACCTATCAGGAGAATATTCAAGCTTTGAAAAGGATGCAATTCCCCGTTGATCAATGGAGCTTTCTTTTGCTAGGCATTTTACTACGTAAAATACCTAATTCAATTCGTAAAAGGTTTGAGTTATCATTGCATAAACCCACAGATATTCCATGCATAGATTCATTGATCAATTTTCTTGAACGCGACTTAGCTGCAAGCGAGATAACTGATTCTAGCAAACGTAATAAAGTACCTCCTAGTACTGTGCGTTCTGGTGCGAACGCGACTCGCAATCAACATGTACTTACGGTTAACTCACAACCTGAGAAGAACACGGCTCAGTCTAAACCTTATTCTTACGGCAATAAGAACAAATGCTTATGTTGTGACAATCCACACTTTATAGCAAAATGCAATAAGTTTCTCGCGCTATCTCCGTCCGATAGGTACAATTTCGTGAAGGGAAAGGATGTTTGTTTTAATTGTTTAAATACTGGACATGACTTAAATAAATGTAAGTCTAATTTCGTGTGCCGTTCTTGTCACAAACGACATCATTCACTCTTACATTTCGACACAGTTGAAAGTAATGCTGTCTCGTTCTCCCCTGCTACGGGGGTCGATGACCTCGCTCAATCCTCGACTGACGACAACGCGTCTACTCCCGTAGTGATGACCTCGACTAATAACGCGATAAGTGATAACAATGATAACGCGTTAGGGAATACTTGTCTTCGTACGGTCTTGTTATCAACGGCGCGCGTCGATTTATATGTAGGCGGGAATAAACGTTCGACGGTTCGATGCTTGATGGACACTGGCAGTCAGGCGTCGTTTATAACAGAGTCTTGTGTTCAACGCTTAGGACTGGAACGACGTGGGGTAAATGTACCTGTCAATGGTATAGGTGAAAGTAGGCCGATTCAACCGAAAGGGATAATTTCATGTTTCATTTCTCCTACGGATTCGGAACGACCTTCTATTCCCGTAGAAGCATTAATTTTAACGAAATTAGTACCAAAAATGCCCAGTGTGCCATTGCCTCATACAGGGTGGCCACACATTAAAAATCTCAAATTAGCAGATCCTTCTTTTCACAGCCCACAAGAGGTTGAAATGCTAGTAGGAGCGGATATACTATCCCAGATACTACTAGGCAATGTCATTACTGGTTCTCCCGGTTCGCCGATTGCGATGAACAGTATTTTTGGGTACCTATTACTAGGTGCACTTTCATTCGAGTCTACGACTCCATCTCCGATTAATACTTGTTTTAGCTCATTTTACGATGACAACGATTTAAAAAGGTTCTGGGAACTCGAGTCTGTGCCTGAAGTGAAGGCGTTTACACCTGATGAGCGACTTTGTGAGCAAATTTATGAGAATTCATGCACTCGTGATAACACCGGTCGCTATGTGGTTGCACTTCCCTTCAAGCCTGACGCTCAGCCCCTTGGGGAATCTAGGGATATCGCCCTCGCTCGGTTTCATAAGTTAGAGCGTCGGTTAGAAAACAACCCTAAACTCAAGGAGGATTACCATGCTTGCTTACAAGAATACCTTGACCTCGAGCATATGGAACCGGTCGAGGGAACCCCGCAATCGGGTAACCCATATTACATTCCGCACCACTGTGTAGTTAAGGAATCGAGTGAAACTACCAAAACTCGCGTAGTGTTCGACGCTAGTTGTAAAACTTCTACCGGAAAGTCACTCAATGATATTTTGTTAACGGGTCCTAAATTGCATCAGGATATCGTAGATATTATTTTGAAATTTCTTAGACACAGTGTTGTGTTTACAGCCGATATAAAACAAATGTATCGAAACATTTTAGTTCAATCTTCTGATAGGGATTTTCAACGCATTCTGTGGCGGATGTCACCTGACAAACCTATAGAAGATTTCCGTTTACGAACTGTCACTTTCGGAGTGAGCTCATCCCCGTACTTAGCTCTGCGTACGATTAAGCAACTAGCTCACGATGAAGCGACACGTTTTAGTCAAGCTTCGGGGGTCCTATTAGACCAGGTATTTGTTGATGACGTCGTCACAGGGGAATGTAATGAAAGTAAAGCTCTCACCCTACAGCAAGAACTCATTGATATTTGCGCTACGGCCGGCTTTGAGCTACGTAAGTGGCATAGCAACTCGCCAGCGATACTCGCTGCAGTTCAGACGCCAGAGGTTCACGGTGAGCGGCCCGATAACGTGCCCTTCGCACCAATGGAGAATGATCACAAAGTTAAGGTACTAGGGCTTCAGTGGAACCCTCAAGCCGATCATTTCACCTTTAGTGTTCAATGTAATTCGGATAAAATTACGAAACGAACGATTCTTTCTGAAATAGCTAGAATTTACGATCCAATGGGATGGTTATCACCCGTGACTATTTACGCTAAACATTTAATGCAGTTACTGTGGATATCTGGTGTCGATTGGGACGACCGCCCTCCTATTAGTATCGTTAATTCTTGGTGTGCGTTCATACAAGAATTGTGTCTTTTATCGCGTGTTTCTATCCCGCGCCAAGTATTTTTCGATGGATGTAGTTTTCAAATTCACGGGTTTTCCGACGCGTCGGAGAAGGCCTACGCCGCTTGCGTATACCTACGTCTTACGGACGGTAACGGATCGTCTCATACTTATCTTTTACTTGCTAAAACTCGCGTCGCCCCCATTTCTCCGTGTCTTTCGATCCCGAGACTCGAGCTTATGGCGGCCGTGCTGTTAACACGACTCATTGATAAGGTATTACGTACCTACAGTGACCGGATAAGTAAGAACGACGTTTACGCGTGGTCTGACTCGTCAATAGTGCTAGCGTGGCTTCGGTCTCCTCCGTACGAGTGGAAGACATTCATTTCAAATCGTACGAGTGAAATACTTACGCTAGTACCTAGTGAACGTTGGAGGCATGTTCCATCTGCTGACAATCCGGCTGACGCGCCGTCACGTGGCTTGTTGCCTTCAACCTTTTTAGAAAACACAGACTTGTGGTTTCATGGCCCTAAATGGCTTTCTCAAGATGAATTTACTTGGCCCGTGCGCAAGGAAATCCCACGCACAAATGAAGAGAAGCGCAGTAGTCCCGTGTCGTCCGTACCTGCAGTGTCGGCGTCTATCGAGGACAATAGTTTCATTGAGAAGTTCTCATCTCTCAATAAATTAGTACGTGTGACATCCTACATATTTCGTTTTTATAAACTTCTCAAAAGTAGGGTTAACAAAGAGAAACTTTCATTCCACTCTTACGTTTCCGTACCAGAGTATAATTTTGCACTTAATAGACTGATATATTTAGTGCAACAGTCCACATTTTCCGCAGATATTCAAAATATTTCGCAGCATAAAATTATCTCGAATCAATTGAAGCGACTTGATCCATTCTTAGATAACGATAATTTTTTACGTGTTGGCGGACGTATACATAAGTCCCTTTTACCGTTTCAATCCAAACACCAGTTAATTTTACCAAAGAGGCATCACTTGACTAATTTGATAATTGATGACGCTCATTTAACCCAATTGCATGCTGGGGCTCAATTAGTTCAGTATACTCTTTTTCAAAAATACTGGATTGTATCTAGCCGTGACATCATTCGTCAGCGTATTCACCGTTGCATTCGCTGTTTCCGTGCACGACCCGTAAAGTCACAACCGACGATGGGACCTCTGCCTGCCGCGCGCGTACGTCCCGAGCGCCCGTTTCTTAAAACAGCTGTTGACTACGCCGGCCCGTTTTACGTTCGTGCCAATAAAGTTCGCAATGCTAAGGTGATTAAGTGCTATGTTTCGGTTTTTGTATGTATGAGTACAAAGGCTACCCATCTCGAACTCGTTTCCGAACTTTCAAGTGAGGCGTTTCTAGCCGCCCTACGTCGATTTACGTCGCGTCGTGGCCTATGTACTGATATATATTCGGATTGCGGTACAAACTTTGTGGGATGTAACAATCAATTAAAAGAATTATATCAATTTCTTAAAAATGACTCTGTTCAATGTGCTTTGAATTCTCAAACCTTGCAACAGGGTATTACGTGGCACTTTCAGCCTCCGAAGGCTTCTCACTTCGGTGGAATTTTTGAAAGTTGTGTAAAAAGCTTCAAACATCACTTTCATCGAGTGATAGGAACTCAGATTCAAACGTATGATGAGATGCATACTTTACTGTGTCAAATAGAGGCGGTGTTAAACTCGCGACCTCTCTGCGTATTGAGTGCAGATGCTAGAGATCCCTTGCCCTTAACGCCTGCCCATTTTCTAATCGGAGGTCCTATGACGGCACTTCCAGACGTATCTCTAATAGATTCGAATCCGAGTCGTTTAATTAGATGGCGTTGGGTACAACAATGTCTTCAACACTTCTGGAAGCGTTGGAGCCGTGAATACTTGCACGAAATTCAACAACGTACTAAATGGTACCGCGACCAGGGCCCGCCTATTCGTGAAGGCACCGTTGTTGTGGTATGTGACGATAATCTTCCTCCTCTTCAATGGAAATTAGCTCGCGTGCATACACTCCATCCTGGCTCTGACGGGAAAATACGTGTTGTTACTTTACAAAGCGGAAGTAATTTATATAAAAGAGCAGTTGTAAAAATCTGCCCTCTTCCATTTGAGTAATTATTAATTGGTAATAATTTGATAGTGCTGTACGAAGCCAAATTTTTTAGTTCCTCAAACACTTAGCTTAGGTAGGGTTTGTGATTATTTAGATTCAATGTAGTAGGATATCATGCCTATATT
The DNA here is from genome assembly GCA_963584085.1 of Pyrausta aurata. Classification (NCBI taxonomy): domain Eukaryota; kingdom Metazoa; phylum Arthropoda; class Insecta; order Lepidoptera; family Crambidae; genus Pyrausta; species Pyrausta aurata. The sequence continues at coordinate 3,573,345 of OY757279.1, forward strand.
GTAACTTCAGTCGATTTGTGTTAACTTAGAGTCATTCAGTTCGAGGACTAGGAATTAGCGTCGTACAAAATTTAGTTTTAGGTTTTAAATTAGTTAAAATAATTGCATTATTTTAAGGTGAGCGGCATGTTTCGTACTGGAATAGGATTCCATCATTTATTTTCAAGTTAAACAACTTATTAATTTATTTTATGATTTATGATCATACCTGTGACAATAAAAACTTGTTAGATACAATCAACTATTAAAAAGATTTGTATTTCGGAATTTGAAAGCCATTTCCTGTATTGCGATTGTTTCGTTTTGCTAAGCAATCCACTGCGATTGGCTACTCGATGAGCGCGCCCGTCTTTTAGCGCCATCTACATCCGCAAAAATAAAACAGTTGAAATCTCTTGCTGCGTACGCAATGACTGCGCTCCTATAAAATTAATGAAAAACGTATAAATATCTCGGCGTGAGTGATTGTGCGCGTGTGGAAAACCCGTAATAAGTGCCACAGCACCTATGGAAAACTCTTCACATGGATTTATGCAGTGATCAACGCCCAGGATACCGATATCAGCGTGTTTGCCGAGCCACCAGGAGCGCGAGGCGACCGATTCGATTTTAGTGCAGGTATTTGGTTAGATCTTTCCGCATACAAACCAGAACCCTTATAGGATCACTTTGTTGTCCGTCTGTCCGTCCGTCTGTCAAGACCCTTTTTCTCAGGAACGCGTGGAGGTATGAAGCTGAAATTTATATCAATTACTTAAGTCTACTGTCCCTTAAAGCTGTGAAAAAATCAAACTTCTAAGCCAACGCAATCAAAAGATACAGCCGTTTATGCCGCAAATTTTCGACACTTGCAAGGGAATCAAAACCTACAGGGTGCTTCCCGTGAACTCAGAATCTTGAAATTTGGTACGAAGCAACGTCTTATAGCATTGATAAAGGAAAAATTACGAAAACCATAAATTTTTAGTTACATCACATAATATATATTTTTTTAATAATTTTAAACTTACTACCCATTTCCTCATAAACGCGTAGAGGTATTAAATTGAAATTCATACCAAATACTCAGGTCTATAATACCTTTAAGCTGTAACAAAATCAAACTTCTATGTCTAACTTAGTGTCTTAAGTAATCTCGATTTTCTCTTAATAACAATTTTTGTACTATGATCTGTGATTGGTCGAAATAAAGGGTTTTTTTTTTTTTTTTTTTTATGTCAACGCAATCAAAAGAAACAGCAATTTAAGCTGCATATTTTGAAACTCGCAAGTACTCGCAAGGGAATCAAAACCTAAAGGGTACTTCCAGTCGACCTAGAATCTTGAAATTTGGCATGAAGCAACGTTTTATAGCACACATAAAGGAAAAATTCCGAAAACCTTAAATTTTTAGTTACATTACAAAACATATATTTTTTAATAAATATAAACTTATTACTTTTTTCCTCATGAACGCGTAGAGCTATCAAGTTGAAATTCATATCAAATACCTTGCAGGTTTGTACGGAACCCTCGGTGCGCGAGTCCGACTCGCACTTGGCCGGTTTTTTATTCGTACACGTTGGTTCTAGCGTGATGTTTTATAGCCTTCCCCGATAGAGTACACCCCGGTAATTTTATAAGTACCACATGTGTTTTTTATTTAATTTTGTTTATGGTGTTTAAGTTACCATTATAATTATTTAAGTAAATTTAAAAATGACAGAAGATTATACCAGGTTTATTTTTTAGTACAACACACTGAGTTTTCCTTGTCATTTTAAAAATAATTTAAGTAGAGCCACTTTCGTGACGAGTCTAATTTTTGACTGACGGCCCGCTCGCAACTGACGCGTGTCACCCCCCGCACCCCGCACCTTCCTCAATCAAAAAAAGAGTGGGGCGCGCCTTCGTGGATGGCACTATCTATATTCTGTTTTGTGTGTCCTTAATACATAAAATAAAAAATAAAAATCGTCCATTGTAATAAGGCCCTTTGTTAAAGGCAAAAGTAGTAAAGCCTATACGCACCTCATTCAAAGCCAAGAAAGGCAGCACTTTCGTAGACAGGGTCGTGCTAGGTTCGTCCGGCACGAATTCTGTTCGCGAGCGAGCGTCGGGCGAATCCGGACCGTCGTGGAGATGTGACACGGGTGGATACCTGGAAGAGGTAAGGAAATATATTATAACTTTGACAACGCGTTTAGTAGGCATGAAACATTTCACGAATAGCAGATGAAATTTCATATGAAATGAAATTAATTATTCACAACTTCTACTTTTTTTTATATAGACTGCTACAAATCACACTGTGAAACCCTGTGAAATCATAGTATCATACGCATTTCATTTGATTGACGAATGAAATGTAGCAGGCGAAATCCTTTAGCGCGAGTGAGTGAGTAGGAATGATTATGCTCTATCTACGCTTTCGTATATGACTTACGATGCTCAGCAGTTAAAACTGAATTTTAATCTCACTGTCGTTAAGTTGAGATCATTTCATAATGAGTTGGTAGCGGGTCGGTACGAAAATCGCATTATTTGCGTTTAGTGAAATTCATTAGTCGCGTACTCGCGTTGCAAATCACACTGCGTAAAAAATCATTGGTAATGAAATTCCGCATGTGATTTCACGTGAGAAAAAAATTCATCATTTCACGAAATGAAAATAAATAAAAAGGAGCATTCATTTCCATGCCTAGCGTTTAGTGTATTGGTTAGTGCTCCTGACCTTTAGATACACTCACCTACAAAAGTGAAGTGTGTGTAAGTCGACAGGTGTGATTTTATCCAATAGTTTCTGTTCGCATGTGATTGTTGTACGTATCCGTGATCGACGCATCCATCGAAACCTTCCCTGAAAGTAAATATTTTACACTATAAATGTTAGGATAATTTGAGCTTTGTGCTCTTGTGGTAAGGGTGAAAATAGTATTAAAGAGTGTGGAGAAAAGAAAGAGTATACATCTTATGTCTGTTTTTCTTTGCTTATCGAAAATTGTCAACAATCTTGACATTCTTTATACATGAAAATATTCATTTCAAAATAAGAAAAATACATATCTACATATGTAATCAACGTTGGACACTTAGATCTTTATAAAAAAATGATAATTTATTTAAATCACTGAGATTATATTAAAAGTTATAAAAAGATTGTTTACAATATTTGAGTATGAAAGAAAAACGGTCATTATTCAGTTTATTGACCGGTTCTCTGCGGGGCGGCGGGGAGCGGGGGGAAAGCGGGTGTGGAATAGTAGATTGTTATACAAGGGGAGAAAGCGACCCATTTCACTCGAGATGTTTCTGGCGCTCGAACGAAGTGAGAGCGCCAATAATTCGAGAGTGAAATGGTGCTTTCACCCGAGTTAAAAATACTATTTTTCATTACGACTGTGAGGAAAAACATTAAATTTACAATTGTGGTTGTAGATGTCATGGTCAGGTATTATGTAGTACAGCGAGAAAGGAAAACTCAAGTTTTTGCACATAAAGACAGTTAATTTACAGTTCTCCAAACATCTAACATAATTAGAAAGAATAACGTCACGAATACATGAAAACAGTACGAAAAAGCAGACGATACGAAATAATTAAAATCCTTGTAAAAAAATATCGATCGAATTTTCCCCACAGATAATAATTGTCAAAATTTAAAAAAGTAGGCATAGAGTTCAAAAAGAAAAAATGACACTGACAATGTAAAAAAAAGTGTCATCTTGGTATTATGGCGGGAAGCCGAATATTTTAATCACAGATTAGTAAATGTATATTTAAATTATAGATTGAATCAATTGAATATTTTTTATATCAACGATCATAATAAACATGTTTTTCAATGTATAGCTAAGCAAAAATGTTTATTATATTTTATATTATTTTATAATATGATGTGACTCAATTATCTTTGATCCAAGCTTTGACTGCATGCCTTGACTCTATACCATGCCAATTAAAACTAAATTACTTTCCACCCTAGGGATGGATAAGCTATTTTCCACCCGGCTATCTACACAGGAAAGTGCTATTTTCCGAACAGGAGAGATAAAAAAGACTTTGTTTGTGTGATGAAAGAGTTTGTTTGTTACATTGAATTTCCTTTCTCTGTGATTTTTAGTATTCATAGCTTTTTAAGTCTTTTACTAGATGGCGTTGGGGAGTCTATAAGATATATTTTTTATCGGGTACGTTTTCAGAATACAGTTATCCACTGCTATATAATCTGTATTCACAAAGGTACTGTTCATTCAATTCCATGTGGTTTAAATGCCCATTGATTTTCTATTATAAAAATAAGCGTAAAAGTATAAAGAGCACTTAGTATTATACCTCTTTCAGTGCGTGTATCGCGCCTTTGACATCATTTGAGCACCAGGTGGGCAGACATAGCCGCCCTACCGACTTGTGTGGCGCGCTGTTGAAACCTATCACTGGTTTGCTGTGGAAAACAATTAGATTAAAATATTTATTTTTACTACGTATCTCCTCGTTTCTGATTCGATCTCGTAGAGAAACACCGAGCATAGCCCTCTCCATCGCTCGTTGTGTGATTTTGAGCTTCTTTATGAGGCCCATAGTTAGAGACCACGTTTCGGATCCGTATTCGGAACTAAGGTAACGGACATAGCCCTGCGAATCAGTAAGCTCAAGTGGCAGAGGGCAGGGCACATAGCGCGAAGAACTGATGGCCGTTGGGGCAGAAAAGTCCTGGATTGGAGACCCTTCGACCAAAGGCGCAGCGTAGGACGTCCGCCGACAAGATGGACAGACGACCTTGTGAAGATCGCAGGATCGCACTGGATGCAGACCGCTCACAACCGGTCGTTGTGGAAAGCCATAGGGGAGGCCTATGTTCAGCAGTGGACGTCCTTCGGCTGATAATGATGATGATGATTATTATTATTATTTTTACTAAAATTAAGCCGTAGTAAGTAGGTATCTTAAATGGTAAGAATTTATGAGTTATCTATTTCTACTACACCGTAGAATAATATGACCGCGCTAGGAACGTGTCAGGCATAAAATAAAATGCCACTGGACCGTTCCGTCAGCGACCAACACCGTCGCGTGCCATGCACGGAGCGTGTCAGCACCGGCAAAATACGCTCTCGCTCCATATAACGGTGAGACAGAACGCTGCCTGTAGCTTCGATCAGTGGACGAAATGGAGCGTATCGTATTGCTTTTCATGTCTGATACGCTCGTAGCACGATCACGATACAGTGTAGTGGGCCCAGATAGACCTTAATATTGAATAGCAGACTACTCACTTATTATCCCTAACTCTAGAAGCAGCTAGCAGGAAGGTGCCGTCTCCTCCGCAAGGAACCACCACGTCGCACCAGTTTATTAGGTCGTCGTTGTACGTCAATCTGTAAACAATAAAATAATCTATTCCTATAAAATGCTTTGTCCTGAACGACTGATTTATTGATTGACTGACTGACTGACTGACTGATGGATCAACGCACAGCCTAAACTGCTGATCGTAGAGACCTGAAACTGGGAGGGTGTGTTCTTTGTATGACGTAGGGATCCGATAAGAAGGGATTTTCCGAAATTCTACCCCTAAGGGGATCAAAAGGGGGTGCAAAGTTTGTATGGGACAACGTGATCCCTTGGTCCAATCTACTTCTAATTTTGCGTACATATTCTTTTACAGAATTGACGGAAGACTTATTTAGTATTTTATTGAAATTCATCTCTTAGGGGGGTAAAAAGGGTTACAAAGTTATTCTGGGGGTGATTTGCTTCGAATTTGATATCAATACTCTTTAGTGCTCATGATAAAAAAAAAACTTTTTTGACAATCATTTGACATGTCTGAGACACAATGTTTTGACACATGTTTGTTATTGATGTTGCTCTCGAGAAAATGCTCGAGAAGAGATTTTATTCCTTAGGACATTAAATAATATTTTTTGTGTATAAACAGGGTAGGTATCAAGCGGTCTGTGTACAGTGTAGATTGCAGATCGTTTGTTCATATTGTCGGTGGACATTCTACGCTGCTTCTGTGGTCGAAGGGTGTCCAAACAGGAACTTTTCTGCAAACTTTTCGTGGGGGCCTATGTTTAGCAGTGGACGGCTTTTGGGTGTTCATGATGACGATATCCCTATATACAATTGTTCGTTTGAATTCACAATTTGAATTCAAGAAAGAAGAGTAAATATTCGCTATGACCATAAACAAAGCTCAAGTTTAAACTCTTACAGCCTTACCACAAATCACTTAAACAACGTTTTAGGCCCTGTTTAACAAGATTTTAAGAAAATCCTTACCACAAATCAGTTTTTGGCGCTAAAACACTCTTTTAAACAGTGTTTTAGTTAAACACCCTCCCCCCTATTTTATCTTGTGTTTAACCTCAAAAAATTGACAGATTGACATTTGACAACTTGACTTTCGTTTCGCGGTAAATCAAATTCGTGCTTTCCTATACAAAATATTATGGATGATTGATTTCACAACAATTAATTTATTGATCACACAATTCATTTATTAATCAACAAACCAACAAAACAAGTCCGCGCACAGGTACTTTTTAGACATTAGACACTATTTTAGACATACTTTTGTAAAATCAAATTCCACTCAGCAACTCTATGACGGTTTGTGTTTTTATCCGTGTTTCTGTGTTTTACCACGTCTTTCGAACTTTCTATAAGCTGTATAAGGATATCCTGAAATAAAATAAACAATTACAATGCTATCACGTTTCCAAACCCCACATACGGCGACTATGTGGTAGTTATTATTATCCATTTGATTTACCTTTTCGTTTTGTGTCCAATTATCCTAGCGATCTTTCTATTTTTGATACATGTTGAAAACAAATCAGTCAATACACAACAAAATACGACTTTTTACAAATGAATTGAAAACGCGCTCTTTCTTTACAAACTCATGTTAAAAAGTCAAAACAAATCAGATTCTTCTCATTCTGCTGTCATCACAACTTTTTTTTAAAGATTTGGGTTTTGATACTATTCAGCCATCATTTCAAGAAGCTTTTGTTCATTTACTCTGCAGTGTTGAATGCAACCTGCGTACTAGGAAATGTAATGAATGAACTAAGAGTGAATGAATGAATTTTTGTATCTAAAACTGGTGTTTAGCTAAACACTACCCAAAAACCTATTTGTGGTACAAAATGTTAAACACTGTTTTAAACCCTTTTTAAATTTAAAACAGTTTTTAACTAAACATGACTTAAAACCAGTTTTAACGGATGATTTGTAGTAAGACTGTTAAGGTAGCGGGAGATAAATTGAGGGAATTTGCTTCTTCCACAGTCTGTATGTGGCATGATGCTGAGTAAGCGCACAGAGTATAGCCTGGTCTTTTTATTAGCACCCGAAATAAATGTACGATTGACGATAGGTGTAGTAAGAATTTCCATTTCGTTGTAAAATAAAACGATATTATCCTCGTGTAAGTTTGACCAGATTCAAGACCGGGCTACGTGTTGTGTGTACATAAAATATAACATTTATCTATACGCATATATTTAAAAACTGGATGTTTTGTTTGTTTGTTTGAACGCGTTAATCACAGGAACTATTGGTCCGGTTATAATATATGTAATAGGCATGAGTTAGTTTTATCAAAACGTAACTGAAAACCGATATGACTTACATATCGATATCATATCGATACCCTTAACTACGTAACAGTTATTATAAAAACTATAAAACCGATGCAAACGCAAAACTTATACTCGGATACAAGTTATGAAAAACCATAACGGTACGACAAATCGCAAACTACGCAAAACTATATCGTAGCCGAAACTTCGTTGGCTCTCCATATTCGCGCCGTCCCTTTTACTCGCGCATGCTTAAATAGGAGTACAAGAGATGAAGCGAATATGATATCGGTATCGCTGTCGGTCGGTGATTATCATCTTCCTTAGTGTATTTGCAAAAATGAACGTAATATCATTGCAGTAAGGTTGAGTTTTCACTGTAACTTTTAATGTTTGTTATTGCTTGGTGTATCTGGTGAGGTGACATATTAGGTAAATATTTTTTAGTTTTGGCGTGTCCTTGACCTCGAGTAGCACGTGCGTGCTGTGGTCGATTTGTTTATTGCTAAGATCTTTGTTTGTTGAATGTAGATGATGCAATTGCAAATTAGTGCAGTATCGTATATCAATAATTAGTGTTAATAGACGTTTAATTAGGTGTAGTATTGTATATTATAAATCCCGGGATAGTTTCATCTGATATCTATATCTGAAAACGGATATTGATATCGATATGCATACTACATATCGGTTATTTAACGGTTTGCCTAGAAAAACGAAAACGCCCATGCTTAATATGTAACATACATTGTTAGATAGCTAATTTATCGGGGAAGGCTATAGAAATAGTTTAATGCGTATCGGCTCATAAATATTTTCGCTACGATCTATGGGAACGGAGTAAAACTATTGCGCGCGTACGAAGTCGCTGGCGGGCCGCTAGTCTACAAAATAAAAATAAGTCGGGTTTTCCTTCCTGACGCTATAACTCCAGAACGCACGAACCGATTTCTACGGTTTTGCATTCGTTGGAAAGGTCTTGGGCTCCGTAAGGTTTAAAGCAAAGAAAATTCCCATAAAACGGGGCCGGGGCGGGACAGGGCTGGGGGCGAAACGAAGTTCGCTGGGACCGCTAGTATATAATATAATAGTCCCCTTAGCCGATTTCGACTACGAATGCGCGGGACATATTATAGTGCACAAGTGTGTGCGCAAACACAGGTGCACTCTCTATTCCTTTCACTCTCATAGCCCGATGGGACAGCAATCTGACACGACCGGAGAGAGATCAGGCGCAGGACCAACGGCTTAACGTGCTTTCCGAGGCACGGGGGTGAAACACCACCAACTTACAAACTGCGGGCTACCCTGAGAATTTCTGAACAGAAATCCTCAGGTACACATTATTGGCCCGACCCGGGGATCGAACCCGGGACCTCTGGCGCAGCCGTCGCTTTAATGCCCCTCCGAGGTAAACAATAAAATATTATATTTTAAATGGAATAGAGAAGAACAGCTATTGAATTGACAGTCAAAACATTGGTATAAAAACTACGATTAACTAATAAATGATTTTGTGACCGTCAGAAATAGTTCTCAAGAACCAATAGGTGGCCGAGTGGTACAGGCATTCGCCCAGATAGTGTAAGACACAAGGTTCGATTCCTTGTGTGAAGCAGTTGCTTTTTACGAGTGAAATTTGTTACCATTATGGTACTGGTACTATTAATACCTGGTATTAATGAAGTATCGAACCATACAAGATGCTAAAAAAATACAATGTACTTCCAAACTCATGTAAACAAAGAATTGGTAGAATATTCATAAAATTAAGTATAACACAATTAATCTTCTGTGGTAATTCTATTGACTCTTTATTTAAAAAAGGTGAAAAAGTACAATTGGGCTCTTTCTTTAAAAAGGTGAAAAATACAATTGACAAATAACTCATCATCATCATCATCATCATCATTATCAGCCATAGGACGTCCACTGCTGAACATATGCCTCCTCCTCCCACGGTTTTCCACAGCGACCGGTTGTGAGCGGTCTGCATCCACTAACAATTCAGACAAAGTTTAAGAAATTTTGAACACTAAAATAACATTGTTTAATGTGCATAGAACAGTCTAGAAGTGTAACTATATTGACCCAAAATATGAGCGTTTTATCACACATGCGCTAACTTTTATCATTTTCGCAGGAAGGTCGAATACTCTCGCGAGTACAGTTGAATAACAAAAACCATTTGGTATGTTTTTAAATATGCTTTTAATGTAAAATATTATTTCTTATTACAAGTAAATATAACAAAAATATGTCAAGAAATTAACCTCTATTAATTATTAACGTAAAGTAAATTATTCATACATATAAACGTGCATTCGTTTCCAGTAAGGCATTCTTTGCCAGTTATGTTTATGTACCAAGATATAATATCACGTTTATTTCCTATTTAATCATTGTTTTAACCAATTAAAAACCGGCCAAGTGCGAGACGGACTCGCGCACAAAGGGTTTCGGACCATAGACTAGGTAAACAATTAATATCGAGCAAAATAGAACAAAAAGACCATTTTTTGTAACCCCCTTAAATATTTATTTTATTTTGTTTTTAGTTTTAGTTTTGTTGTTATAGAAGTGGCAACAAAAATACATTATTTGTGAAAATTTCAACTGTCTAGTTAACGCGGTTCTTGAGATACAGATTGCCTGGAAAGTGAAGCGAAAAGCAGAGTATTCAACTCGGGGATGAGTGTCATCGGCCAAGGCGAACTTAAATCTCTCGCTACATTCAGGATTCTCTATTACTATATAGGCTGGTGAAAGACGGACACACTGACAGACAGCGAAGTCTTAGTAATCGGGTCATTTTGGTACGGAACCCTAAATATGTTGCTTACTTAGAGATCCACATATTTTTATATTGAACTGTCCCACACATCTACGCATACATTATCAAAACACAAAACTTGTGAAGGACGTTTGTGATTGCAATTTATTTCATGATACCATCTAATGATTAGCTTATCATCATTGTTTTTATATTGAAAAGTAATAAATTAGTTTATGGCTACCGAGTATCACAAGGCTTATTTATTTATTCACGTTTTGACACTTAGAAAACCCGTCGATAGATAATGAAGTTAGATGGGGAAATAATTAGTAATTATATCTTTCTTTTCCTTGTGTTACAAATACCAAAAAAAAGATATCCTCCAAAAGATATCCTCCGCCTCTTAATATCCAGTCAAAAGCCTTTCCTGATATACTATATCTTCAGCCATCTACCAGTACTGATGTTGCTGCTACCCAACACCAGGGGAACGCTTATTTGATGGCGGCGTTTATTCGTCATGGCACAGGATCGTCACTGAATATTGTAGCTTTTAATAGAGAAGCCCATCCCACTGACTCCCCACTACACTCTGGTATTTCTGCCGCTGTTTGGTCGGGGGCTGCTTATTCAACATATTCGCAGCTAACCACCATATCTGGTGGCCGTTCACTATCCGCCACCTGTGACCCCGCTAGCTGTCTACAGCTCAGCCTATAATTCCGTGTTGAATAATATATTTTATCAGTATGATGGAATGTACTAGAAGTTCAATAACCGAATGGGCACATAATGTCAAACACGAAACATTATCTACGATATTATTCAAGATTAAAAAATATAATACTTTTTATCAGCTGTTTAAATAAATATTGTTTTATAGATTTTATATGACGTAGTAGAGTTATGATGACCTCAATAATAAGTGATTTTTTACTAGAAATAATAGTATTATAGCCGGCTTTAAGACATATTTATTGAAAACAGACTATAGGTAGACCGCTTCACCCTCGCCTGCGGGGCGACGGAGGGCGCGGGGAGGCGAGAGCGGGTTTGCATGAGGGGCGCGGGCGGCGCGGATACACCCGCCCGCACCCCTCACCATCTAATCGTTCGGATCCGAATCAGCACGTACCGATGTTACGTGGCGGCAGCAATAGATGTCGCTATAAGTGTAGTAATAGGTAGAAGATTGGAAGAGTATCTAGTCTATGCTTTTATGGTAGCTGTAGCTAGAGAATTGGAAGCGTGTCTACGATTTTATGATAGCTATTGGTAGTGGACAGATTCGTTAAAAAGAAATGGTTAGCTACCTTTAGATTTTTGTCCCTATAAAACTTCTGGCAGTATGAAATGCTAGCTCCGGTCGAAGATATCTATCTATGACTATAGTTTGCATATAGGGCGGTTAGGGTGCAACTTTTTTCGCAAATAAAGATAGTTCTTATACAAAAAAGTACCTGCTAGCCATCTCGACCTGTGCGCCCATGTCCTTGAGCGTCCTGGCCACGTTCTCTTCAAACGCCTTCTGTTCCCTGTGGTTGTCCAACATGGCGTCGTAGTCGGAGCCGCGCTTGCGTAGAATACGTTCCAATTCCGCGTCAGATGTGTTCTCGTGGCAGTGTCTGGAAGGAGAAAATTATTTTGTTGAATTATATTGTCTTTATAGCAACTAGTGTCTCTGATATAACTTCGCAGGCCCTGGTCACGAAGGCCGTGCATGGCGTACTAAGGAGCACACGACACTGTTACATAGGGCAATTAAGAGTTATTTTACTTTTTTTAACCTCATATTTGAGATAATAGTGGACGGCGTACGAATCTTATTCTAAGGAAAACGCAAATCGCTGTACAAGATTGCCGTTTGGCACACGCATACTAATTATTTATTTTTATTTAAGAACTTTATTGCACAAGTACCAGTGTACAAAAGGTGGACTTAATGCTAAAAGAATTCTCTCCCAGTCATACCTTTAGGTCATGCAGAAAGATTATAAGTGGGTGCAGGAGCATAATGTAGTAAAAATTTAGGATAATAGAGGTCAAAAGAAATTTGCTGACCCGAAGTACCCAAAAAACTTTTCGGTAGAAGGGGGGCGCTGGTATTATTTAAATATTTCTAACATTTATAAGTGGAATTGTTAATTTAAGACGAAGACGTCAAATATTTGCCTACCAAAAGATCGGCAAAACGCGCTGAACCCATATTTGTATTTATCAATTTGTACCGTGTTTTAAGCAAATAAATTCATGTATTCATTCATTCATCCGTTCATTCATTCATTCATTCATTTATTGGTTCACCAAAAAATTGTATGAGTTTAAAAAAACTTCAGAAACCTATCTTGTGTGATATAATTTGAAAGGGCTTTTTGGCACTTCCGAAAATAACATCATTATCATTACATTTCAGCCATTTTTATTTCATTAAACCAAAAATAATTTCAAACCATACCAAGTTTGGGCTCCTCCTGTTACAATAAGGCCTATGCCCAGCAGTGGGATGCCTAAAGGTTAACTTAACTTATGCGAAAATGTAAAATTTTAAATAATTCAGTAACTAAATACAAATGGCATTAATTAATTAGAAAGAAAAATTGCGCGGAAAATTCCGGTTAAGTACTGCTAGTAGTAAATTATGCAATAAAGATATTTGAATTAGTAGTTCTTAACTGTACACTGCCTTAAAAACCAAACTACGTATGTAAAAATTAATATCTATGATTAATAAAAACATTGTAAGTAATTAAGTAGTCACGAATCCATTGCTTATAGTACAGAGAAAAATAATACAGAGACTAGACGACCATTTGTCATAATTATCATTGAAAATATAAATAGACATGTCAATAGATCTAATTATGATATATTGACGTACGGCAGTGTATTTACAATCGAAAACATTGCGTTGGTTTTGTAACAGTGTACCTACAGTAAATAACCACATCTTTATTGTGACCGTATTATATTGGTTACTTAATTTCATAATATTTCAGTGGCCACAAATTAGATGAAAACATTGTGGAGATACACATAAGAACGTTACTCGGCTCCGCATCGGCTAGATGGCGCTGATAGCTAACTCTATACAACATCCGAATGTCCATACAATCCTGAACTGCGATATGTGAGTTTTTGATCAGGTATGGAATTGTGTAAAACAATCGTATTCATTTGACAGTTCAAAAAAACGTACAATATGAACTGTCAAACGGCAAAGAACAAAAATTTTGACAGATCATATCGTACGTTTTGAACTGTCAAATGAATACTATTGTTTTACACAATTACCCCTCAGACCTACTATATTACAACACCAAGACAGTATTCTATTGGACTATAGTTCGAGCGGCGGGAAGAGCTTCCCTTTTCCTTCCTGATTCTATACGCCAAAACATATTGACTTGCAAGTCTTTTAATAAATTGATTCTAAATAGATGTTCTGAATTTCATTGCGACTGGGACTAGGTATATCAATTTTAGTTTTAAATGTTATTCGTTTGCTAACATCATCAACACATACGCAGGGAGTAGATAAGGTTCACGACCAATTAATATTATTATTATGTAATTCACATATTTGTTTGTAGGTTCACAATCAGTTATGTGAGAATACAGTAGTCTTAGTTATGTTATGAAATTCTTAAGACATACTAAAATATAATACAGGGTGTCCAATATGTTTAATTTGTCCCACTAAGAAATAAGAGTGTCAAGCAGATACTATTATATTTACCATAAACGCCTCTACCTGCCTTTACAAACTCATCGATAATTTGTAAAATAAAATAGATAAACTTTTTTTATAGTACTGGTGAAAGGCTGAAGATTTAGTATATCGGAAAAGACTTTTGATTAGGTATTTAGAGACGGGAAACCCCCGGTTCTTATACTTTAGTGTGGAATGGAAGGCAAGACTAACTAAAACTACCACAAACTCCATTCATATCTGCTAGTCCAACAATGTAAACAATATTTTTGTAACTTTTAAAATAAAACTAATTTACTATTTAACTTATTAAGATCTAAGTGTTGAGCGATGAATTAGCTATTGTTGTTTATCTTGTTTTAAAAGGAATATTTTCGATAAAAAGGAATGTCAAGATTGTTTACAATATTCGACTAGTGAAGAAAAACGGACTTTACCTTCCCTAACACGTTCCGGGACACTACTCCAGACACAATAGATGTTTTATTGTTTTCACGCCTGTAGGCGGGCACTGTCCCGGAACGTGTTAATTATGAGTTTTTACGGAAAAAAACTGGACCAAAAAGAGCCTAGCTCTTAAAATTATGATAATGATGATAAAAAGAAATTGTCTAATAAATATAATTATAAAAATAAATACGAAAACTAAATAAAGCTTAGACGCACGATTGATACGTTTTTTTTCCTAACCTCGATTTTCTGATTCAATATTTTACTCATCTTATTTTAATTGGTTATTTATGCTTCATCATACGAATAAGCAAATACAATGGAACGCAATTAATTCCTTTATCAAATGCGTGGCATATACATGCATGGTCAATGATTTTGATAAATTAATCAATATTCAGGTCATTAAATTATCTAATAAGATTTATTCATTAATATTATCAATCTATTATTTTGTTCCGAACTGTGATTAGAATTTCGTCTGTGTAAACAATGCGTAAGGTAAATATATAAAAAAAAAATCAATTACATTTAATTAGGAACCAGTTTTGCGACCGCACCTGCCTGCATTTTAATGCGAAAAAGAAAATATTGTTTAGTCTACTTATTTCATTATTTTTTCTACGCATGTAAATCCGAGTAAACATACAACGAAGGAATTAATAATAATAACACAATCGATGTACAATTTTATGTTTCCTGATACATATTTACACTAACATTTATCAGATAATAAGTTAAGTGTTTGTTTTGTTGGTATTCGAAAACTAGAACAAACTGCTCAATAGCTGCGATAGTTTATCGTGAACCAGTTCAATGCACAGCTGTTTGAACCCAATAACTGGTACAGAATATATACAGAGTGTCAAAAAGTACAAGTATGTTTTTTATCTATTTTTCAATGTTTGAGAAGAGTTAAGCTCCGAAAATAGTCGCTAGATGGCGCTGTTCTAAGTTAACGTTTACGGTTTTACTAATATTATGTTCTTTAGAACAAAAAATTCTTTGAGCTTATAAACTGTAATTTACTTTGTGTTGTTCAATAAAGATTTGTATTATTATTATTATGTTGTGTCTTTTCCATTCTCGGGACCATGGGGTCCCGGACCTTTGGAAGGCATACATGGGGCCGAAGCCAACACGCAGAGGCCCATTTGACAACATTGATCTAAATGCTGTGTGACACAAACCGGCGATTATCCTTGTATGCACTATCCAAGAGCACCCAAGGACAACCCCCGGTTCATGTAGGGCTATTGCAAGATATGGATACAAATGATACTGGGTTATGGGTGTGGGTGTTAGGTGGACCGGGTATCTGGGACTATCGAAGAACTATGGCCTCTGCCTGACGTATGTTTCTCACACGGATAAAATGGCAGGGGGTGACTTGCACACTCAGTTATTATTATTATTATTCTATAGGTCTTGCTATTGAAACCAAAATTTAATTTCAGGTTCCATACTGTGGGCTTTAAGGGACTTGTATGTCTATTTGAGACTTGATTCGAATTTACCGTTTATAAAATGGTTCGTACTTTAAAGTGACCCTGCATACAGGGTCTAGTTTTCAGTAGTTCAGTAGTAGTCAACGACCGGATAGTGAAAAAAAAACTTGAATAAAACTTTAGGTATTTATATCAATATGTTCACTGATAAACACGTTACTTTGTTGATCGCTGATGAAATTAAATGTTTTCTGAAGTCTAGACCTGCAATGTTGGTAAAAATACTTTTACGTAGGAAACTAACTATGTATATCAGGAAGCAAATGCCAAAAAATGCGTGCAAGTCCGTTAACCCCACCACATATATGAGATTGTTTCATTCAGTGATAAAATCCTATACGTCTACCTAGACGAGAGGATTTGTATTTATTTAGCGAATATTAGTATACATATTTTTACTTGCACTTAATGACATTTCAAATAAGCTATTGTGTTAGAGTTTGACCTTGTCTGGTAGTTTAAAAATAGGTATTCTGATATAAGGTCGCTCTGAGTAATTTATTGTTTGCAATAAGTATACTCATTTGTGACTGATAGTGATAAAACGTGACTTTAAAAAATATGTCTTGTTGAGACTAACTTATCAATCTGAATTCAGAACTGAGATATTCACGAAAGAAATATAGCATTTAATTATTTTTTTTTACTTAACCTGATTCATCCCACTGCTGGGCAAAGGTCTCCCCCAACACCTTCCATTGGTCCCTGTCAGCAGCCAATGACAACCAATCTCCCGCAAAGCTGGTCAAGTCATCACACCACCTTTTTTTGGGTCTACCTCTTCGTCGGTAGCCATCTTGTGGTATCCATCGCGTAACGACTTGAGCCCATCTATCCGGGTGCATTCTGCACACGTGCCCAGCCCAGTCCCACTTTAGCTTTGCTGTCTTCTCACCAACGTCCGCTATTCCAGTCATGGAGCGTATTGTCGTATTTCGAATCTTATCGATCCTTTTAATACCCAACACGCTCCTTTCCATGGCTCTTTGGCAAACCTTAAGTTTGGATTTCTGACTTTCGGTCAATGACCACGTCTGCGCTCCGTAAGTAAGAACGGGCAGGATGCAAGTGTCGACGAGTTTGCGTTTTAACGTGATTGGAAGGTCACCCTTCATATACGCTTTCATGGACCAGAAGCTCTTCCAGGCGTTATCGATACGTCTTGCGATCTCTTTTTCCTGCCTGTTTTCGAAGGAGACTATCTGGCCCAAGTATATATACTCATCGACATACTCCATTCCCTGCCCGTCTATAACCACGTCATGTTCGGTGGCGTTGGTCATGATTTTGGTTTTGGACCTATTCATCGTTAATCCAACCTCAAGGCTTGCCTCGCTCAGCTGTTCGAGCATGTTTGCAAGATCTGATGATGAGTTGGCAAATAGGACGATATCATCGGCGAAGCGGAGGTTTGTGAGCTTTTTTGTCCCGACATGTATGCCCTTAGTTTTCCAAGGATCGTCCAATTTTTTAAATACCTCCTGCAAGGCGCTGGTGAACAGTTTAGGAGATAGTGGGTCTCCCTGTTTGAGACCCTTAAGTATAGGAAAAGGTGGTCCGGGTGCATGTAATTTTACGTCAGCTGAACTTTGTTTGTAGATGAGCCGTAGGAGCTGTATGTACGTGGTGGGTTCTATATCCTGTCGTTCCAATGCGGTGAACATAGGTTCATGTTTGAGACTATCAAACGCTTTGGCATAATCGACAAAACCCAGATACAGTGGTTTGTTGAACTCCTTGGACTTTTCAATTATTTGGTTCACAGCATGCAGGTGGTCAGTTGTAGAAAAATGTGGACGGAACCCGGCTTGTTCGGGGGGTTGGTGCTTATCCAATTTATGAGTGATTCTATCCTGTATAATTTTTATGAATAATTTGTATATGTGAGATATTAAACTAATCGGCCGGTAGTTATTTATATCATGTCTACTTCCCTTTTTATGCAATAAAATGATATTAGAATGACAGAACCCTCGAGGCAGAGATCCAGTCAACAAAATGGCGTTAAAAAGTTTTGTAAGGTGTGGTCGAAGAGCCGGTTTTCCCAGCTTGAGAACTTCTGTGGTAACACCATCCTCTCCTGGACTCTTATTGTATTTTAAGCTTTTTATGGCGACGCATATATGAGCATTTAATTATAAAATTTAAATAAGCAATTTCAGTTTAATATACTTTGTTTTTTCAATTTAATGCAATTTTTAACAAAAAACGTATTTTCTTTTTTTTTTAGAAGAAAAATATTTTGCTAGCTATCACCTATATTTTTGTTCTTGTTTTTTTATAGGATTAAAAGAGTGAATGAAAAGAAAACAATTTGTTTGTGTTCTTTTTCGAAGTGCATACGTTTCGACCCCTTAAAAATACTTTTTATTTATTGTAAGACATTTATATCATAAGTGGCCATTTATGTACTGATTTAAAAAAAACCGGTTAAGTGCGTGTCGGACCCGCGCACTGAGGGTTCCGTGCCACCCTTAACTGAATTCAGGGTGCACTTACTTTCACTTCACGAAAACATCACAATATATTGTGACAGCAAAAATAACTTTGTTTTTCATAGTGTTTGTATGAAAGACAAAGTTATATTTGCGGTTGATAAAAATAAGCAATATCTCAAAAACTACTTGTTCGATCTCCTTCAAACCAATTTTCGTTGCAAGTTTTTGTTGAGATCTACATCATATTTTTTTTTCAAAATTTTCACTTTCTTAGTTCAAAAGTTAGATAAGGGGGGGACGCCCATTTTACCACTTTGGAAGCGTCTATATCTCAAACCTAACACTTTTAGAAAAAATGGTTTTAGAAACCTCAACATCATTTTCAAAGACCTATCCATAGACACCCCACACGCATAGGTTTGAGTAAAAAAATAAATTTTGGTTTTAGTTACATGTATGGGAGCCCCCCCTTAAATATTATTTTTTCTTACTTTTTGTATCTGAATCGGAAAGCGGTGAACAAGATACACCTACCTACCAAGTTTCAGGTATGTGATGCTTATAGTTTCAGAATAAAGTGGCTGTGACATACGGACGGACAGACAGACAGACAGACAGACAGACAGACAGACAGACTTGACGAAACTATAAGGGTTCCGTTTTTTGCCATTCGGCTACGGAACCCTAAAAAGGCTTACTTTTCATACTCGTATCTGGTGACCTTAGACACGATCAGACACTTTTCCATCTGAAATCGAGGGCTCTTCTCTTTGCCGCTTTCTGTGCTACCACGTCGCGCTGCCGATAGCAAGTCTTTGCTCTGACGAAGACCTGTGAAAGATAAAATTTTCATGACGTTATTTAGCATTATAGTGGGCAGCCAGATTTTGATTTATTTATTTCGAAGTTGTTTTCATCCACCTAAAAATGGTCTGAAAGGTATCACTCGGATTATTTTTTAATTTTTATTTAGTATTGTCTCTATTGTTTTTATTTTAAGGCATATTAATTTGGGATGATGATATTAACAAAAAAAAAAACGTTTACAAAAGAATGTTATGCAATTCACAAACCAAGTTCATGATAATGTTAACAACATCCACACTGACCTAATAAACTTAGAAGTTATTTGTTGCGAATGGAATTTTTGTCATTGATAAAACTTTTAAATAAAAAGGATGGAAAACAAATCGGACTTTAGTTTAAGTGGTACTATCTTGGCATTTTGAACTTTTTTAATTGAATGGGATGATATAAAGGGTGTTCTCCAAATCCTAATATAATTATTTGATACTTTAGCTATCTTCAGTTACCTGTCAGCCAAATAAAGCTATCATCATTGATTTGTTGATGCAATTTGTTGGCATTGATGACTATTTTACTATTCCCATACAACTTTGGTAGTTAAAATTGGAAGTTAGGAATGTGAATGTAATGATTTGGACATAAGTAGAAATGTATATAGAGTTAAGAAATTATTCAATGTATTATATTTTATTATATTTTCATATTTTATAATTTGAGTATTATTTGTTTATGTATGATCACTTTACTGTCATACTTTAAATCTACCAGTGGAGATATGTAAATGGCCTTTGTTTTAATTATGCTTTAATTCAATCTATTTCTAGCAGTAAGTCTTCCAAAAAATTAAAATAAATTAAATAAATTATTATAATGAATGATATATCATTATCTGCGTATTTCCCACTTAACATAAGTTGTTCCTGTTTTGATGTTATGATTAGATGTAATCAATAAAGGGTAATTATGATAACCGTTTAGAAAATAATGCACCTACCTACTGCACACACTTTCCTATATACTAGAGAAAAACATGTTTCAACACTGATAGTATTTTACTTACCTACAAATAATTACTATAGGATGCTAAAATAATTATGTTCTTATTATTAAAAAGTGTTATTCTCTACGAAGTTTCTAAAGTAGCTACACAAAAAGGCAGCTCTGTTGTAAGTTTTACATAATTAAGGTTTAAGTTTTATCTCATTTGTTGAAAAGTTATGTAACTTTCACAACAGTTTTACAAAAATATTTAAATTATAATTAACATATTGCATAATCATCAATAGTCATCATTTCTTAACGCAGAACTTTGTTTTGTAACAAATAATTTTGTTTTGTAATGCAAAAGAAAAAACAGGAAGTTAGGTGATGTTAACATTTAAAAACAGAGATGGTGATGGAAACAAAAATGGAAGTCATGGCAGAACATGGTCTGTCTGTAGACATGGCTTTAGGTGGGAATTGGATTTTGAAATCTTTGAATACGCTAAATATACTTCATCTGTTTATTATATACTCAAAACATTCACAGGTTAAGTTTTTATTATGAATAAATATATATTTTAAAATAAATTACTTTGTAATGGAATGTCAAGCTTGTGTACAATATTATACACACCAAGAAAAACAGACTTTACACAAACAATTGTACACTTGTGCAATTAATAATTTAAAGTTTGTATAGTGACAAAACACTATAAAAAAAACCAAAACAATATAAGACTGTAATATTTTTGGATTGAATTATTTTCTTAATTTTTGATGGCCAGACGTTTGGTCATTATCTTGCATGATAATTAGCAACAATGCAGCCTCAGATGGACTAAATGTTTGACATGTAAAAGCCTACACTCACTCTGAATATAAATGGTCAGAAGCATAATAAAATGTAGTGTGTTAGTGTAACTATTTTAGATATGATATTGTATGATATTAATTAGACTGAAGGTTGCTGGGGAATGTAATTGATACAATTATTTACAGTGGAGAAGTTTCTTCACATCATAACTAATAAAGTATCCTAATATTCACTATGTAGGTTTAAAAGTCAAAATGTAATTCTGAGCAACAGTGAAATACTTATTTCTCTAGCTTCAAACTACATTAGCAACACATACTGTTTGACATTTTTAAGGTAAAATAATGAATTGAAACAATGCGAGCACTAGTGAATCTACCAGAAAAGAAACGGTTGGAGTGTAGCAAAGGGTGTGCAAGGCGTTACAGAAAGAAGGCGTTAAGAAACTACTAGGCTTAATACACCAATTATTCAGGCGCATGATTTTTTTGATTAGGTCAGTAGGTAGGCCCGCGGAGAGATAAGAAAAAACACCAAATACTTACGCCGCAGTCCTTTAGCCACAGTCACACTGAAGTTATTTAATAAAGACATAGTTTCACAGTTCCAAGTCCACAAATTGTAAGGTTACGAAAACTTGTTATGTATATTTTATTTACTTTTTTGACAATATAAACCGGAGATCACGATAACAAAAAACGTGCTGCCGCGTAGCAAAGCTAGATAAAACTAAATCCGAGACTCCTGAGTTGCGAGCAGTTCCGAGTTATCGCAAATAGCGGAGCGCAATAACAGTACGTCACGAAAAGCCCGTTTATAAAGGTACAAATATCATACACAGAGGTGTGGCGATTAGATTGGATTCGCGTTGCCGGCGCAGTGTTAATGAACGAAGATAAGCCGTTGTATTTATAGAAAATGTTCTCTTTTCAGCTTCAACACCGTATTTTCGAGATTGAGGATGACAGATGACAGTGACAGCTGGCTCTTTGACAGTTGACAGCAGATGTCAATTTTATTTATTTGACGTTTTGTAATGCGTTCAGAAATGCAGCCTCAGATGGACTAAATGTTTGACATGTAAAAGCCTACACTCACTCTGAATATAAATGGTCAGAAGCATATTAAAATGTAGTGTGTTAGTGTAACTATTTTAGATATGATATTGTATGATATTAATTAGACTGAAGGTTGCTGGGGAATGTAATTGATACAATTATTTACAGTGGAGAAGTTTCTTCACATCATAACTAATAAAGTATCCTAATATTCACTATGTAGGTTTAAAAGTCAAAATGTAATTCTGAGCAACAGTGAAATACTTATTTCTCTAGCTTCAAACTACATTAGCAACACATACTGTTTGACATTTTTTAAGGTAAAATAATGAATTGAAACAATGCGAGCACTAGTGAATCTACCAGAAAAGAAACGGTTG
The DNA here is from genome assembly GCA_963584085.1 of Pyrausta aurata. Lineage (NCBI taxonomy): Eukaryota > Metazoa > Arthropoda > Insecta > Lepidoptera > Crambidae > Pyrausta > Pyrausta aurata. The sequence continues at coordinate 3,595,843 of OY757279.1, forward strand.
GAGTGTAGCAAAGGGTGTGCAAGGCGTTACAGAAAGAAGGCGTTAAGAAACTACTAGGCTTATGTGCGCATGGGGGTTTTGTTGTTGTTTCCACCAAAGTGCCTAAAATCTTCTAATTCACGTGTGATCATTTCAAGAGATTTCAAGACGCGGTTGCTAAGGCCGCCATTGGTTGTCCTAGCAACGAAATACGTTGCTAGGTCTCTTTTACTGCAGCACAGCTACAGCGTCCAATTGCAAGTCGTTCCTGTGACGCATCTTCGTAACGACGCATGCGTCTTGTTACAATAAAAGATCAGTCAGTGGTTACCACAAGAAGCAGCCTTCATATTTTGACTTTGACTTTCTAATGTTTTCAGTGTATTTTTTAGTTAATGTTTGTGTTTTTCAATTTGTTTTAAGTTATTCTTTTTTGTGAACGTATTTATCTGTTGTGAATGCAGTCCGTGACCCAATCTTGTGATGGCACGTCGTCCGCGACCCATACATGTACACAGTGCAACAAATCTTTTAAATCTTTGAAAGGCCTCAACATTCACACTACAAAATTACACAGGAAATGTATTAGCCAAAATTGTTCTCCTTTAGACATCCATCCCATTATACCGAGTGCGCCTACTTATGCAGCCAACGATCCAAAAACTCCTTTTCATACATATTTAAGCCATTTGAAAAATAGTACTCCTTTAGTGAAAAGAATCCCTCGAGGAGCTCGAATAACCGTTGCCACACATTTATCACAATTAATCCAAAAATGTTGCCTAAGCAATAGTAAACAAGACTGGCAGAACCTTTTTTTATTTTCATACAGCACACTACATATATTAAAAACTGAAGAACCGAATTTATCTTTGACTCAAAAGATTAAGAATAACTGTGCTGTAGGCTCCTCGCCTACTCCTGCACCTCTAATCAAACATGATGGCCCTCGTAATCGCAACAAGCTCATCGAGAATAAAATCTGTGACGGAGATCTTAAAGGTGCCGCTCGCCTTTTGTTCTCGAACGACGTGCTATCACCAGATACCCCTGACACCCTTCAGGCCTTACGGACAAAACATCCTCCAGCTCCAGTGAACCCATATTTTCTCGACCCACCAACAGCAGGGCAGGCATGCCTTCAAATTCAAATCAAAGATGTAATGCCATGCCATTGGATGCCATTTTATCTTTTAAACCAGGTTCGGCTGCAGGTTTGGATGGAATCTCACCCCAACATTTGAAAGATTTAACAGCGCATTCCGTGGGTGATGCAGGCGAGAAACTTATAAATTCGATCACAAAATTAATCAACTTTATGTATTCCGGTAATGTTAATCCAGAAATTGTTCCCATTCTTTTCGGCGCGAACCTCATTGCCCTAACCAAAAAGGACGGTGGGGTGAGACCAATTGCTGTTGGTTCAACACTGCGACGTCTGGCATCCAAAATTGCTGTTCGACATATTTTACCAAAATTAAATTCGGAATTTGAACCCGTACAGTTAGGCTTCGGTGTAAAAGGAGGGTGTGAGGCAGCCGTCCATGCCCTACGCTCTTTCTTAACTTATGGACAGCCTGACGTTTTGCTCAAAATTGATGTTAAAAATGCTTTCAATTCGGTAAATAGGGATACCCTGCTGACGGAAATAAAACAACATGTACCAGAAATATACAATTATCTTCTTCTCAGTTATGCTGACCCAACAAAATTATTATATCGTTCTAACGAACTGTCATCGGAAGTAGGTTGTCAACAGGGTGATCCCCTTGGGCCTGCAATTTTCAGTTTGGCTATAAATCCGATAATTAAAAATTTAAATTCTGAATTCAACGTTTGGTATTTGGACGATGGAACCCTAGGAGGTGATGTAGATTCTGTGTTTTCGGATCTTTTTTTAATTAAAAATAAATTTGAAGCCATTGGCTTAGAGCTTAATTTTAGCAAGTGCGAACTTTTCATCAATAACTGCGCCTTAAATTTAAATGACGTTAAACAAAAATTTAATATTTTAGCTCCAAATATTAAAATAGTTAATAGTAATTCCCTTTACCTTTTAGGTTCTCCAATTTTTTATGAATCTTTTTCTGAATTTATTAACAATTCAATTTCTAAATTTGAAAATGTTGCTGATCGTCTCCTTGCTATTAGTCCACATTATGCACTTTGCATCTTAAAATTCTGTCTTTTCGTCCCAAAATTTACGTATGTGCTCCGTTGCTGCTCCTTTTGGAATCGTCCAGATCTTTTGACACCTGTAGACGACTTAATCAAAAAAAGCTTAGAATCGATTTTGAATATGCAGCTGAACGAACAATCTTGGACTCAAGCATCCCTACCCATCCGTTTTGGTGGTTTAGGGATTCGCAAAATTTCCAGTGTCGCTTTACCAGCCTTTCTATCTTCTGTCCATAGTTCAGCAAATCTCATAAGTAAAATTTTAAGGGCATTCCCTTCAAACTTTGAGATTGCTGGCTTGGATGAAGCTAGAAACGCTTTCCTAATTGCATGCCCGGGTCAAAATTTACCAGTTTCGACAAATTCACAAAGGAGTTGGGACGACATTAGCTGCAAATTCACATTTAATAATCTTTTAAAATGTAGTATAGGTTCGGCGCGTGCCAGGCTTTTAGCCGTGGGGGCGCATGAGGCCGGCTACTGGCTTCACGCTTACCCTTCGACCAATACTGGAACATTTCTTGAGCCCGACACGCTCCGAATCGCAACCTGTCTTCGGCTTGGTGTTCCGGTCTGCGTTCCTCATAAATGTCCCTGTGGCTGTGATGTCGACAAACTAGGACACCACGGACTGTCATGCCAAAAAAGTGCAGGCCGCTTCTCGAGACACGCCGCACTTAACGATATCATACGCCGGTCTCTTGCCACCGTCAACGTGCCTAGTCTACTTGAGCCGACTGGTGTTGCAAGAGACGATGGCAAGAGACCGGATGGTATGAGTTTGATTCCATGGAAGATGGGTCGGGTGCTGGTATGGGATGCAACCTGTTCAGACACGCTTGCCCCTTCCCATCTACATGGAACCAACAACAGAGCTGGTGCGGCATGTGAAGCGGCTGAAAAAGCTAAGGCTTATAAATACAGAGGTCTTGGCTCCGAATATGATTTTGTCCCATTCGGTGTCGAGACCCTTGGTCCGTGGGGTCCTAGCGCTATTAGGCTGTTTAAAGAAATTGCAAAAAGGTTAGTTGACATCACAGGAGACCGAAGAGCTGGCAACTACCTCGGACAAAGAATAAGTCTGGCTATTCAAAGGGGAAACGCTGCCAGTATCTTCGGTACTTTACCTATAGGGACTTCTTTTAATAATATATTTTAGTTTTTAGGTTTTTTTTTCTGTCTTATGTTGCATGTCGTTCAGAAATTGTATCGAGATTCGAGAGAGATGTGATTAGTCGATTATATTAGGAACCATTTTTATCGATTATGTACTTATTATTCAATTGAAATTAGTTAGTTAATTTAGATGGGTACTTTAATATACTATGCAGTTTTTTTGGCGCGTAATAATTAGCCCAAAAATATTATTATGAGAGACAGTACGTATTCTAGGGAAGTATGTATGTATCCTTAAAAGTATCTAAAAAGTCTAAGCAGTAACATATTTTTATCACAGTAGAATAGAATAGTATCTTTCTTTTAGATATGATGAGTCTTGCTCGCACAACCCCACAACCGAAACGAAAGATTTTAGAATGTATGTTAGGAATTAGTAGAAAGCTTAGTACATTCACCTACTAGCCTATACAAAAACATTTATGTTGGAACCGTAGGTATGTATTATGCATATTATGCTTTCGGTTTATCTAGCAAGCTAGACCATATTCTTGTTACTTTTCTTATATTCCAGCACACTGCAACGTCTAATCTAAATACTATTTAATTATGGATAAAATAGAGGTCCGTCTATCATAAATGAAACACAGATAAACTGGGTACTTGTATATTAGTTCCATTATAAAATAGCTAATAAACGCTACAAGCAATAAATAACAAATTCAACAACACTATTCGCTTGACTTCTCATTATTTACAACATTATGAGGATTCTTCAGCAAATTGTTTGGTCTAACCTTCATTGCCTTCTCAAACGCCACAGAGATCAGACTTTACTAGATTAATATAACCCTTCTTTAGGGCATCACTGCAGTCGGGTAAATGTAAAATTAGCCCTTCTAAATCTACATTACCAATAATATAACTAAAATACAGTAACTGTTTTAGCTCTGTAAACTAAATAAAGTAGAATAGTAGCAGCATAGCCTCAAAATTTTGGTCGCAAGTCTGTGGCGATTTAAGATCTCAAGTCGTATTTCTTCTGACATCTTATGCAATGAAAGTCAGACATCATTTCAAGGTAGAAATTGACAATAGGATATATTTTTATTTCCAATTACCAAAAATATGGGCAATCAAAACAAAATTAAACATTTCCACAAAAAACATCACAAAATATACAGAATTATGTCTAGCGCATAATTTTACATCTCAACTATTTTAAAATTATATGAATAATTGTAATTTAAAATAAACTGAACAGAAAAAGAGTTAATTATTTTGAATTTAATGAAGTAATTTTCTTTTTATTTATTTGAAATATTATATCATCATTCTATCTAACGGCAGTGCACAAGGATTTTTGATATCTCAATGAATTAATTTGAAGTCTCAATGTACTTAGTTCACACAAAAAGGAATGTACGGGGTTATTTCACAAAACAAAATGTACCACAAATAACAAATAGATATCTGGAAAGCTATGAATTTCCATATCGACTAATTCTGTCCCTTTCACTCATAGTTAAAGTGAGCGAGAGGGAATTAAAATAACACAAGATATCTATTTATTATTATTATTATCGATGATACACCCAACGGCATAGTTATATTGTTAGTAGTGGGAAAGATATTGCTCTCATATTATAATAGTTATATTAAAAATATAATATTTAACTAACGACACAATACAAACAAACCCATCAGAATAAATAAGTTATTTAAAGTCCTTTGTTTAAAGGTAAGCAATTATTATTTTACAAAATTTATCGAAAAGTTTATTTTATTACTCAACATGAAATATTTGCAATAAAATTGTGTAAAGTCTTTTTTTCTGTATTGAAAATGTCAATTCTTCTTTAGTGTTTTCATAACTTATTAAGTTGTTCTTCAAACTCTGTTCATACTTTAAAATATTAACAGAAATAGAAATTTCACTCGAAATAAAAGTTTTTGTATGTTCACGAATTTCAGTATTTACCACAAATTTTCCAATATTTTCGCGATAGTGAAAATTCTAATTTTAGCCCGGGCAACTCCGCATATTTTGGCAACATTGCAATGCACTTTTAAATGCAATAAATTTGTCTTTGAATCACCCACCAGCGTCTGACTAGAAATCATTGAGTATAAAAGAGCTATGCATCTTGCCAATCAATAATTATACTTATTTTGTAGATCATAAGCATGCTTTTAAAAGCATGCTTGCCTGAACGGCGTGCAACATCTAAAGGGTATCTATCAAGCATTGGTGAGGAATAAATAAAGATATTTAGAACTTAACTTAAGTATCCAGCCAAGTAATTATTGCAGATAACTAAATAAACACTATCAGATTCAATAGTAACTTAAAATGGATTATAAATTAAATAAATTATGTTTTAATTTCGTCGCGTTTGTGAAGTATTTGCGATTGCAAAATTTAGTCGGCTATCCGCCACAGAGTAACGTCTAATAAAATAAGAAGTAAATGACAAAAGAAAAAAACGTATTTAATCGCAGTGCATAGCACATAATTTGTCGATACCTAGACTCTGTTGTACGTAGTAACAAACAGCACTACTGTCAGTCTACTCTAAATAAGTATTTTTCCATTTTGTGTGTTTACAAAATGGCTGTCGAATCAAACATTATGCAATCAGCGTTTATTGCCAGGATTGAACGCCCACGATATTCTAAAATTTGTACAAATTGAATTTTTCCGAATAGGAGTCGTCTATGTGGCATTTGTTATCACTTCCGGTCGTACAATGCGTTTAATCGCACACCAGTCGTATCTCTGTGGCGAATCGTTCGATTCACAAACTCAACGTCACACACACAAGCGAATCATCCACAGCAAGGCACGTAAATTTTAACTTTACCATTTAGCCCATATTTTTTTACAAAATATTCAATTTTATTTTTAAAATTGACAACCATGGTAGCCAATTTGAGATAATTTTGTTACATCAACAAACATCTACACATATTTTCCCCGTCTTTTGGATATCAAATTGCATCATCTGCATTAAAATAGTAAGCTAACAATAACTTAATATTGTCATACATTTCCACTTAATTATAAGAGTAAGATTTATTGACAACTGCCATTAGAAAACGGCTTGATCGATTTCTGTGTTGTTTTCATTACAAATGATGCAAGTCAACATACACATCTAAACACATACATGACATATTTAAACATCAAACAATTCATAGTAAACGTTATGATAATATAGGTACCCCAATTTTCGGATCATATTAACATAATTTTAATAGTTAAATAATAATTCCAAAACGCATCCTTGTGGTAAGTAGGATATCAAATTGTGCTAATAATAAAAAAAAACATCAGCACATTTTCATTACGGATAAATATCCGAATCAACATAATAATAATCCATAATTTTAAATAATTTAGAACGTATTCACTCACTCAAAATATCCGTTATTTCGGATACCATTTTTGTCTTTGCCCATAACTTTTCAAGATATTCGTATCTTTTACATCCGTGTATCCGATGCTGCAAAGTTATCCGAACGTTCGGATATATTCGGTCGCAGACGCGATCAGTCTTGTTTCTTGTCTGTGTCGGACTTCGAATCGACTTCCACTGGGGAAGGCGGCCGGTCCGTTTCCGTTCCTGAGCCTGTATAATTAATATAAAAATATATTAATTAAGATAAGTTTATACTTAGTAATATACGTGTAGGACGTCCACCGACAAGATGGACAGACGACCTTGTAAAGATCGCAGGATCACACTGGATGCAGACCGCTTGTGATCGGTCGATGTGGAAAACTGGAGAAGGCCTATGTTCAGCAGTGGACGTCCTTTGGCTGATAATGATGATGATGATACTAACTAAGTAATCGGTTAACTAATGTAGGTAGATATTCATTGGACAGCAGCCGGGTGTATATTTTGATATAGCTGTAGTTTATTAGCCGGTCAGATAATGCTATTTTCACGTTTAAAATATTGATAGAAAATGAATAGGAAAATTGACCAAAGTCTGGATGTTTGACATTCCTTTCTTACATTTTTTTGTCCAAATCTAAAACTTCTAAATAGTTCTCTCTGAGCTGCTAAATTATAGTGGCGAGTATTAATCTAGATTGTAATTTTATTTTATTTATTCAGTATTATCCTGGATTGTAATTTTTCATTTTCTTTCTTACTTTTGGTATAAGAAAATCGGTAAAATCGATAGGAGAATATTACCCGTTGTACATAAATTTAACGTCTGAAAAAAATTCGATATATCACTCACTGGCACCTTTCAATATGTGATTCTTTTTTTCATCATCACTCTCGCTGCCCGAACTCGCGATGGATGAGTCGTCGCCGGCGCCTGGAAGCAGAAACACAGATATAGATCACATTTGGGGCATTTCACGTGAAGCGGGCAGCGAAAAAAGGGTCAGATCTCCGATTTCAGTCATATTCCTGTATGTTATACCTGTACATGCCCTCGGCACAGATACGAAATATTTTTGCATTTTCAAGCTTAGTTTTCAAAATATAGGTCTTTGAAGTGTTCAGAAATCGCGAGATATGCTCTACTTCAAATGCCATTATCAGTTGAAAAACGATAATTTTTAAATAAATTTATTAGTAAATCGAAAACTACATTTATTAACTTTATTTTCCTCATTATTTGAATTCTGATTTTTTTTATAAAATTGGTAAAAAAATTCAAAAATATTTATTTTTTTAGTTTTTTACGAAGTTCGCATTTTTTTATATTTTTTTTAGATCATGTAAAATATTGCTTATTTTATGCTGAAACTTCATGCCAAGTTCCATAGTGGGCCGCGCTTCGGCATTATAATACATGTAGCTCCTAAACGACTGCGCGGCCCACTATGGAACTTGGCATAAAGTTTCAGCATAAAATAAGCAATATTTTACATGATCTAAAAAAAATATAAAAAAATGCGAACTTCGTAAAAAACTAAAAAAATAAATATTTTTGATTTTTTTTTACCAATATTATAAAAAAATCAGAATTCAAATAATGAGAAAAATAAGGTTAATAAATGTAGTTTTCAATTAACTAATAAATTTATTTAAAAATTATCGTTTTTCAACTGATAATGGCATTTGAAGTAGAGCATATCTCGCGATTTCTGAAAACTTCAAAGACTTACAGCCTTACCACAAATCACTTAAACAAAGTTTTAGGCACTGTTTAACAAGATTTTAAGAAAATCCTTACCACAAATCAGTTTTTGGCGCTAAAACACTCTTTTAAACAGTGTTTTAGTTAAACACCCTCGCCCCTATTTTATCTTGTGTTTAACCTCAAAAAATAGACAGATTGACATTTGACAACTTGACTTGACTCCTGTCAAAAAGTCAAAACAAATCAGCCCCCTTACTCTGAACACAAAACCCGATCCAATGAATATAGCCATCCCTGTCTCACGCATACACGGCCTGGTATGAGTGACAGGGATGGCCATAACCATTGGATTGGGTTTTGTGTCCAGAGTAAGGCCTCAGATTCTTCTCATTCTTCTGTCATTACAACTTTTTTTTAAAGATTTGGGTTTTGTTACTATTCAGCCATCATTTCAAGAAGCTTATGTACATTTACCCTGAAGTGTGTTGAATGCAACCTGCGTACTAGGAAATATAATTAACGAACTGAGTGAATGAATGAATGTTTGTATCTAAAACTGGTGTTTAGCTAAACACTGCCCAAATACCTATTTGTGGTACAAAATGTTAAACACTGTTTTAAACCCTTTTTAAATTTAAAACAGTTTTTAACTAAACATGACTTAAAACCAGTTTTAACGGATGATTTGTAGTAAGACTGTTATATTTTAAAAACTAAGCTTGAAAATGCAAAAATATTTCGTATCTGTGCCGAGGGCATGTACAGGTATATGTCAGGTTATGAGTTGTCTAAGTGCTTTGAAAAGTACCCCCAAATTGCAATGCCTCTTAAAAAGTGCTCGATGTGTAAAAAGAACGTAACAAAAAAGGCCCCAGGCCTGGAGTGCAGTAGATGCAATCGGATTGTGCATGCGGATCCAGCCTGCTCTAAACTATCAAACAAACAAATAAACACCCTCCGTAATGCCACCGGCATTGAGTGGAGTTGTGAGGAATGCACCCAGAACCTGTCCCGCAGATCGTCATTTATCATCCCAGAAGAAGACGCAGACGATGAATCTGACTCTGGCCGCATCCTTGGAGGACGAACATGTACGGTGGATACACGTAAGCTCGTGGAAGACATGAACCGGGAATTTAAAAAAACTCTTAGAGAAGAGATTAGTAACCTTGAAGCTTCCCTAGAATTCCTAAGCGATCAACTGAATACTATGGAAAAATCCGTGAAAAACCAAGGCGATCGAATAAAATCCCTTGAAAATAAAAATCAGGATTTGACAAATAAGAACAAAAACCTGGAACTCAGACTAGCGGTAATGGAACAAAGTATGCAGCAATACGAGCAAAAAACACTGTCAACATCAGTAGAAATTGCAGGCTTGCCAGAAGTACCACCTCAAGAAGTGAACAACGTTCTTAAGACGATAGCCAACAAACTTGAAACAGAGGTAGGAGACATTCAATCCTCTCGACGTCTTATGGGCAATAAGGACAAACCCCCGATCCTACTGATTGAGATGAAGTCTAACTTAGCAAGAACACAGTGGATAGCAGCCAGCAAAGAAAAACGCATCACTGTGGGAGCAGTGCTACCGGAATTACCCAAAGATAAGGCAGAAACCCGCGTATTCATCCGAGAAGCCTTGACTAAAACAATGAAAACACTACTTTACACGGCAAAGCAACAGTTACGTGACAAATTCCAGTTTGTGTGGTTTAAGGATGGAAAGGTTTGTGCCCGAAAAACCAACAATAGCAAAATTCATTACATAAGATCACTAGAAGACATTAACCAGATTAAAGAACAATCCTAAAGAGTTTAGTATTTGTGGATAGATACCCTTTAAGTTAGATTAAATTATTAATACTTAGTTTATAAACATCCAACTCACTATTTGTTTAATATGAATATCAAAGAACACTTTGACTGCACTTCTTTAAATACCTTCTTTCAACAACTACCTACTCATAGTACTCTTAATCTATCTTGCTTGCACCTGAATATAAGATCACTAATTAAAAACTATACTAAGCTACTACAGGCCGTACATTGTTGTTCATCGACACTTGATATTATTATTTTAACTGAGGTCGGTATATCAGAAGGAATAGCAAACCTGTTCCATTTACCAGGCTACAATATGCACACACAACTGCGGAAAAATAAAAAAGGCGGTGGTATAATAATTTACACAAAACAATTCTTAAAATTTACACCATATCACTTTAAAACATTTACATTCGAAAGCATCCTTGGAATCTTAAAATACGACAATAATGCAAATAACACAGTACTTGTGTGTGCTATTTATAGGCCACCTTCAACTGATAAAAATATGTTTGTAAGGGAACTCGGTAGATGTATTTCTCACTTCGATTCTAAACACAACCTACTTCTCATAGGCGATATGAATATTGATCTAAAAACACCGTCGTCATACAAAACTTCATACTTAGAGGCAACAAGCGAGTGCGGATTGATGTGCGGAATAACGGACTACACTAGAATAGAGAAAAAGCTAGATACTATAACTAAATCGTGTATCGATCACATATTTGTCCGTTTCCCCACATTACACCCGCACTCGGCTGTAGTCGATCTTGCACTGGCGGACCACCGCGCCACGATACTTGCGTGCGTAAGCGATACTGCGCGGAATGATATACAGGGTGTATCAAAAAAGACAATTGATTATAGCACCTATGTTAGGGTACTAAAAAATGTTAACTGGATGCATACTAACAATATGAAGAACCCCGATGATATCCTTAATTTTATAAATAGCTCATTTCATGATGCACAAAAGGCGGCATGCGCAAATAGTGTACATATCAAACAAAACAAGTGTTTTCGATTACCATGGATGAATAAAAATACTGCCCGTTTGTGTGACCAACGAGATAGACTCTTCACCGCGTGGAAAAAGGACCCTAAGAATCCACAACTGAGACTTGAATACACCAAAGCACGAAATAAAGCCCACAAAGTACTAGAACACTGCAGGAATTCTTATTATATTAAACACATTGAAAGTAATAGCAAGAATACAAAGAAAATATACCAAATCGTAAATCAAATGCTAGGAAGGCTCTCAATATCCATTGATCAGGCTATACTTAGCGCCTTTGATTCCCAAGGACTTACCAATAAAAATATAGCCGATAATTTTGCTATTGGATTTGATGAGGCAGTTAAGAGCATAATACCTACATGTAACATAAAAATTATGGACGAATTAATGAACGGTGAACCAGTCAACTGCAGTATCCGTTTTCAAAAAGCCACAAATAAAAATATCACTAAAATAATAAAAAATCTAAACTCCAACAAAGCCCCAGGTATAGATGAAATAAAAGTATCTGATATTAAAATAGCGGGAGAGGATCTGTCTGTTGCTATAGCGAATCTTATAAACACTAGTGTGCAAATGAGTACTTATCCAGATGCACTAAAAAAAGGTTGTGTACGACCAGTATTTAAAAAAGGAAAAAAAGATGAGTATGCAAATTATCGTCCTATAACACTTCTTCCTTCTATTGACAAAATATCAGAAAAATTCATATGTGAGCAAATCCATAAGTTCTATAAGAATAATGACATCATTTATCACAATCAGTTTGGTTTTCAAACGGGGAAGGGTACGACAGAACTCCTCTCCAAGTTCACTGATGAAGTCAATGAACACCTCAATAATAGAAGAAACGTTCTTGTTCTATTTATTGACTTCTCCCGCGCTTTCGATACCTTGGATCATGTCAAACTTGTACAGCGACTCAATAACTGTGGCATACGGGGACCCTTGCTGGAATGGTGCAAAAATTACCTTCAAAATCGCAAATACTGTGTGAAAATTGGTGATATATTCAGCGAAACTATCAATGCAGATCAAGGCACAGCGCAAGGATCTGTGTTAGGACCACTGCACTTTCTGTCTTATGTAAACGACATGAGTAAGGTCATAAGTAACTGTACCTGCTACCAGTTCGCTGACGATACTTGCCTTGTTATGGGTAGGAATAATCTTGACGAAGCGTATCAACTTATACAAGCTGACTTTGATAATTTAGTTAAATGGTGTCACGACGCTGGGCTTGTCATAAACGCATCTAAAACTAAATTAATGCATATTAAATCGCCATATCTCAAAACCACCTCTAGTGGGAACCTGAAAGCGCACCGTCACAGCTGCATCCATTCCGCCGATCCTCAGGGTTGTGAGTGCCCTACTATTGAGCTTGTAAACTCATTTAAGTACTTGGGGTTGTATATAGATAAGTGTCTCAATTGGAGTACACAGATCGAGCACGTCTGCAATAAGTTACGAAATTTTTCTGCCAATATGTACATATTAAAAGATCGCATCCCATACAAAGTAAGATTAGCTCTGTATCATTCGTTAGCTGAATCTTACATACAATATGGCGTTAGTAGCTATGGTCGTACTTACAATACCTACCTCAACAGGATCTACAATTTACAGCTTAGACTTCTTAAACAAATTGTCTCCAAAGGAATAAAAGAGAAATACAAGGACAACGAATCAGGTCTCTTTCGACATTGTAAAGTACTTCCCATACAAACACGCTTTAAATACAATTTCCTAAAAGAACAGTTCTTCAGCAGCAACACTCGTACTATAATTGAACACCCTGTATTCACACGAGGCAGAGCTCGGGAGCGCTTGCTCACCACATCGGCTCGTAATGTGTACGGCGCAAGAACCGCGCAGTACTTGATTCCCCGGTTTATAAACGATCTACCTCCAACCGTTAAAAATAATTTGACTCCGCGGAATATAAGAACCAAATTAAAAACCTATTTTCTTACTCAAATAGAATAGCTTGCACCTAATCTACCCAGTTCCCGACTTGTTGTAGTTTGTTTTAATGTATCAGTGAGTTACTTATTTTGGCTGTCTCACGCACTGTAGGCAAACCTCAGTGGTTTTTATCAGTGCTTATAACCATGTATTTTTTGTATTGTTTTTTACATGATAATAAATAAATAAAAAAAAAAAAAAAAGGTATAACATACGGGAATATGACTGAAATCGGAGATCTGACCCTTTTTTCGCTGCCCGCTTCACGTGAAATGCCCCATTTATGATAACGTTTCTTAGTAGACTTCATTCAAATAATAATTATGTTATCCCTTTTCACGCCTCCAGGGTTTCAGCTTGCTAGAGTGCGCGCATGTGTTCGACACATAGTAGAATTGTTACTACCAGTGAGTGAGTGAATGAGTGAATGAATTTAGTAGTGAGTAAGTGAAATGTATTGACTGTTTTAACGTTTCTGGTTTCTGTAGTAGTAGGTAAGTAATATGACTCACCACCTAGCGAGCCTCTTGGAGCAGGCAGGGCCCTGACAGGTGTGAGCGCGGCGCGTGCGGGGTTCAGCTTGCCTCAGTACGACACGTCATTGTCGAATTGTTACCAGTGAGTGAGTGAATGAATTTAGTAGTGAGTAAGTGAAATATATTGACTTTTTAAACGTTTATGGTCTCTATTAGTAGTAGGTAAGTAACATGACTCAAAGGCGCAGCGTAGGACGTCCACTGACAAGATGGACAGACGACCTTGTAAAGATCGCGGGATCGCGCTGGATGCAGACCGCTCACAACCGGTCGTTGTGGAAAGCCATGGGGGAGGCCTAAGTTCTGCAGTGGACGTCCTTTGGCTGATAATGATGAAGTAACATGACTCACCGCCTAATGAGCCCCTCGGCGCGGGCAGAGCCCTGACAGGCGAAAGCATGGGCGCGGGGTTTAGCTTGCTGCAGTACGACCAGTGAGTGAGTAAGTAAATTAATTTAGTAGTGAGTAAGTGAAATGTATTGACTTTTTAAACGTTTCCGGTCTCTACAGTAGTAGGTAAGTATGGCTCACCGCCCAGCGAGCCCCTCGGCGCGGGCAGGGCCCTGACAGGCGTGAGCAAGGGCGCGTGCGGGCGCTGCTTGCGCGCAGTACGACACGTCATAGTCGAATTGTTACTACCAGTGAGTGAGTGAGTGAGTGAATGAATTTAGTAGTGAGAAAGTGAAATGTATTGACTTTTTAAGCAGTACGACACGTCATAGTCTAATTGTTACTACCAGTGAATGAGTGAGTGAGTGAATGAATTTAGTAGTGAGTAAGTGAAATGTATTTACTTTTTTAACGTTTCTGGTTTCTATAGTAGTAGTACTTTTAACGCAGTACGACAAGTCATAGTCTAATTGTTACTACCAGTGAATGAGTGAGTGAATGAGTTTAGTAGTGAGTAAGTGAAATGTATTGACTTTTTTAACGTTTCTGGTAGGTAAGTAACATAACTCACCGCCTAATGAGCCCCTCGGCGCGGGCAGGGCCCTGACAGGTGTCAGCAAGGGCGCGTGCGGGCGCTGCTTGCGCGCGGGGTTGAGCTTGCCGCAGTACGCGCACGCGTACGACACGTAGTCGAACTCTTCTATCATCGCCATGCCTGGAACAAATAATTGACAAATTAATAGAGTATCTTCTCTTCTTCTCAGTCGTATCTTCATTTCTGAAGGTCGTGCCCGTCTTGGTAAGCCTCAGTGGATGATCTTACGAGGTGTTTCCACGCCACTCTGCCTTCAGCTTGTCTAAGAGCGGCAGTCACCGGGAGCCCCGTGATTTCTTTTAAAGAGTCAGTCCAGCGGCTCGGTGATCGGCCTCTAAGTCTTTTGCCTTCCACTTTGCCCACCACAAGTTTTTCGAGATTATCAGGCTCTCGAATAGAAGAGAATAGAGTATCACTAGACTGCAATTCGCTTCAAACGAATGCAACTTTTACTTTAATATACATAAAATAATGTCGTGTTAATTACACTACACTACATTATTGAATTACACACATTCGAGGACGGGTGGACCGATTTTCAAAATTTTTACTTTGTTGGATTTGTCTTGGCCCCGAATATGACAATAAAACGGGCCGGGAGAACCAAAGTTCACTCGGGCCGTTTGTTGTACATAAATCTTAATTGATATACTTTCTGACTATGTAAAACTATGACAGTTCAAATTCAACCTCTTGAAATATGTAATGTGGTATGAGTGAGTTGTTATTACTAGATACTATGCCAAATAAAAAATTCGTTTTCTATTCGTTTCTTGTTAGCATGTATTAGAATTTGTTTGAATACTTTCATAAATGCGTCGTATAGTTATAAAGCATAAGGCATAGACAACTAACCATTATAAGATGAACACTCGGCGCAGATCAAAGCCATCCGGTTGCTAGGGCCATCTTTAAGCAAGTAGTCCACCACTTTGTCCAATGCTGACCCTTGTGTCTATGATTAGGTTTATAGAGTAAAAGGCATAGACAACCCACCATTATGTTGTTCTAGCTAACCATACATAAGGCATAGATAACTCACCATTATGAGACGAACACTCGGCGCAGATCAAAGCCATCCGGTTGCTAGGTCCATCTTAGAGCAAATAGTCCACCACTTCGTCCAGCGCTGACCCTTGTGTCTATGATTAGGTTTATAGAGTAAAAGGCATAGACAACCCACCATTATGTTGTTCTAGCTAACCATACATGAGGCATAGATAACTCACCATTATGAGAAGAACACTCGGCGCAGATCAAAGCCATCCGGTTGCTAGGGCCATCTTTGAGCACGAAGTCCACTATTTTGTCCAGCGCTAAGCCATAGACTTAAAGTCATAGACAACTCACCATTATGAGACGAACACTCGGCGCAGATCAAAGCCATCCGGTTGCTAGGGCCATCTTTGAGCAAGTAGTCCACTATTTTGTCCAGCGCTAAGCCATAGACTTAAAGTCATAGACAACTCACCATTATGAGACGAACACTCGGCGCAGATCAAAGCCATCCGGTTGCTAGGGCCATCTTTGAGGAAGTAGTCCACTATTTTGTCCAGCGCTAAGCCATAGACTTAAAGTCATAGACAACTCACCATTATGAGACGAACACTCGGCGCAGATCAAAGCCATCCGGTTGCTAGGGCCATCTTTGAGCAAGTAGTCCACCACTTTGTCCAGCGCTGACCGGTTCCTGTCTAGAAGCGGACGCGGGAGCTGGTCGGACTGTAATTGACGATATAATAGCTATGTATTCATTTCTCACATTTGTTAAGACTATCGTAGCGCGAAATTACCTACATTTCGAACGCCAACGGTCGGAATATGCTTGATTGATAACGTTTTCCTACCCGTAAGCGTTTATAGAATGAGCCAGATTCGTTTTCAAACTTCCTAAACTAAGCTTGTACGTTTTCGTATTTTTTTAAATGCCTAATTGTTGGTCAAAAATAGACGAAATTCCGATTAATTTTCTATAATATTAAAATCTAGCAATATTTCATGACGTCTAATAAATCTGTCAAATACCTGTCAGCCAATCAGCTGTTTGAACACATTAAAGATTGAAAACGGAAAGCAAAATGACATTTGACATTGACAGATTTACTTTTTTTTGCAGAGACAGAATTGCCAGGATTTTAAAAGTTTATTATTTTATTATTTAAATAACCTAATAATTGTGAATTAAATTAAGATTACATAATACAGTCTGTCTAAATACCTGTATTTTTAGCTATTTTTAGAGATACTGTACATCGTCTAGACATTTTTGTAACTATTTTAAGCAACTTATTTTTAAGCTGTTGGTTTTCTCAATAAATAAAATTAAAATTAAATTAAAACATCTACTTTGATGATGATGAGCTGGATATTACAAGAGTAAGTGGTAAAATAACTCTTACCCGAAGCCTTGTTCCTTTGTAAACGGCCAGAGAATTATTCATATGGACGTTGTTGCTAATCGGAGTCGAGCTCTGCAACGCCAGTTGACGCTGTCTCAACTGGCCCGGAGTCGCTGGAAAGAGACAGGTTATAATTTTGTTAACATTATGAAAGAAAAAAAAATACAATACAACAAAATACATAATGAAAAGTATCTGAAATCGGAATTAAGTCATTCATTTGTCTGTCAACATAGAACCTGTTACTGTAGTTGAGTCATCTAATTGGGGATCATTATGATCTAAGTGGGGATTCTACCTAGGATCGGCGAGGGCATGCTAGGGGCATTACCGGGGACGTTGGCGGCTGGAAAGGCATCAGAGCCTTCGATTACTCCTCAGGGCTGCCGTACTTGTCTAGAATCTCTTTTACTATAGTCGTCATCATTGTCGTCAGCTTGAGGACGTCCATTGCTGAACATAGACCTCCCCTACGGTTTTCCACACCGTTTTTGGTTGCAAGCAGTCCGTATCTAGTGTGATCCTGCGATCTTTACATGATCATTTAAATGACTGTCTCGTTGGTATAGTGGCCAGTTTGCTGGTCACTACTCACTAATCCAAGACGCCCCGGGTTCGAGTCCCTGGTAGGGCCAGTTTGTTTCTGACTTTTTCTGTGTTGAATATACTCAGAAATATCTCAGAAAGCACGTTAATCTTTTAATCTTTCACCGGTCATGTCGAACTACCGTCTCATCGATCCATGAGTGTAAGGTCAGAGAGAGTTCTATTGTGTATTGCGCACACTTTAGCAATATGAAGAAGTAAGAGTTGAATTTGCGAAACGATGTAACTCATTCTTATGAACTTTCCTAAAGCACATGTTTTGGCTTACAGTTTAGTTTTAATTATATTATGCAAAAAAAATTGTTTTACCTCAACTGTAAACTGTTTTGTGTTCTAATAAAATAAAATAAAATAAAATAAAATATGACCATGTCCCACGCCCATAGCTAAATCTCAGTAGTGATTGACCACCATGGTTCGGCCAGGTTGACCGCCAGGAGGAGATAACTTGTTATGGAATCTTATTAGCTAATTTTAGTAGTAATATCTTACTCTATTATCATCTCATTGGGTACCATTATCATATTAGTGGGGACCATTACCATCTCAGTGGGGATCATTATCATTTAAGTAGAGTGTAGAGATCATTATCATCTAAGTAGGTATCATTATCATGTTATTGGGGATCATTATCATATAAGTGGGGATCAATATGATCTAAGTGGGGATTCTACCTGGGATCGGCGAGGGCGTGCGAGGGGCATTACCGGGAACGTTGACGCTCGGCTGGAACGGCTTCAGAGCCTTCGACTGATCTTCGGGGCTGCCGTACTTGTCTAGAATCTGTTTGGCTACCTGTAAATAGGTTTAATTCGGTAAAGGTATTATTTGGTTATCTATCTCTATGTCTTATCTATTCACAAATCGAGAAGGATGTATTTAATAATTGTAAGTAGACAACTTTATTGAGACTTCGCCTGCGGGGCGGTAGGGCGCGCGGGGAGGCGAGAGCGTGAGGGGTGCGGGAGCAGAGACCCTCTGCTCCCCCCGCGCCCCGCCGCCCCGCAGGCGAGGACTCAATAAAGCGGTTTGAAGCTCTATGAATAAACATAAGTTTGTTTCTACCTTGTAGGTCTCCGTGTTCATAACCTCTTCGAGTATTTTCTTCTTCTCCTCACGCATTTTGTTCAGTTTTATTCTGTTTTTGTTCAACGTCCAGTTGTAGTACCACGATATACCGGAACGGAGGAATATTACTCTGTGAATTTTAAAATGTGTCTTGTATACACCAACTTAATTCGATGTCAAAAATGATAAATAAAATTTAGTATTTGTAGACTGATAGCGTAGATACACATGTATGTATGTATACATTTGAGCAACCTCAAACTATGCTTAGCAATTTTCAGGCCCTATTTCCAATATTTCGCATGTTTTGTCTCTATCGCTAAAATTGATATTAAATTTTCTTACTTATTTACAGAAACCTCTTAGGTTTTCTGAATTTAAAGAATGTTTTTAATGGTGATTACAAGACGACCTTGTTAATGCAGGATTTAGCTGAACGCGAGTTGCTGTCAATCGGTCACTTTGAAACCAAATGGAATGAATTTCATATTCATATTCATTCCATTTGAGATGTATGTTCAATAGTGTATGTTTTGTTGCTATGATAATGAAAATGGTATTGTTTGTTATAGGTAAACCGCTTCATTAAGACTTCCCCTGCCGGGGGTTGTGTGAGAGGAACTCAAGCTACCCGCTTTCGCCTCCCCCCGCACCCCCGGGCCCCGCAGGCGAGGTCTCAATGCGGTCTACCTATAGTTAACTTATAATTTTTCACTCACAATATAGGCAGCACGAGCAGTGGCGACGCGTACAAAAGCGAATGCAGCCAGTGGTGACTCCGCCCCACGTACATAAAGTAATACAGCGCAGCGAACAGCACGTATAGCCCTGAAATATAGAGACGACAGGTTATTTCCATATTGATTGATAATTAGTACCTGATTGTTATCGCCGAGATAGACCCCATGAGAGCTGGTGTAATTATTTGACGACGTAAAAAAATGTTGACGCGTTTGGTGTAGTGGTTAGCGGTCCTGACTATTATGCCGGCGGTCGCGGGTTCGAATCCCGCAAGGAGCAAATGTTTGTGTGATGAGCACGAACATTTGTACCTGAGGCATGGATGTTTATATGCATTTAAGTATTTATGGGAGATGCCCCCGTCATTATCGTTGTCTGGTATTTGTAAGAAAATTTCTTCCTTGTGCTACAAATGCTTAGTTCGAAACCAAGACAATTGGTGTGTTGTCTGGTGCATATATTTATTTATTTATTTGAGTCCCGGGTAGAGCCGAAATTTGTTTTTAGGTTTTTCTGTCTCGGACTCAGAAAGTTGGTAGTGGTGACACCTCTGTGCCTCGGAAAGCACGTTAAGCCGATGCTCCTGCGCCTGGTCTCTCACCGGTCTTGTCGGAGCCGTCTCACCAAAATAATGAGAGGGAATAGAAAGTGCAGTTGTGTATTGCGCACAAATCTGGGCACTATAATATCTCCTGCGTACCTGGCCTATCTCTGTTGAGAGGGGCCGCCACTACAAAAAATTGGTAGCAGCGTTGCCAGAGATTGGGAGGTATTAGCTGTGGGAGGCATTTACTTGGCAGTAGAATTAAGTAAAAAAGTAAAGTTAGCCTGTAGCATCCCACTGCTGGGCAAAACCCTTACCTCAAATATGAGGTAGTCTGAGCCATACTCCACCACGCGGGCTCAGTGCGGATTGGCGGAGGGGTGTTTGCAAAGCAAGCGACCAACCTTGCTGTCAGATTTTATCAAGCCGCCCGCCCATAGGGCCTCTGAAGAGGCTTAACGACTAATAATAACAACCGATATTAGCCGGGACCAACTGCTTAACGTGCCTTCAGAAGCACGGAGATGCTCGATCATCATCATCATTCTCTTGTCCTGTTCCAGTTTATCTGGGGTCGGCGCATACTGAGATGCTTGTGGTATACGTCACTTATACTAGTCGGAATGATCACCCATTCAAATGCCGACCGCGCCGTAAGTTGCCTAACTTCGGTATTACTACCAAAGCGCTGCCACCACTGCGCTACGAGTAGAAAAATAAAAACAAATTCCTGCAACACGTACCCACGGAATACGCCATGACATATCCGATAACGCGTTTGTGTGTCTGCTCCTTGTACTGGCCATCCTGTTCGATGCTCTTTATCTTTGTTTCGAGTGTTTCCAGCACTTCTGTGGTCGTTTTCTTACGCTGGAAAAGATGGAATGGATATTCAAAACAATGGTAACATGTAGCAATTTGCTCTTGTAAAAAGCAACTGTGTGCAACGTTGAATCGAACTCTGTAGCAATAATAACAAAAATAAAAATTATGTAGTACTTTGCTCAAAATAGACAAGTTTGTTTGTTTGTGAAATTATTTACAAGATGATGCTTTATTTAGCTGTTTCCTTGATGGATCTGGTTATATATTTATGGTCACCTCGTTTTAAGTGATAATATTTAAAGGGCCGATTCAGCACAATAAATTAATCATTTTTTGAAGAAAACACTAGTTTTTGAGAAAATTTGAGACTGAGAAGGTAATTCTTTTTTTATTAATTAAGGTTAAGAATAGAGAAAAATAAGGTTTGGGCATTGAATTGAGAGAGGCGAAGCCGATGAAGTAGATATTTTTTTTAATTGTCAGTGTGCTATTTTAAATAATGATTTGTGTTTGTTAAGGAAAATAATAAAAATAAATATCTCTATTTTCCAAAAAACAATGATTGGGTCTTGTTTCTATGATGTATACTAAGACACTGTTAAAATATTATCACTTAAAACGATTCGACCTTATATACGTCCCTATTTTAAGTGCCTATATGATAGCACAGAAAATCTGAGACCAGTCTATATTGACTCACACACTGGGCTGAAGCGGTATTGAGAACTTGAAGGGAGTTCAGCAGTTCATATTTTAAAATCGGAGAATATCCAAAACATAATAATAGAATCGAATTTTGCTCAGCAATAGAATAAAAGAATACGATACATTCGTAGTTGTCCAACAGTTACACAATCAACATTACATAAGGACAATGCACATAATAGTAGGTACACGACTATAAAAGGTATAGAACTGCTTAGGTATTGAATTTCACGAGATACACTGCGCGTTTAGCTAGCGACCGAACATGAAACTGAGTATGTGCAAGTATTTACAATGATAAAATGTATCAAAAGATAGATGTTTTTCTTCTTTTCCTTCCTTATCCGTAAAAAGATTAATTTCACATAGCATAGGTTAAATACAAGATTAGAGCAAGTGTACAATTTAGGTTGTTATTAAGTTTCAGCAAAAAAATTTTTGTGGCAATATTATTTTCACACGCTAAGTAGTTATTTTAAGATGAGCTGTATGCTGAAATTTAGTTTGATACTTAGAGTAGGTAGGTACTTCAGTATTGAAATTACTTTCATTTTCAATGTCGAATCTACAAGTAATTTTTACATAATTATTTCAAAAATAAATTTCGGCAAAATAGTGTCATTTATTTTGATATTTTTAATGTTGTTATTGTACCTCTATGTATGTTAGTCTTTAAGTTATTTATTGTATGGGCCTTAGTGCCTGAAAAAATGATTAGATTAAATGAGAAAAAAAAAATCGGTCGTGTTTTTTTTCTTCATCAGAATATATTCCGTTGTTTCAAAACTTTGCGTGTTTTCTAAACAGGAAAGCAAATTTAATAAAAATAAATGGATAAATGGTGATATGATGGAGATAGACATCTCAAATAATTCAGTTAATTACAAGAATGGTATTTTTTTAGTAACACTGTTGTGTAACAATGTTGAGTTTGAAGATATTTCCAATAATTTCCATCAAAAGACGAAACATTTCAAACCGTTTTTCCAACTATATGTACTAAAATATTTAATTTTCAGTAAACAATACCATCAGGTGTAGTTGAAAAAAAAATCGCATTGTGACACGAACATGAATGACGCAAATAAGACGGTCATTCATGATTTATTTATGTTACCGATTACGATTCAATCAGTGAGTACTAATAATAATTCAATAGTGATTCAACCGATGTGCATATAGGAATTCAGATCAAGAGTTTTTTAATACTATTTTGGGAGACACTATTTCGATTCGTACATGAAATATTCAGGGAACAAAAGTCATAGACAACTCTTCATTGCATATCTCATAATATGTAGGTCAGTGACAAAATATGTTTAAAGGAAATGTACAATTCAGACTATACGCGATCTCTTATTTATTTAAAAACTTTATAGCACAAATAAAATTTTAATTAAAACAGTCGCTTTATTCTTTGTCTTTGTCATTTCTTGTGTCTGTTATTATCGTTTATAGCGCTTTCTTAATTTAACAACGCATCATATTTCGATTTATTAATATTATGAAGTTAAAGTAATTATTATTTATACCACAGTTCTGAAATGCGACACTTTCACTTTAATATTTTTATTTGATAATATTTTAATATTGTGTACGAGTTTTATCATGGCGGCGATTTATTGATAACTGTAACCAATTTATCAGACCAAAGTTCGGTAGCCGAAATTAATTGAATATCATGCAAATTGATATCCCAATTCAAGGGTAACGAATCTGATCTTGATATCGTTGAGTTGGCAATGAACTTTGGAAAGAAACGTAATACATAAACTAACCTAGATTGTAACTAACTGACTCGGTGGGCGCAGCGGTTAAAGGGTCGCATTTTAAAGCGACGGCTGCGCCTGAGGTCCCGGGTTCGATCCCCGGGTCGTGCCAAAATATGTACCTGGATTTTTCTGTTCAGAAATTTTCAGGGTAGCCCGGAGTTTAGAAGTTGGCGGTGTAAACCCGTTGGTCCTGCTCCTGATCGCTCTCCGGTCGTGTTAGATTGCTGTCCCATCGGGCTATGAGAGTGAAAGGAATAGAGAGTGCACCTTTGTTTGCGCACACACTTGTGCACAGGTGCACTATAATATGTCCCGCGCAGTCGGTTAGTCGTTGTGACTGGCCACCGTGGTCGAAACTCGGCTAGGGGGACTAGGGGGACAAGTAAACACTAACCAACGAATAATACAAAAATGAAAATGGTCATTTCGTATGAACTAGTGGACAGATAACCGTAATAGGAACTTATTCAGACATTGTGAAACAGGCCGTAAGACTTTCGAAACGCCTATTCTACAGTACCTGCTAATAATAGTTAATATACTTTAGACAATACACAGATGATCACTGTTCTTTTACTACTATTCTTTTTAGATGGCAATAATAAAATGAACGCAGAGATCCGGCACGAAGGACCATAATAAATGCGTAACACTTTCTCTCTCTCCTCGTAAAAATAAAGCATTGATTGATTCAGCAGTATACTGAAATGGCAATGTGCTTGCACACATATTTTTAAGCTATCATTACACCGTTCTATTTAAAGCTATTGCGATCAATTATTAGTAAACCAGAATCAAGTATAATATGCAGAATTTTACTACATGCATCTTATTTCTACGTTCATAATTGTCACGTAATAGTGGTAAACACTCAAATAAGATGCCCATCCCTTTCTCTCTACTCTCATCAAACGCAAATGCTATCGTTAAAAGTTATGACTTATCAAATCTATGACGTAACATTCATTTCACGTTTTTAACATCAGAGTGGCTAGCACGATCACCTTTGCAAAAATAATTTGTATCGCTGACTTTCGGCCTGTTTCACAACGTCCAAATAAGTTCCCATTAGCGTTATCTGTAACTTCATACGAAATGGCGTTTCACATTATAATTATTCGTTGAGTAGTGTTAATTTGTCAATCTCTTCTTTCTCTCTCTCTCATCGGTCAAGTCGGACTGTCGTCTGTCTGACCGAATTAATGACAGTGACGGAAGGAACAGAGAGTGCCCTTGCGTATTGCGCATACATATTCTGGGAACCTTATATCTCCTGCGTACCTTTTGAGAATCGGTAGGATAATATTATTATTATTTGTCTATGGTTAAACAGACTAAGGATTTGTATGAGAATACGACAACGCTGCCTAAATGTAAACGTCGTACGATTACGTTTGATAGCAGTTCATGCTATACCCTACTCTTCGCCCACGAATCTTATTGTGCAGATTTGAAAGTCACGTTACTAGGCCATGACGGGGTCTACAACTAGTTTCGTTATGACCTCTATGGTAAGACATTAGAGGCTAATTTTGCTTGGAAATCATTATAATGTGAGATGAAAGTAAGTACCTTTCTCTTTCAAAATCGATGGAGGCTGCTGGTGCATTTGACAATTTGGATGTTAAAGTCATTGGTTCAAGTATAATGGAGAGTTGTCTAGACACTAGAGTGGCAACTCTTAATGTCTGGGTCCCAGACAAATACAAATATATTTATTTGCCATTAAGTAGGGTAAAATCAATACAATACATGAAAATGTGGTCTTATGTCAGAGAAACAATGCAATAACCTACTAGCCATATAAAACAGCATGCAAATATTCAGGCAATTAACAATACTATTTTTACAAGGAGACTCTGGGACAGTTTATTTAGAAGTAGATGAAAATGGACATAGACAATGTATAAGTTTCATACCGTTATGACATTTTTACATTTTATTTAATAAAAATTATCCATAATGTTTAAGTTTATGGGACAAAAATACTGAAATGGTTGCTTTTATTCAATTAAGAATGCTACACAAAAAATCATGACTACCCAAGACCTGAGTTACAGCTCACATTTGTGTTTTAATTAGCTAGTATGAAACAAGTGGCCTCTGTTTTTAGAATGAATAAGGTTACTCATCTACTAGAGCGTAACACACAAAAAATAGTTTTTCACTTTTTGCTTGTCCTGTTACATATCAAACCAAGTATGTTTAGCATGAAGTTAAAGAAGCAGTTTTTATTTAAAGTCACTTTAATGTCATTTTAAAGTCTAAAGACAAAATTAGTTAATCATTGGACCTTTGCCTTTACTGAAATCTAGATTTATGTAACAGATTTTTTAAGTTAATGTGTTCAAAAAAAATTGTTAATTAAACAAAGAAACATGAAGATGTGATGTGATGATAACATGAAGATATTCATATTTTATACTTATGCCTACTTGTTAACATAAATTTTCTTTCAGGAAAAGCTATGAGTTCTCCGATGTCAATATCCTGACATTCAACAATGGATATTTATTATGATGGAAAGAATGTATTGAACTCTAGTAACAATGCCGCAACTACACATGTTTTATTATTCATTAGCAATACAAAATATTGTTTGTATTCTTTGTTATTTAAGCATTTCAGATGGTAGGAAATGTAAGAACAATGCATTCTAAATAATAGTAATTCTGTAAATCTAAAAAATTCATGTTTGTATCATAACATAAATTTATTTTCCATTCAACACTGTTTAGATGGTTTTCATGTAAATAATGTGCTCAAAAATCAAATACCTACGTAATAGATAATTTATCAATTAATACTTGTCAACCGAATCTGACTGTGTAACCTCAGCAATGACATGAAAGATAAATAAATTAATATGATCATATTAATATAAAATGCACTTGTAAAAGCAACTGTGACTCTGTGACAGACGAGGAATCAAACCCCGTGTCTTACACTATCCGTGCGTAGTCACAGTTGCTTTTTACAAGTGCAATTTATATTATTAAGTTTGTATAGTGACAAAACACTATAAAAACAAAAATCAACTATAATATGATCATAATTGGCCTTGTTGTTAAAACAAGGTTAATAAATGTATCATTATCATCACTGATAGTATTTAATTTTAACAAAGTGTGTTGTCAATGTCATTACAGTTCAACAACAAACGTAATTGAAAACATAGAAAGTAACAGGAACTTTGGTGGGAGTTTAGCGCGGGAAACGAGAAGAGGAAGATTGGATTTTGTTTCATCATTTTAAGTAATTGGTTTTTTTGAGTAAATTATTTTGGTTTTGTGTTGGAATCATCATAATAATGTGTGCTTTTGAAGAAAACAATGAAAACAAAGTGGGAAATAAAGTCTTCTGCTTCGGATCACCAAACTCCCTTGTTAAGCATTGAAATACGAACCAGCATCGCATTTCAATGCATTAGGTTAGGTTAGGCTAGTTAAGTGTTAGTTTTAGTGATAAGTGTAAATATTGAACTTTTAATAATGATGATTTGTCTGTATGGCTTTGACCAAGGACGTTAAACTTGTATATTTAAAAAAAAAGGAACTTTGGTGGGTTAAATGATATCATAAGTTAAATATTAAGGAAACTGTTGAGAGAGTAATCTCACAAAATTTGAGATGACGCAGCCTATGCATTAAAGAAAGCACTTGCAAAATTGAACGGGCTTGCCAATGTGTCGGTGGCCAAGTGGTAAAGGCATGCACCCAGATAGCGTAAGATACAGGGTTTGATTCATTGTAAGTTTCCTCTTACAAGTGCAATTTATAATATAAATGTCCTATTAGGGGCATAAAACAATTCATCAAAGAATTAAGAGTATAAGTTACTCTAGTGCTAATTAAACCACCACAATTTTTTTTATGTGTTTACTTAGTGATTTAATGAATTTTAACTTTTTATAACACTATTGGCCAAATCTGACTGCAATAACAAAATGACTGTATGTTGTTTTTGGAAACACAGGGATTGAAGAAATAAAGACAGTCAACTTGTATCTAAACCAGGCTGCAATACTTGCCAATTTTATCAGGAGTATCTTGTCCTGATCAAGTATTAAGCATTTTACTTCAATTTAAGATAGATAGTCATTATCTTATCATAGAAGATTTTGACTATGCCTATTGATGGACAGATTTCTCTTATTTAGTGTGACAATATTCGTTTTCAATAGTGCAGAAAGTACTTAGATTATAGTAATCTTGTTGTTTTAGTATGTAAGATAAGGAAAATTAAATGTACCATACATCAGTTTTCTGTTGATAAAGTTCACAACAGAGTAATGACCTTTTCTAAATAGATTGTAGAAGCTCATATTAAAAATAGCCAGAGATTATTTAACGGCAAACATAACATACTCAGGGTTCTTTCGATCTACATTACGATACTAAAAATAAAGCAATAAATCCATCATAATCGTACAAACTTTTAATATTATATCAACGACAGTTCATGGACGTACAAATTGTATTCCCGCCAAAGATCTTGAACACTATCAAAATAGTTTTGGCCGACTTACAAGTTAGAATTTAACCGTGAACATTTTGAACTCACCCGAAATCTGGAGATAATCAGACCCATCTTCTCGCCTCAAATTCAGCTAAAACTAATCAGTACCACTCGTAACACTTATTTAAGATTCGTTAATTCGATTTTATAGTCTAAAAATAAGTTTGGCATAACAGCTAACCAAATGAAAATTGATGACGAATAGACGAACGGACTTTATAACCTATAAATTCCGGCTTATGAATATTATTCCCAGGGAAAACTATCCGAGGCACTGTAATATTAATTAATTACACTATCCGCAATTAATATTATATTCGATTAGAAGCGTTTTTCAATAGAGTGCACGTCATCGAAACAAATAAATCGCGATACGGGCAAAAAAACATTCTTCATTCCACAAACGAAAACTTCACAATGAAAATAGTGATGTGCAAGTTGCTAAAATATCACTTATACCGGTATAACGTTACATTACTTGACGGGAACAATGAATAAGAATACGTCATCATCACGAACGATAAAAGCTACGTTATAAATTGGTCTTGCTTACTTGAAAATAAGTAAATTAAAAAAAAAACGTACAGC
The DNA here is from genome assembly GCA_963584085.1 of Pyrausta aurata. Lineage (NCBI taxonomy): Eukaryota > Metazoa > Arthropoda > Insecta > Lepidoptera > Crambidae > Pyrausta > Pyrausta aurata. The sequence goes on from OY757279.1 coordinate 3,624,334, forward strand.
TAAAGATAGTGCTACGTAAAACGTAGAACTATCTTCAGCTGTACGTTTTTTTTTTCAGTTGTACGTAGTACGTATGCAGTATTCTATCAAGCTAAATCGAAAATCAATAAGTAAACATACATACACCAGACAGTACAAACAACTTGGTTTGGAAGTAAGGATTTTTTCCCTTGTTAATTTTCATATACTTGAAATCACTACTATTCTGAACTCAAATTGGACAGTGTTATGCAAAAGGGTGTCAAGTGACATATTGGTCATTTCGAGATAAACGCGTTTAAAGATTTTCAAGGTCGTCACTTTTAAAAGTTGCTGTAACTTCGTATTTACACGGTTTACATGCCTGGAAATTGGCATAACTACAGAATGAGATGTATATTTTATGTATTTGATGTGCATTTGTGTGAATTATAATTATACAAGTAGATAAATGCAATTAAAACACTTAAAACCTTTTTGCTTTAATAGGTTATCGTTGCAAATAATTTGCTAAAAGGTTATAAAGAACTTTAAATCCCTTTTGCAAAACTCTTTTAAGAATCCTATTAGTATTAGTTTTATAGTCAAACAGTTTCAACGACACAGTTCTCTATATTTTTATGATTTCTTCATTAAAATTTCATTTGTTTTATTTTGTAGAAGTTTATAAAAAGCGTTACTTTCAATAATTCTAACGTTCTAGTAAATCCACACACTTTTTCTGGATTTTTGCTATTCGTAATTTAATCTGCGTATTTCTATGCATTTTGTAATACTTGATTATCAATGAACAGTCTGCCCATGGCGAAATCGGTATAAAATACAACTTCAGGTGATAGTTTGATCAATCAAGACCTATATTCAAAAATGTATTCTGTTTTTAATTTGTATGTACTATGTACTTCCAAAACCGCAGTAAATTGCTTCTTTTTGCCAGATTTGATTATTAAAAATACAGATATTAATCTTAAGACTCTTACATCCATAGGTCACTATTATTTTATTCAAAAATAATAAGATGCCTTCGTAAAATAATTAGAAAAATCTGTATTTTTTAAAAAGTTAATTCAAAAAGAAATTCTCTTCTATTATAAGGATTTTGGAATACATAGATGATTTTGTTTAAAGTAAGTCAAACTGGATAGATTTTTAGGAGTTAGTAGGTTGAATAATCTTTTTAAAGGAATTATGACTAGGATGACTTGTCGTCCTATTCATTGGTCAAAAATCTTAAACCAAGGTCTATTTAGTCATTATTTAAAGATCTGTGCAAGAAAAAACGACAGCTGTTTAAACCTGACAGATCAACAATTCAAAAAACACAATAATTTCAGTATTTCCATTAATAAACATGGACTTGAAACCTTTTTGTTAAAATAAATTCAGCTATAATAAATTGCTAAACGGTATTAAGAACACATGAAACCTTTTTGCATATATCAGTATACTCAATGGGTTGTTTTGCAATACGTTATTTTGTGAGATAACTTTTAATATAAATTTTTCCGAAGTTCGACCTTTGGGCGACCAGTTAGAGGACATTTTTGCGAATCCAGTGGTACCAATAACTCCATACCTGATTTTAGGTCACTTGACACCCTTTTGCATAACAGTGTCCAATTTATAGTAGGAGGCTTGAGCTCGTTTCACCATTTTGTAACTTAGTGATTGCAATCAAATCCTTTGACAACCACGCTTCGACTACGCTAATCATACATACACCTCAACTTTGTAGCAAGCAAGACGTACGTAACTGACAATTAAACCTAACCAGTTGACTTTTATAAAGCGATACAGTAAAACAATAATACCTTAATAATTTCAATAATTACAATATTCATAGTTCCATTTCCATTACCATTATCACCTTTTCATCACCAATCCCATTATTTTGAGTCCTGTTTTCATTTTAATTTTTAGAACTTTCTTCATCAGAAAGTACTTACCTAAGTACTCAGTAGCTTTAATAATTTGTTGGTGTATTGCTTCATAGAAATCATGGAATGGATAGACGAATGAAATTATAAATACATGTATCTTCTTTTTACGAATGTTGTAACATTGTAAAAAAAAATCGTTATTTGTTCTTTTTACCTGGAATAACATTAAGTGCTACAATAACTACTCGTTTCTTTACAAACATCCCTTATCATTAGACGTCAAATAAAACGTCAACTTGACGTTTTGTTTTTTAATTTATTTGCAGCTTCATGTCTTTGGATTCTGATATTAATCCTACTGGTTTGGATGAATTTCCAAATGTTATTGCCTTTGAGTCTTTTAATTTCTTGCACAGTGCACAACAGCAGCAGCACAGCCACACCAGTCACCTGCATATTAGCTCATAGGGGCTGTCTCAAGTTGCCGTTTGCAGCACACGTGCTCTAGAATTTAGTTTGCAAGTCTTTTGAACTAAGGCAATGTTGTTAAATGGATAAATTTCAGTTGTAGCATGTTCCATACATAAGTAAAAGCGTAGCGTTTTCGGCCAAATGAAAATCACATTCGTTTATTTTCATAGGTATTTTATTAAAATACACTTAATATTAGAGACCATAAATTCTGTAGAGAAGATTTCACGCCACAATTATAAGGAGACAAGTCATGCGTGTATGATTTGAATACAACGCGACGTGTTATAGTAATATATTTTGTGTATCGAACGACTCCACTGATGAATATGAACAACTTTTACTATGGGGGCAATAGTGAAATCGAGAAAACAAATCAAATCAATTTGTGCGCGGTCAATTTAATGAATGGAACAGCTGATTTTTTTCTCGATTTCACTATCGCCCCCATAGTAAAAGATGATCTTAATCATCTCCTTTCGGTACTGATTAACATTTCAATTTGTAAGTATAAAATAAATATAATAATACACCTAGCCAGCCACCCTCATAATGACGTCCAGCTCTCTTTAACTCACCAACCAGCTATAACTTCTCTATTATTATTACATCTACATGGAACGGCTAAAAGCCAAGTTCAGAAGCTCTGCTAAGTGTAAGGACATAAGGTTGCTTTCAGCAGGTCCTCCAGTTCGGAGTATAGCAGGGCAGCTTAGTGACGTCAGCGTTCTCGAGCCCCTCTTGCCGTCCGTCGGCGTCTACGCAACGGCACTCGCCGCGACGGCACTGTATCCGTCTGAAGTTGCCGTTCGCGCAGCACACTGGCTTTTCCGTTGATGAGCCCATGATGTGGGCGGTTTGGGCGCATTCTGTGAACAGATCATTGGTTGATCATAATGACAGTGTCCACGGATTGTCATTAAACTGCCATGGTTAGGTTAGGCACTTAAAAGGGACAGTTATCAAACTCTTGGGATCAATTTAAGACCTTTGAGTATGAAGCGGAAAGCTTTTAGTCGTTAGTGTAGAAATACACCAGACAGTTTTTTTCTGTACTACTTAGCTAGCCCGATCGTAGCTCGCAAATTGCAATCTATAAGTAAGTACAGGCATTTTTTTATATGAAATGGGTTCGCTCTTGTCTCTCTCTAAACATCTCTAAACTAGACCAGACATGGCTTAGACAGAGACGACTATAGAGCAAGCTCACCCAGAAGAAGCCTGTTCCCCCTAGGAAAACTTTATGTCCATTGGAAACATTGATGCGGAATACTGATGATACGATGATGGGAGTGATACTGCACTGATTTATCGTGTTTTGTCAAGATTTTAATGAGTAATCACTAGTTCCTTGCTTTATTCTTAATTAAATGGCAGGAAAGTTTACTAAACAATCGACGCTGAGACTTACTACAATCCATATTACTAAATTCCGCTGTGCCTTGAGCAGCTTGGAAGTTCTCGATCTGTTTTCCACGCTCGTCTAAGCAAATCCTCCTGTAAATAAGAGTTTTTTTTATTATTATGTTACTTAGGCATACAAACAGGATATGCTGTATGTTTGTAACTTATACAAAACTAGCTTTTGCCCGCGACTTCGTCCGCGTGGAATAGTGACTTCTTTCTCCCGTTTTTTACACATTTACCACTATATCTTTGCTCCTATTGGTCGTAGCGTGATGTTATATAGCCTATAGCCTTCCTCGATAACTGGACTATCCAACACAAAAAGAATTATTCAATTCGAACCAGTAGTTTCGGAGATTAGCGCGTTCAAACAAACAAACAAACAAACAAACAAACAAACAAACTCTTCAGCTTTATAATATTAGTAAGTATAGAAGTATAGATTACAACTTAAATACATAGCTGGACCATAGCCCATGATAAGTCATTTTTTTTATTTTACGCTAATAGTAAACTGTAGTTAAATCTAAACAACTAAGTACTTTTCAAATGATAAAGTTCTAGATTGGAGACCCTTCGACCATAAGCGCAGCATAAGACGCCCACCGACAAGATGTACTGACGACTTTGATTACTGACGACCTTGTAAAGATCGCAGGATCACACTGGATGCTGACCGCTCACAACCGGCCGCTGTGGAAAACCGTGGGAGAGGCCTATGTTCAGCAGTGGACGTCCTTTGGCAGATAATGATGATGAAGTGGGCCTAAAAGTATCACACGTACGATCCATTCCTCACAGCCATCCTGCTCTGCGTCCAATCTGGCAAGCACCCGGTCACAGAGGTAAAGTAGTCCACGTTAAACCCTTCATCAGCGCTCTGCTGGATCAGGTCGACCCTATCCTGGATGCTCTTCACGCAGGGTGTGGTGTAGTTGTAGGGAGGCGTTCCTTGCTGCTGCTCAGGGTACAAGTCGAGAGATGGGTCGTCTGGAAGGGTGAGGATATTTTTGGGTTTATGCAAGTAAAAATTATGTATTCCAGTTTGTTATGTCATGTCTTGATTACCAACATCTGCCATTAGATTTATTTTATTTATTAAAATTTTATTGCACAGTAAAATGTACAATTGGCGGACTTAATGCCCTATGGCATTCTCTACCAGTCAACCTATTTAGACCAGTTTTCTTCCTACCTAGATCTATACTGAAGATAAAAACCAGCCCAAGTGAGATTTCTTTTGGTGCCTTCTTCATAGCTTGATCATTCAGGTCCAAAAGGTCATGAGTTATTGTCTTGTGAAATGGCTCATATTACTGAGCCATGTAGCTAGATATAAAAAAAGTGCCGTACCTCACAGAGACGTATACTACGTATACAAGCAGTTAATATTGAAATGGAAGGTAGTCAAAACGTCACCAAGTTATACATGTTATTCTATTTAGGTCCAGATTTTTTTTTTAAGACTATCGGTTTTTCGAACCATACATTTCAATACTATCTTCTTGGCTACATAGCCATGGCGTCTCGGTGAGGTACGTCCATTAGAATCTATGGATGCTTAGGTAGGTACATTATTAGCTCACAAGCCACAGAGCGCTACAGATATCGCATCGTACCTACCAACTTTGCTCTGACCACCTCATACTTACAGCAAATCAAATCAGTCAACGGATGTTCATCCAAATCCACCTTCATCCTACTCCCGTGTTGTATCACACCAGTAATTATATCAACACAGTGACATATCCTGTCAATACATTGTATGGGGTGGAAGTTGCCGTCTTGGGTGCAACGGGGCCCCACCACGGGGTGTGGTAGGCCTGGGTTGATGTACTTGGCGATTTGCTCGTGGTAGCGGGAGCAACCTGGAATGAGGATAGGTTGGTGGTGTTAAAGAGGTATAATCCAAGTCATGGCAATTAAGGCTTGGTTCCACAAACTCACCCATTAATAATATCATCTGTACTTTAAATACGAGTAAAGTAAGTATGCGCAAGTGCGCAACACAACACAAAAAAAGTCACACAACTTGTCATGGAGAGGACTGTTCTGCTCATAGGCTCGGTGTTTTTCTACGAGATCGAATCAGAAATCAGGTAATAGCCCTGCAAAACAGGAAGCTCAAGTGGTCACTGGTCACTTGCACAAAGAACTGATAGTCGTTGGGACAGTAAAGTTCAACATTGGAGACCCTGCGACCAATGGCGCAGCGTAGGACATCCACCAACAAGATGGACTCGACTGGACTCGATCTTGTTAAGATCTCAGGATCACACGTTACTGGATGTAGACCGTTCAAAACCGGTTGCTATGGAAAAACGTGGGGGATGCCTATTTTCAGCAGTGGATGTCCTTTGAATGATAATGATGATGATGATGATGATGAGTGTCAATTTAATTCGATGATTCTGAAGTTGTTCTGAAGTAATAGTTGATGCTTCTGAATATGGTGTGTCCATGCATTCGTCTATTGCCTTGCCTAAATAACACGATTTGTAACTTTAATGTTATGTTCATCTTAATTAAAAGTACATCCTAGTGTCTTGCTGCACCTCACGTTGTCTTTAGTCTGAAGTGACTTCAAGTGACGCCCGTTTTTGGGTCGTGTGAGCAAGCGATTCTTGTTGAAAAGTGGTTAGGCACTAACAGAGACCTCAACCGCAACTAATTACTCAAATGTTAATGTAAGAATTACTTACGACACTGCATGTTTGCTTTTGAATGTGGTCCCAGGTAGAGAGCCTCGCCAAATATTCTTTCTCCTGTTTCAGATTGGCAGAAGCACCTGGAAATGTTTTTTTATTTATTTTACAATCTAGCAAGTGACAAAAACTTAGTTGTCAAACTCTAAAGGAATGTGTGTAAGGTTGAATCGAAGATATACTGAGCCTATGCTGACAAGTCCAATAGGTCTTGGGAATGAAAAAGTTGACCATCACCCACAGATAAACTCAATTGTTGTATATCCTTACGTCTGAGTTGGCACGCAAGTGACCGCTTCATATTTTCCCTTGCCATCGCACCCTGGCCTCTCTTCCAAGGCTCCAGTCTGCCCTGACTGGTGCCGAGCGTCGAAGTTAACTTGCGCCTTGTGGCAGGGAGTGTCCACTGGAATGAAGATCGTGATGTGATGGTGGAATTAAAAAGACTGAGGGAGTTTAAGCAATTGGTTGAATTGAAATTGGCCATGGTAATCACAAAAGAACACCAAACTACAGCTGGGCTTTATTAGTGTGTCTACTGGAATGAAGATCGTGATGTGATGGCGGAGTTAAAACGACCGAGAGAGTTAAAGCAGATGGTTGTATTGAAATTGGCCATGATGATCACAAAATTTAAGGGTGCTTAGTTACTAGGTAAAAGCTGGGCAGTTTATTCGAATTGCCAATTTAGCATTCTAGTTCTACAACGATCATTAGGCTTAAAGATAAGCCGATAAGAGAATGCTTTTCTGACGTTTTAAATTTGGATAGATAATATTCAGGAAAATTATCAAAGACTGGAAGTTAAATTCTTTCCATACATTTTGTTTTAAAATTGAAAACTTCAAAGTAGCATTCTCTGAGCGCCTCAATTCAAGATTTTCGGTACCCTTTCATCTGATTTTAAATTTCGTTTCATGTGACGCGTTTCTTGCTTGAGCCTTTGATAGGACACTAGAAAAAATTATAATTTCCTCGGCAAGCATCATTATAGTAGTACTAGCGGCCCGCCCGCGACTTCGTACGCGCGTTTTAGTTTAACTCCGTTCCCATAGATCGTAGCGAAAAATTATAAGCCTATACCTATACGCATTAAACTACTTCTATAGCTTTCCCTGATAAATTAGCTATCTATCATATTCTATACCCTTACCAATAGTTCCTGTGATTAGCGCCTTTAAACAAAAAAACGAAAACATCCAGTTTTAAAATCAATCAATCAATCAATCAATCAATCAGCCTGTTGCAGTCCACTGCTGGACGTAGGCCTCCCCAAGGGCACGCCAAAGTGCACGATCCCCTGCTTTCCTCATCCAGTCACTACCAGTTTTAATATATGTACATAGAAATGCGTACAGATAAATGTTATATTCGACATTCGACGACGCGTTTGGTGTATTGGTTAGCGCTCCTGACTATTACGGTGGCCGTCGAGGGTTCGAATCCCGCAAGGGGCAAATGTTTGTGTGATGAGCACAGACATTTGTACCTAAATCATGGATGTTATATGTATTTTAGTATTTATGGGAGACGCACCCGTCATAATCGTTGTCTGGTACTTCGTAACACAAGGAAGTTTATTGCTTACCACGAAACCAGACCATTGGTGTGGTCCAGACACCACACCAATGGTCTGGTCGCATATTTATTTATTTATTATATTTTATGTACACTCAACACGCAGCCCGGTCTTTAATGGTCAAACTATCGGGGATATTATCTTTTTATTTTACAACGAAATAGAAATACTTCCTACGCCCATTCGTTAATCGTACTTATATTTATTTCGGGTACTAATAAGACCAGGCTACTCTCTGCGCTTACACAGCATCATGCCACATACAGGCTGTGGGAGAAGCGAATTCTCTCAAGTCTTCTCCCGCTACCTTTTAAGAGTTTGAACTTTAGCTTTGTTTACGGTTATAGCGAATACTCTACTTTCTTGAATTCAAATCGTAAATTCAAAGGGACAATTCTATGTAAAGATCTACGCCATCATCAGAATAGCTAGATACGGGATTGCTACCATGTACCTTATTATTTATGAGCTTCCGATATTTCGGCACTGTTGCAAGCGCCATGATCACGGAGTAACTGAAGAGAACTTGCGGGTGGGTTGTTATTGGCAGACATATCGGTCTACCCTCCTTCGAAGTCGTTTATTCCGCTCGCCGCCGGTACCATTGTCCACAAACTCACTATTTACTCGACACATCGCCGAAATATCGGAAGCTCATAAATAATAAGGTACATGGTAGCAATCCCGTATCTAGCTATTCTAATGTTAGTGACCATGAAAGTTTAAAACAATACGCCATCATCATCATCAACACCCAAAAGCCGTCCACTGCTAAACATAGGCCCCCCACGAAAAGTTGCAGATTGGAAACCCTTCGACCACAGGAGCAGCGTAGAATGTCCACCGACAATATGAACAAACGATCTGCAATCTACACTGGACACATACCGTTTAATACCTACCCTTTTTGAACACAAAACAATATTATTTACTATTCTAAGGAATAAAATCTCTTCTAGAGAGCAACATCAATATCAAACATGTGTCAAAACATTCTGTCTCAGATATGTCAAATGATTGTCAAAAATGAAATAAAAAATATTTCAATCGTAAGCACCAAGAAGTATTGATATTAATTTTGTAGCAAATCATCCCCAAAATAGCTTTCTACCCCTTTTTAACTCCGTTACAAGATAAATATAAATAAATTTGATACACATTTTTCGTTATTATTTTTAAAGAATGTTTATGCAAAATTTGAAGTAGATCGGACCAAGGAATCACATTTTCCCATACAAACTTTGCACCCCTTTTTCAACCCCTTAGGGGCGAAATTTCTTAAAATCCGTTCTTATCGGATCCCTACGTCATACAAAGAACACACCCTCCAAGTTTCAGGTCTCTACGACCAGCGGTTTAGGCTGTGCGTTGATCCGTCAGTCAGTCATTCAGGACAAAGCCTTTTATATGTATAGATAGTATAGGTAGGCGAGGTAGATATGGCATTAAAGTTGCGAAATGACATACTTACAGGCTTTCTAAAGCTCAAATCATTCAGTTCTTGTTTCAGTATTAGCACTAATACAAACACTTCGTCAGGGTACAGGTAAATCTTAGAAGTTACAGGGGAATTATCCTAAGGTCTGGAATACCAGATATCCTCACAGTAAATTGGTACCATACCATAGGTGAAGCAAAGCTTAGAGAATTGCTGTGTATTTTACAACACCATGTAATAAGAACTCACTTCTCCTACAGAAGTTGCCGTCATCCTCAGCTACACAAGTGAGTCCATCCCCACACCTGCCGATAGTGGTGCCCATGCCAGGGCCACCGAGGCTGCAGTGCGCTCCTTCATCTGTAATGAATTTACGTCAGTATTCATTTAGTCGCAAGTTTACTTCTTAAGTTAGCGTTAGCTGAAAGGTGGGACTCACCGTTGCTACGGCACTGGGTGCGCCTGCACACCCTCAAAGGTGTATAGGGAGCCGTCCATTAATCACGTGAGGTCGTTTTTCTCATTTTTTGACCCCCCCCCCCCCCTGATGATATTTGGTGAGGTTTGGGACTACTCCCCCCCCCCCTCCCCCTGGATCACGTGTATTTTTTTGGAAGTCTATGTAAAGGCTATTTTTGACTGGATAAAAATATTTAAAAAATGGCGTTTTGATTCGGAAAAAAACATTTTCGCGCCGTTCATAATTTCGGTTCAGAAATAGCGCTTTTTGACAAAAAATTAATAAAATTAATACACGTGATGTCTAACGAGACCCCCCCCCCCCTCGTGATGTTTCGTGATGTTTTCCGTACCCCCTCCCCACCCCCCCCCCTTTTGAGCCTCACGTGATTAATGGACGGCCCCTAGGTGCACACAGTGTGCGTCTATCATTTATTAATGTTCAAATTAATTAATCTTAAAAAATCTTAAAAACTAACACTAGTTTTTAAGATTTCGTGTACTACTAACAATCTATGGATCAAGTCCGAAATAAAAATATATTGAATTTAATTTAATTTAAGTATAGTAATGATATTTATTTTCCATCCGATTTGCGGTAATGGCGGCAGCTCTCAAAAGAATTTCTACAACTCCACTCATACTCACATCCACCTTAACTCATCTAATCGGTATTCCTAGAGGGAAAAAAATCCTAGACTCAAAGTTATGCTCAGTCAATGTGAAGAAGGTAAGGGAACGATTGTCAATCTTGAGGTACCTCGCGAGCTACCTTAAGGAAAACTTCTCTGTAGTCAACTGCTAGATACCAAGTCAAAGTGAAATGGCGAGATAGTCGTTCGTTTTTGACTGAGAATAATAAAATTCAAGGTATCCTCTAAACTTACCTTGAAACCCTCAGTCAAGTCTGAGTCGAGGCAGTTCTAAAGGTGTTAGATCCTCAAAAAGCACATTCAGTCAGACAGGCATTGAGTCCACAACACCTACCTACTGTTTTAACGTGGTCTCCCTGGGTTACCTGGGTGGGGGCAGCTCAGGCTCCTTATTATAGCATCCTTATTATATTAGGCAGGGCTAGAACTACGGATTAATACACATACCCCCTTATTCATAATAATTCAAACAGTCTTATAAACCTGTTTTAACTATTACACTGTTTTGTCTCATTCTTTCTTGGCGCTGTCATCATTTAACAGAAAGTGACAAAACAGTGTATAGCTAAAATAGGTTTATTAGATAGACTGTTTGAGTTATTATGAATAAGGGGGTTAGGCTAAAGGGACTGTGCGGTCACTAGGCTTTGTAATACTAGCCTAGATAAATATAGCTCATACTGAACGTAGGAACATAGAGGTTACAGTATTGCAAGTATATCATCGGCAAAGGCGGTGTCAGACCGTGGTGCATAGCGTTGTTGATGCCGCACTCTTGCGCAGGCCGCAAGCAGCCTAGATTTTACCCTACGAGCTAGCATCGTACATCGCAACTACCATGGTATCAGCGAATATACGTTGACATGATTGACAGTGTAGATGGATCAACCAGCACAGTCAGCATTGGTGAGCTAGATTAGCAGTGTTTCCACAATACCTACGTCTGCTGTACTAATGTGGCTACCTTACTCAAACTGTACCCCAAGCATAAATAATTGCGTCAAAGTATTTGTATAGTAACGTAATCATTTGTATGAGAATTTGAAAGCGCCTCTATCGGACGTAAAACAAACAAAAATTTTACACTCGAATAACATTAATATATTTCAAACAATTTTTTAATATATCGTTTAACTTGTTTCTGGACGTGCCATATTTACGTTAGTATGACGTCATCTACGGTAATGCTTTCGAGCTTACTACACGACACGGGAGTGCTTCGTGCTGCCAACTGACGTAAACTAGCTACGATTACGTGACGAATACGTCAAATGTTCGTGATTGGGGTACTGGAAGCAGCTCTCCATAATTCATCGTACTTAGTACCTTTGCTAGGCGGGGCTACGGCTCAGCGGCTTAGTTTCTTGGAGTAAAAGGACTCTACGCTCACATGCCTTGGTGCGTCACGTTATTTTTGCACTCTTGCGCTGGCAACAGACATGACATGTTTTTTTAAAGTAAATAGGTATGACTCATACTGAAGGTAGGAAGACAGAAGTCACAGCAACTGCATATGGTCGGCGAAGGCAGCGTCAGGCCATGGTGTGTCGCGTTATTGATGCCGCACTCTTGCGCAGGCGGGAGGCAGCCTGTTTCGCTTCGGTATTTCTGGAAGACAGCATTTTGAAAGATACGAGTAACTAAAAGATATTGTGTATGTACCTATTTATCTCTATTTGGAGTGTTCTAGTATTTCGTAGTAACTTACTCTTTGATAGTACCATCCACGATGGCGCGCGCACTTTATGTTTGATCGAGGAAAGCGCGAGGTGTGGGGCTTAATAACAAATATTAAAATATGAAATAATTGATATTGATTAATTAAATTCAATATTATTTTATCAAATATTGGCAAAAACTTACAGATGTGCACTATGAACGATTAGGACTAATGGTGGCGCGCGCCTTCGTGGATGGCACTATCTTTGCATTTAGTTAGATCCTACTACTATTATAAAGGCGAAAGTTTGTAAGTATGGATGTATGGATGTATGGATGTTTGTTACTCTTTCACGTAAAAACCACTGAATGGATTTGAATGAAACTTTACCACAATATAGCTTATACATCAGAATAACATATAGGCTACAATTTTTGAGGTTTCTAATGTGAGGTCGTAAAAAAACACATTTTTTGCGCTACTAGACGGGACGAACCTGAAGTCCACGCGAACGAAGTCGCGGGCAAAAGCTAGTTTATAATAAATATTGTCTATCCATTGAAAGCTAAATTCCAATTCCATTTCTTGTAGTTTGTTATTTATGTTTTCTATTTAAAACGTAGGTATGAAGCAAAATTTGTGCATTCCTCACTATTTTAACTAGTTGCCTAGAAGTAAGGTACATTCAATTCAACATTTACTGAATTCTAAGGATGTAGAAGGTAAACAAAGTATTTTGACTTTGTGAGGAATCGAACCTAATGCCCTGCACGACCCGTCGATGCGATCCACTAGGTGACTATCATGTTTCGTTTCGAAGTCAATGGCAAAATATCAGTATTTGACAAGTCTATTTATTTCTATCGTCACAATTTGTAATAGGTACTTACGTCACAAAATCCAGGTTCGCACAGCACATCGCACCAACTTTCAACCAAGCACAAAAACAAAACAACAAAATAAAACACTTTAGTAGCCATTTTGAACGGCGATCATAATTGCACTGATTTCAATTCAATGGTGATAATAACTTATCAATAAATATTATAATTATCGGGAGATAGCACCAATTCGATGAATAATTGGTAAAGTCCTTTTTGTAGAGTGCTTTGTCGGTCCGATTAAATCTGATAATATGTGTGTATAGACCATTGCAAATTTTACTCGTATAACTAAGTTAACTAAAGATCAAAATTATTTATTTTATCTTTTTGGAATCAGACCCAAATCTCGTAGCTTTACATTTTCAAGCTTTTTGCAAGACTTCAACTTCTGGATGAGTGTGGTTCAACAATACATAGAGTAAGACGAGTGTACACCTATATGTATGATTCGTCGGGGACAAATTGAGGAGCTAGGCTCTTGTGTGTGAATTTTTTCCCCTAAGAACTCCAAATTAGAGAAGATTGTGAGGTTGTTTCCTTCTTGCCTTCCACACTCCAGTTAACCGAGGGTTGCCCGCTCCAAAGCCTTTCCTGATATACTTTATCTTCAGACTGCTCCCAGTACTGATGTTGCTGCTACCCAACACCAGGGGAACGCTTAAATTGACAAATAAGAATCATTGTGAATTTAGTAAATTTACATTGTGAATTTGGTACAGTTAGTGTTCTAAAATGCAGTTGGAAAAAGCAACTGTGTATCAGACAAGGTATGAACTCTGTGTTTGATTAATTGTGTTGCCCATTAACAGTTGGTAGTATCAGCATAAGTCTTGTTCCCGGAAAAGCAAGACCATAAGTCCACTAGTGACTAGTCCACTTATTACTAAAATCAAGAGACGATGAAATTCTTAAACGTAGGCACCTTTTTATTAGCAAAATGTATGTACCTACTTTTTTATCGCTATCAAAAAGACGCCGTTTATATCACTCCTCGTTTCGTCAGACACCTCACAGTGACCTGATACCTGTTTGCTCGAGTTATCGCGTTATCACAGTTATCACTGTGATAAGAACAAGAATTTTTAATGCACACACGACAGCGAGATGGAATGAGTGTGCTTTGAGATTATGGAAGATTCCAAATGCGATGCTTCGAATAATGTACCTACCCAATTTAAGTTTATACTGTATTTTTTTTGATTTAAGACAAATTTCGGTCGGAGCTCGAGGTCACAAACTTGTAGTTATCCATTTCATAAGGCCATCTTCATTAACATTTACGATTGGTTTAATTCATTTCATTTTTATTCTGTACTTAATATAGGTAGTTTTTGAAAATAACTAACAAAAATGGATCAATGGTTTTATATCTTGAATTTCAAATACTTATATTAATTTAAATTAACGAGTGTACAAAAAAACAGATCTACCGGATTTAACGCAAGGTAAATTTACTGATTTAAAATATTCTATTAAGTTTTCCAATTACATAACGCCATGACCTAAAATGAATTAACCGAGTTATCAAATTCATAAGACAATATTAACTTCTTAGATAACGTTGAAGAACAATTGACATTATTATAAGTAGTTACTTTTTTTTTTCCTAGTGACACGAGCAATAAATTTTATTTGTAATTAAATATACAATATATACAAAAATTAAAAAGTAATAACTAAATTAATAAAACTAAACTACTTACATATATACATCGAAAAGCTCGTTGCTTTGTGGGAAAGTGCCCAAAAGGCTGGCAACATTACCTCGCTGGATGGCGAGACTAATTCTCTGGCCGAGGTAGAGACCAGCCTTTGCTTCGTAATTGTCTCAACAAGCCGTTGGGACAACTCACGAAACAGTTTGTGGGCACCAGGTCCCCACGGTCCTAGCGTTTCTACCCCAAACGGCTCAAATAGGTATGCCTCGCTGAGGCTTACATACTTGCGCCGTTTGAGGCATTCCGCCAAAGCGGCGGCCGAGCCCACCCTGCTGCTAGTCTGTGGAAGATGAGAAGGCGCTAAGGTGTCGACACAAGTAGCATCCCACACCAAAGGCCTGCCCATCTTCCACGGAACGAGGGTCATGCCGTCAGGACGCTTGCCGTCGCTACGTTCTAGACCATTTGGTTCCAGAACGGCCGGAATACGAGCACTGACAAGCGCCCGACGAATGACGTCGTTAAGACTAGCATGGCGAGGAATTCTGCCAGCGCTTCTGTAACAGGAAAGACCGTGGTGAGCTAAATGATCAACGACTTTCCCATAGTTACTAAACAAGTATTAAATTACAGTAGTTTCTAGCAATTGACGCAATGAGTAAAGATAAAAATTAAAACTTAATATGTATGTAACATATAGTAGAAAAACAGGTTATATACACAAAAAACTTAGTAAATTTCAGTAAAGTAGGACAAAAACGAGATAGTGGGAGGCATAAAAGTTGATATAAGAAACATGACGGAAAGAAATAGTAAGTACCTAAATAACCATCCTATTTGCTGTCAAACAATTTATTTAATCAAAGCTTGTGCTTCAAAGATAAATATCACAAATAAGGCTCGGTTGTGTGATCGACAGTTAACTCAACTAGAAAGAAAAGAAAGAAAGAAAAAGGTTTTATTGATTAAATAAAGGTTAAACGTCTTTACCAGTGGTTAAATATTAACGATTTTGCGCGTTTTATAAAAAAAATACCTTTACCGAATATCAGAATGGCTATATTTATTCACCATTGGGCAAACGTTTTATTCTCAGTTTTATATACATCCGCTGGTAACGACATTCTACCATTAGTTGAGTCTTTAACTTTCACGAAACACTCTCATCAGCTTAGGGTTAGATTAAGATGACTATTGATTTAAATAATTAATTTTAAAACAAAATCAGTGTAGCTAAAGTAATTTCCATCATCAGCAGACTAAATTTTAGGTATATCACAATCGTAACAATGAGTGTTGTGGTTCCACCCTTGTTTCTGATTTCCATAACTCAAGGACAATGTACTCACTTTGGTACATAGAGATGTATGTGATTGGTGTCCAATATTTATTATATTAGCGCAAAATAAACTTATAGTGTAAGAAACTGGATCCGAGGCCCGCTGAAACAGCATCCGTTCATAAAGAGAGCAACTCCATGACAGTGTTTATCGGCAATACTGTCGACGGATAGCTCTCTTCATTAACAGATTACATTCTTCGTCTCTTCTGCGATTCTTCCTCTCTTCTCTTCTTTTTAACCTTTGGGTTCAATCTTCTTTCGTAATTTAAAGAGTTAACTTACTTATAATTAAACAAATCGGACAAAGAATGGAGCCTTGGAGAGTACCTTGATTTACACATCTTCTTTAAATGGACTATAATCAATTGGCATTACTACAGATATGAGCGTATGGACAGCGCTTTAGCTGTCAGATAGATCGTGTTTGACAAGTGATTGATATTAATTGTATTGTCCCGCACATATTTTTATTAATAGTTGTAGATTCAACACACCAAGTTGCTCGTATATCTCTAAAATTAATAAAGACTTCTTTTTCATTTTTGGGTTTGGTCTTCTTTCTCAGTAAAAAGAGTCTACTTGCTATAGTTAATCAAATCGGGCAAAGAATGGAGCCTTGGGGTAAACCTTGACTTACACCATCTTCTTAGAAGTTCGTTCATTGACTGTAACCGACAAGTCAAAGTCTTGTACAATTGTCTGCTGTGTTATATTATGCAGATTTATTGGTAAAGGTTTTCCATTTTTGTTTATTCATTGACATAAGACGACTAATAAGGGCGCGTTGGCAGAGATCCGTATCAGATTTTAAATGCTTTGGAAGGCACGTTAAGCGTTAAGCCCGGCTAATATCGGTAGATATTAGTCGTTAGGCCATGTCAGAGACATGGGCGGCTTGATAAAATCTGACAGCAAGGTTGGTCGCTTGCCTTGCAAACACCCTTCCGCCAATCCGCACTGAGCCCGCGTGGTGGAGTATGGCTTATATTTACCTTATACTTGAGGTAAGGCCTTTGCCTAGCAGTTGGATGCTTACAGGCTAACTTAACTATAAGAAAATCACGTCCAAAAGCAAAGGCGCCTTTAGTAATAAAATAATCAGAGACATAAAATTTTCGCTACGATTTAGCTAATTGATATAATGAACAGAAAAAAGTGGCAGTTGTAGTTATATTGATATCTTCAGTCTTGAAGGTGATGTCTTGAAGAATGACGTCATGGCATGTCTAATAGCAAGGCTAGGGCGGTGAATGATACACCCGCGCTACACCTCGGGTAAGAGATACCAAGTTCGTCAAGCCTGATGATGGTGTGGTCACATTTTCGGAACAAAACATTAGATTCTGTTGGATAAATACATGAACCAATAAAATTAAACCTGTCACCAATTTGTTACACAGATTATAGCCAGAATTTAATGGTTAATAATTTCAATTATTTAAGGACGACACAGTTTTACCCGGATAATGGAGATTTTTACCGGAACGTCTAAGGATTATCGTTATGAAATTTCAGCATTCGAGTGTTTTAAAAATGAATTCGTTATCAATTGAATAATCAAAATTGGTAAACTCATGAAAGGACATGATGCTGTTATCTAATAAATTCCTTTTGTCACTGATATCACAGTGCATTTCTTATTCCAATGTACCGACAAGCTTACAAGAAGCCAACTTATACCGTCTCCTAAAACGAGAAATGAATCGTGAGCTACAGTTACGTTGTGACCTTATGTCGCAGGTGTGAATTGGAGTGCCACGTCTGTTTGCACGCACACTGTGGCTCTCGCCGACGACCCTACTGTGTAACTTTTACGAAGTTTTATAATAATAACATTGGTTATGCCTGAAGGACTCTCGTCATCATTAATAACAGAAACAGAAGAATGATTATTGTTACTATGTTCTTACTTTCTTTAGAAATTTTTCATTGGATCCGTTGCCATCTTTCTACATGACCTAAAGGTTTGACTGGCAGAGAATGCTTTTAGCATTAAGTCCACCTTTGTACACTAAAATTGTGCAATAAAGTCTTGAAATAAAAAAATCAGAATTCCTGCCTGTTCCTCAAATGTATCATTCAGTATGCCTGTATAGGCATTTCATATATTCTTGGAAGGCAGCGAACTGCTTACTATAACTACAAGGCAATCTAAATTACTAAAATAATCGAATTTTCGGCTTTAACCGGCAGTCACCCTTGATCGCTAAGTCGCATACTATGCTAGCATAATGAAAGGAATATTGCCTCTTAAATTAGATTCGAAAATTGAGAGGTTACTTATGTGGTTTCACAGTAAGGCCTCTATCACCGCTTTTTAAAACCGACTTATCACAATGGTACTGGGTGTTTCGAACTCCTATTTACTTTTCTTAATTCATTGCGGTATCTACTTAAAGCCTCACGGGATTGAAGGGACGCCTGCCGAGCGCAAGAAAGTATCTTATTCAAGATAATTTTTTTCCTTAAATAAACACTAGATGGCTTAATTCATCATCCGAAAGAGGAGTGCCTCGCTGCTTAAACGCTTTCGGAGCAGTACCAACAGTGTCCTGAATGCGTTGGCCGAGCGGTGGGATTCCCCGATGATACAAAGGTGGATGAAGCTGCATGCCAATTCATCGCCTTTTATTAGGTAAGAGCGTGACATTTTTTTTGAATTAATTTTATTTTATTTTTATCATTATTTAATTGTTATTTATTTTCTTTAAATTTATTTTAATTTAATTTAATTTGATAATGATAATGATTGACGTTTATGTAAATTATGGATAATGTTTATCTGAAATAAATGAATTTAATTTAATTTAATTTAATTATACACGAGATTTGTAAGACAAAGTTGACAGAAAAAGTTGCGGGGGTGCTGGTGGGGGAAGCGCCCCGCACTTTTAACAAGGGGGCGGGGCCTATGAGATAATTTGACGGAAGAAGATGGCCTTAAACAAAAGAATGTTGATAAACACATCCGCGAAGCATATACCTAGACTGCGAAGTCTTCTTTACTAATTTAGAAATTTACTTGCGGATAAAAAACAATATAGTAGGGTGAGGGTGCGGTAGTTTCTACTAAGGGTCTGCAATAGTGTTTATTTGCGGACCCGAGTGCGTATTGCGATCTTGCTTTGACAGATAAGCTACTCAGCTTTTGAATGGATCAGCAATTAATGAGTGAGTGCGATAAAGTTTCTTTTAATTTTTCTTAAGTTTGATCGCTGTATAGCCAATTTGGTGACTCAGCTAGCTGAGTGGAAATTGAACTTCCTGAAACTGAAGGCATTAAAACAAGATCGCCACGCCCTCTTGTTATTCTAAAGAATTATATTCATTCATTTAGCAAATGCATTATATTTCTTTCTTATTCTTTTCTTCTTTTTGGAATTACATAGATGCAAAAAGTTGTCTTTAAGATGGTCTTTACCCTACGACTCAGTACGACACAGAAAGCGAAAACTTGCGCATGCCTCGTAACAAAACAATCGCAAATAAATAACAACTACAGCAATACATCTAATAGTTTATCTACGGTCTTGTGGCAAAACGTGGAAGTAAGGGCCACCGCACACTAAGCTTGCGGACACTTGCGGTTTGACACGACCGAAAATGAGGATATAGTTCAAAGAGACAAAATCCAGCATACTTCAAACATTACTGTCAATATGGCAAACCAACTTGAAAGGTAATTTGGATTTCTTGCGTTGCCAGAAGTTCTTAAACTGAACCTAAATAAAATAAAAAAATACTAATCAAATGTTTTCATTTAAATGGAAAGTATTTGAGAGAATCAGTTTTTTTTATATTTGAGTACGATTTTGCGTTACCCGTAAACTACTTAAAACATCGTTTGGAATGGCGGAAAGTGTTTGAAACAGTACCTAAAGAAATTAATTAAAAATGATAAGAGCTAACTAAAAGGATCTTAACTTATCACGACTAATTTTAAAATGCAATATTGACCCAAAATTGTCACGTTACACATAACCTATTGTACGGTGGCCTTAGAACCAACTTTTACCTTTAAACGCACATTAGTTAGTGAATAGCTAGCTAGAAACTTGCTACAGACATACGCGTTAAGAGTGTTGAGTTACGTATTTCAAAACCTTTGCGATTTGCCGACTAGTTTCAGTCAAGGAAACATCAAATGATTGTCTCTTCTTGATAATTTTCCAATAGGTTCACTGTCCCTTTTGACTTCTCAAAGGAAAAATAAAGCATATGTAAGAAACTCCCGGAAATCCTGAAATCTTTGTAAATTCGACAAACCTAGCTACAAATACAGTCAGATATTTAAGCCTCAGCAGTGGCTGAAATAGTTAGAATTAAGTATTGGCAATAGAATTTCGAAAATAACTAATCTACAGACACAAAAGATTCTACATAAGAATCGAATGATTTGTATGTTATATATAGGTGCAGAAAGATCATTGACTCCTCTTCAACAAAAAAGGAAAATATTTCCAAACCAAACGTTCTTTAAGGGCATTGAGTTTTAAAGCAAGCGTTAGACAACCATTTAAAGAGGTAAGAATAGCGGGCCCATAGCACAGCCTTGAGCGAGTCCGCCAATCATATTAGTCGGGGTTCGTGAGCTTATAGTTCACACGTTTAGTAGCATGGCGATAATTGAAGTAGTGTGGACTTATGCATTGTAGTAACAGTTTGACCTGAAAAAAATTTTTCTTTGATTCTAAAGTTAATGGCTGAAGGTTGAGAATGGATTGAATTTTGCTCAAATGTTATTAAAATGTCCTATTGATATAACTGGGATGGTGTTTTTCACTTGTATAACGATAACTTTAGTGATGATGATCAACGCTTATCCATATTAAGCTTTTTTCGTAGCAATTAATTTGAAAAATGGGAATCAATTGTTGACATAGACAGAATCATTAACTATTTCTCCTAACATAAGTGCAAATGAAAATAAAAACAATTAAGGCAGTTAGTTACTTCACATCTAGTTATGTATTTATTCACTGAACACTAGTTGTTGTTTTCAATTCTCATCTTGTAGTTTAATAGTTTCAAGTTTAATCAAATTATTATTAGGTACTTCTATTGTAAGTTGCTTTGTATTGTTTAGTTCTTTCATTTTCCTGTGTCTTCGGAGTTCATCAAAAATATATGTTTATAGTTTCTAAGATTATTTAGTTCTTCAAGTAAAAGTTACTTTCTTATGCTTTTACTATTACCTATTATATCAAATACTTTTACATAGTTTATCTGTAATTGATCTGGTACGGTTTTAGCTGTCAAAAATCTAGTCAAGCATTTTATTGTTTTTTAAAATCTTTTTCATTAGTATTTCTATACGGATTTATAACCAAAAAAAAAAAACTAAATACATACATGAAATCATAAAAAAAAATATATTAAAAACGACAACGTTTCCTTGTGTCAATACTTGCAGTTGCCTTGTCAGCTATACTTTATTATCATTTATCCTTTAACACGTTCCGGGACAGTGAACACCTACAGGCGTGAAAAGAATAAAACATCTATTGTGTCTGGAATAGTGTCCCGGAACGTGTTAAGCTAGTTACTCGCCAGCTTAGCTTATTGCTTACTTGAATTTCAGTTCGTCTCTTCAAACGTTTAACACAGTCATCTCGATTACCCCAAGGGCGTTTGCCACATTCTGACAATGTTAAGTAATTTCTAGCTTAGAAATCAGTCCGTCTGTACGTCTATTCAAACACAAATTCATGTAAATCCACCAAGCGGCTACAATCCGTTCAAACTTGGTCATTTCCATAAGTTTTGTTCGGCTATTGTTTTTGTATTATTTGTCACTCGTAATATATGCATGATGCAACGCAAACTGGCGGTATGTCGACATGGTAGGAAGAATCTTGAAAAACTTTTTTGGAAGCCGAAACTTTTTGTACTTACCATTTGACGTCTTTTAAAGGACAATGCACAAGTTTGGTGGTTTTGTGTTTTTGTTTTTTAACTTCAAATTGTAGTTCGGTTTACTTGTTTTAGTTATTGAAGCAACTTTACAAGCAAGGAGCATGTTATGTCAATGAATTATTTATTAATGGTTTTCTGTGGGGAAAGATGCTGAAAGTCTTTTTAGTAACGTAACTTCTACATCATTCAACTGAGTTCTTGGTGATTCCGACAAACAAAAAATATCAGTAATGGTTATAAACATGTTAAAATTTGATGCACCTAAAATGGGTAGAGTTAAATGGCCTAAAACAAAGATAAGTGATTATATACCATATTTTAAAAAATCCTTTTGTCACTTATGTTAATTCCACTCGTATTCCGGCGATTGGTAAAAGACATTCCTCCAATTGAAATGAATCAGTTGGCAAAACAGAGTATTGAAAATGCAAATAAAAATCTCGATCTTGATTTTAAACTTTAAGTCGTTGCAATAAAAGACAATTTAGATTTGTGAGGAACAATCAGCTGTGTCAACAGTATAAGACAGACACTATACCAGTATATTTTATAAATCCTGTTAGTCTTGAATTAACGAAATATTCTTAAAAATTTAGATTACTAATAAAAGACATCAACGCATCAGTGACAAAATTATTTCAATAAGTTCAATAAATTAATACCAATGCCAATAATTAAGGCCAGGGGCCCTATTTTTGAATCATTCGCTTTAAGATGGCGAGTGATTTTCGTTCGACGTAGTGTCAAAAGTCATAAAAAAAAATCGTTTTCGAACGAAAATCACTCGCCATATCCAAGCGAGTGATTCAAAAATAGGGGCCCTGCTTCTACTACTTCTATTAGAAAAAAAATAACCCACAAAATAATATGAGAAGATTCTTAATGTGTACCCAATGTTAACTTTTGACGTACTATCCACAAAATAGGTTTGAATTATGTTATTAGATCTAGGTTTATGCAGTTGTAGCATTGGCAAGATTTAACTTGAAACTACTGAATTAATGTTCAATAATATTTCACTAGTAGAAAGCAAAAATATTCTAGAACGACTTATACGGTCTATAGCTCCAATACTGAACGGGATGGTATGTTGGCTTATTAAAACAGTTATGTTACTATTAAGCAGTGATTTTTATTGTTATTAGTATGATATTCGATATTAACTAATGCAGCGCGTTATTTCCACCATTTGTTCTACATAACCTAAGTAATTTTAACGAAGCGTGACTATACAAACGTAAAACTAAGTCAAAGGCTTTATTACACTCTAAGTTATCAGTTAGTTATTTGCAGTTAGTGATACTATGTTTACAAGGCTTCAGTGTTCTAGTATTAATGAGTTGCCTTAATTGGAAAAACTTAGTTGAGAACCTACAAGTCTACGTCGTGACTTACATAGTTAACAACGAAATTAGTTTTTGACTTAGTTTTTAGTCTTTTAGTTAGCTATCAGTTGTAATCTAAGAGCCTTATTTTTGAATCACTCGCGTAAATAGGCGTGTAAATATAATCGTTGAAAGCCACGTGGCAATTCATTTTTAATTTTTAAAAATGAAATCAGACAAAAATGAAATCAGACAAAAATGAATAAGACAAAAATCACGGTAAATCACGGTTGACTTTTGAACGAAAATCACTCTGAATATTGAAGCGAATGTTTCAAAAATAGGGCCACAGAAACGTTAAGTCCTACTTGTTGGTTTGTCAGTAAGATTAACACATTCCGGGACACAACGTACTATATCTATTCTTTGACACTACTCCAGACACAATAGATGTTTTATTGTTTTCACGCCTGTAGGCGTTCACTGTCCCAGAACGTGTTAAAAGTCGGCTAAAGTGAATCTGTGTTATCTGAGACTTATTACGAAATCAATATACAAATGTATATATGTTGTTGGTGTGTTGGTGTAAACAACTTGAAATTATAAGCGACTATTCTTTACAAATAGTAAAAGGTTATTCATTAAAATGGACTTTTAGGTATAAGTATTACTATATTATAAAAACGATGTTCCAATTATTATAATCAACTTTTTTATTCATCGCTGAGAATAACAAGCAAAAACAAGATGATTTTTAATCTATAAATACAAATAATTTATAACTACAATGAGATGTAACACCACAATCTTTTGAAGTACTCACAGTCCACAATCAGGGAAAAGAAAATTACCGTGCCAGTATAATGAGTTTAAAACTAACTATATAGCACTGTGGCCCATTTCTGATAAGTGCCTTATCAAGAGTTAGTGCTCTACAATCTATGATATCACAACTTTTATTTGCTTTCCGCAATGTGACCCCGCCATGGAATTATGTAGTGTTTCCTTAGCTCAAACATTTGCTTAATTTTGAAAGCTTATGTTCAATTGGGCCAACTTCTTGATAAGAATAAAGATCTAACGTAAGGTTTGGCAAGGCAAATACACTGTAAGCAAAAATGAAAGTAAAACTATTTATGTTTTTCACATTGAGTTTTTTTTTACTTGCTTATTTTGGAAGTTTGATTTAATGCACACAAAATAATTGATCAAAAAATTTAATGATTCATTAGTTTTTCCAATTTGTCAATGGTTCAAAGAGATATTTTAACAATTTTAGCTTATTTTACATAAATGTAATTAGGAGTTAAAAGGATAAAAGTCGTCTTATCATTCTGAATGCATTAATTAAGGATTCTTTTTACATGTTAAATTATTTGTAGCTTTATCTAGGCTAAAGAAACTTGAATGAGAATTTAAATTTGTAAATTAGTGAATTTAATTTAAGTAATGAAAAATAGGAAACTGGTTATTTACTTACTGTTATCTTGGGGTCGTTGGAATTCGTTGGAATTTAAGAAAACTAAAAAAGTTAAAATAAAAAAGGTGTCTCTCACCACAGGATCCAGAGCGTTCACTGCGATTTTTCCACTGAAATATTCAGCCATCTTGTGTCACGTGTTTATCTTTTAGTCGTTTCATCATCATCATTGACGCCCAGCCCATCATGTGACCAATCACATCGCGAGAAAACTTGAGACGCCATTAATTAACGAAGCAAATAGGTCCAATAGCAATCGCCGAAAAAAAAGAATGCTGAATTTTCTATTTATTTATTTTATTTTATTTTACATTCTTTAGAATAGTTTCCCGCCAAAATTTGACAAACGTACGACACTAATCGATTGAGACACTCATTAAAAGTACACCCAATTACATGTAATTAAAAAATCTATTTAGCAAGTTAACAACTCGGCAACGAATTTTAGGATCGAATGTTATTTAGAGCGCACTAATTGTACGATAATTATGTTAAAAAGTGTGTAAACGTTTTTCAAACTCGCGCGGTGGTGGCTAGAGTAAAATGGCGGCGTGGTACATGGAGTTGGGTTTTTTATAGAGGCCTGCCTGTTACGTCACTGCACCTGTAGTGTTGTTGGGACATTTATTCATATTTGTTATCGTTTCCATGTGTGGTAGACATGGGAAAAGCGGCCCTATGACGTAGTGGCATGACATAATTTCTGTGGAACTCTCTTGGTGTGCCTCAGTTCATTGTAAGGAGTTAGTTTACCTCGATACGAAGATTTGTGTTAGAGTTAGAATAAGAAAAGTTCAAGGCATAACTTAGTTTCAGATAATACACGGCTAGAGCTGTATAGCTACACGGAAAAGTTAAGGCGGATGCTTTTAACCTTTTAACAAACCTTCGATCTAATTGCCCTTCTGAAACTACTGTCATTTATAAAATGCTCAGTTTGTGTACTAAACCGAAAATAAATTTATTTTGTTTGATCCTAAATAACTATGAAACAACTACTTTGGAAATAAGCTTAGCTAGATGTAAATTTTACCTTTAACCAGCAGTAGGTCTTCCTTATAACTATACCAAGAAAACCATATAAATAATTTAATTTTGCCCGTGTATGTTGATGTTCATATTATAATTAAGCTTGTAAGTGTGTTGGACCAGCTCTGTAAACTTGCAAGTGTTTGTTAGGTTTAAAATAAATAAATATAGATGTAAGATAGTTTCAAATAATTAGTTATTATTTCTGTTCTATAATATTTTTTTTTTTATTGTAGTATGTTTAATAGGTACAGTTATTGGAAAGTAGTCACGAAATAACAGAAGATAATTGGATTGGGTTGGGTTGAGAGTGGGACGGACAGAACGACTCTACCGTGATTGGTCAAAGAAGCGATTGAAATCACTACATAAATACAAAAGTTCAAAACCGAACCCTTCTTCGAAAAATAAGATAAATTGCATGGCATTGGCTTTCTCTGAAATAGCTGTACTACTAAGACACATGATTATGTATTTCTTGATCACAAAATGAATAATTCTGCTTATTTAAGATCTTAGAATGTACCATGTTTTCTGCAAATGAATGTTTTTAATTTTAATTTGAAAACTAACTTAAATTTATTCATATATCTTGAAAGTAAATTATGGCTGCACTTATAATAATTATGTATCTGACATCTTGTAACACCCATGTTTATTTATAATTAATAAAAATGATTGATTGATATATTTAACAAAGTGTCGTTTCGCGTGCCTAAGCTGTAAGTCAGCTGTAGTGTCAAAAACAGCCACGGGGAGCACCAGAAAAACCAAAGGAAGGAGGGTAGGTAGACCGATATGTCGGCCAATAACAACCCATGCACCCACAAGTTTCTTCTTTTTCTCCGTAATTTTAAAAAGTTTTTAAACAAAAATTAAATAAGAAATTAATAGCAAACTCATCATCATCATTATCAGCCAAAAGACGTCCACTACTGAACATAAACCTTCCCTGCAGTTTTCCACATCGCCCGATTACATGCGGTCTGCATCCAGTGTGATCCTGCGATCTTTACAAGGTCGTCTGCCCCATCAGTTCTTCGCGCTATATGCCCTGACCATTACAACTTGAGCTTACTGATTCTCAGGGCTATGTCCGTTACCTAGCAAACTAAATTGCACAAAAAGTAGTGTAGAAAATGTAAAGCAATCTTGTATCAAAGCAATTCTAATTTTACCTCTGTGATAGGAGTCATAAAAAATTCAGTAATATCTTATTTAACTTTGCCCAACTTCACAAAATTTTTTCTTACACCAAATCTCAGAATTTGAACATATTATTCACTCTGATTAAGTAGAAAGATAACATTATTTAATCATGGGTACTTACATTACGAGTTGGCGTTCGTATCTAACTATTACTGAAAAATATACATACAGGGTATTCAAAATACGTACTCGTATGTTCGGAGCTGCAAACTATGTGCCAGCAATATTAAGAAGTCTGAGCATTGAGCAGTCTCTCATCATTATCAGGGCCCCTATTTTTGAATCACTCGCTTGGATATGACGTGTGATTTTCGTTCGAAAACACATAAAAAATCAACGGAAATCACTAAAAATCTAGACGTGAGTACTCACAAAATTGAGCAATGATTTTTCAAATCCTTTTTTTGTAGATTACAACTGATTTTCATTCCAAAATTCGACTTTAAACATTGAATATCACACGCCATCTTGACGCGAGTGATTGAAAAATAGGGCTGCAGGCAAAGGACGTCCACCGTTGAACTAGGCCTCCTCCTCACGGGTTCGACTACGGTGCACAGGCACAACGACTAATCGACTGCACGGGACATATTATAGTGCACAAGTGTGTGCGCAAACACTGGTGCACTCTCGATTCCTTTCACTCTCATAATAGCCCAACGGGACAGCAATCTGACACGACCGTAGAGAGATCAGGCGCAGGACCAACGGCTTTACGTGCTTTCCGAGGCACGGGGGTGAAACGCCGCCAACTTCCAAACTCCGGGCTGCCCTGAGAATTTCTGAACAGAAAAACCCAGGTATATATTTTGGCCCGACCCAGGGATCGAACCCGGGACCTCTGGCGCAGCCGTCGCTTTGATAATGCGACGCTCTAACCGCTGCGCAACCGAGGCAGTTAAGAAATAGTAAATTATTCGGTAGATAGAGGCCAGTAAGTGATTCAAAAATAGAGCTCTATGATGGTCTAATAGAACCAAACTCGGATTCGTATCGAATGCGTATCGTATTTCGATGAGTGCGAAAGCGTCCTAATGACAGCGGGGTCATATTTTTTTAAGCAAGATACTTTAATTACACCCTGTATATCTTCAGCATCAGTACCGTCCCCATTTCAGCTATCAGGTGAGCGTCTATCTACTAACAAACTGTCTGACTGTTTGCACAGACGCGGTGCGACCTCGTTACAACTCAAACATGACGAAATGTGCTTAATAATGTAATGAAATAAATATATTCAACTCTAAGGTTTAATTTCGGTGTCTTATTGAATAAGTTTTAACTAATCAATTAGAGAACAAATAGAATTACAGGGCATGGTCACAATAACAATACATAAGAAAGTAAGTTTCAACCATGACATGTTGGTAAGCTAGACTGCTGGCAGCCAAGATTCAGCCAAGATTTGCAGTCTTGGCTGCCCTATAGGCCCAAGCCATGTTAACCGCTCCAGGGGAGGATTTTTGAGGACTCCCTTGGCAAGCTTGACATTTTATACCAATTTTTGGCCAGAGTAAAAAACCAAAATCGGCCAAGTGCGAGTTGGACTCGCGCACTGAGGGTTCCGTGCCACTCTTAATCTGAATTCTGAGACCACTTACTTCCACCTAGCTAAAATATCAAAATATTTTTTTACAGCAAAAATAACTTTGTTTTTCATAGGGTTTGTATGAAAGACAAAGTAATATATGCAGTTAATGAAAATGTGCTATTTCTCAATAATTAATACATTTTTCAGTTTTTTGTCATTCGGCTACGGAACCCTAAAAAGAAAATGCGCGAGCAAAGCAAGCTGAAATTTTGTATAGTCTATGATGCCTCTGTAAATGAAAATTCATACACTTTTAACAGTTTAGTAATGTACGGGAAGGTTATATATGTCTGAATATTTTCACCATATAATTATTATCCCTTAATATGATTTTCACCGCCAATAATCCACGTCGACATTTTTGACAAGATTGGCCGCCTCTTTAACTGACCGCCCTAGGCCCGGGCCTACATGGTCTTAGGGTAAAGCCGCCTCTGGCTAGAGTATCATCCCTGTGTATGTTGTCGACATTTCACGGATTCCAACTTTGTACGGGTGTACAAATTGCTTCGCTGACTCCTTTCTAATGCGCGCATCTAAAATGGAACTCGTTGCCTGCTGGAGTTTTCTCTAGGAACTATGACGACTGAATAGGTGTATATAGGTTGCTAGTGTGCCAATTATGTAGTACTATTATATATATTCTGTGCCAATACCAACCATGTCCTCACCTCATCACCTGTCACCAGGTGCGGCGATACGTGGTCAAATATCTGATAAGCCATAAATTAAATGCCTTCCTAGCTTAGCTTAGTCTGGGGCTAGAGTTAAGGGTAAGAGCAACGCAAAAAACGCCTATAACTTTTACAACATAATGTTACCCAGTTTTGCCTTGTGGTATTTCCAGGCGTAAGTAAACTTACAATAATCTATGAAATCTAATCAATAAAATTCATATGTACGAACAACATAAGTACATTACTTTGAAACACCCTAGGGCCACCGGAGCTGAGCACTGGGCCTCTGACTGACTGTATTATCTTTTAAAGCAGCAAAGCAACACAAATTACATACAAA
The DNA here is from genome assembly GCA_963584085.1 of Pyrausta aurata. Lineage (NCBI taxonomy): Eukaryota > Metazoa > Arthropoda > Insecta > Lepidoptera > Crambidae > Pyrausta > Pyrausta aurata. The sequence continues at coordinate 3,654,016 of OY757279.1, forward strand.
AATCAAAATTAATTAATTTTATTTTCTTATAGTTTTCCAACGTGTTTTCACAATTTCGCGCAACATAAAGATCGCGCCGTGAGTTCTTAGCCAAAGACATGCAAGAACGCACGGTTTCGCGCTTTAAAGAGAAAAATATATAGATACATGCGTAGAAAGAAACGTTTATATGCTTTTGCAATGTTGGTACCCTGTATAAAAGATTGCCATAAAATAAAATATATTCTATGTGCGTACAAAAACAATGAAGTTTGTGTACAAAATAAAACGTTTTATTATTTGTCGTTGTTTGTTTCGTGCTATCTATCGCACAATCGCATTTTAATTATAGCTTACAAGATATTCAAGCGTTTAATTTAATGCAAATACTGGTAATAGAAGTTAATAACTAAACTTGTTAATGGAAATAAAATATATGTATACATAAAACATTAAACGACGATATGTAATTTATGTCCGTCTTATTATTACTAGCAACCTTAAACCATGGTCGCCAACATACAGAACTAAACTGTCACTTATTTACTGTCACTGTCATAATTGACATTTTACATCCATTCTGAATTCTCGAAAAATTCATTATTTCTTTCATTCGCAAGACACAGCGAGTGTATGTACGTAATTTCTAATATTTTTTATAATAACTCTAATCAATAAGATTTGCGTTTTAAATGTTTGTGTAGTGCGTCCGTACATAATTTTAAGATTGAGTAATTTTTTTTACTCTTTTAACTTGACGTTGAGGTTATGAATAGTCCAAATTTTTCGAGAGCAAAATTAGCACGTTTTTGGTGAATTTTATATAGAATAGTGTGTTTTACAACTTGTGTTTCCTTTTTGCAGTACACAGACTGGTTTCGGACAATATGAAAACCACACAAATTGCCCAGTACGCTCTGAGACTTACGTATTCGCAGGTAAGATATTTTTGATATTTTTTACTCGATCTGCATTTTTAAAATACCTTTGGTAGCATAAAAAGCCTGTTGTAAACTTAAGTTATTAAATAATATGCATACAAAGTCACAACTTTTAAGAATTCCATTATTATTCTGTCTAAACTTCAGATTTAAAATGTTGACATCACTCGATATTTGTTAATACATTTTAACCAAATCATGACTGATAGACTGATATTTCCTCACCTGTTTACATAGCTGCATATATGAGGTACTTCTGTGTAAAGTTTGCCGTAAATAAAACCAATAGCTTTGTTTTTATGACCAATATTCCATCTCTGTAACTTTATGTTCAACACTAATTTCTGTACATTTCACTTTTTTCTGATCTATATTTAGAAAACCTCTATCTATTTGCTAAATAACATAGACTAAATAACATTAAACTAGGTTTATCAAGTCCACATACTAAAACAAGTTGATAAAAAAATTTTATGAGTATGTTGTGTTAGACCCTCTTAAAATGATTCATAGGTACATAATTAGCTAATGTGATTAAAACAGATGGTGATTAACAACTCAAGCCATTAAAATTGTTGTGCTAATCAATTAATGTTATTTGGAGTTTACCACCAATAGAAGTAAACCCTACTGACTAGAGCCTAACCCTTAAATTTGATCATCAGCAAAAAAAAATACTGAGCATATTCTTAAACATATTATTTAGGTGATGGTAGGTTCCATTTCATGAAATTTCATTTAACTTTATTATAAAAAAACTATTAATAATCAATTAATATTGAATAAAGTTTTAATAAGCAATAATATGAATGATTTGATTTACAATGATAAAAACAGTTATCAAATTTAATAGATAACTATAAATAATATCTCTACCACATCCAAAAATGGTTTTCGAATTCTAAATTAAATGTGTTCTTGCTAGCTATAAATAAAAACAAATTGTAAACAAATCAAGTCCAATAAACGCATCATGCGTCCAATGACTTTGTATTTGTAGGGCTTCTAGAAAAGCATGCTTGCAACGTGATTTATCCGTGCACACCGCACACCGGGTGGCTAATCAAATAAATGCATGTGCATTTACATGTGAAGGAATCTTTTATTTACACTTGTGTTGACTTCCATTTTATAAATCAGATTTGTATTAGCGCTTCTCCAAAATTTTGCAAGTGGAAGTATTTGATTTAGAGTATAAACTTTCATTGCTCATTTCACCTACACAGAGGATGATATTATACATAAAAATCTGTCCTGTCTCTGCATAGTCCAAATATCTCTATGGTAAAATTCATTCATTATAATGTAAAGTATAGTGCTATTTGATTGATTCCTGTCCTGATAGATTTTACGCTTTCCACCAACAAATGGGAATCTCAACTGTAACCATTATACATAAGACCACTCATTAATTACCACATTTTTAGGGTTCTGTAGCCGAATGGCAAAAAACGGAACCCTTATATTTTCTTCATCAATAGAGAGGGAAAGTGGTCTATTTCTATCAATGTCTTAACTTACGACATTTCTAGCATGATAATATGACATTCAAGCCACCTTCTTTCATAAATCACCGTCTATCTCAGGTAGTAACATAGTAATTAATGTTATGCCCTATATTTATGACATAAATAAACATTATTTTTATTACTTTTCAACCTCTTGCCATTTTGATAAACTATCCAACAGGTCAGATCTACCATTTGCGTTGCACACACTTAACATGCTGTGATGGTGTTTTAAAATAACATATGAATGACATTGTAAAATCTTAACTTTAATGTTTTTTTTGGAATGGTTAAGAAACAGGTATTCGCCCAAAATACGCAGAATCTAGGCTGTTAGGACGTATTCGATGTTTTATAGTTTAAAAATTATACAGGGTGAAATGTTTTTTGAAAAGTAGATTCTCCTTGACTCCATTAAACCACGCGTGGCCTACCTACCATTGGGAGTTAATGTGTCAAATTATATTCTATACAACTTTTGTCAAATTAAGCCCTAAAGTGACTTTAAAAACTAATGAAATTAATGAAAGTTTCTTGCAAGTGACGGATAGACAGAGTAGGCATTAAATTATATCTTTCAAAATCTACATCACACCTTGCTGACTTGACTGAATATTATGATAAAACAGATCCTGAGTTACCTCATATAATTTCAACCCATGTGCGACTCAAACCATCATACTTTGTATACAATTAATTCCTGACTAAAATATTTCATGATTAGTTGCTCCTTTCGTTCGTAAGATCAGCAGTTCGCCTTGACGCTCAAACGCTGTCAAAGAACTATCGGCCTTGGGTGTTGGGTTCGATTTCCGTGACGAGCAGTTACTATGAGAGATGTAGAGTGATTACTATGATTAGTAGTATCCAATCTCCTAGAGCATTTTTTGTAGACCATATTAAACTAGTACGAGTATATTGTGATAATTGAAGAACGAATGTATGAATGAATGCATAATATATTTATTGTATACAAAAAATAAATATTGTACAAAAATACATCAACAATTGAGAAATACAATACTATAAATTACACTTGTAAAAAGCAACCGTGACTCTCTGACAGACGAGGAATCGAACCCCGTTGTCTTACGCTATCCGGGCGTATGCCTATAGGCATAAATTATTAAGTTTGTATCGTGACTAAACACTATAAAAACAAAAATCAAATACAATACTTTTAAAAAAGAAAGCAAATGGAAAATAGCCCAGCTTGTATTATATTTTTCGCTGCAGAAACTTTTGTTTCTTATCTGGCTTGCACTGCTTCTTACTGGTATGGAATTGTGTAAAGCAATCGTATTCATTTGACAGTTCAAAACGTACGATATGATCTGTCAAACGGCAAAGAACAAAAGGTTTGACAGATCATATCGTACGTTTTGAACTGTCAAATGAATACGATTGCTTTACACAATTACCCCGCTGATCAGTAATTAACACGTTCCGGGACACTACTCTAGACACAATAGATGTTTTATTGTTTTCACGCATGTAGGCGTTCACTGTCCCGGAACGTGTTAAATGAAAAGTTTTACTATAATCAGTCTTTCTTTGCTTGTCAAAAATTGTAAACAATCTTGATATTCCTTTTTAACGAAATAATTCAGTTTAAAATCAGATAAACAACTCACTACCTACATAAGTACATAATTCATCGTTGAACATTGAGATCTTGTTAAATCTAATAGTTAATACATTGAATTCACTGATGTTATTTTAAAAAATATAAAAAGATTGTTTACAATATTTGACAATCAAAGAAAAAAACAGACATGAAATTAAATTCATTATTTCTGTACGTTGACTCAAAAGGAACACTTACACGTATAGTGTAAAATTACGTTTCAAACAATACCCCGTAATAATTATTTATTTATTCCATGAATGCAATTGTACTGAAATATTTGAGAAGTGCATTATGCAAGGTTTTTCCGCTAACCTGTAAATTGTGTCGTCTCACTCCACACGTATTGTGCATCCCTGTTCCGCATCGGAAATAGGAACTGTTTTGTGAATGTCACTTCTGTCTATATTTAGACGTTCACTAAGTACCTAACTACTTTGCTGTATTGTTTATGTTAATTTGTCAAATCATTACGGAGGTGCTCGTAGCGCAGTGGTGGCAGCGCTTTGGTAGTAATTACCGAAGTAAAGCAACCTACGGCGCGGTCGTGTTTGGATGGGTGACCATTCCGACCATATAAGCGACGTATATCACGAGGATCTCCGTGCTTCGGAAGGCACCTTAAGCCGTTGGTCCCGGCTAATATCGGTTGATATTAGTCGTTAAGCCTTGTAGAAGCCTTAAAGGCGGCTTGATAAAATCTGACAGCAAGTTTAGTCGCTTTCCTTGCAAACACCCCTCCGCCAATCCGCACTGAGCCCGCGTGGTGGAGTATGGCTCAAACTACCTCATAGTTGAGGTAAGGCCTTTGCCCAGCAGTGGGACGTTTAACAGGCTAACTTTACTTTACTTACGGAATTTCGTGTCAACATTTAGTTTTTCCTTGACTTTGATGTCAGCATTCAGCTAAGAGCAGCTAGCCTATCCATCTCCTAATTATAATTGAGCTGAAAAATCAAATTAAAATTCTAATGTAGTCTAAGAGTATCTGTTCTTTCTCATTTTGATCATTTTGGCTTATCAACTTAGTTTCTGCTTAAGTTTCCATCTAAAAAATAATGAAAATCTGAAGATTCCTTATCTCAAATTCGTTATCGTGTTGTATTACATTGACCGCTATTATCGTTTGTTAATTAATGCTTTCGTTAACGAATTATTGTTCGTGGTTATTTAGTTCGTAGTTATCAAAGATAGCGCCGGGTATTATCGATCCGATCCTAAGAAGCTCTTAATTAGTTCTGTAGTGTGTGGCTCAAATATCCGATACCAAGAAATTGCTATATAAACATTTGCCCTTTGCGGGATTCGATCCCGCGACCGCCGGTATTGTAGTCAGGAGCGCTAACCACTAAACCAAACATAATGTCGTCGCGATGATATTGATACAAATTAGATTTGTTTTTTTATGATATTTTTTTAGGTCAATAATGTGCAGTTGTTCATTTTTTTATTACAGATTGGTTATCGTAATTTAAGTTTCTTCATTGGTGTTAAATTCAGAAAGCCAAAAGTACGTATAAGAGTAGTGTTTTTTTATTGGTTGTATTAAACATGTATATGTTTAAAAAATATATACCTTGAGTAGACTACAGTATTATGATGAACTATGTAATTTATAATTTTTTTAACACTAGATTTTTTTACAATCTGTTTGTGCCAAGTAATTCGTAGACCGAATTATCAAATATATTACAAATTCCTAGTAGTTCGTTGACACAATCGCTTAGATATCTCGTAGTAATAATACGCTCGCATTTGACGAGCTTATGTAAATTTGTTGCTATCGGAGCAGCGTGATTCAAGAATTAAATATCGGTAGTTGTAATGTAGATTCGTCACACGCGTATTTCGTCACCAATCGTCACTAGTCTTGGTAAATTCACTTCTCCCTACATTATTAAATCACCATCATAATTGTTTTCTTTTTAAACCAAACGACGACGCTTTTGGTGTAGTGGTTAGCGCACCTGACTATTACGCCGGCCGTCGCGGGTTCGAATCCCGCAAGGGGCAAATGTTTGTGTAATGAGCACAAACATTTGTACCTAAGTCATGGATGTTATATGTATTATTTAAGTATTTATGGGAGACGCCCCCGTCATAATCGTTGTCTGGTACTTCGTAACACAAGGAAGAAAATTCCTTACCACGAAAACCAGACAATTGGTGTGTTGTCTGGCGCATATTTATTTATTTCTTTCTTTCTTCAGCTCCTTACGAGTTAACAGATATAGTATAGATAGATCACTTTTTTATTGCACATCACACAGGTTAATTAAAAATTCGTTTACAAGAAATGTAGCTATTTTCTATTCCCACTTCTCACGGGAACGATGTTAATCAAATTCTTTTACTTCTGGCGGTGTCTATACTTTTAATTTTCTAGCTTCTTGTGGACTATGATAACATAGGATCTGACACAAGGATAACCTTGTGTCAGATTTATCATTTAGTTGTCTTTCGAATCATACTTCTTATCAGTCTGTCTACCAATTATTTTATTATCAATTATTCTCATTAATTACAAGTCACATAAAAAGTAGGTTAGATTTTTAGTTCAAATAACGTGTGAAATACATTGTCCTAAATATTTTATCAGTATTCTATTATCTATCTAACATCTTCGTGTTTATCGACCAGACGCACCCGAAATTTCTTTTTATCAGGCCTTAGTAACGTTTAGATAAAATATACGTCTAAGCTTTATTTCATACACGTGCCATTATCAGCCTAATGCAAATAATTAACAGCAATAAAAGATAGGCTTAAATGCGCAACTTGAAATGGATTCAGTATTTAGATAATGACAACTGCTTCAAATATATTGACAGAAGAAAGTTAGTCTCAGCATTTTGTATTTGTAATTAATAATAAATATTTATTTAAAAAAATATTCATTTTTGTTAGTAACAATATATTCCTTTGTAAAGTTAACCATTATAAAATCTAAAAGATCCAATCTGGATTTATACTGGTTTGTCGCCTTCCTCAGTTGAAAATTTCCTCTTCGAACCAGTATTGGTTACTGCAATCATTATCCTTCCGCCTACGTCGCCTAAATTGGATAAATGCATTTCATCCTAAACAAAAGCGTCACATGTCACCTCCAAGAAATTCTTTACCGGTGATGCGCATTGCGCACAAGGAATGTTTACGTCTAATAAATAACTATTTTTAGAACCAACTGCAGTCAGATTCGTTCCACTGTCTAAGCACACATTTTATTTATTAGCTTCTTTGTTTATGATATTGATCCTTCAACAAACACTTGCATTGGCACATGTTTATTAGTCATTTCTGATCAAAGCTATTATGTTAGTTCAGTGATCTGATAATAGCATTTATATTTTTTGTAGCATCTATTTTTAGAGGAAAATGCGCTGTAACTTTATTTACTACTTAAGTTTAGTAATTGTTTTCTTCCGATTACAGGAAACTCCCGGTTGAATTATGCATTATCTAGATTTAACATTAGCAACCTTACGAATGAAGTTAACGGTCTAGGAACCACGGTTAAGATAGTTCAAGTAAGGAGACCGCAGCTATCACATACAATGTTCAAGGCAATGCACCAATAATGCACCCAGCTCTATTATAGCCACTTTGAACTTGCTATGCAATAAATGAGCATTTTAATTAAAGTGAAATATCAGAGCAGATTTGACCTCAAAAACTATATTTGGGATGATATTAGTTTTCATACCTCCATCCAGCGTATAATTTTGATATAATTCACTGAAATGTGAGATTTGATTAACCTTTCTTTAAGAAGTAACCATGTGTGTAACCTTATATTAAAGCTTTTGGTTCTCAAATAAAATAATTTGAATAGGATATCCAACTAAGGTTAACTTGCTTTGTTGATCAAACTCTTCAAAAGAACAGCTGCTATCTAACAGACTGTTTTTATCAGTCTAAACGATAAAAACGCGGTTCTACAAACCATGTAATTGTCGATGCTAAATTATCACGTCCAAAACAAATATGCTATTTCAGTATCAACGCCTCGGCGGCGCCTCCTGCGCAGTGCCATGCGTATGATACGCTAGTGATAAAACTAGATTGATTGTCGAAATACGTCGCAGAGATAAAGTTGTTTGACGCTGTTAAGCAATCCTGGGCAAAGACGGAGAAGAAAATTGTTATCTCTATTGTCATTATTATGGTAGTTTTCTTGAGACTTTTACGCTTGATAAATTGCCCAGCAATATCATTAAAATATTTTTAATATTGTCACTTTTTTAAGTGACGAAAATGTCAAGAACCTAAATAAATCAAATATTAGTCGTAATATAAAACCAATAAAACTAAAATAATTAAAAAATAAACATGCTGGACCGAAACATGAAGGAAATAGACAGCTGTATGGATGACATTTGGGCATAATTAAAAAGATAAAAGAGCAAAATATCAGCTAAACTACCTGCATTGCTACTAATATACGTCAATGCTTTTACGCAACTAGTCTTAACGAGAACAATAAAAGTAATCTTCTCTGGACTTTGAGTTCCGTCAATTGGAGTAGGTGGTTATATTAATGTACGCAAATGTTTGTTTACATGAAAACGTCTAGAGATTTTCGTTGACGATAGGTATGTTTACAATGTTTTGATTTTTATGAGGCATCCGACAAAGTCGTAGGCTGGTGATAAGAAAGCGTTAATTATGCCGCTAAAAATAAAATAAAAGAGATAAAAATAATAAAGTGGGTCTCCCAGGGGACTGTTTTGAGACCGTTTTAATTTCTCGTCCATTGATAATGTTATTCATCAAATTATTTGTATTATTATGACTAAAAATAATATAGAGATGGACACTGAGATACTATGTTAGATGACCAAGTCTCGATACGTAATTTTTTTAACCAATATCATCCCACTGCTAACGTAATTATTGGTTAATTAAAAAAATATCAGAGCATTTCAATGAAAATTATCAAATTAATTAGCTCTCGCATCTAAATATTTTTCTCGTTTTGTGTACAACGGCGAATTATAATATTTCTGATCACACAATTCGCAGAATTTTATTCATTCACATTTTTACATTATTCGACTTCGTCCTTCACAATTTTTGGTCTGCCAAGATCCAAGTGTGAACAAACTCCATGTACTCTTAAATTTTATCCCGAATTAGCTTCATATAATGTCATTCATTACATTTATTGTTTTGTCAACGTACTGTAATGCGTGAAGGTCGTCTCTGATGGAGCATGCCAAAATATTCGCCACGCGGGATATATTTGCGTGGCGCAGTTTAAAATAAACAACGGTTAAATTGGGAGACGCATGATGTATGTGAATGTCCGGGACATGACTGATTGGTCGTAAAAGAAAGTAATAAAGATGAAAATGCGATGACCAGAAAGAAGGTTGAAGATCACCTTAGTATTTTTCTTGAAGTTAGTAATACTAAAACGGTCAAATCTAATGAGTTGATGAGGAAAAGCAAAAGGTTTCATTTTATTCCATATGCCATCTGACTTTTCAATTTTACGACATTGAAATTCCCGTATATTTTTTAACATTATTATATCTTTATTTCTTTCCTTGAGTAATTCTTAATTGCTCACGTTTGTGTACCATATTTTTTCTGTAATGGAAGCAATAAACGTTTCTATTTTCTATTTTTATTGTCTATATCAGATTTAATATTCATTTCAATTTGTTTTCTAAATGTGCTTGGATGATCTTGTCTAGAATACTGAATTCGGTCTTCATGCACCACCTATGTCAAATACATACTTCTTTGGTATGAAAGTTTTTTTTTAATTCTAAATTCTCAGACAGCGATATCTACAATCTTTTATCTGCTCAGTAACTGACTGATAAAAGTTCACATACGCGCCAATTACTATCTCGGATAGCTATGGCATGTGCCCGGATAGATTATTTTATCTGATATTATTCATAGTCGTTGTATAATATTTTAATAGGTAGGATAGGAAGTCTTTAGATGTGTTGTGCTGTTCATCTACAGCCACGACCACTCTGTCAAGAGTGCCCGACTAAGAAGAAGAAGATGTGTTGTGGTGATAGCTTCATGCCTTTTCGTTCGAGTAGGAGAGATGTTTCTGGAACTCTTGTTATAAAGTTTGTAGGTTTTATAGAAATGACTATATTGTTGTGGTTGTTGTATTGCACTGAAATCCTACCTATCGTCATTAAAATCTGCATACTGACTTTCGTTGTAAAATATCTTTGTAATATATTGGTGGATTTTCCTTACAGTGTATGTTTCTTATATTATTGAGGGAACTCCTATAGGTTTTAACACACACGAGACGCCAGCACATCAGGTTACGCAATTGTGTTGCAAACTAGCCCTTATTACAACTGCATAAGATACCGCAGTGTTTACCTTGACGTGCTGTTGTCCGTACATTCATCGCGCAAACTATTTATTTAGGTTGTATTAGAAGCACTAGAATTATACCTATCTTCTTTATCTACATACTGACAGTTGTTACAAAATATTATTTTAAAAAATATCTTGGCGTTTTTATTCTGTTGTAAAATATTGTCAATACAGTGTTTTACATAATTATTTTATTTTTAGGTTTGCCGAAATATGCAAAACACAAAGGAGACATTTTTTTCTTGTATGGAGGATGGGCCCACCCATAAATTGTGACGTCTAGTAATGAAACATATATTAAATTGTTCCTTATAATGTCTTAAAAACATTAACAATATTAGTTTTTCGTTATCTAACGGGAATATTTGAAAATTTATCAAAACTTAAATCCACACACGTACCAGTTAACACACATTTTCAGTCGTTTCTGAAAATCACAGTCGTTGAAATCTCACTGCACAGTTACACAACAACGGTTTAGTGGAATGGGGGCCGTACTTGATGCTTTTTGCTTCTGATTTTTCGTTAAAAAATCCGGAGAAAACTAACACTCAATTCAAAACAAACCAAAACAATCGGAAGATGACGTAAAGCCAAAAGTCAAACGGAAAGTGTGACTAATGACACTCCAGCCATTCCTGTCAATGTCAGTGATAAATGTCAGAGTTGCTATCCGTTCCACGGCTTTACTAGATAATCATTTTATGCAAAAATCGTAAAAAAGCAATCAAAATATTTTGTTCGGAGATTCCAATTATTTAAAATAAATAAAAGTAGAAAAAACGTGATCTAAACAAAATCACGTAACTTGAAATAATTGATATTGTTTTTATATTGACCAGCCCGTCGTTCCTTTACACGTATTTGTAAAGGAGGAATGGCGTGATGAAAAGTAGTCAACACAACGCATCTTTTAGTTCGATTTTATTATTCCGGTTTCATTTAAACGTTATCTTTCGTCTAATTGTCTAAAAAAATAAGTTATTAATTTAGGGTGCAATGTCATTATTAGACGCTACAAGTTGCTACTGGGCCCAAAAAAAAATGTCTCCTTTCGACGTCAACCGTGTTGTGTCATTCATAAGAATCATAAGTGTTGATCAAACTTTAGCCAGGCTTAACATTGTAATGAAATAAACAAATCATCGAAACACAACTTTTAAATCAACTGATTTTACTCTTTGCCAAATTCAAAAGATCATCGCGTCGTACATTGGCGCCATGTTTGTCACGTATCTATTTTAAGCGAGTGCCGAAGCCAACGCGTTTGTTACATAACACAAAAACCCATTTGTACACGGCATAACTTACGTGCATTGAGCGTATAAATACAGGGTATTTTCAATACCTGTTTGTTAGGACGTAAGACAATGATTTTTTGTACTTATTTAACTTCTAAGGAGCAACGCCCCTTCTTTATTAAAAAAAACATTTTTTCAACCGCGTTTTTGAGAATTCAAATCAATTTGAGAACGCTATTGTGGAACCGTACCGAGTTATATTGTAAATTTTGTTTTTGGATTATTTATTTATTAGTATTTTAGTCTCATAGTCCAGTGAGATGGCCCGACAAAACAGGAGAGATCAGGCGCAAGACCAATGGCTTAACTGTGATTTACACGGGACTCAAACCCTTGAGAGAGTAAGTTGACTACCAAGCAAACGAAACAGACATGAATAGCCTTCTTCTGGACGAGCTCGTTTTATCTTCGACTGCGTCTTAGTCGCACTCGGCTTGGTCTGGAGTCAAGAGCAAACCCATTTTATTTTTTTATTTTTTTGCTAGCCGTTACTGTCCCACTGCTGGGCAAAGGCCTCCCCCAAACTACTCCATGCATCCCTGTTCTGGGTAAGGGTTTGCCAGTCCTCGTGATATTTGTCTAGATCGTCGCGCCACCGATTTCGGGGTCTGCCTTTCGGACGGCGTCCATCGGTAGGCAGCCAGTGAGTGACGATCTTGGACCACTTCTTAGTAGACATTCTGAGGACGTGGCCCGCCCAGTCCCACTTAAGTTTAGCGGTTTTAACACCAACGTCGATGATGCCGGTTTTTGTTAGGATTGTGGTGTTGCGGATCCGATTAGTTCGTTTGATTCCCAAAACGCTACACTCCATAGCCCTTTGGCAAACCCCAAGTTTGGACTTCTGACTTTTGGTCAATGAGCAAACCCATACTAAAAAACTATACAGATGAGGTCACTCCACTTTCAAACGCTTGCACAAACGAAACAAAAACGTGTCACTGAAAACAACTGAAACTTCGCGCATTACAGGTGCAAACGATTTTGGCTCCTAATGTGGTAAGGCGGTGATGACTTCGACATTACCTATCTTTATAGTGCTTCATAAGTACTATCACAAGTTGATTATCGAGTAACGAGGTATTCTTCAGATTGCAATATTTACAAAACACGAGAAAATGAACCAGTATTCTGTTGTATCATCAAATTCATCAACAATCGTGTTCAATTGATGTGATTATAAAACACTAGCAATAATTTTTACTGTTAATTGTTACTTTATTGCTTTTTTATTTGCCTCTGATTAAGTAATCAGTTCCAATTTCTCTCCAATATAAATTTTATCTATTCGTTTATCGGAAATCAGTTAAAATTCATTTGACATTTGTCTCTCGCCTAACCACCTTAAGAGCCAAAATCTCTTGCACCTCGCGTTGTCTTTTGTTTGAATTGACGCCCGTTTTTGTGTCGTGTGCAAGTAAATTTCGTTGCAAAAGTTGTTAGGCGCGAGTGATGGCGACCATACAGGGGCGTGAGGGGAAGCGATAGCGGGTCGCGCAAGGAGTGCGGGCGGCGCGGAAACACCCGCCCGCGCCCCTCACTAACCGCGCTCTCGTCCACCCCCGCACCCCTTTGTACCGCAGGCGAGATCTCAAATTCGCGGTCTACCTATAGATGCAATACATATAATTCTTGAAAAGAAAATTACCTTGAATATCGTCATTTTAACTTATCCATTCACAAATATTTGTAGAAGGAATACTTAACTTAATCGTAAAATAAATAAACACTCGTTACTACTCTCTGATTCTATGACCGTACATCATTGCGCCATCGTTAATAAATTATGTCTTCCTAATGTATTTTAAGAAATATTCAGAATATTTTATTTACAAACAATTTAAGAAGAAAAAAATTACAGATGATGAGATGCCCATTCCATCTTCGTCATTTAACTTTATAAAGAAGCGTTTTTTATTCCATTAAACTAAAGTCCATTGGCGGACACCCAGACCCATAAAATGATAAACGAACCAACTACAAAAATCGTGGAAAGGTGGGATATAATGAAATGTCGGTCATGTGAATTCTATTTACTGTTTATTCACTGGGAAGTTAAAAACAAAATTGGCAGCTTCAGAGAATTTCATTCTACTACTACGTATTTTCAAAATTTTTACATTTCGATACAATTTTGTTGTCAAGGTGACAAAATATGCTTTAGTTATATTTTTGGAATCAAAATACGGGAATATAATTAGAACCAACCACCTCATACGCCCGACACTGATTTATACTGATTTAAACGTTCAACGACCTCTCGATTTTAGTTATTAACTAGCAGTCCCCCGCAACTTTGAAGCTTTAACTCTGAACGTTTAATCAGTCAGGTATCAAACGAATGCCGAGAGTCGCATAACAATGGAATTTTTATTGTGTCTCGTTTACACATACTTGACGAGTTAACTCTTATTTTGTACTCTAACTCCGTACCCTTAGATCGTATCGTGATTAACTGATATGGAAAATAATAGAAAAATAGTTGCGTTTACTATTTCGTAATAGGGCAGAAGGGCTTAAGTACTTACATATCTCCTGTCTACTGTGTCATTTATCCAATTTCAAACAAACGATCCGTACGAACATATTACTATATCTTGTATTATTTAATAAGTTATTAATCTTATGAAGTCACGAGAAAATTGTTGTTCTAAATATCTAGTTGTATAGTTTTGTTGGCAGCGCTACAGAATCACATTTTTAGGTATAGGTCGTTGTTGTTGCGTAACGAAGACGAAAAAACTATTTAAATATCTTCTGTGAACAAAGTATAAAATTAATTTCTTATCAGTACATTTACCCATTGATACTTTCTTATCACGTAAAAGTCTTATACAACAATGTTAGCATCATAATAAATATCGAACTACATGAGTGACGTCAATAAATACCTGAAAATGTGTACTAACAAAGACAAATGATAATTTATATACTTTTATTTTTTTTATTCTCTAAATGATTTACCTCCCGGTTATCGTAAAAATGGACCAGTCACTGCGCGGTGACGAAAAGTATGCAGAAATGAACTGGGCCCCTATTTTTGAAACACTTTTTTCGTTCGACGTAGTGTCAAAAGTCATAAAAAAAAACGTTTTCGAACGAAAATCAGTCGCCATATCCAAGCGAGTGATTCAAAAATAGGGGCCCTGTATCGACACGAAACGGACGAACGCGGGCGGGTGAGCGGGGAAGCGGGAGGACATCGTGACATATATGACAGACAGGTCCATTCTTACAATAAACGTTTATTTTGGTCTTATATTATAAATTTTCGTTACTTTGCGTTTTGGACTTTTTATTCCGCTGAGTGATATAATACAGACGCAAAATAATTAAAGGCCGTTTTTCTTCACTAGTCGAATATTGTAAACAATCTTGACATTCCTTTTTAGCGAAAATATTCCCTTTTTAAACAAGATAAACACAAAACTTACAACATACACACCTAGCTAATTCATCGTTCAACACTGAGATCTTTTTAAATTAAATAGTAAATTATTTTAACTTGCTGATATTAACATTTTAAAAGTTACAAAAAGATTGTTTACAATGTTGGACTAGCAAATATGAATGGAGTTTATATCCGAATCCCCGAGTATTTAAATTAAAATCATTTCATCTATAAAAATTATCGTGCCCCCCTCGATTTATTTTTTTGTTCAAATTTCAAACAGTCTTCCTTTCTTCAAAAAATCACTAAAAATGTTTTTTTCTTTCTTTCCAGCCAGCGAATCGTGAGAAAATGATGTCAAGATCAGCTCTCGCTCTGGCTGCAATCGGTCTAGGGCTATCAACATTCAGCGTCAGACAGATGATCCTCCACCAGTCCAGAAGGATCTAAGCCACAGCTGACAACTCCAGAACTCTGGAACACTCCACCATGCTAAGATTTAAATACCCAAGCAATCTTGGTTAGGATATACAACGATCCCACGTTGAAACATGTTTAAAACGTAGGGAATTAGCTTTTTGACGTATTTATTTTGTTATGTCCGAACGCGAGGTACAGTAAAAAAAATGTAAAGCATTAAGTATGTAAGGGACGAAAAATAGTAATTTATTTTTTTGAATTTTTATTTCTGTGAATCCTTTAGGTAGTAAAATTAATTGATAAGTGCGAGCGTGGGTTTAGTCATAAATATGGGACTATGTGCGTGTGGAAAGCCTAAACGTATGTATCGTGATGAAAGCCAAATAAAAATAGCAACTAAAATAATACAGAATTTTATTGTTTTTTTTACCCCCTTCATGGCGTTTTTGGACTCATCAAATCGTCCAACGATTTCTACTTTGTCGAGTTTGTCTTCATCCGTGAACTCTCGTTTCAAATGAGTACAGAAACGCCTGATATGACCTTATAGTACCGAGGTAATACAATAACTACACGACTATGGTTTTACAATATTTTTAACACTCACAGTGTCATATTTTATTCTTAAAAGATGAAATATGAAACCAAAAATTGCGCACGGGCGGGATTCGAACCAGCATCTTTCTGGCTAACCGGGCCAACTGCTCTTCCAATTGAGCTACCGTCAAGTTAAGTTAAGTTACCGACAGCACGGTAGCTCAATTGGAAGAGCAGTTGGCCCGGTTAGCCAGAAAGATGCTGGTTCGAATCCCGCCCGTGCGCAATTTTTGGTTTCATATTTCATCTTTTAACTACACGACTAATAAAGATGCTCACATCCATATCATATCATAAACCCACTAGGTCTTATAATAATCTGACCTCAAATTATCAATGGGGTATTTTTTTTTTTAGTATGGGTTTGCTCTTGACTCCAGACCAAGCCAAGTGCGACTAAGACGGAGTCGAAGATGGAACGAGCTCGCCCAGAAGAAGCCTGTTCACTCTCTTTGAATAGATTCGGATTATAGTCACTAGGAAACACCGACGCGGGTAGCGAGTTCCACTCTTTTGCCGTGCACATTATAAATGTTGATGAGAAGCGCTTAGTTCTAAACAGCGGGATATCGACAAGGTAAGGATGGTATCCCGCGGTACGCCTTGAAGAACGATGGAAGAAGGGGGCTGGTGGTATAAGCTCATGGAGCTCCTTCGCACACTCTCCGAAGTAAAGCCTATAAAAAACTGTCAACCTGGCAACCTTGCGGCGATGGGCCAAGCTATGGTCTCCCATAAATATAACAGTTAATTATCATCATGTCCATGAATGCTGTCGCCTCTGATTAGGAATCTGTTATCAAATACAGTAGTTATCAGGAAGACAAACCCCTAATCTTAAATCACAATTATCTCGGAAACGGTGCGTCGTATCAAAAAAATAACGAAAATTTCGACCTCCCCTATTGGGATACACCCCTGGAAACCGTGTACATCCGGGCGGCTGAGCCAGACGCCTAGAGAGATCTCACCTATCTAGGCTAATAACGAATCATAGGTGACGCTGGTATATCCAGGTTTCATCGTAGGTGACGCAATAGTTTTCTTGTAAAATCAAAAAAACTTGGCTCAGACAGCCAGAATTTCACATTTTCTGACACTCTGGATCTCAGCTCTCAGAGGGTTTCAAGGCGCTGTTTCTTATAAAAAGGAATGTGACGCGTAGGTGACGGCCATCCGAAGTAGTTTCATCCATTTTAATCCAATACTTTTCGAGAAATCATGATAAACGTATGGCTCAGACAGCCGGACATCCGGTCGTCTGAGTCAACTTGTTTTTCTCTATATTTCACGAAATACTATGCTGCGGACAAATTTTTTAACGACATACTGATGTGACGACGTTAGTGACAGCTCTCGACCAGATTTGAACCTTCGTGACGCACGCGTTTAGGAGCTATTGAGAAAAAACTGCTGGCTCAGACAGCCGGATGCTGGCTGTCTGAGCCACCCAGTTCTACCACTTCCAAGTGTTCTACAAAGCTGGAAACTCATCTAATCTGATGTGACGCGGACTCTGAGTAAGTATAATCGTAAGTGACAGCTCTATATGCCGGCAATCAAAAGTTATAAGCAATTCAATTGTTTTCCATACATTGATGCATTTGGGTGACCACACTTCGCACTTTTTATGGGAATGAAAATACAATATAGTAGAAAATTTAAGCAAAAGCCCCCATTTCAAGACAGATTCTTTCTCCTGCGTTTTAGATATGTAATTATGTAGTTAATAACTTCGCCGATGAAGGAAAATTTGGTAATTATTTATGATCTCAGGTATGACGTACTCTTTATTTGAAAATAACCACTAGTTTCAGTTAGGTACTACAGTTTAAGAGTATTTCAGTAAGGAACTTCATACTTACTCAATCCTCATCTCGTCCCATGTGAATACGGTACGGCCCACTTGGGACAAGATGCAAAAAATCAAAATTATTACTAACTTCATTCTGCAAGTCATCTCCTGTTATAATGGCTGGAAAATAAAGTCATTTATCAACTCGTCCCACCATGCCTTCAACTTATATGGGACGAAATGCAGAAATCAAAGAATTAATTTATTTCAGCAATTCGTCTTTCCTCAGTAAATCTTAAACTTTCACAACGATTGAAATGAGTCATTTTTAAGAATTTCTGATATAAAGAAGACGGACTTACTTAAACGGGCTCATAATATTTTGTACACGATTTAAAAAAATTAGGAATATCTTATCAAATTTGGGAAAATACGTTTAATTTAGTTTAAACCACCTCTCAATTTGACTAAAAGTTGACTATACCCAATACCCGGGCGCGCTATGTGAAGACGCGAAAAGATCCGAATTAGAATCTTTTACCCCCAGTCGGCGAAAAGGGATACAACGAGTGTGACGTCTCGGTTCGTGATTGTGAATTGGTTTGAATCTCCTTTATATCAGAAACTAGCTTTTGCCCGCGACTTCGTCCGCTTGGAATAGTGACTTCTTTCTCCCGTTTTTTACACATTTACCACTATATCTTTGCTCCTATTGGTCGTAGCGTGATGTTATATAGCCTATAGCCTTCCTCGATAACTGGACTATCCAACACAAAAAGAATTATTCAATTCGAACCAGTAGTTTCGGAGATTAGCGCGTTCAAACAAACAAACTCTTCAGCTTTATAATATTACTAGCTTTTGCCCGCGACTTCGTCCGCGTGGAATAGTGACTTATTTCTCCCGTTTTTTACACATTTACCACTATATCTTTGCTCCTATTGGTCGTAGCGTGATGTTATATAGCCTATAGCCTCCCTCGATAACTGGACTATCCAACACAAAAAGAATTATTCAATTCGAACCAGTAGTTTCGGAGATTAGCGCGTTCAAACAAACAAACAAACAAACTCTTCAGCTTTATAATATTAGTATAGATTAGTATAGATTCCTAAAAATGCCTCTTTTCAAACGTTGTGAAAGTTTAGGATTTACTGAGGAAAGACGAATTGCTGAAAGAAATTAATTCTTTGATTTCTGCATTTCGTCCCATATAAGTTGAAGGCATGGTGGGACGAGTTGATAAATGACTTTATTTTGCAGCCATTATAACAGGAGATGACATGCAGAATGAAGTTTGTAATAATTTTGATTTTTTGCATCTTGTCCCAAGTGGGCCGTACCGTATTCACATGGGACGAGATGAGGATTGAGTAAGTATGAAGTACCTTACTGAAATACTCTTAAACTGTAGTACCTAACTGAAACTAGTGGTTATTTTTAAATAAAGAGTACGTCATACCTGAGACTATAAATAATTACCAAATTTTCTTTCATCGACGAAGTTATTAACTACATAATTGCATATCTAAAACGCAGGAGAAAGCATCTGTCTTGAAATGGGGGCTTTTACTTACATTTTCTACTATATTGTATTTTCATTTCCATAAAAAGTGCGAAGTGTGGTCACCCAAATGCATCAATGTATGGAAAACAATTGAATTGCTTATAACTTATGATTGCCGGCATATAGAGCTGTCACTTACGATTATACTTACTCAGAGTCCGCGTCACATCAGATTAGATGAGTTTCCAGCTTCGTAGAACACTTGGAAGTGGTAGAACTGGGTGGCTCAGACAGCCAGCATCCGGCTGTCTGAGCCAGCATTTTTTTCTCAATAGCTCCTAAACGCGTGCGTCACGAAGGTTCAAATCTGGTCGAGAGCTGTCACTAACGTCGTCACATCAGTATGTCGTTAAAAAATTTGTCCGCAGCATAGTATTTCGTGAAATATAGAGAAAAACAAGTTGGCTCAGACGACCGGATGTCCGGCTGTCTGAGCCATACGTTTATCATGATTTCTCGAAAAGTATTGGATTAAAATGGATGAAACTACTTCAAATGGCCGTCACCTACGCGTCACATTCCTTTTTATAAGAAACAGCGCCCTGAAACCCTCTGTGAGCTGAGATCCAGTGTCAGAAAATGTGAAATTCTGGCTGTCTGAGCCAAGTTTTTTTGATTTTACAAGAAAACTATTGCATCACCTACGATGAAACCTGGATATACCAGCGTCACCTACGATTCGTTATTAGCCTAGATAGGTGAGATCTCTCTAGGCGTCTGGCTCAGACGCCCGGATGTACACCTGGAAACCCACCCAGGTCTATAACAATCGGACCTCAAAAATGGTCAGAGGGTCAATAATAATGAGACCTTATAAACAGTCATCGAGCATCAGTTTGTCATGTCTAAATGCTTGCAGAGGTATATTATCAGCAAGTCCGTCTACTTCCCCAGATTAAGAATCTATCATCATAATACAAGTCGGTATCATGGAGATTTTAATCTCCCTTAACACGTTCCGGGACAGTGCCCGCCTACAGGCGTGAAAACAATAAAACATCTATTGTGTCTAGAGTAGTGTCCCGGAACGTGTTAAATCTCAATTATCTCGGAAACGGTGCGTCGTATCAAAAAAATAACGAAATTTTCGACCTCCCCTATTGGGATACACCCCTGGAAACCCACCCAGGTCTATAACAATCTGACCTCAAAAATGGTCAGAGGGTCAAAAATAATGTGACCCCAAAAACAGTCGAGCACGAGTCAGTCGTCCTTCCACTCGAAAAAAAATGCTACACCATTGGGCTAAGAAACAAAAATACTTGGAAGTCGTGGTTTCTGGAGGTCACAATCACTGAATAGATAAATTATTCAGTGGTCACAATAATGAATATTGAATGAACCCATTGGTCATTTTTGAGGTCAGATTATAAAAGGCCTGGGTGGGTTTCCAGGGGTGTATCCCACTAGGGGAGGTCGAAAATTTCGTTATTTTTTTGATACGACGCACCGTTTCCGAGATAATTCAGATTTAAGATCTAGGATTGGAGGATTAAAATCTATCTATTTCCATAATGACAAAAGTGTATTTGAGGACAGAATTTTAATCAGGTGATAGAAAAACTTGCTGATATACCTACAGGTATATCTGGCCATGTCTAATGTTCAACTCGTGCTAGATGACCGGGGCTTATTGAGATCATATTTTTGTGGACCCCATGGGCATTGACCATTTTTGAGATCAGATTATAAATGACCTTGGTGGGTTTTCAGAGGTGTATCCCAATAGGGGAGGTCGAAAATTTCGTTATTTTTTTGATACGACGCACCGTTTCCGAGATAATTGAGATTTAAAATGAATTGAGGAGGATAAATAAATCTTCAGACTTTTGTATTTGATTGAACTCTGATTCTTGAAGGCGTGGATGGCAGGAGGCCCTGAGGTCTGCTAGGGGCGTAGGTAGGGGCCTCAGTGGCTATTTTTGAGGTTAAATTGTTGTTACCCTGCCTGGGTGGGTTCGTGGGGTGTTTTCGATAGGGGGATCGACGTAATTTTTTAACTAATAGAAAAACCAGCGTCATGTGGTTTTGGCCATGGCCACCTTGAACACGCTCTGATATACAAGATTTTCCCGAGAGTAAGAATAACTGTTATGGAGGTCACATTATTATTACCCATACCACTTTTGAGGTCAGATTGCTAATGTCTTGGGTGGGTTTCCAGGGGTGTATTCCGATAGGGGATGTCGAAAATTTCGTTATTTTTTTGATACGACGCACCGATCCCGAGATATTGAGCACCTCTAGTGGTTGTGACCACGATACAACCCTCAACTAAGGGAATATATTCCTAGTATACTAAGGCCCAGTTGCGCACCATGATTTAACCCAGGATTAAATCATCATACTGTCTTTGTCAACGTCAAATATAGTGATACGAGACAGAATGATGATTTAATCCTGGGTTAAATCATCGTGCGCAAGTGGGCCTAATAGAGAATGCCTCCTAGCTTTTAGGCAGGGTTATGTAGTACTTACCGAAAAATAATATGCATTTTGAAAAAAATTATAACTCTAAACTATTTTTTTATTATTGTAATGCATTTCTTATTTTTATAAAAAAAAACAGTATGTCTTTAATAAGCAAAACTTTCTACCTATAGTATTTAGGGTACCTTCTAAAAACATCTATCCGGTATGCATGTGTAATAACTTACAAGATTTCGTTTAATAGGTACTTATTAAATAAAAATGCTTTAATTAAATTAACAATATTATTTATTATAATAACATCATACACCAAAATCAATTCAAAAACAACCACAAACAAAATGCAACACGAATACTAGATATTATTTATTGTTACAACTTATTATGTACTTCAAGGTTCCCTGGTATATAATAACAATACAAGTTTAAGATTACCAAAACTGATAAATTATTTACTTAATTATTGCACCAATAATGTTAATGAGGGCTACCGTTTTCGTGCTCACTAGTTGTGTCGCGTTAGGTCCAGAATATAGCTTTTATGGTGCGCAATTGTCATGATGAAGAGATAAAAAATCAAGTTTGTCATTAAATCTCAAATTATTACAATACATCGGGCATGCCGCAGTCCAGTTTTGTTAGGAAAAGAGGTGTAAGTACACAAGTTATTAAAGATTTATCATTTATTTTCTTAGTCCCCCTTTTAAAACACTCTCATTCATTGATCCGTAACTAGTATTTGCCATAATTAGTGGAAATTATCGCTAAATATTCTAAACATTAATCTTAATAGAAATAAACCCGCACATCTAACCCACAAACATTTACATTTGACATTTCGGAGACCTCACGCTACACAAGCGCCCCTAGCGGCGAATTCATACGCGATAGCCGTCATCATAATGCTAAATATATTTATTTCACACTAAGTGTTATTTAATTAATTACAAACACTCAATTTTTGTAGGTCTTCTTCATTAACGCATATTACATAATTTTAACATACCAATATGATTGCATTTCCTCAATATCAGTGTAGCCGTTTTAGCGCGAAAATTGAAAATTTACTTAAGACACTAGCTTTTGTTTAGGATTCATTTATCAGCTGAAAATAAATGGAAGTGCATCGAAATATTTCTGATTGTCATTTTCAGTATTTACGTTTGGGTTATTTGCATAGTAAAAACTTATAATTTCAACACTAATATTAATGCAAACTAAGAATCTGTGAAAGTACCATTGAATAAAATTCATCATACATTCCTACTTTCTAATTCTTTTAAAGATAATATTATAGATTTGCAAAAATATTGATCAAATCTCTATTTATGTACATTTTACTGAAACCTATTTGGTGTTTTTGTTAAGTTATTATGAAGGAACGAGGTATTTAAACAAGCAAATTTATTAAAGTTTTACATCAGCTGGAAGAATAAGATATCTAAAAATATTCTGGGATATGTAATTTTTTTTTCTTTCTTAATTTTTAATGATTTTAACAGTATCTACTTATTTTGTGCCAGATATAAGCTTACTTACCTAAAATATCAACTCATTTCAAATGCAACTATTGACACAAAAGAAAAGCATGTATCTAATACTTTTAACAATACTATATCTATAAAATATTACTAGAAATATTATTATACATAATTATGTCGAATTCTCATAACAGAATAGACTTAATAATTTGATACATTCAATCACTTAACCATTTCTAATTGTTTTTTGTATCAAGTGCCACATATCCCAATATTAAGTACTGTTAGACGGATAATCAATTATGGCATCTATGGTAGACAACACTAGTAGAATGGACAGCACTAGGCCTGTCAGATAGATGGTTGGTTTAGCGCGGGAAACGAAAAGAGGAAGATGGATTTTGTTTCTTCATTTTACTAATTGGTTTTTTCGAGTAAATTATTGTGGTTTTGTGCTGGAATTAACAAAATAATGTGTGCTCTTGAAGAAATCAATGAAGACAAAGTGAGAAATAAAGTTAAGCGCGTTCCGCGCGGTCTCTGAATCGGATCGCTTTTCTCGTGCTAAACTCCCTTGTTGAGCATTGAAATGCAAACCAGTATCGCATTTCAATGTATTAGGTTAGGTTAGGCTAGTTTAGTGTTAGTTTTAGTGATAAGTGTAAATATTGAACTTTTATTAAATAATGATTGTCTGTATGGCTTTGAGACCAAGGACGTTAAACTTGTATATAAAAAAAATAAAATAAAAATAGATGGTTTTGACATAAGATCGATATTGATTAAATTGTTATATCCCGCGCATATTTTACTGCATTTAATATTGTTAAATTATTAAGTTATGGCCTTGAGA
The DNA here is from genome assembly GCA_963584085.1 of Pyrausta aurata. Classification (NCBI taxonomy): domain Eukaryota; kingdom Metazoa; phylum Arthropoda; class Insecta; order Lepidoptera; family Crambidae; genus Pyrausta; species Pyrausta aurata. Next base: position 3,678,263 of record OY757279.1, read on the forward strand.
TAAGGAATAAGATTAATTATTTACCTGAGTCTTCGCGAAAAACGGAAAGCTTGAAGAAAAGTAAAGTACCGAAGAGACTGGCCAACTTTGACATTGGCACACCAAAAAAGGACATTTCACAAGAAGACGATATTTCTGTAAAAAATGAAGCTTCACAAGATGAAATAAAGAACTCCTTTATGAACGCTGCAAAGAAAAACACCGTGCACATTTTTGGCGGAAAACAATGTAGTGGTATAGCTTCAGCATTATGTCGGTCAAGAGAAAATACTAAATACGAACGTTACAATATAAACTCTAATATTAAGCCTAATGCGACATGTAACGAAGTACTCAAATTAAGTAAAAATACAAAAATCGATTCCAGTGATGTAATTATTGTAAATATCGGAGAGTGTGATAGTAATCCGACAAAACTGATTTCGGAATTGTGTTTCTTTTTACAATCACACAGTGAACAAACTAAGATTGTATTAGGCGTTAAAAACAGTGTATGTTTGAACGAGAAATATCTCAATGAAACATTAAAGTTATATTGTAAAAATTATGAAAAATGTACATTTTTAGACCTAGATGAAATTGAATATAATGACAAATATTTTTTGAATAATGTGTGTCATAAAATAAATTATATTATTGATTGTATATATTACGACAGAAAGTATTTGGGTTACAATAAAAACAATATATTACTAGGGAAGAAAAATGAAAACAAGATCACAGACTATAAGACTAAAGGCCAACATTATTCACAGCAACTACATAATACAAACCACATAAGAAATACTGACACCAAGAATTCTGTAAAAAATCAAATCACACCAAATAAATGTAAAGTACAAAAACTAATAACCGATTACTATTTATCTGAAAAAAATGTAACACAAAGTAAAACTAATACAAAAAGCAAGTTTTTTCGTGCAGAATAGCTCATTTAGGATATTACATCAAAATATTGCTGGTCTATTCAGTAAAAAAGAAATAATTGAGTTGACACTAGAGGAACTATCTTTAAAAAACAAACAGTTTGATGTACTTTGTTTTAGTGAAACTTTTGTAAAAGCCGGTAGCGAGGGAAATATAAACATCTCAGGATATCATTTGGTCGCGTCATACTCCAGACCGCAAAAAAAGAGGGGTGGTGTCTGCATACTCATAAAAAATAACTCCCAAGCGCAGGCAATAACCTGGCTTAATGAGTTCTCTGAAAACTTAGTGTTCGAGTGCTGTGGTATAAATATTGCACAAATTAAATGTATAGTTATATGCATATACAGAACACCAACATCTGACATTGAAACATTCTTCGAAAAACTTGAACAGCTTTTGGTTAAACTAAAACGTAAAGTAAAATACAATGTTATAATTGCTGGTGATTTAAACATTGATATTCTCAAAGACAACAAAAATACAGATAAACTACAAAGAATAGCCGCAGAAAATAATTTAAAACTACATATCCTATCTCCGACACGCAAAAAATCTTGTCTGGACCAAATTCTCACCAACATACCAGAAGCTATAGGTGAAATTCATAAGTTAGGTTTATCAGATCATGATACTGCACAATCTGTCACTTTCGATGTACAGGGGTCTTTCCGTTTGCCTAAATACTGGTACTGTAAGAAACGAGACTACAGTCAAGAAAACGTATCGAAATTTCTTGATTGTCTACGAAGCACATCATGGATCCACGTAACTGAGGAAGTCAATATGTCAACAGCATTCAATACTTTCTATGCAGACTTCAAACTTTTTTATGATTTGTGTTTTCCAATTAGCAGAATTAAGGTTAAACCTCACAAAAAGTCAACAAACTGGTTCACAAAGGGTCTAAAAAGGTCAACAATAACAAAACGAAAGTTACGTTTCAATTATTACAAAAACTCTAACAACTCTTCAAAGATTAAATATAGACAATACTCCAAACAATTAAAGCAATGTATCTATCGAGCGCAAAAACTTGCGAATAAAAGATACTTAGATAAATCTAAAAACATATGCAAGGCGACATGGGACATAATAAAAAACAAGACTTATCAAAATGTAATAAATAAAAATATTGACCAATTAGTAATTAATGACAAGATAATAAATAACCCTACAGACATTTCAAATCATTTCAATAATTATTACATAAATTTGACCAATTCTAATAATTATACAGTACAACATGATAAAATTAACTTTAAGCAAATAAAATCAAATCAAGCCAGTATATTTTTAACCCCGACAAATGAAACAGAAATAATAAAAATAATTACCTCACTCAAAGACACAAAATCAACAGGTTACGACGAAATACAGACAAAAATATTAAAACTATGTAAGATTGAAATTGCGCCGATTCTGACGTATCTAATTAACTTATCGTTTAATACTGGTATTTTTCCGGAACCATTGCGGATTGCGATAGTTAAACCACTGTATAAGGGAGGAGAGAGAAATGATGTGGCAAACTACCGCCCAGTATCTCTCTTACCCGTTATGGCAAAGATATTTGAAAGAGTAATGCATGTCCGTCTCGTTAAATTCTTAGATAAATATAATATCATCAAAGCGGAACAATGCGGATTTCAAAAAGGCAAATCAACATCTTTAGCTGCTTTTTTATTGGTAAACAATGTCATGACTCATATGGACATGCGCAAACCTGTAACTTCAGTGTTCTTTGACATGAGCAAAGCTTTTGATTTTGTGTCACATAAAATACTATTTAAAAAATGTGACCTGCTTGGTATTAGAGGAGTAGCATATCAGTGGCTAAAAAGTTACCTTCAAAATAGGATGCAATACGTAGTCATCTCCAATATTGACTCAAAAATGGAAATAAATGACTTTAGATCGGATATGAGAGAAAACAAATTTGGAGTGCCACAAGGTAGTATCTTGGGACCCCTGTTATTTCTACTCTACATTAATGACCTTCCAGATGCTGTAGATTATAAATGTACTCTTTTTGCTGACGATGTATCTGTTGTCATACCATGCAACGATACTAAAACTTATAATGATAACATAAATGACACTATTTGTAAGGTGATCAACTGGTTAAATAATAATAATTTACATATAAATTTAAATAAAACGACATTCATACAATTTATAAACAAAAATGCTAGCAAAATCCCACTTCATCTACATTTTGGCAACCAAGATATTAAGGAGTCTTCTCAAACTCAATTCTTGGGAATATTATTAGATGATCGTTTTTCGTGGAAGAGTCATATCGATAAAATGTGTAGTAAGATAAACTCCTTCGCTTATGCGCTATGGCGTTTATCTAATATTAACGACAAGAAAGTTGCTATACAGGCATACCATGGGTATGTGTGTTCCCTTCTGAGATACGCGATTATCCTATGGGGCAACTCATGTCATGTTGACAGAGTATTAGTAGCTCAAAAACAATGTATTCGAGCAATTTGTAACGCAAAGATTGAAACATCTTGCAAGCCACTTTTTAAGGAGCTGAAACTGCTTACTGTCCCTTGCATTTACATCTATGAAATATGCGTGTTTGTCAAAACATACCCTCACTACTTCAAAAGAAAAAAAGATGTATGCAACTTTAACACACGGCACCCAAACAAACTAAATATTCCTCCAAAGTCGACAGCTCTTTACAGCGAAAATGTATATTGCATGGCCATAAAAATTTACAATAGGTTAGATGAAGGAATAAAGTCATTACCGCTGAATATATTTAAAAAGAAACTGAAAATTTGGTTGTTAGAAAAAAGTTTCTATTCTTTGAAAGAATATTTTGAATTCTTTCAATTTCGATTGTAACCAAATTGTAACCCACCTAGTTTTTGTCAGTGATTGGTATTTGATGTTGCAATATTTTATAACGTGGTCCACATATTAGTAAGAATTATGTATCTTGTCACTTTTCTCATTATAATTATTTATATATTTTTAATGGTTGAATAGTTGATTGTATACTAACTTAATGCTTTAAATTACAATTATGTGTTATGAAACATTTGCATGCCAGTTTCTGGTGAATTGTGCGACTTTGACTTGTCTTTATGTACCATAATTATTTACCATAATTCAAGCAAATAAATGAATCTGAATCTGAATCTGAATCTGAATCACACACCGAGTTTTATCTCTATCAGTACTTAATAGAAAATAGAAAAGTAACAAAAGAAATAATAACAATAAATGTTTACAAAGCTTTTTCTAAGAACACAAACCAGGGTTACATTAGAATAGTTAGATACGGGATTGCTACCATGTACCTTATTATTTATGAGCTTCCGATATTTCGGCACTGTTGCAAGCGCCATGATCACGGAGTAACTGAAGAGAACTTGCGGGTGGGTTGTTATTGGCAGACATATCGGTCTACCCTCCTTCGAAGTCGTTTATTCCGCTCGCCAATAACAACCCACCCGCAAGTTCTCTTCAGTTACTCCGTGATCATGGCGCTTGCAACAGTGCCGAAATATCGGAAGCTCATAAATAATAAGGTACATGGTAGCAATCCCGTATCTAACTATTCTAATGTTAGTGACCATGAAAGTTTAAAACAATATAGGGTTACATTATTTTATTAATAATCGCAAAAATAACAATTTATAAAACTTTAACAAGTAATTTAGACTAATTTAGAAAATGCAGTACAAGAAAAACCGCGGAAAATGTCGTTACGCTTCCAGTATCAATAGTTATAAAGATAAGTTATTTAATTACAGTACTCTTAATTATTATTTATTACTTAATGTACATACACTCAAATTATGTTGTCACGATCAGAATTATTTACATTAAAAATATATTTGTGAATTATAATGCAACACCGCGCATTGTATTCTTTTTAAATTGTCCATACTAAGCATTTTGTGTTGCCATAACATACTAAATGCTACTTACAAAATATTTAATTGCAAAGTTTAATGCACCCATGTTACCTGTAGAAAAATAAAAAATATATTAGATATAGTAAAAAAATATATTAGAAAAAATATAACAGTCACAACTGTTTCAACGAGAGAAATATACTTTTTTAAGAAATAGAATGAAATAAAACTTAAACATATTATTTGTTACTTTTAAAGGCGTAAATCAAATTTTTTAAAAACATTCCTCGATCGCGCATAAATTTTTAACAATTTGTCACCTGTCAAAGTATTATACGAGTAAAACAAAATCTTGAGCTTCGCTTCTTTCGCGCATTAATAACTTGAACAAAGAACATTTCAATTAAAATAATCTATTAATGTTTGTCATTAGGCGCAGCAGTGCATACGTTGTTGCGACCTACATTTTGTCATACATGCATTTGTCATTTTACATTTTTACTTCAGTACTCAATTACATGGCAATCGGTTAACTTGCATTATATTTGATACTGACGCTCATAACTATTATTATATTATATTAAGAGTACTATATTATAACTACTACTATATTATAAATAAAATAATTTAAAAAAAAACTACTATTTATTATAATGCCTAAAACTAAAAGTCGTTTTCCAGCAATTATTTTTGTTAGTATACGATTTGGTTTGATGTACTGAATGCGAGGTTTAATGCTTCGTCAAGCCTTTTGTCACACCCTGTATAACCCGGTTATCGTTATTATGGACTTGTCATGCACGCCTCTCCCGCTACAATACATACCTACTTAGTTTTTCAGGAACTCACATTTTCAGGGACTTCTGAACACAGTGGAGATGTCCCTGAACACCTCGCGCTATGGCCGTTTAAAGTACAACTCGTCGACGCGCTTGGCGAGGGCGACCAGGCTCTCGTGACGACGCACCGTGTCCGCCAGCTTGCGACACGGCAGACGCGTCGTGATGATCGTGAACACGTGGCCGAAGACCAGCGCGTCCAGTTCCGTGGGCCTGCGGGAGAATATATGAAAAGGTTGTAGCGACATCTATGATCTACCGATGTCACTACATATCATCGTAACACGCTGACTCGGCTCGACACGACTAGATGGCGCTGTTAGTCGATGTATGGAGACTGAACCGCGATATTAAAGATTTAGATCGGACATAACGACATATGAATAAACCAAGACGGTGAACATCGGACCTTGGTCCCCGGCCACAACACCCGGTCGGTAGGAAGCGCTTCCCTTTGCCTTCCTAACACAGTTGCGCCAACAACAGTCTTCTTCTAGGACTATTCGTCGACTAACAACCGTTCCCTATATCCATTCTGTGTTTTTGCTCTACTAGAGATAGAAATTGTTATCTACCTTTAGATTTATTGTCCCTATAAAACTTCTGGCAGTAGGAAATCTTATCTCCGGTTGAGAAAGTCTTATCACCGGTCGAGGATAGCTATCTACCTTTGACTATAGTTTGCATATAGGGGACGGCCGTTAGTCAAGCCTGGGCAGATTCAGCCACGCCAGGTTAGACTAACCCATAAAAAGAATGGCTAGATTAAAAGTCAGAGCTACTCCGAAAAATCGAAAACAAATGAAAATGAGGCGGGAGAATACTCAAGAACATACCAAATACTACTGTACTACTAAATACATACCAAATATATTATTTGTTAACTTTTTTTAACTTTGCTACAAGAGAGAAAACTAAAACACAATGGTTTTATTTTTTTGTAACTTGGTGTCAGATAGCCGTTCACAAAACCGACGATACACAACACCCTAGGATAAATGTATGATGAATATAATTAATGTATTAATGAAATGAATAACTAAGTGGAGCAAAATACCATAATACTAATATTTATAACACTTACATTTTGAACAAAGATTGCCATTCTGCCTGTAATTAATTCATAACCCAGAAGTCTAAAAACTGTCAACATTTTTTATATTTATTTAAAAAAAACTATACAATAATATATAACCCAAAACACTTGGAAATTTAAACATTTTGGCAGCCATTTTGAAACCTTGCATCACAAAATGGCGTCCAAACTTCATCGGCACATTGAACAATTTTACGTATCATTATTTAATCAACATCAGCCATCGACGGACTACTATACATGGCCTTGCGCTTGCGCAGAATATCCAGCATACTTTCAACACTCATATTATCCCAGTTAGGCATCTTGAGAGTCGCCGTTGAATCTGGAAACACCATCTTTTGTTACTATAGTTCAGCGGGTGAAAGAATGTCATTTTGGAATTTTATATTTTGACAATATTGCATGGAGATGGAGACTTTGTCAATTTTCCTTTACATTTTTTGTGAAAATTGAAATTACTGAGCGGCAAAAATATAGAATGTTTCAATGCATAAGTCATAAAAGAAACTCGATCCTTAGTACAGTGGCTTTAATTTAAACAACACGAAAAAACGTAAGGGTCAAAGTTTTGTGAACTTGCTAAACGCCTACGCTTTGCGCCATGCTAAAAAACTTACAACTCGAGAACGGATGGACCGATTTTCGTGATTTTTACTTTGTTGGATTTGTCATGGCCCCGAATAGGATAAATAATTAATGACCATAAAACGTAGCCGAAACGTAGGTCACCGGGTCCGCTATATTATTATTATGTAAAAATGAATTCTACATCTCTAGCCACCATTTCTTTTCTTCGTTTGCAGTCGCGAACATTAAAAATTAGGTTTTATTTATTATAAAACTTAAGAAAAAACAAAAAAATATAAACCTCCAGAGCCTGGCGAGCAAGACAGTTCAGACTTTAAAGAAATGGTTTCACTTCTGTCGCAGCTTGTACTCGTCACGAAAGTGTCGTTATAGTTCTTTGGGTTGCTAGTGACGAAAAAGAAAAAGAATATTGTATTTTTTGTATATTAAATCCCAAAATACTAATGCTTATGTGTTATGGAAATCAGAAACAACCATATGATACTTTTACAAATAAAACTATAATTTAGACGCTCTGAGAATTAAATTTTGACGATTTAAAACTTGACACAAACGTATGGAAATAATTTCAAACTTCCTGACTTTGACAATTTTAGAGACGAGTTTTCATACATTTCGAACGCCAACGGTCGAAATATGCTTGCGGGCGGACACGTTTTCCTATCCGTCTACCTATATGGAATGAGACAAATTTGGTCTTATTCGTTTTCGTACATCTTAAACTACGCTTGTTCTTCGATTTTATGAATTAAGGCTTGATTAGTTAAAATTGGATGAAATTCCGAAGTGTTTTTTTAAGTCAAAAAAGTGAATGTTTAGGTTCTTACATTTTCTGAAACATACAATATTAAAAAAAAGATGTACGAGCAGTTTTTCAAAATATCTCTAAAATGAAAAAAAATGACAAAATTGGACAACGTTTAAGGGTTAAGGGTCGGAAAACGTTTTCTCTTTTTGTATGTAAGCTTGCGCGCACACGATCCTCTTAAGCATTTTCTATCAAATCTCTGTAACTTTCATAAAAAGAATTAAAACATCAAAACAGCATTTTCAGAGCGGCTTAATTTAAGAGTTGTAAAACTTCTGTTTTCTGTTTTATTTGATCATATTGTCAAGAGTTGGTTTATTAACATAAAACAAAATACAGAATTAAAAGGACAGTTTCTAAATTCCAAAAATCTAATTCGCTGCTTTCCAGAACATTTATCGAGTCTATTGGAGTATATGGACTTTGTTTTTGAGCGACATTTATCAACCTTTTACAAAAATCTTTCAAAAAATTTAATAGAATATACATAGTTTACCTATTTGCTGAATTTGTTTATTTATTTACTCTTAGAAATGTATTTACCTGGAATCAGTGGTATCCGGACTTATACACGTAATAGTATCGTCGCCCAACATTTCTGTACAAAGCAACTTATCATTAACCAGACCATCGCTATCATCATCGTTGATGATTTGTATCACATCCTCAGTCCCTGTTTCTATTGACGTATCCTCTTCAATCGTATCGAGAAAATCATTGGATTTCATATCCGCAGGTGTGTATTTCTCTTCTCTCTGTTCATGTGGATATACTATCACTTCGAAATCGTGTTTATCATCAGAAGCTACTTCATCAACTTTATTTAATATTTCGTCTAAGATATCTATACAGAAATCTATATCTTGATCGCAGAGGGCGCTGCCGAATTGGTCGTATTTCCTGGGACCATCGAATTCACAAGTAATGTGGCCTTCTTTTGAGGTCATTATGATTATCTGCTTGGACGCAAATGGTTTGAAGCCTGTGGTTGGGAAAGAGGAATGGGATCAGGGCAGGAAAACTAATTTGGCTACTATTATTAAATATAAATACTATATTATTAAATATAAATAAATATGCGCCAGATAACACACCAATTGTTTGGTTTCGTGGTAAGGAATATTCTGCCTTTTGGAAGTACCAGACAACGATTACGGGGGCGTCTCCCATAAAAACATAAATACATGTAACATCCATGACTTTGGTACAAATGTTCGTGCTTATCACACAAACATTTGCCCCTTGCGGGATTCGAACCCGCGACGGCCGGCGTAATAGTCAGGAGCGCTAACCAAAACACCAAACGCGTCGTCAAACTATTATAGTGTAGAAAAGAAACAAATATCTACTATCAACTAAAGCATAATTATATGTTTGTTTTTATAGTGTTTTGTAACTATACAAACTTAATAAAATAAATTGCACTTGTCAAAAGCAACTATCAGGAATCAATAATATAAAGGATCAAGGAATCAAACCCTGTGCCTTACACTATCCGGGCGCTATACTACTCGGCCACCGACACATTGGCGGCCTGTCGAAATTTGCAAGTACTTTCTCTTAAAGCGTAGGCTGCGTCACCTCATCAATATTTCGCGATTACTCTCTCAACATCCGAAATAAATATTTTTATAGTATCTTATTGGTTTGAACTATATGAAGACGCGTTTGGCGTATTAGTTAGCGCTCCTGAGTCAGGAGCGCTTACCAATACACCAAAATTTTAACCAAATTCGAACTCGCGACGGTGGGCGTAAAAGTCAGGAGTCTTGACTATTACGCCGACCATTGCGGTTCGAATCCCGCTAGGGAGGGGCAAATGTTTGTGTGATGAGCACGAACATTTGTGCCTGAGTCATGGATGTTATATGTATTTAAATATTTATGGGAAACGCCTTACGCCGACCATCGCAGGTTCGAATCCCGCTAGGGGCAAATGTCTGTGTGATGAGCACGAACATTTGTACCTAAGTCAAGGATGTTATATGTATTTTTTATGGGAAACGCCCACGTCGTAACACAAGGAAGAACATTCCTTACCACGAAACCAGACAATTGGTGTGTTGTCTGGCGCATATTTATATTTATTTATATCAGTACTTACCTATGGATTTTTACACCTAAACCAACATTAAAAAAAAATGACAAAAAAACAATAAATAAAACACGACCGCGCGGTAAGTTGCTTTGACTTCGGTATAAATACCAAAGCGCGGCCACCGCTGCGCTACGAGCACCTCTGCATAATCCTACTACTATTATAAAGGCGAAAGTTTATAAGTATGGATGTATGGATGTTTGTTACTCTTTCACGTAAAAACTACTGAATGGATTTGAATGAAACTTTACCACAATATAGCTTATACATCAGAATAACATATAGGCTACAATTTAGGGCTCTGTAGTGCTTAGTTACCGTATTTCTTACTTATTACTTGACTACACGGGACGAACCTGAAGTCCACGCGAACGAAGTCGCGGGCAAAAGCTAGTGTATGATAATGATGATGATGCTAACCAAACATATTCTCGTTGCTCGAGTTTCTCAGCGACATCTTAGATCGTTTCATTCTCGTGCTTTTGTCGGAGCCGCAGCGATCGGAGGAACCCCGTCGACGCGTTATGCGGAACGCTTGGGATATGAGGTACTCTTCTTGGTACTGAGGGGAGATGGGAAAGGGTCAGTAAGAAAGAAAGAAAGAAAGAAAAGAAATAAAATACATTTAAGGTTAACGTAAACCAAACCAGGTAAACCAGTAAGGAAGGGAAACGGATGGAATTGAAGGGGTTTTACATGGAAACCACAAAATTTTAAGGGAACCATTAGAATTAACGTTCATTTACAATGTCTGTAAAATAAAAACGATTCCAAAATTACCATTTTCTACCATACGAGGTACAAACCTTTTTACAAATATTTTGAACTAATACAAAATGTTACCATCGTTACAATTTCTAAAATACATATTACGTCAAGACTGTGTAGACTAAATAAACGTCTTTAAATAAACCTACATAACGGTTCACGTAGCTACATTTTCTGTCTACATTTAGGTACTGAATAACTAATAAAACGTTTTGTTTAAATACACAAACAACACGATACGTCAATATGTATTTTCGTCGGATATCCTACTTATACAACAAAATACATTTACTTCAAAATAGGAACTTATACGTCACCAACACGTTATGAATGACTCATCATGTATCTTGTGGACGGCAGAACTTTTATTATACATGGTGTGGCCAGTAATAGGAGCAAAATTTTTAAATAATAGTCCCCCTAGCCGATTTCGACTACGGTGGCCAGTCACAACGACTAACCGACTGCGCGGGACATATTATAGTGCACAAGTGTGTGCGCAAACACAGGTGCACTCTCTATTCCTTTCACTCTCATAGCCCTGACACTGTTGGTGTTGTTATGGGACAGCAATCTGACACGACCGGAGAGAGATCAGGCGCAGGACACACCGCCAACTTCCAAACTCCGGGCTGCCCTGAGAATTTCTGAACTGAAAAACTCAGGTACATATTTTGGTCCCCCCCGGGGATCGAACCCGGGATCTCTGGTGCAGCCGTCGCTTTAAAATGCGATCCCCTAACCGCTGCGCCACCGAGGCAGTTGTTGTTTAAAATATAGGCCCTTTAAATAACCAGTAATCAATTCTAAATGGTTTTAGTTTATTGTGATGAAAAATATATTCTACCACAAAATAAATCGAACCAGCAATGTATTGAAAACTAATGTGTCCAGTCATAGAACATTGTCATTTCCTACAACAAGTTAGCGATTTTGATATACATTGATTGGGGATTATAACTTTGGATTACTATACAGTTACAGCATTTTAGAGCACTATCACCAGGTCAAGGTAACTATGTTTACTATGTAGAAACATTGATTAAAATTTTTGCTCCTATTACGGGCCACACTACCTCTAAGTGCTCATTTCATTAACCTAGATCGCTAGCAACTTCTGAGCTCTCTGTAAACGAGCTACGATTTGCGTCAGTAGTGACAGCAGCGGTATTTAGAAGTGAATCGCAAGATCAACGACGAGATCGGCTCTAAATAAACTACCCTACAAAAGACCCACCGACAACTTCATGTTGGTCAAGTTGACGACCCTCAGCAGATGTCTTAGCAGCGAGCTGGTTACGGGCTTGATCAAAAGCGCTGCTTTGGGCCCCGAGGCAGAGAGCAGCGCGCGTACATGGCCGTATACTAGCGCGTCTAGTTGAGTCGGACTGCAAGAGTGGGTATAGAGGGTAAAAGTGACCTCTAGTGGCTATAAGTGACCTCTAGTGGCTATAAGAGACCTCTAGTGGCTATAAGTGACCTCTAGTGGCTATAAGTGACCTCTAGTGGCTATAAGTGACCTTAAGCGTTTATATGTAACCTCTAGTATCCGATTCAAGTCACACAGCCTCAGGTAACAATGACTGATCTCAAATTATTATTTCAGACCTCGAGTGCCTATACCAGACACCAAGTGATTATAAATAGACTTGAGCAGCTCAAGTTGAGCTACTAGTGCTTAGGCACTCAGCAGCGAGCTGGTGACGGGCTTGTGAAGTGGCTTTAAGTTGCCCCAAGTGGTTATATTATGTGACCTCTAATAGCTGACTCAAGTAACTTTATCTGTTATTAAGTGGCTATTTCAGACCTCGAGTGCATAATAGACCTCAACTTGTTATAAATGGCCTTAGTTACTGTGCTTAGGCCCTTAGCAGCGTGCTAGTGACGGTCTTGATCATTAGCGCTGCTTTGGACCCCGAGGCAGAGAGCAGACCGCGCACATGGTCGTATACTAGCGCGTCCAGTTGTGTCAGACTGGAGAGTGGGTATAAGTGACCTCTAGTGGGTATAAGTGACCTCTAGTGGCTATAAGTGACCTTACGTGTTTATATGTAACCTCTAGTGTCTGATTCTAGTTTCATAGTCTCTTATAACAATGACTGATCTCAAATGACTATTATAGACCTCAAGTGCCTATACCAGACCTCAACTGGTTATAAATGGCCTTGAGTTACTAGTGCTTAGGCCCTTAGCAGCGAGCTGGTAGCGGTCTTTATCATTAGCGCTGCTTTGTGCCCCGAGGCAGAGAGCAGCGCGCGCACATGGCCGTTGTAGAGGTTTGGAGCTTCGCGTAAAACCTCTATGTCACTCTTGTTCGATTCTTCGTAATTTAAAGGATAAAAAACTTTCTTTATGAGTGACTTTTGAAGTGCAAACGTCTTAACTTTTCCATCTGTCGTCTAATGTAAAGAATCGAAGATATTTTCACGTAATAAGTATTATTTCTATAAAACAATACGTTAAACTGTGATATCATAAAAGTATACCAAAATAAACAAGAAGTCCATCACGAAAGCTGAGTATTTTTTATTATTTGTACATTGCACTTAGAAACATTTACTCAAGTAACACAATCTCATAAAGACCATAACCGTATCCAATATTCATTCGCCAACACCCAGGCTTCACAGTGGAGGCGCCACCCGACCCGTTGTACAACTAATTATGATTTCAGAAAATATGAAAAAATAAGAAGTTTTCCAGTACCAAATACGAAGGATGACCAAATACGAAAGGAACAAGGAAATTGATAAAAATGAGGCCTAAATCCGGACAAAAGAGATAGAGCCGGACAACGAACGCCTGGAATATAAAAAGCTAAGTAATAGAATAAGATAATGGCCACCAATATGGCTACTCTTTTTAACGGCCATTCGGGCCATGTGAACGAATTTCTTGAACAATTTGAAACTATCGCTGCCATCAATGGTTGGCCTGAGGAAACCAAAAGTAAAGTAATCGCAGCTTATTTATCTGGTGCTGCTCTTTCATTTTATAGGAAAATAACTAATAGATGTTCATTAAGTTTTACGGAAATAAAGGACAAATTATTGTCCGAATTCTCTGACGGAGAAGATCATATCGCGAATTTCTATAATACCAGACAGAACAATGGTGAACCTATTTTGGATTATCTGTATAGACTAGAGGAATTAGCCTCAAAAGCAGACATATTTGAAGATAAAACTATAATTAACCAGTTTTTACGTAACCTATCGAATTTCCACAAAAATAAACTAAGCTTCCACATTTTTACGTCCCTAAAAGAATTAAAAACAGCTCTCGTACAGTCAGAGCAATTATTCGCCAAAAATCATGACTTGACAGTCAATCTACCTATTAAATTGACTGGTTCGCTAAATAATACTCAATCGGCTGGGGATTGCCCTATGCCTCGCGAATTATTCCAAACGCCTCGTGCATCGCCGTCTTATCAACATACAAGACCGCCATTTGAAAATACTACATTTAGAGCGACTCAGCGAGATTGGAGATCACCCACTAACTATCCAATAACAAGAGGGCAATTTTCCTCCGACCCTCCGGCTATGAGAGGTCAACAGAACTCTGTCACTCCCAATACAAGAGGTCAACAGAACTCTGACCCTCCCGATACAAGAGGTCAACAGCACTCTGACACTCCGGTTATGAGAGGACCACCCCAGAGAGGACAATTTAACCGGAATGCCAGCCAAGCAAGATATAATTCAAGGAGTAACTTCAATCATATGGATAAATTATTGACGATGGAAAGTGTTCGATGCCCGAAGCAACAAGAGGATTTATTACCAATGGAGAGTTCTCAAGAACTGAAGAAAACAGAAGATTCTTTCCCAAGTTTGAAGATGGTTATTAATGACATTGAAGTGTCAGGACTTATTGATACCGGTGCTTCTGTGTCTGCAATTTCGTTTGATTTTTGTAAAAAAATAAATGTTAACCCTTTACCAAATAAAAATAACTTGGTACTCCGAAGTGTAGATGGAAACCTGTTAAACATTTCTGGGAATGCAAGAATAAGTTGTAAAATAGAGTCTAATTTATTTGTTATTAATTTTTTAGTTGTACATAAACTAGCCACTGATATTATTTTAGGGCAGGACTTTTTAAATGATAACTCTGCGATAATTAATTTTAGAGATAAGTTTGTAGATTTAGGTAAATGCAAAGCGCATTTTTGTCGAAAAGATTCTCAAGCTGAACCATGTTCTTTAGAATTGATTAATGAGATTCAACAGGTAGGATCTGTCCCTTTGTCGAAACAAGACTATATTTATTTTTGTGAATTTGCTAAAAATGAAAACTTATTCAAATGCGAGGAGGTTAATGAGATAAAATTTGACATTAATGAAAATCTTTCAAAACAACATAAAGAACTTTTAAATGATTTATTATATGAATATAAACAAAACTTTGCTTTTTCATCCGATCAATTAGGTTGTTGTAATTTAATGGAAGTTGAGATTAAAACAGTTGATGAGAACCCAGTTCACAGACCGCCATACAGGGTGTCACATGAACAACATAAGATTATTAGAGATCAAGTCGAACAAATGCTTAAGCAGAATATTATTCGAGAATCCAATAGTGCTTATGCATCACCAGTTGTCTTAGTAAAGAAACCGGATGATTCTTGGAGATTTTGTGTTGATTATAGAGTTCTAAATAAAAAAGTTATTTGTGACAGTTATCCATTACCCATTATTGATGACATAATTCTATATCTATCTAACGCTAAATATTTTGCAGATTTAGATTTAAATTCAGGATACTGGCAACTCACTTTAAAAGAAACTGACAAACATAAAACAGCTTTCGTAACTCCTTCAGGGTTATATGAATTCAATGTGTTACCATTTGGTTTGAAAACTAGCGGTGCTATTTTTCAACGAACTATGGATAGAATTTTAGCAGGCATCAAATATAAGAACGCGATTGTTTATATTGATAATATTTTAGTTTATGGTTCGACATTTGAAGAATTTTATAATTCCTTACAACAGGTTCTAGAAAGAATTAAAGTAGCTAATTTAACGTTGAAACCAACGAAGTGTAAGTTTGGGTTTCAACAAGTGTCGGTATTAGGATATGAGATTTCAGCTGAAGGAATTCATCCCAATAAAAACAAAATGGATGAAATTAAATCTATTAAACCGCCTTCTAATATCAAGGAACTCAAGTCAGTTTTAGGTTTATTTTCATATTATCGTAAGTTTATTGATGATTATGCTAATATAGCAATACCAATGACAAGTTTATTGAAGAAAGGAACTAAATTCGTTTGGAATTCGATCCAACAACAGGCATTTGATCATATTTTATATCGAATTCAAAACCCACCTTTATTACGTCATTTTTCTAATAATGCGAAGATAACTAGATTATACGTTGATGCTAGTGATGTGGCATTAGGAGCATGTTTGATGCAAGGAGATGATAGTTTATTACCGGTAGCATTTGCTTCAAGGAAGTTATCTGATTGTGAGAGGAGATACTCTATAACAGAAAAAGAATGTTTAGCGATAGTATGGGCGTTGAATTATTTTAAACATCTATTGTGGGGTATGAAATTTGATGTTTTGACAGATCACAAGGCTTTAGTATGGTTGAAAGATAGGAAGGATATGAATGGAAAACTCGCACGATGGGCTCTTGCAGTCCAACAGTATGATTTCAATATCGTACATTGTTCTGGAAAAACTAACGTAATAGCTGATTTTCTTAGTAGAAATCCATTATTAGATGATAATAAGAAAGAGGAAAACCAGGTTTTGAAAGGAAGTGTAGCTGAGGATGGTATGGATTTGTTTAGAATAGATGTTGTTAGATTTGAGACAGAACAACAAAATGATGAATTTTGTACACGTATTTTCGACAGACTACGTTCTGGACGTCGTCAGAATTATAAAGGATTTTATATTCAGGATAATAAATTATACCATAAAATTAAAATCAGTAACAAGTTTAAAAATCGTATTGTTGTTCCAAGAAATCTTTTACAAACAGTTTTACATGAAGTTCATGATGATAGATGGATGGGAGGACATTTTGGCTTATGTAAGACGTTATATAAGTTTCGTGAAAGATATTATTTTCCAGATGTTGAGAAAGAGGTTGAAAGATATGTTGAAAGTTGTAAATTGTGTTTGGAGAGGAAGAAGAGTAATTTAATAGCGCCGTTACAACCTATCGAAGTTAATGGAATTTTTGATAAAATCGGTATTGATATAATTGGCCCATTTAGAAAGTCTCTTAGAGGTAATAGATATATAATAGTTTGCTTAGAATATTTATCAAAATATGCTATTTGTAAAGCTATCCCCAGGGCCAATGCAGGAGAAATAGTCGATTTCTTAATAAATGAAGTATTTTGTAAATTTGGATCGGTAAGGCAAATTATAACTGATCGAGGATCTGTGTTTACATCTCGTATTGTAAGGGAAACGATAGATTTCTTTGATAGTTCACTCACAACCGCTACTACTAGGCATCCTCAAACACTAGGACTAATCGAAAGATTTAATAGGACATTGTTACAAGGTTTATCGATGTATGTTAGAGATGATCAGAAGGATTGGTGTCATTTTATACCAATGGTAACTTTTTCTTATAATGTTTCAAAACAGTCTTCCACGAACCTAGTTCCTTACACACTGATATTTGCTAGAGAACCTGAATTCCGTTCTGATAGAGGGTTAAATTTGAATAATAATGTTGATAATTCTATTGAATCACGTAGGAATCAGAACAGAACACTTATTACACGAGCTCTAAGAAACATACGTAAGGCTCAAGTAAGACAAAAATTAAACTATGATCGTAAGATTAAGTTTAGGAATTTTCGAGTTAATGAATTAGTTTTAGTTTATAATCCAAAAAGGATCACTGGTATCGCTAGAAAACTTTCAAGGCCATATTCAGGTCCATATCGAATTATCCGTGTACTATCAAATAATAATTTTCTTATTAAAAAGGTATCTGATGTTTGTACTAGGAAATATATCATTCATCATAACAGGTTAAAACCATTTAAGTTAAGAGTTAATTAATTGACAGCCACACTATAGGAATTTTAGTAAAATGTCAAGTGAGTATGCTATGGCATGGCTGAATAGCTGAAACCCAAGCCAAATAGTTTAAAAATAAAAAAACATTTAGACTTCTGTCAGTTTGAGTTGTTATTGCTTTTGACGTTGACGTTGACAATCTAAGTGATCTTGTCAAGTCAACAGTTGTCAATCAAAAATAAAATTTTCATTTCGTTTTGTAAATATTTATTTTATTTGAATATAAAATATTACAATAGATACGCAAATATTTAATGTAAATATAGGGTGAGTTATTGTGTTTTAGTGTTAGTGGCATTGTAGATAGATTCAATTTCTAATACTTATTTTTGTTCTAGCTAGTGCATATCAATTGTTGATATACATCGTTGGGCATCCAAGCTGTGATGAGAGGGGTTCGTGGCTACCAGCCATCACCCAATGGATGAAAAGAATTGTAGGGAAGATTTAGGTGTGTTATTTTTGGGTAATTTTGTGTAATGTTGGGATATTGAATAAAGATAAGGAGGTAGTTAGGTTAGTGAGCTAGTGGTTATTTATGTGTAAACCCTTTGTATTCGCATAGCGATTGGGTGGTGTCTGTGTTGGATACTATACACATTAAATGATTGCAAGTTTTGGGAGATTTTAACGAAGGAATGAAGGGTTAATGTATTTTCAGTTTGAAGAAATGAGGGGGAAGAGTCTAGTTAGGGAATTTTTTCATCACAGGTCTTGGATACTCAAACGGTTGGATGTGTTAACAGATTTACTGGTTTCACAAGTTTTCAACATGTAATATCAAGTCTGACTGGTTGATTTATTCAATATAGTGTTAGGTAGGTAATTGAATTTTTCTAAATTGTTGAATTGTCTGGATTGGTTAATTATGTAGACAGCAATGTTGATTATGTAGTTTGATTTTTATGTGGGTTTTTTCAACCTGAAGTTTGAACGATTTTAACTTGTAAATAATTTAACTTTATCAATTAATTAATTTATTTCTATTTTCATATCGTTCCAACTAGTTGCTAGCTGCAACCTTAAGAGACATTGCTGTATTGTAAATGATATTCCCACATAGGAAGGTTTTATAAGTAATTAATTGATACAGGGGCGTGCATTAAAATTTTATTGCAGTAGGCACTTACAAATTTTGAGTTACAGCTCTGTTTAAATTAATTGATGTAACACCATCATCAAAGCAAATACCTATAATAACTTACCAAGATTTTTTGAACTGTGCAATTTATGGATGAAGCAGAGTGCAGTATGTTCTTTCTGATGTGTTGATGATTTAATTTACCGCCACAGGCATCAAGGACTTTTCAAGACAAACACAAGAGTAGCCATCACAAACGGTACACTGCAGTTTCTCCATCGTTTTGAATGCAAAACAAAACTTAGAAACACGTTTACACACTTAAAAAAGGACTTATTAACCGAATTTAAGTAAATTACAATTTTATGAACACTCGCGGAATTGAAGTTAAAAGCAAACTACATAGAAAAAATGGCCGGCGAAAAACTTCTTTAAAAACATTTTTTGCATTACTTTTAAACTAAAAATCATGCTAGAACAACTTAAAATTATGACTTATTATTATCATATCAATAAATAATTCGTAAAGTTTTATATCATAAAAGTATGAAAATTATTTGATAATCCTAGAGCGCAGGAAATAGCTACAGTCGCGTCATCTAGTATCGGGTAGCTCTATTTGCTCAGACGTTATCTATTACCGCCTACACACACGATCGTCTTTTAAAGAGTTTTACTTCAAAATTTCAATATTTTAATGCTTGGGCAATACAATATTAAGGTTTAAATAAAAACATGATTTATCAATTTGAAACCAACATTCGAGCATAATTCAATACAAAAGTGTATCGTAATAAGTTGTGTTTTGATTAGACTCCGGAGTATTCTACGTCACTCTGCACGAGTAGGACAAAAGTACACTCCTCAGTAGTGAACAAAAAGAGAAAGAGCATAGTATGCATGCCTACTTTAGGGGCCTAAAACGCGAATGTTACCTGTCACCGTGAGTTGTAAGAAAAGTGTGTCATTTTTAATTTGTTCGGGTTTTTAACTTAAATGTGTGACGTTGTAGGTATGAGACGCGATTACAAATGTGTGCGTGTATCTAGTAAGCAATCGTTCGGCAGCCTACTGCCTGATTATTTTCGGTTTTGACTTGAGCGCGTAGTACTAATGTTTGTGCATTGATAACAGTTTTCCATACATGTTTAGGAAAAAATAATAAGAATTATTTTATGTTTCTAGCTTAGTTTATACAGCTACATTGTCATATAAAATAGGCATAATGGTGAGGTAGGCACTGCCTAACTGCCTATATGGAATGCACGCCCCTGAATTGATAGGTAAATTTCACAGCTGTGCTTTGAAATTTTACCGACCGGGGGGGATGTAGAGGTTTGGAGCTTCGCGTAAAACCTCTATGTCACTCTTGTTCGATTCTTCGTAATTTAAAGGATAAAAAACTTTCTTTATGAGTGACTTTTGAAGTGCAAACGTCTTAACTTTTCCATCTGTCGTCTAATGTAAAGAATCGAAGATATTTTCACGTAATAAGTATTATTTCTATAAAACAATACGTTAAACTGTGATATCATAAAAGTATACCAAAATAAACAAGAAGTCCATCACGAAAGCTGAGTATTTTTTATTATTTGTACATTGCACTTAGAAACATTTACTCAAGTAACACAATCTCATAAAGACCATAACCGTATCCAATATTCATTCGCCAACACCCAGGCTTCACAGCCGTATACTAGCGCGTCTAGTTAAGTCGAAATGGAAAGACTTTAACTGTCTTACTTAAAGTGGCCTTAGGTGGCAATTAAGTATCCTCAACTGACCTCGAGTGTTCTCAAGTGGCTATAACTGTCCTCGAGTGGTTGTGTATTAACCTCTAGTGGCTATAAGTGAACTAAAGTGGGTACTTTTATGTAACCTCTCTCTTAGCTAGTGGCTATAGCTGATCTCAAGAATACAAATGTGTTCAAGTTTCTAAAACTGATCTTAATTGTCTATAAGGCCCACTTGTGCACGATGATTTAACCCAGGATTACGCTAATCCAGGATTAAATCATCATTATATCTCTCAGTTTATTTGATGTTGACAGAGACAGAATGATGATTTAATCCTTGGTTTACGTAATCCTGGTTAAATCACCGTGCGCATGTCCCACTAACTAGATCAGTCCTTAACTGACTCTCTTTCACTATGAGACACTAAGTGCACAGAAAAGGGAAATAGGGACCGAGAGGATTTGGGGGTTTGGAAATTATTTGAAAATACTCAAACATTAAACCTCGTATGAAAATCGCCCTACGCTACGATGCTTAATAACTTGCCTATTTTTTTTACTTAAGTATTTAAATTTTTAGGCAGAATGGCAATCCGATCACAAAAGAATTATAAAAATGTTTTACTCACGTTCCGAAGAAGAAGTCTCTCTCGCCTAGCCTTTGACTTAACGAGTTACAGCATTGTTCCACCTGAAAACCAGAATAACAGACTTTAAATATTAGATTGTTATACAAGGGGAGAAAGCGACCCTTTTCACTCGAGATGTTTCTGGCGCTCGAAAGAAGTGAGAGCGCCAATAATTCGAGAGTGAAATGGGTGCTTTCACCCGAGTTAAACATACTATTTTTTATTTCGACTGCGAGGAAAAACATTAAATTTACAATAGTGGTTGCAGATGTCATGGTCAGGTATTAATGTAAGTTCAGCGAGAAATGAAAAACCCAAGTTTTTGCATAGAAATGCAATGGTCTGGTACCCTAACTATTGGCAGCAACTTAGCAAGACATATTTGTGGATAGTATGGGTCCTTGTTGGTTTCTTGCCTTGCAAACACCCCTCCGCCAATCCGCACTGAGCCCGCGTGGTGGAGTATGGCTCATACTACCTCACATTTGAGGTAAGGCCTTTGCCCAGCTGTGGGATGCTTACAGGCTAACTTTAACTTTACTATGGGTCCTTAGCGTGAAATACGGTCCTATCCGGAAGAAAGCATGAAATTTGGGTGTAATTGTGTAATGGTGTAATTCATTTACGATTTCCTTATTTCCCCACCTCCCCGTTTATCTAATAATAATAATCCAATATTAATTTGCGGTGCCCCTACGGGGGGTGTCATGTGTGCAATGTACTTTTAATTGTAATAACACCTGTAATTTACCATGTGACAAGCAAATAAATAAATTCTAAATTCTATCTTCTACAATTTATTCAAAAAAATATCGTCGCTAAATTACCTACAAAACGATACCAAATTTATAAAAAGCACACTCTATTTACACAAAAATAACATGAGTTATGATAAAATGACCTAAGAAGATTACATAACAAGTATATTGAGCTACAACATGACAACTAAACCTTTGTGTAACGCCTGTGTAGAGCCAGTGGTACTCGAGTTACAAATAAATCTTTAAAATATATCTCTCGTCAGCCAAAACCTAGTCCAGCGTCTTATCGTGGCAGTGGAGCGCTTTCAGCCGTTTGGCCACCGCGTTTCGTTTCGCTCGCGTCTGAAAAAGCGGTCTAACAAAGCGCTATGTAGCTTAAAACTATTAAAATATAACTCACGTCAGCCAAAACCTGGTCCAGCGTCTTATCGTGCCAGTGCAGCGCTTTCAGCCGCTTAGCCACCGCGTTACGTTTAGCCCGCGTCTGTATCCAGCCGAGCGGCCACGGGTAGACAGACGAGTTGCGGACTTTCGTCACCGCGTTGTAGGTTTCATCGTCTAACCAGGATATGTAGAGCTGTGGAGAGAGAAATTTAGTTTAAGTATGGGTAAACAAAAAAGAATACAGACCGCCACATTAAACGTAATTTAAGGAAATGTTCACCATCATTAATGACTTTATAACCCAAACATTTTCTTATGAAACAGTTTAAGTTGTATAGGCTTCAAAGGTAAGAATAAAACAGTACGTCACAGTAAACACCTGTGGTAAACTACCACCTTCTCTCCGTATAAAAACCTGAAGTGCGTCATATAAAAAAATTAAAAAAAACCGTCTTCAAAATTTTCAAAAACTTACTCAAAAGCCCAAAAAAAAGCATTTTTTGTTGTTTTTTGCACGGACACCGTAAGGTGATCTACCTTTTGTCCTCCTCAACTGTATCTTATCTACCATCCTATCAATTTTAGACGGTGGTGGACTACCGCAAGGTACTATATTTAGTCACTTACTATATCATCCTATCAGTCTTCTAATGTGATGGACTGCCTCAAGGCACAACTCTTACACCCATAGTATACCTTATTGGCTACCTACCTCAGCATTAACCAGCACATTAGTGATGAGGCTCATATAGGCTCGCATCTCGGCTTTCTCTTCAGCCGGCAGTCGGCTGCACAACGAGACTCCTTTATTAGCCGCGAACTGCGCCACTGGCTCCAGCTCCGACACCACAAAGGCCCCACACTTTATGAACGGCACACGGCCAGATGGTGACATGAATTCTGCGTTCCAACGCATTTCCACTTCGAATGGGAGGTTGCACATCTGAAAAAGCATATTTAATTTAATAACTACGTATATTATTTTAAACTATTGGAATTTGGAGCACGTAGAAATGAAAAATGGCTGGATGTCATCAGTAAGCTCAAGTGGTAGTGGGCAGGGCACATAGCGCGTAGAACTGATGGCCGATGGGGCAGAAAAGTTCGAGATTGGAGACCATTCGACCAAAAGCGCAGCGTAGAACGTCCACCGACAAGATGGACAGACGACCTTGTAAAATCGCAGGATCGCACTGGATGCAGACCGCTCACAACCGGTCGTTGTGGAAAGCCGTGGGGGAGGCTTATGTTCAGCAGTGGACGTCCTTTGGCTGATGATGATGATGATGATGATGATGATGATGATGATGATGATGATGATGATGGCTGTCATTACGAAAAGTAATTAAACAAAAGTTATTTAAATGAAAGATTGTATTATTTTTACTTATCAATAAAATATAATGCACGGTTACGTATATTTTAAACTAAAATTGCTAGAGAAATGGCGAGAGACATCCGCCAACGTTGTTTGAGAAAATTATTTCTTCCCATAAATAAATCCCATGTTAGATAATTAAAGAACAAGCACTAACCTTCAAGAAAGCCTGTACAGCGAGACAGCTTGCGTTATCCGGGAGCAATATTTGCTCCACTTCGTATGGCTGGAACAACTTCACGTTGTCCGGCCATGGCTCTTGCGCTGTATGAGATTAAAAATATTAATTCTTTATTTAAAAAATTCATAATAACTATACATTTGGTAAGGACATGCCTAACAAAATAATCACTATACATTGACAAGCTCTCAAAACTTTATTCCATTTAAACACAAACATTTTGTGAAATTAAAAACATGTTGTTTACCAACAATCAATTATTATTTCAGCCATATTTAGCTGAAATTAGTATTCATATCAAATAAACACACAAAAATATTTAAAGCTCATTTGATTAAAAAGGTCATTGTGTTATTACAATCTTAAATTTAAATGATTCTTATGAAAAAAAATATATTTTAGTTATTTAGTACCTGGCAAATTCCATTAATATTTCTGTGCCTTTCTTGATGACTATTGGATAGGTAAAGAGAATTTATCAAATAATGATAAGAAACATGATAAAATGCATAAAACATTAACAGTAACTGCATCAAGTGTATTTTTGATCTTCTTCTTAGCGTATCAATGGAAACACATATGGAGGAATTATAATGGAGAAATTACAACATAGCAGCCCAGAATTCAGCCACTTGAATGGCGGATCAACTGCATTTCATTAAATCCGCTGGCGTGCAGGTGTTGGGGCATGTGTATTTTGATAAAAATTATGTACATTTTATTTACAGATCATGCCATCACATATTAACATAATTCACACCTATATCTATCTTACATATTAAAAAAAAGACCAACAGCTGAACTATTACGTCACCAATTTGTAAAAATATGATGACTAACATTAAATATTCCAGAGTAAAAAGATAAATGCACTATTCAGTCATAAATACAATTTATTTATATTGTAAATTGACTGAAAAAACTGACGGTTTTTAAAATATTATCTTCAGACAGAAAAAAATTGGTAGTTAGACCATGTAATTGTAGTTTACATCATTTATCGTAACTGCAGAATGATTTTACCATACTCTGATACTTAAGTCTGGCCCCATACCATGACCATGCTAGAAGCGTATCAGACACGAAAAGCAACACAATACACTCTACTAGGCCCACTGAACTGATCTACAGCATTCTATATCACTTATATAGAGTGAGTGTGTATTTTGCTGGTGCTGACACACTCTGCGCATGACACGCATCATATGTGGTTGGTGATGGAACAGACTATTGGCAGCAGGCCGAAACCTACCACCGCAGGTTAAACATACACATAATAAGTGACATAAAAACCAAAAAATCATACATCAATCTTAATCCAGTCATATTTTGGATTTATTTATATAAAAATGAGGTTACATTCACATATGAACTAATTGACTTGGTTTCTATAAAGGAGATAATCCTGGTGTCTATTCTACGAAAACACATCTCTCAACATAAAAACCACACAAAATAAAAGGGTAGTTTATATACCAAAAGTAAACGGATCTTCCTTCATGATAGCTTTGGTGAAACAACGCTTAGCGGCGACCCAAATGACGAATTACGCTAATATAGGGCACCTTGTGTCTAAAATTAAGCGATTGTGTCATACAAACAATACAATATTCTAAGAAACATTGAATTATGTAACGATATCAGCATGGTCGCTTAAAATCTAAAAAAAAATAAGTATAATACCATTAAATGATGTTATGATGGAATCAGTTAAACGGAATTCCGGCATTGTTTATTCCTTTTGTTGCACTCAGTATAACATGCACAAAATCAGATTTTATGCAAAAAATTGCAATAAGAAAATCGAAAATCGAAATGACACTGTGATGACACTACTGCAAACAAGACAAGCTGTCACTGTCATGTCATTCGATACTTTTTTTTTATTGTGTATTTTTGTTCCGTATGGAACAGGCTAAGGTCTTAGGACCATGCTGCCTTGTCATAAATTTATTTATTTAGTCAATTTAGGGGAAATTAAGTCTTCAGTATAAAATTCAGTCTTTTAAATAATTGTCATTCGATACGATTGTCACTTAACTTGTCAGCACCTTAGACGAAAATAATCTAAGGTCAGCACCTTAGGTCAGCACAGCAAGCAAACTTTTTTATAAACAAGGTTTACGTCCTCGGCTCTGTGCTATACAGACAATTCATCATTAACAATGAATGTTAATTTTTATGCCATTAATACTAAACTAGCCTATCTTAGCATTGTTTAGCACTCATTGTTCAAATATGAGACTGAAGCGATCTGGGTAAGACGATGCGATTCACTTTAGTTCCCACTTTAAATTCATTGCTTTCTTCAAAAGCATCGTTTATATGGTTTAAAAATATAATCTAAAAATGTATAATAATTATGTATTAGTTTAAATATTTTGTATCATGATTATAGATGGGCGCCTACCCGGATATAAACCCAGCCACTGGATAAATATCCAATCCACGCTATTTTAACCCACCCGATTCCAATTGATACCGGGTATAAATTAAAGCCTGTTTTTAAAAATTAAATGAAATATTTTTATTTAAGTTTGTCACTTTTATGGTGCGATTCAATTTTTTTTCAAGTAGTTTATAATACTAAACTATAAAAATGGTAGATTTTTATTTAAATCCAATAAAAAATGTTATTTAATTGAAAATTCAGTGCGAACCTGCATTTTGGCAATCCCAAAGGGGAAGAGAGAGACTGTGTAAGGTTAAACAGTTTTACAGGACAAGATTTTATTCAGTGCAGTACATTATGCGTATTTGTAGAACTAAGAATTAAGT
The DNA here is from genome assembly GCA_963584085.1 of Pyrausta aurata. Taxonomy (NCBI): domain Eukaryota; kingdom Metazoa; phylum Arthropoda; class Insecta; order Lepidoptera; family Crambidae; genus Pyrausta; species Pyrausta aurata. The sequence continues at coordinate 3,705,269 of OY757279.1, forward strand.
ACGAACTTTTTATAAATAATAATAATAATAGTCCCCCTAGCCGATTCCGACTACGGTGGCCAGTCACAACGACTAACCGACTGCGCGGGACATATTATAGTGCACAAGTGTGTGCGCAAACACAGGTGCACTCTCTATTCCTTTCACTCTCATAGCCCGATGGGACAGCAATCTGACACGACCGGAGAGAGATCAGGCGCAGGACCAACGGCTTAACGTGCTTTCCGAGGCACGGGGGTGAAACACCGCCAACTTCCAAACTCCGGGCTACCCTGAGAATTTCTGAACAGAAAAATCCAGGTATATATTTTTGGCCCGACCCGGGAATCGAACCCAGGACCTCCGGCGCAGCCGTCACTTTAAAATACGACCCTCTCACCGCTGCGCTAGCGAGGCAGTTCTTTTTTTTATAAATATACATAATATAAAGTGGTTGAAATTGAAGAAAGCTCATCTATCGACAACATTTACTGCAATAATGCAGCCTAGCGTATCGATGTGTAAACCATAAAGCGTTTTACGAAAGGTCACGTCAACTAGTTATTCTAAAAATACTACGAGAGTATTTAACACATTAAAAAGAAAATGCAGTGGTTAGTAAATTCATTACTTGTCAGCTCTACGATCACACAATGGCCATAGTCACACAAGCGATAAGTATGCAAAAAAAACAATACCTTTCCACCAACCCTTCTCTTTATCTTTTATCTAACTTGGATTGCCACGTGCGCAGTATTATCGCCGTTGGCTATAACTTGCCAGTTTTGAATGTAATGTCGCTGCGCGTAGTCTTTGTAATAACTATTTTTACAACTTCTCGACCGACGACGGATGTAAGGTAGTACTGTCAAACATTGAGTTACAAATGTTACAAAAATCGCGTAGAGTGCATTTATTGTTATGTAATACTTATAATATAAGAATGCTTTAGTAATTAAGAAATAATATGTCAAAGTGTTAAACGTGCTCAAAATATATTAAACTCAAATACTGATGCAAAATAAAAAAAATACGACGAGATGCAGATTTACATTGAGTGCTGTCACCGCTACCAAGTACTCCGTCATCAAGTGAAATATTGCTAAGTTGAGATAACTCCTTTTGTCTCTGTCCTTTTGTAAGTTATACTTATTTAAAAAAAAAAGTTTATACTACTCAACATTATCCGATAATGTTGAATCGAATAATATATAATTTATGAATTAAAGTGCATATGATATACTGACTGTATAGCATAAACGATATTTCTAATCATATTGTAGGTCTAGGCATTCATACACAGCCAACTGATACTCAAAACAATGAGTATTCAACCTAAATTTAATAAATACCCAGCATTCTTAATAAACACCTAGGTAAATTAGGTAAAAATCAATTTTTACCTACCGGGTGGGAATAAATTGGATAAATATCCACCGGATTTCTACCCACCCACCCATCTATAATCATGATGTGTATTTCATGATTAATAATTATCATGTAAAGGCCCATTTATATCAGACGAGCGAATGCTCATTCTATCCCCCCCTTCATCTGAGTAGAAGTCAGTTTCAAGTTTCAATTCGTTCGTTGTTTGATAGAATATTCTTAGAACGCTCGTTCGATAATTTGGTGTAAAACACTGAAATCGAGCTTCCGTTAAGAACAAAAGAACAGGAAGAATGTACTTGTTCTATCTCTAGCTAGTTCTTTGTTCGTTTTGGTCTCTAAACCCACCTTAATGTGTTACTTAACTTATTACGCTTTTCTTATCTCTTTTTAATCAAATCTGTCCACTTAATCTGCTGTTTAAATATTTCATCGTCAAATATTTCATTCTTTATGCTTTTCCTCAATACCTGAAGGTTGTCTAGAAGAAATTGCTTCAAGCAATAAGACCGCCTGAATTGTAGGTACTCCTATTTCATATTTAAGATGTTTTTGTATTATTTATTGTTTATGGTGTTCAATAAAGTATATTTATTATTATTATTAATCAATCACAATTCACAATAATTGAACCGAAACAGCCAATTACTAGAATAAATAATCCATCCATCTACTCCTTCCAACACTCTTTCCATTTTCGCTTCTCGCGCCCATACTCTTACTAATCTGTGTCTCGCGCCAAACTCCCAAGAGTTTGGCGACCAACAACAACCAAGTTTTTATTTATTTTTATATACAAATTTAACGTCCTTGGTCACAAAGCCATACAGACAATCATCATTATTAAAGTTCAATATTTACACTTATCACTAAAACTAACACTAAACTAGCCTAACCTAACCTAATACATTGTAATGCGATGCTGGTGCGCTTATCAATGCTCAACAAGGGAGTTTAGCACGGGAGTAGCGATCCGAATCAGAGAACGCGCGATCCGGGATCCAGAACGCGCTTAACTTTATTTCTCATTTTGTCTTCATTGATTTCTTCAATAGCACACATTTTTATGTTAATTCCAGCACAAAACCACAATAATTTACTCGAAAAACCGGTTAAGTGCGTGTCGGACCCGCGCACTGAGGGTTCCGTGCCACACTTAACTGAATTCAGGGTCCACTTACTTTCACTTAACGAAAACATCACAATATAATGCGACAGCAAAAATGACTTTGTTTTTCATAGTGTTTGTATGAAAGACAAAGTTATATTTGCGGTTGATAAAAATGTGCAATATCTCAAAAACTACTGGTTCGATCTCCTTCAAACCAATTTTCGTTGCAAGTTTTTGTTGAGATCTACATCATATATTTTTTTCAAAATTTTCACTTTCTTAGTTCAAAAGTTAGAGGGGGGGGGGGGACGCCCATTTTACCACTTTGGAAGCGTCTATATCTCAAACCTTACACTTTTAGAAAAAATGGTTTTAGAAACCTCAACATCATTTTAAAAGACCTATCCATAGACACCCCACACGCATAGGTTTGAGTAAAAAAAAATTTTTAGGTTTTAGTTTCATGTATGGGAGCCCCCCCTTAAATATTATTTTTTCTTACTTTTTGTATCTGAATCGGAAAGCGGTGAACAAAATACACATACCTACCAAGTTTCAGCTATGTGATGCTTATAGTTTCAGAATAAAGTGGCTGTGACATACGGACGGACAGACAGACAGACAGACAGACAGACAGACAGACAGACAGACAGACAGACTTGACGAAACTATAAGGGTTCCGTTTTTTGCCATTCGGCTACGGAACCCTAACAACTAATAAAATGAAGAAATAGAGTCCATCTTCCTCTTCTCGTTTCCCGCGCTAAACCAGCAAACTTGCTTGACAGCGACAGAGAGGTGTTCTTGAACATCCCACTTTCGCACAATAATCGACTCTTTTAAACTGAGAATCATGTATGCGATACCTATGTATGACTGCGCGGCGTGCGTGACCTGCACCATTTACTTTGTGGTTTGATATAAAAAGGAAATAGAAATATTTTCCTAAACAAGTTTACATTACTACCGCAATAGGACATGGTTTTATAAAGTTGAAAAACAAAGGTAAGTACTCAGTGCCGTTCCGTTAGCCGTTACAACATGAGTACTATTATATATTCTGTGCTTTGACGACGCATTTGGTTTAGTGGTCGGTCAGCCAGCGCAGCGCTAATGAGTACTATGCCAACGGTTACGGGTTCGAATTCCGCAAGGTCCAAATGTTTTGAGCACGAACATTTTGTACCTAATTCATGGTTATGCATGGATGTTTAAAATGTATTTAAGTACAAGTTATGGGTTTATCCCCGTCATAATTATTGGCTGGACTGGAATTCCTAGCACAAGGAAGAAAATTCCTTACTTTGGAACCAAGACAAAGGGTGTGTTTTCTGGTTTAATTTATTACTTTTTATTTAATAAGTTTTTGTGTCTTAAATTTATAATGATAAAAAATACATTACCCATTTGAATCAGTTTCGTGATATTATCACCAACGCAAGCGACGTTATTATTCAACAGATTGATTCCAAACGCAAACTCCTCATCATCGAAAAAATCAAAAGGTCTCTCCGGAGGTTCAGTCTGTTTCGCTGCTGTCGATATATTGGACTTTGAGTGGACTAAATCAATATAATCATTAAAAATCGTTTCTCCTGTTTTGCTGAGTGGCGATGGAGATCGTGGAGTGGCAACAGGTGACTTAAATGTCCAGTCGGAAGAAAGAGAGCTTTTCATTTTTGGTTCTTTTGCAGATTTATCCCAAAGGTTGTACACACTCATTTTGAATTTTATTGATCGGTAAATAATAATTAAAATATAAACCAAAAAAATTGAAACAAAATTAGCAATCAAAATATTGATGGAAAATTCGATGACATCTTTCACATTTGAAGTTTGAATTCTTTTGAGCTTTGAAAATAATGAAATACTTAGTATCGACTAAAACCAATTGAAATATTAGTTGTCTAGGTATTTATTATCTGTTCTTGACTTTTGACATGACTGACTGACAGATGCACTTCAATGACGGAGGACGGCGCAAATATTTTTATTATCTGTGGTGCATCTCTGTTTGCTTGCGTGCGTAAGTAAAACGAAAATCGAAATTTTTATATATTTACGTGTTCAAATTCTAAGTTTCGTATTAAATTGCGTTGATTGCAGGTATTGTAAACAACATATAATCCTGAGACAATGGCAGACGTCTTAGATATCGAAAACTCTGAAGAATTTGAAGTAGACGAAGACGGTGAGCGTAAGTAGCATTTTCACGTTTATTGCAATTAAAATACGTTATTTAACCTCATTAACGCTTTGGTTCGCTATTATAAGATAGAAGGTTTTACTGTTATAAATAGAATAATTTATTCAGATCTTTGTAATCGATCGTTGAACCGAGGGAAAAAATTGAGGTTATATTTATTGTAGCCTACTTTTTTCATAACATTTGGTGGTATCAAAAATTAATATATTGCTTCAATTTAAAGGTCTAATATTTTACTAAAATTTACAGAGGGAATCGCTAGATTGAAAGAAAAGGCGCGAAAACGCAAAGGCCGTGGTTTTGGCAATGAAGGAGGCGGCGGCGGGGCGGCAGAAAGGGGCAGCAGGGGCAGGTAAAGTTTTTAAATCCATCGATAATGTGGATCGTACACTAACTAAAACTAGTATTGACCTGCATAAACTCATATTATTGGGTTTTGAGCGTCCAAATTGTAAATCTAGACAAATATGTTTTTCAATTTGAGTTGCACAATTTAGAACAGAAATTCTACTAACCTGGCTATTACAGTTAGAACCAGAAAGATCTGTTATTTTACTTACAAGACTCACATTTGCTAGTTTGTATTTAGCTTAAATATTAAGATTAAATTCAAGGTATAGGACGCTGAATTAGTTTGGTTTTAAACAAAGAGCCTTTCATGTCTAACTCCAAAATAGTACCTACTTGAAGTCACACTAAACAAGTCTTAACAACAACTTTTAATGAAGTATTCTTCTATAAACTCTCATGTTGGCTTCCCAGATACGATAGCCTGGCACCGGAAGGTGACGGAAGCACCCCTGGGCCACAGAGATCAGTTGAAGGCTGGATCTTGTTCGTTAGTAACGTACATGAGGAGGCGCAGGAAGAGGATATTCAGGTATTGTTGTTGTTAATTTGCTAAAATTATTTTATCCAAACGGGTGTTTTATCAATCTCTTAGCTTGACCTAAAGGTATGACTGGGAAAGACTGCTTTTAGCTTTAAGTCTATCATCTGTACACTTTTATTTGTGCAATAAAATTTTAAATAAATAGTATGAAAAATAAAATAATAATTATTGACATATGCTGCAACATGCAGTTCTATGTAGTTTAAATGTTAATGTATAAAAGTGTAATCTGTTCAGAAATGTATATTGTGTGCTTCAAAAGTATTTTTGAACATACATGCTCAAAAGAAAGACTTTTTGTAGTACAGTAATTCTTAGTCTAAAATTTTCTACAATCTTGTGTGAAATAAATAATAACAAACAACCCTTCACATTTCAGAATCAATTCTCCGAGTTTGGAGAGATCAAAAATATTCACCTGAATCTTGACCGTCGTACCGGTTTCCTCAAGGGATATGCTCTAGTTGAATATGAGACATACAAACAGGCAGCGGTAAGTTTCACTTTATCTTTCCCCTCCAGACAATCAGTCTTGTCAGTTCTCTTCTGAACAGCCTCATCAAAATAAGAGGGGCAGTCATATTTAATTTTTTCACAGCCTATTCACTTTTTACCCTAATAACTCACTTAAAGAGGGCTTTTCTTGATTCCCATTGAGCTATCCCTCAATGGCTCTTCTATTTACTAGTAACTATTCAAATAATCTATAATGGTTTTCATTAAATTTCATCAAACATATTTCAGAGTGCACGTGAAGCGTTGAATGGCGCAGACATCCTCGGTCAGTCAATATCTGTTGACTGGTGCTTTGTGAAAGGTCCATCGAAGGTGCATAAGAAGAGGCGATAAATGCTCAGACTGACTGACAGTGTTGCGATTCCAATGAACAAAATTTCAAATGTTGTACATCACCAAATCTGTTGCTGTGGATATTGACTGGATTATTTTACTGCGGTGTAATTATGTTAGATCGGTTTGTAACGGATGATTCTTGCTTTAGTATACATCGGAATTGTCCCTTTACAGATCAGAAGATGACAAAAATTATGTCTTATTATTACAAGAATTAGGATATAAATACACATAATGAGTGCGTAATTAATTTCTTGATGCGGGTTACACTGTTAAGTAAAATAATCTAGGCACATATAAATACTAAGGTAACTTAAATGTCTGCTGTAAACCACTACTAATTAGTTGGCACGAAAAATGACTACACAAGTCTATCTATAGCGTAGCATACTGCTAGCTAAGACTTAGTTTCGATTTTATATTCAAAATACAAATAATATGAGAGAAGTCAATGAAAATTCAGGTGCTCATTTAATACTTATGTATGAATGTGTTACTTTACCAACATAAGCGCATGAATTTCCAATCACTACTTCTATTATAGTAATTAAAGAACGTAAGAGAACTATAATTTAAAAAAAAAGTTTTAGAGTATATGGTGTTATGTTTTTAATGTGACCAATTTCCTTGACTCACAAGGCAACACTAAATACCTTAGCTGTAATAAGATAATAATATAAGCTATCTTTCTACATATGAGTTTTATTTATACCAATAGGTAGTCCTAATAATTTATTACTAATCAATCAATACAATACCACTGATGTACTAATCATTGTTTGTCAATCATCATGCATCAATAAGTCTCAGTCAGCTTTGTGTGTGAAAGAGGCCGCGATTCTCAACACATGCTGACATGCCCAGTAGTTAGAAGATTTTGGGACGTGTGACGTCCCAAAATTAACCCTACCACTGCTTTGAGACAATTTTAGGTAGCGAAGGGATGACTCCAAATTCCACAGGCTACCGAAAGTGCAGTGCAGTTCATTTGACCTAGCTATCCTCGAAAAGTTTACAAAGATACCGAAACTAAACGGTCCAAAAAATGTGGAACGCTTCACGATTTTGCGTGTCATCCTTGCGCAGGGGCCATGCTAATCTTCTCTGTATCGTTCCAATTTTAGTATATGTACTGCCGAAGCAAGTACACTTGCTGGTGCAGATTTTTTCTATATATACTTAGCCCGATCAAAAACTTACATATCGCGATTCAGGTTTATCAGCGCCATCTATAGATTGTCTAAGAAAACAGCATGTCGACTCCATCTTGGGACTGTGGGACAAAATTTTACCTACTTTGCGCATGAGGAAAGGTGTTCAAGGATCAATATTTCTTGAAAAACATTAGACTCGTTACACAGTCGTGAAATAAATAACAATAAGATCACGAGTCTACTAGCAAATCACAGTTTTTTTTAGTTTATATGAATAATACCTCCTCTTCTCTGTAGCAACAAAGTATGCTGCAAAGTATTGATGTTCTAACTAAAAGCTGTGTATTGGTGCATGATAGTTCTTATTGGCAAATGCAATGCAATGCACAGACTTACTGACATCGTGGGCCACATCTGTAAAGGATGAGCCAATGGTGGGCCACCAAGGATGCACGCGGGCTGCAGTTTGTGCAAGGGTCATCTTTCACTGAGTACATAAATGATCGCCGTAGCACGCACGCTCTAGCTGCACTCTTTGTTTTCTCGACTTTTGCCGCCTAATTATTAATTTTTTTTTGTTTTCGTGATTTTTAGTCATTACCACGTCATTACTTTTATCTCAAAAACGACTGGACCGATTTGGGTGAACACTGTTCCCTATACTAAGTTGGAAGAAAGTCCGTTTTTCTTCACTAGTCCAATATTGTTAACAATCTTGACATCCTTTTTTAGCGAAAATATTCCTTTTAAAACAAGATACGCACAAAACACTTTCAAATACATAAGTAATTCATCGTTCAACACTGAAATATTTTTAAATTCAATAGTAAATTAATTTTACTGATAATATTTTAAAAGTTAAAAAAAATATTGTTTACAATGTTGGACTAGCAAAGAAAAATTGAGTTTATACTTGATTGAACAAAAAATTTTCTTTTCTATTCGCGAAATCCGGGGACACATCTATAAATAGATTCCAAATATATTTCATACATGTCGAATTGATAACCGCCTTTTTAATCAGTCAGGTATCAAACGACTGCCGGGAGTCGCATAATAATGGAATTTCTATTGTGTCTCGTTCACACATACTTGACGAGTTAAAGTCTGTAAAAATACATCCATTCTCCTTTCATTCTGCAAGTTAAACATCGTTTATGAACCAAAAACTTTATTAAATCACTTCATGTGTATCATGTGGGCAAGCTCCCATCTCGGGGTGATTTCCGCCAGATCCTCAACAGTGACGCCGTCAGCTGTGACCACGCCGAGCTGGTAGCGCTGGAACGCGCGCGCGTCGCGATAGAATAACACTTCTAGACATTTCTGGACAAGGGCTCTGAAAGGGAAAGATTAGATTTCAGTTATGATGATGATTCGGTAATAATTTTTTTTTTGCCGGTACTGCTTGTGTGATTATGGTATTTTCGTCTTTTATTCAGAACCGTTTATACACAAGTTTATAAAATTCGTTAAGTCCATTTTTCTTTGCTTTGCTTTGCTAAAACAATATTTTCATAACTTTTTTAATAATCATATGAGTGAATTTACTATTTAATTAAAAAAGATCTCAGTGTTTTTAACAATTCATTGCCTATGTAGGTTTCGAGTTTTGTGTTTATCTTAATATAAAATGAATCATTCCTTTATCATTTAGGCATTGCAAACTAAATTACCATGGTGTATCAAAAGAAATGAATTGATATAATACGAAAATATATAAAATACGTACTTAGCACCCTGCTCATCCAAGCTGCCCTTGTCAACAGCCTCTCGCAGCAGCGGTGTAGCCATGTACGCTCCAAGCCCCGTGGCGATGGCAGCATCCTCGTACGCTGTGCCCAGCTTGTCTACTGCACCTAGGAACGGCTCTCCGTCCTGTTAATGAGATTTTATTTTTAATACAAAAAATATTTAATTAACTATTGTAATTTTTGCCAGATAAACTGTTTAGAAAATAAAATAAAAATTCAAGAATTCATTTATTTCTGTATGTGTCATTTAGGGCATCATACATGTCTCAACATAGACCCTACTAAAGCATCGGGACAATTGTGGGCTAGTGCTGAGATATCTCAAACTGAAGAAGGTAAGCGAAGATAGTAAACACTGCCCAATTTGTCTTGTGGTAGCTATATTATTTCTAAATATTGTACATTCTTTATCTTTTGTATGTATGTTTCCCATTTTGCCAAAGCTGCTTTGAATATTTTTTCTCATGTATTAGGATAAACATTTTTTTTATTGCTTTATAAAATTATTCTTGTAATTAGTAGCTGTTTGTTGAATTACCTGTATGCCAGCAACAACATAGTTACTCCAGAGGGGGTCCATCTTGCTGCGTTTGTTGTAGAGCACCCGTGTGAGCCAGCAGTACAGCGAGCGCGGTTTCAGCTGCAGACCGTCACCAATGCACTTCTCATCAATACTGAAATGTCATGAAGTAGGTTGTCTTACAAAAAGCACAATACATAACTGTAAGTAGGTGAGTTGCATAACAATTTCTATGATCCTGGACTTCAATTCAAGCTGACTTATTTATTGTAGCCTTACGTTACTCATACCTTCATAAAGACACATCTAGCGCACAATGTACAAGCTAGCCATTGAATTGAAACATGACTTGCACAGATTCAAGTTACCATAGATGCAATTAGCATGTAAAGACAACTGTATAAAACTTACATTTTCTGTTCAATAATGTCCTTCAAATACTGGAAATCGGCGTAATCACCACCAGATCCAAGAAGAATGAGATCATTAACTTTCATCACTCTGGGACAGTCCCTGAACCTGGCCAGGCTGCCGTAGGAACCCAGGGTGTCTGCGGCAATCACTACACCCTTGTCGAACTTCAAACCAATGACTGTGGTTGTGGTTGTGATGGGAGCAGCTGAGCTGAAGAACAAAACTAGGTTATAAACTTTTCTGATGTACTTTTATTGATAGAGTCGTTGATGAATTAGTGTCAGGTCAATTAGATAAGGTTTAAAATACTTACTGAGCTCTAAAATCTGAAGCAGAGTGACTTCCAGGGCTAAATGTGGAAGTGTTACCAGGGAAATTGTAGAAGGCTCCTGGGGAAGGACCATTGTGCCACAGGGGCGCCGGATTCATCGCGTCACCCATAAATGCCATGTTTCTGATATCTAATTACAGTTTTCACTAAAATAACAAATCCTTTCGAGGGCAAAAAATAAAATTGGAAGATGACAAGCAAGCGGCTACGAAAATGACAAACAATTTTTTGACAACGTTCCAGTTTACCAGTTGCCTTGCCACTTTAGCACGGCCACGGACGGTTAGCTAGTTTTTGGATTAGAATAAAATACCATTCATATTATCAATTAATACAATAAAAATAAGAGTAGTAAATTAAGTTAACCATATTGTACATATGTTTCATTTCCAGAAGTTTCCAGGTGTACGTGCGTGCGTGAAAAGTAATTTAAAAACTTATGAAAAAAATTCAGTAAATGTTGTGAAGCAACACTGCTTGAAACGAAACACTTCGTATACGTTCGAAAATTAAAATAACTACATTCATGGAAATAATTAATTTACTATTTTACAAACTAAGCCAAAACTTATTCTTTAATACACCAAAGTTTAGGTTAGCAATATAATAGCCAATGGATGGGATTATAAAATCCATTTTTCTCGAAAACCCGCGAGAAGCACCTATTTTAACTTGTGCCTAGCTTCACTTTATTTCTACATTTCTAAACGAAAAGTCAAATTCAGTTCAGAATACGCTGCTCACTTCACGTTCTTTCTATTTCCTTTCAAAAATTTGACACAACAAAATGTCTAAGAGAGGTGTGTGAAAATATAAAATATCCATTTTAATCCCTATTTCTCGTGTGTAAAACAAATCTAAATCATGTGAGGAGCTAACCCGCATCCTATTAGTTGCTATAAAACACGTATTTCGGGGTATCCATGTCAAACCTATGACTTGTGATGGTGTTCGACTAAAATGCATAAAGTGTGGTTTTTCTGTTTTAAGGACGTGGTGGTTCCGCGGGAGCGAAGTTCCGCATCTCACTGGGTCTCCCAGTGGGAGCAGTCATCAACTGCGCAGACAACACAGGTAAAACATTGGTTTGTTTGTGAAACATAACCTACAAATCGCACTTGACTGAACGACTGGTGATGATACCATAAAATACAACACTTAAGAGTGTTTTGAATCATGATGATTTCTTCCTTGGCTGTGTCTGAAGTCATTCAGTCGCTGAAAGTTACTCTTCGAAGATTATTACAGAATGATGCACATATCAAAAATCAATAGTGGATCAATGTGTAAAAACATAACTTCCAAAAGTTCCAAAACATGTTTTCATGTTCAAGAAATAATACCCTATACCCCTATTGCTAACCTTAACCATAATTAGGTATTACAGCAGAACCTTTTTTGGCTATGATTTTATCACTGTTTCCAATAAAATTTATTATTCTAATATAAAAATTTTACTGTCATGTGGTCTTGCCCACACAGCAATATGAAATCAAACAACTATTACTATTCCAGGAGCAAAGAACCTGTACGTCATTGCCGTACAAGGTATCAAGGGTCGCCTAAACAGACTGCCAGCGGCTGGTTCCGGAGACATGATTGTCGCCACAGTAAAGAAGGGCAAACCTGAACTCAGGAAAAAGGTAATCCCACTTATGTGTTTGTTTAACAAAATTGTTGAAATCCCTGCCAAAAAGGAAACCTAAAATAGTACTCTGAAATTGAATTATTGAAAGTGTTGGGAAGTATAATCCATTATTTTTTTTAAACTATTGCATTGATTGACATGTATAAAGATAGACTTATTGCATTCTCTGCCAGTCAACAGAAAGAGAGAGCCAATTGGTCACATTTCTCCAGTAGAAGAAAAGGCATAAAGACTGCAATGATGATATGCCATAAGGTTTCGCTATATTTTACATCTGTACTGTATAACAGTATGATGATATGCCTTGGCTGACTGAGCAGTCTGACCTGTTTTACAATAATCCAATAATCACTATGATGTGCTACTATTTTCAACCTAATTTTGATTAATTTGTAAGTTGTACAATAAGCACACTACTACTAATACTATTTTTTATTTTATTTTATTTTATTAAGAAACCATACAGCATAACAAAAAGTAAATGTTGTCGACTACTACTACCTTTCTATGTAAAGTATGCTAGATGCTTACTCTGCAATACAATGTTGTGTTTCCCAATCTAGCTGTCCTAGTCGCTCATACTAGTATGGGCTTACGAGGGAAAGAGGGTGGTATTCAAAATCTTGGCATTCTGGAGAATACAGGCCCAGCCGTCCAATCTCGTGTCTATGCCAAGACTTCCAACTATTTGCCATAAATCTGCCATTATTTTTGACTGCTTCTAAATAATTTTAATTACTGTTTTCAAAATATGTTCGAAGTATTAATAATTAATTAGCTAATTATTTTGTGACATTTCCACCTTATTTTTTTCTGATTTAAGTTATATTATCTTATTCTCACTATGTATCTATACCACTAATCTGAAAGCTCAGCTGCTAGTTATTTCTCAGAAAAGGCAGCTCCTTACCATAATGTAGTTGTTATAGTTAAAGCAAAGACTTGCCTCGCAGGGAGTTGTCCCTCTAAGGGAACCGGTGGCAACTGGGACATATTTTTTTTACAAATTCCCATTTGCCCCTAGTGGGGGCGATGCCAGTAGGGGCTACTGGGAATAACCCTGAAAATGGGGGTTTTGTATGCATTTTGTATTATGATAGTACAGTAATTTGCGAGTTACCAGATGGCACCTACTGACTGTCGCGAGTCTGCATTGAGTATAGTTTATGTACTTTTATATCTTTACTAGCTTTTGCCCGCGACTCCGTTCGCGTGGACTTCAGGTTCGTCCCGTCTAGTCTAGTAATAAGTAAGAAATACGGTAACTAAGTAAGCACTGCAGAGCCCTAAATTGTAGCCTATATGTTATTCTGATGTATAAGCTATATTGTGGTAAAGTTTCATTCAAATCCATTCAGTAGTTTTTACGTGAAAGAGTAACAAACATCCATACATCCATACAAACTTTCGCCTTTATAATAGTAGTAGGATGAGTGTTAAGAAGTATATGTACAGGTAGTAAATATTATAAGTTCCAAATCTTACAAAACTCGTTAATCTTTCCAGGTCATGCCAGCAGTGGTGATCCGGCAGCGGAAACCTTTCAGAAGGCGGGACGGGGTGTTCATATACTTTGAAGACAACGCAGGCGTGATAGTGAACAACAAGGGGGAGATGAAGGGCTCGGCCATCACCGGCCCCGTGGCAAAGGAGTGTGCTGATCTGTGGCCCCGTATCGCTTCCAACGCCAGCTCGATAGCTTAATAAAGTTATAATAATAGTTGTGGTGTTTTATTGTTAACTTTTCAGAAAGTAGGTGCTTTCGTTTATAATTAAGTGAAGTAATAATCTTGAAAATATTTTTTAACGAAGTCATTCATTTTAAAGTAACATAAAAACAAAACTCACAAAGTCACAATCTACATGTAGGTAGGTACTTTATCGTTGAACACCGAGATCTTTTTAATTTAAATAGTAATTTAATATTATCCACTGATAATATTTGAAAAGTTATTAAAAGATTGATTTTTATTACTCTAAAAGCAAAGAAAAACGCAATTCAATTAATTAAATAATAATAATAATTCAATTTAATTCTATAAATAATAGAGGATAGCTAGCTATTTAGATAAGTTACCTATCTAGTAACTTCAATGCGATAATGGAGGTTCTTGGCCATACTAGTTAAAAAATTTACTTATTGTCAAAAAAAAACTCAACTAATTGCTATGTTTGATAGAGATTTCTTTAGGCTCTTAGCGCGCAATTTTTACAATAAATTCTGCAGAATAAGCAATAAGTTTCATAATTGCACTGAGTTTAGGCATTAAGCCTTCCAAATTATTTGATGTGCGAGAAAAGTTTTGGTTGCGGTAATTCCAAGTTCTAGGTAAGTAATATTGATCAACCCCATGGACTACAGCTGGTGATATAAGAGCAAAAGATAGTGTAATCTATCGAAGCACATTTCTATGGCCGTCTCATACCATAGGTACAACATTTGACTGTACTGACTTTACTTGGCGTAGCTTAGAGCACATGCAAATCACAAAAGGGTTGTTTATTTATTATACCTACCATGGTTGTTGTTCCTTTACAACACCCAAGCCACTTGCTTTTGGAGGAGGGGCCCGCCGGGCGCACACAACGATGACGTCATTAGGCCGTCACTAACTAAATTTAAAAAATTTCCTAGAGATGGCGTTGCTCATAAGTCTTTGTTGATGTATGAAACGTGAACCGCGGTATGTAAGTTTTTGATCGGACAAAGTATATATAGAAATATTGTACCCTTACAAGTGTACTTGCTTCGGCAGTACATATACTAAAATTGGAACGATACAGAGAAGATTAGCATGGCCCCTGCGCAAGGATGACACGCAAAATCGTGAAGCGTTCCACATTTTTTGGACATAGTCGTTTTTGTTCAAACAAGAATGGATGAAATTTAAAAAAAAAAAATTTACATGTCTTTAATAGCCTTTATGTAAAGATTTTTATTATGTCTAAGGAAACGTCATTAATATTATGAAAAACTTTATTTATCAATAGTCCATTTCTCAATCAGTAGGTATGCTCTACATACGACGGATCTTCTATTTTTTTTATTATGGCTAACTACAGATATATTTAATAAATGCATCTTTTAAGTCAAACCTTTTAAATATTTACATTATTATTTATTACGTTTATTATTAAACAATATTATTATATCGCACTGATAAGTATTATTATTGATTTCTGCACTATTACTAAGGGTAGTGGGAAGGGCGTAGGATTTTACTAATAAAATATTATAAGATACGTCTATTTGAGCTTAGTTTTCAATAATTACTTTGTGGATTGAAGTATTTCTATCTAAATTAAAAAAAAAAACAACAATCAATGCATTCTACACCTAAGTTGTTAATAGTAAAAAACTAAATTATAAATTCGAGAGACATAACAATTTAATTAACATCCTATCTTACAACAAAAATAAATAAATAAGTAATTAATACACATAATAATTAAAATATTATTATCTAGTCGTTGTCAATAAATTGTTATCACGCAATTTCACATCAACAAAAATATCTTTAATAATTTATTTTTGGACCGAATTAGCACCATTTCAAAGTCTTCGTTCAGGAATTGCCATTTTCGTTATTGGCAGATTGCTATTAATTAAGTACCGCACTTAAACATTAAATATTCTGACGTGATAAAATTTTATTTGTTCAGTATATTCAAAGCTGGTTTCTTAATTATTTAAGTACAAGAGATTGACCATTGGCCTATTTTGTATGCAAAATGGGTCAATATAATCTTCCATTTATGCTATCGACCGGTTAACCGGTTGCTGAAGCTTGAATAAAAACTTGGTCGTTCATATGAATAAGGGTCTTGCGATCCAGCCCCTAAACCTTCCAATGGGACTGGTATTATTACCGCCCTACTCGTTTATTTACCACATCACTCACATACAAGAATATCAAATAAACATACGAATGGTGAGCCTGCAGTAAGTAAAACGCGAGTATTATACGTAACGAGCAGATCAATGTATCGAATGATAAGGGTTTATCTTGGGTTCTATTTATAAGACAGCCCCTAAACACTGCATCATGTCGTTGTATTTAATCTAGCCCTGCTTATAAGTAAACTGCACTGACCTTTTGGCTATCTAGGTGAGTACTACAAGGGACATTATTTAGTCAACTACTATTAATATCGAAGCTTCTGATACAGCAGATTAATAGATTCTTGTTTATCAAGCCCGAATACTGGGTGCGTCAGACGCGTGGTGTTTAGGAGTGTCACAGGGGCCCGTGTTAGGTCCACTACTATAAATAATGAAGGTTCTACAACTGCAGTATCTAGTTATCAGATCCGAGTAGTACCTACGATGTGGCTCGCGGTATTAGGAGAATGTTACAGGGGCTTATCTTGAGTCCACTTCTCCTTAATCTGCAGTAAGGCATAATCTGGGGAGTGTCGCAAGGGCCTGTTTTAGGTCCTCCACTATTATTTGTAAAGTTTCTAAAACTGTAGTATCTGGTTGATCCAGTCTCGGAACTCTGAGATGCGCGTGTAGACGCCCGGCTGGTTGGGCTCCGCGCAGCCGATGCCCCAGGAGATGACGCCGCCGAGCACGAAGCGCCCGTCGCGGTCTCGCTGCACCACCATCGGGCCTCCACTGTCGCCTGGGAAAGGTTTTCATTATTCATTCATTATCATTTATTGCAAAAATACCTACACAGTAGATAGAGAATTAATTTAAAAAAAACATGTGCAATTGTGCACACCCGGACATTAACATTGGTAGGTGAAACTTATTTTTTACTATTTTATTTGTAACTAACTCATATAACTTAGTATTTTAGGACATGCCAGTGTAAGCATTCCGCATCTACGATTACGACTAAGCCATCTGGACCTTTTTAAAGGGATAATGCGATTCATATTTATTCTAGAAGTAAGTAATATAAATAAAAATGACGCGCGAGCAAAGTCAGCATTTTTATGTCAGGTATGAGCGGAGCGAGCGAGCGTGATCAAACCCAAATTTGCAATATTTACCTAGGCACTGCCTTACAAAGATCGAGAATGTCCATAATTACCGCGAAGTGATTTTACCAGAAGACACAAACTTTAAGTGCGAGCGAAGCGAGCTAAATGAACTTCGTTAATATCCTTTAAGTTCTCAAAATAAACCAAATAAATTAATGCATCTCAAAAAGTATGGTTTGAATGAATAAAATAACCAGGTTTTAGGTGGGTGGGAGCTTTTAAATGCGCCTCTGAGGGTAGTATTACCTTCGCAGCTGTCAGCGCCGCCGCGCCGGCGCCCCGCGCAGATGAAGATGTTGGGTATGTGCTCGTTGTAACCCGCGTCCTGGTACATCGCTTCGCAGAGGGAGTTGTTGATGACCGGCACCCTGACTTCTTGGAGTACGCTGGGTAGAGGTCCGTCTGTTGAGAAGGTATAAATAAAACTGGTATCAAGTGGGTAATACTGGTTGGTAACTTCTAGATTTTGTTAACACCATAACTGGCAAGTGGCAAATAAGTAACACTGGTAATTAAACCAAAGAAGTGCATACCATATTAAACTCGATCGTTGACCAGAAATGTTGGTTTCCTACCACATAAACCTTCTAGGTACAACTGTGTAATAGATGGCTGGATGAAATGATTAACTCGTTTCTGCATCCCAAATGAATCTCTGTTTGAGGAAGCCACATGGCATTAAGTACAAGGTTGTTGAAGAAAGTTTACATATTTATTTAAATTATAATAGATAAGTGTATTTTTTGTAAACCAACCAAACCAAACCAAATGTTCTTATATGGCCATTAATTTACGATTTTTTTCAGATTTTAAAATGGGTGTCAATAAATGGCCCAGTGGAGTGCCCTTCAACGACGTCTAATATTGTGTCTACCTCTGAAGATGGTGATACAGACAGGCTTACAATTTTTCTTGATAATGGCAATATACTTTGACTACGCGGTATATGTTCGGTATTTGAACAACGGTTACAAAAACATGAATGAAATTTCAGTAAAGAAAGAATACTGACCATCGTAAAGTCTTCCCCAGCCAGTCACAAACGCAGTCTTCCCGACGTAGTCATCATCATTGTCTGGCACACACACCGGGAGAATGTTAGGTTGGAACGTCACTGGCTCGTAGAATCTGCAAAAATAAACATAAGTTTTGAATGAGTAAACAACATCACATACTGTGACTGTGCAAGGTGTTGCAATTTAGGAGGTTAATGAAACCATTAATACCTAGGTATTACTTTACTATGGGGCCATTGTTTTCACCATCATCATCATCAGCCTATATTAGTCCACTGCTGGACATAGGCCTCCCCCAATGAGCGCCATAGCGCCCTGTCTTCGGCTTGGCGCATCCAGCATCTTCCATTTCCAGCATTTGCCATTGTTTTATCTTCAAAATTTTGATTCATCACGGAATAAAATTCATCAGAAACAACTGTCATACATGTCCCATTAATCGATGGATTATAGTCTGTCCAACTATAACAATAACTATTCAATTCAAAATTCAAAATTATTTATTTGTGATACACAGGTAGGTTACAGATGATTAAAACTTTTAGACAGTGCTCTGTGATCTGCCACTTGGCGTACAAATGTCATAAATGCAATGGATTTGTTTATGAATGATATTTGGTGCATTTTGTTTGTTTGTACTTTGTTTGTTTGTACTTTGTTTGTTTGTACTTTGTTTAACATTGTATTTACCAAGAAGGCTTCCTTACACATATACGTTATTTATTACATACAATTTTACCAAAATAATGTCATTATTTATGTGAGAATGCGAATTTTATACACGCTTAGCATTATTTTGCAATAAACGAACATAGTTCTAGCTCCATTCATATTTATGTGGAGGTGCTGAAGTAATTAGGTAAGTAACATTACGAATTTTGATGCAATTCAATTTGTAAGTTCTCAGATCCTTTTATATTATTTATAAAGATTTTTTTTATAAATCAATACGCAACATCCACCAAAAATGATCAGAGATTTATCATTTGAGATGTTAACTCTGGTCCTATTTCTGAATCGCTCGCGTCAATATTACGAGTGATTTTCGTTCGAAAATGAGGTGTTTTCATTGACTTTTAATTCATCTTCGAACGAAAATCACACGCCATATCCAAGCGAGTGATTCAAAAAAAGAGCTCCAATAAAACATGTTTGTCTTTTTACAAGCACGGCCAAATTATAGAATTTGCTTGCGATATTTGTATGTAGGAGGAGTGGAGTACATACATAAAGTATTAACTGTAAATTAATGTGATAGCAATAAGTCTACAGAGGTCAAGTGCAGTGGTGAGTGACCGTCTTGCTTAACGGGATCCTTGTTACGTCGTAAAAAATCTAAGAAGTATATGTATATGCTCGAATCTGAAATAATGTCTGTGCAAGTGTTAGAAATAGATGCAGATTAGTTAGGTTTGGATTAGTTCTAAAAATTAGTTTCAGCATCCTTGAATTTGAAGTTCACTCATGTGAATAGAAAATCATAGCTCCATTTTATGTGCAACAGTAGGTACGGCGGACTCAATTCCAACGTCTTTCAACAACTCGCACTGTTGGGTATGTTTTATACGTTATCTATAGTTAATCAAAGTTCTTATGTAATTGATAGATGATGCCATCGCGCATCGGGATTGATCCCAGTAACATCAAAGAGTAAGATATATAAAAGCAAATGCAACGGCCCTAAAACAGAACCCTGAGGCATTCCCTTGTAGAAAGAAAGAAGCCGTTACCCAATAGGGAAATCTAAATTGTGATTATGGTTGGATTTCAATAATTTTTAAAACCGTAACCAAGCATAACAACCATCCGAGAACGCATCATCACTAGAAGATCGTTCGTGGTCAAATGCCTGTTCAAAGTTCTTACCTCAGCAAAGCCAGATCGTATTCAAACGTAGCTGGATCGAAGTGAGGATGACTGGCGATGATCTGCACTCGCCTCTCAGCGAAGCCGAATGGTTCGTTGTCGTTTGCCAAGTCGTGTTCTCCCAGACGGACTAGCAGCTCTGATGGTGGAACGCTGGGAAGGGAGACATGTTGTTTGAGAGAATGACGGTGATAAAAAAATCACAATATAAGGTATAAATTGCACTTGTATGAATGAATGAATGAATGAATGAATGATTATTTATATGCATTAAAACATGGAAAGTACATTTATCAGGTCTTAACATTAGTAAAAGTGAACAATCATGTTTCATCGATATAACGATAAGCAAACATTTCGTCGTCATGCAATATTAACTAATAAGCAACAATACAATAATAAAAATACATATGTAATTTCTCCATTATAATTCCTCCATATGGGTTTCCATCGACACGCTAAGAAGAAGAAGAAGCAACAATACAATAATAAAAATACATATGTCCAGCAGCTTGTAAAAAGCAACCGTGACTCTGTGACAGACGAGGAATCGAACCCCGTGTCTTACGCTATCCGGTATGCCTATTTATTTTTCCTAATGGTTATCACCGTTACGAAATTTTGGGATGTTTCAGACTAGACGCAGGATGCTTTTAAAATAATTACTTTTTTTGTTAGGAAAAATAAAAATGAAAACTAGCCCATTATTTATAAAAAAAATTAAAGGGCCCGGTTTCTCTAAAGTAATTAGAAGTTCTGTTAAAATTTCACCCGTTCATAAAAAAAAAAACATTATATAATATGTCACAAACTTGATAGTGAAACACTTAGAATGGTTAATGGTATATACCATAGCAATATTAGGTAAGTTTTAATGGTGAAAAAAGATATTACACACTTCTTAAACGAAAAAAAATATATATGAATTATCTCAACGAAAGGATATTCTCACTTTCCATGATTGTTAAAAAATACATCGCTACTTTCTTGAGCATTATTGACTGATTACTTAATGTTTTACTTAGGCAATGTAAAGCTCTAGACATCCCCCAAAAGAGATCGCTCGGAGCGATAAGACTGCTTGAATTTTCAATTATACTTAGTTCTGTGAAAATCTCTTCCAATGTATTATGTTGCAATTGAAGGATACTTGTTAAGATTATCGATTTCAATTACCTGTAAGTATTTCAAAATGTATTTCGATCCTAATGACGTTGGATCTATTTTTATAACCACAAATCACCAAAGGACGATCAAGTATCGACATAATAACAATATAGTTTAGTTTGACCCCTGAGGGTTAATTGTGCTCATAAGGACACACGTAGGTACTTATAGTTTGCGAGTGATTTTCCTTTTAGGCAAAGGCTGGCGTAAAACCAATATTTATAATTACCTGCATATAAGATTTTTGTCATCTAATGTTATTTTTAGTTACTAATTCTTTTCAAACTTTACTTTAGGTCCGTTTGCCACGGCAGTTCAGTTCTGCGGTATAACTGCGTTACTGGATCCCGCAAAAACTCTGGTGCGTTCCCACGACAGTTTTTTGCAGGTACGGTTGTCCGTCAACTGAGTCCAGTTAACTCCTGTTAGGCTGCATTTCCACCAGAGATGTGCGAGGATGCGTAGCGAGAGATGTGTTTGTAAAGAACCAATAGAATCGCTTCATTTACCTCGCCTCGGTCAGCACATATCTGGTGGAAACGGCTCAGCGGAGCTAGATTTTAGCGCATACAAAACAAGCGAGGGATGTGTGCGAGGGATGTGTGCGAAGGATATGTACGAGGGATGGGTGCGAGGGATGTGTACGAGGGATGGGATGGGAGGGATTTAAAAGCGACAGCTGCGCCAGAGGTCCCGGGTTCGATTCCCGGGTCGGGCCAAAAATATGTACCTGGGTTTTTGGTTCAGAAATTCTCAGGGAAGCCCGGAATTTGGAAGTTGGCGGTGTTTCATCCCCGTGCCTCGGAAAGCACGTAAAGCCGTTGGTCCTGCGCCGGTCTCCGGAGAGTGAAAGGAATAGAGAGTGCACCTGTGTTTGCGCACACACTTGTGCACTATAATATGTCCCGCGCAGTCGGTTAGTCGTTGTGACTGGCCACCGTAGTCAAAATCGGCTAGGGGGACTATTATTATTATTACTTGAATCTAGAATGAATAAATAAGAAAAACTTACTGCTCAACACAATGCGCTGCCGTGATCGCCCAGTTTTCATTCAGCAATGCCGCTCCACATTTATGAAGGTAGGTCGAAGTTCTGTACTGCCGGAGTGAGATCTGCCATGGCCACTGACCGAAGGCTGACTTCTGGCCTCCCACGATGCGACCCTGGGGCCACAGGCGACGGCCACACACTGCCATCAACAACAACGTCGAATTTAAAATCATTTTTAAAAAAAGTTCGTTAAAAAAGTTCTTTCAAAAAAAGTTCTAAAAGAGCGTCTGCTTAGCGTAACTGAAGTTGTAATTGTAACGTCTTAATTTAGTACTGATCACAATTGACACTTGATTAAACACCACTGATTTGGTTAAATTTCCTCATTAACGCAAACAATGAATTCCAGTCTTTACAGATGTTTCATAGAGTTCAAATTTGTATTCTGCTGAAATTTGTGTCGCACTTTTTACTGCCAAAATATCGATGGGTCTCTTCATATTCCCATGACATTGTTCAAATTATCAACTCTACGCGTAGTTAAGTAAAGAGCACATTTAATATCACTAGACTGGCTGGTTGTATGTTTTTATTTATTTTTCCGCGTTGCAACCTTTTTGCGTAAGACACGTTCCGGCGTATAGGCTCATCGAGGTACTTCAATTGTTTTTAGTCTATTTTATTTTATGCCCTTAAACAGGTTCATAAAACTGAAGCTTTTAGATAAAGCTTAAGCACTAAAGGATTTAAAAAACTCGCGGATTTGAAACTTTTTTCTAGCCTGCATACAAACTTATTTTATTTTTATTTTAAACGCGCGAATTTTAAAGCATTTTTAATTGGATCACTCAAAAAGTTTGAATTTCGAATGCTAATACAGCCAGTCTTATAAATTTTAAAATATGAACGCGTTCTGAAAACCGAGTCATGTGCAACGCGTCCTTGCGGTTTGCCTTGGCCGTGGCACGGGCGCATCGGCTGGCCGCTGACAACTCTTTGTTTGAATTCCGAACGTCGAGTGCTTTTTTTATTGTTTATTCTTGATACATTGTCATGGCCAGTTCTTTGACCTATGTCAGAAACTTTTTGCTTGTGTACAGTTTTATGATTGTCATTGATGTCACGTACGTTTTATTTGATATTTTAATAAATTAGCATCTTTATTGCAACAAACATCTAACTCGAAGTTTGTGTTTTACACTCTCACGCATAAGAAAATGAAGAGCTTCAACTTAGAGTTACAAAAAATAACAAAAATGTCTTGCGACACAAATGGCTAAAGCAGCTATGCGCAGACATACAAAAAAACTTAATTTCTTCTAAATAAAAGAAAGGAAAATTGAATTTACAGTTCTAAAATAAAATACCCTTTTTTTACTTTACGACTTCAAAGCTCTATTTCCAGAGTTATTTCCTTTGACTTTTAATTCATCTTCCAACAAAAATCACTCGTCATCATGAAACGAGTGATTCAAAAATAGAGCTCCAGGAGCTCTATTTTTTTGAATCAATATCATTAATATTACAACATAATTTCAATCAAATTATATCACCATTAATAATGTTAATATTTAATGTAATTTGCTATAAATATATTTTGCTTTATTTATTTGTTTTGCCAGTCTGTACTCTCCCTAATCATTAATGTCACTTTCCTTGTCACAAATAAATATTAATTAATCAATCAATCCTTTGTCTGCTTAACGTCGATTATTTTTAAATAAAAAAATTAGGATAAACGTGATTCGAAACAATGGCGGCAGCGAATGTAATTAAAATGAGATAATTGTCTTTATTTGTTGAGGGCAATTTAATTATTTACTTCCTTGTCGAGGTCTTTATGTAGAGATGTGGAATTAAACTATGATTTTATGAATTCATTTAAAAAACAAGTACAAAGGCGTACGTAAAAAAAATATGTTTGTTAAATGTCATTAAAAACAGCAGAACGATAAATGGTCTTTGACATTAATTAGCCTCTGATTTGCATCAAAACACGTTAAAAGAAACAAAAATATGGTTAAACTACATACTTATATGTATTATTACTTATCTGTATTTTAAAGGTCGTTGGGTTAAACATGACGTTATTAGGGCTTTTACAACCAAACTTTTTTGTCATTTGTTATAAGGAAAATCTAGCGCAAGATAGGTATATCATTTTTATTTGAAGTTAAACGTATGCTTACGTTTTAATAAAATCATTAAAAATACAGCCTCTTTTGCGCCATCTAATTTTAACCTTACTACAAATTGCAGGGGTCCTATTTTTGAATCACTCGCTTGGATATGGCGTGTGATTTTCGTTCGAAAACACATTTAAAATCAACGGAAATCACTCAAAATCTAGACGTAAGTACTCACAAAATTGAGCAACGATTTTTCAAATCCTTTTTATGTAGATTACAACTGGTTTTCATTCCTAAATTCGACTTTAAACATTGAATATCACTCGCCATCTTGACGCGAGTGAATCAAAAATAGCGGCCCTGGTCTTGTTTTTCTACGGTGTTTAACAACTGTTTTGCGTTTGTTAAAGATCAAGATAGTGCAACTGAGCTT
This sequence comes from Pyrausta aurata, assembly GCA_963584085.1. Lineage (NCBI taxonomy): Eukaryota > Metazoa > Arthropoda > Insecta > Lepidoptera > Crambidae > Pyrausta > Pyrausta aurata. The sequence goes on from OY757279.1 coordinate 3,730,113, forward strand.
CGCAAGTTTACAATTAACTAAATACATTGTAACACTGACTGAAACTCACCTTCCTTATAATTTGTCATATTCAAGGATGATTCTGTTGTCGTCACAGGACCTTAAAAAAAGAAACATCAATAAAATCGTATAGAATTAAAACAAAGTATGATACCATGTGATAATGATGAGTACCAACTCATAGATGTATTTAACTAATTACAACTCTTTTTAATCTACATAAATATCTACTGTAGTGAAGCCTAAAAAAAGTCTTATAAATATTACTAGCCTTAGCATCTAGCCCTTGTATATCACGTTTGATCAATGATAACAATCCATGATAATAGTATTTTTTTAATAAACTTGAAAACTATGTTAGTTAAGACAAAAAATCTTCATAAAAATTATCGATATCAGACCTATTTTGTTTGTGTCTTATTTATACCAATTCTGTAGCTAACAGATTATTCTATGAAATATTTTAAGTTTTTTATACATGACTGCACAAAAAAGATTGTACAAAAGGTGGACTTAAAGTAAAAAACATTATCTTTCAGTCATACCTTTAAACCAAGCAGAAGTATTGTTATGGGTGCAGGAGTTTTTTTTAATTTTTTTAAAGATAATAACGATGATTTAACTAGAATTAAGAAAAAAAATGCTTACCTGGTGTAGTGGCGGTGGTGTCAGCTTCTGTCACATTTGTTGCAGATACCGTCACATTTTCTGTTGGTGTCATCTGTGTTGTTACACTTGCTGTTGATGTCGGCATTGTCGGCGATAACGTCACGTTCACTGTGAACTCTGGTATTGCTTGCGTCGTTGACGGTGCTGACGTCGACTCTGTTGATGTTGATGCCGTTGTTGTAGTTGTTGTTGATGGCGTTGTTGTTGCTACTGGCTCTTGCTTTTCAGTCGTTTCAGCCTGCAACGTGGTTTCTTGCATCGGTTGAGTAGCTTCCACTGTAGTTGGTTGTGGTGTTGTTGATGTTGTTGTCGTTGTTGTTGTAGTTGTTGTTGAGCTTGTTGTTGTTGCTTCGGAAGAGGGTGGAACAGTTGATATTAAAACCCAACCGTCAGGCGGTGTTATGGGCGACCATGTTTCTGAAATCATAAAACAAATATAAATACGAGGTCAATTTTAATATCTTTATTCCTCGTAGGCATCTTTGATTTATTTATCAAAGCCCGCAATGTGCTTAGCCCCAAACTAAACTAAGCAGTGTTTGTTTGTAAACAAATTATTAAAGTATTAGGTATAGGTATCTAAGATAAAATCGCGTAAAAATAGCATCTGAAAAATAGTTATCTGGTTATATCTAAGTCAGTTTCTGTGATCAATTCTCCCTATCGTCATCATCATCATTATCAGCTAGAGAACTTCCACTGCCGAACATAGACCGTTTGCAAGCGCTCTGCATCCAGTTTTGATCCTGCGATCTTTACTAGGTCGTTGACTATCATGTTGGGGGACGTCCTACGCTGCGCCTTTGGTCGAAGGGTCTCCAATCTAGAACTTTTCTGTCTCAGCGGTCATTAGTTTTACGCGCTATGTTCCCTGCCCATTGCTGCTTGAGCTTACTAATTCGCAGGGCTATGTCCGTCACCTTAGTTCTTCTACGTACCTCCTCATTTCTGATCGATCTAAGAAAAGAAACACCGAGCTTGGCCCTCATTCGGTGCTTTGATTTTAAGTTTTCTTGAGGCCTATAGTTAGAGACCAATGCCCCAAAGTGCCTCGGAAAGCACGTAAAGCCGTTGGCCCTGCACCTGATCTCTCTCCGGTCGTGTCACATTGCTGTCCCATCGGGCTATGAGGGTGAAAGGAATAGAGAATGCACCTGTGTTTGCGCACACACTTGTGCACTATATTATGTCCCGAGAGACTTGCGAAGTGTTTGCAATGAGATCAGGAATAGCATTCATGATTATGATGAGTAGGTATTCATTGAATACTTTCCTCAAGACACGCATCAACTGAAATCGGGGAACGGTGTCAGAAGCGGGTCACGTTGTTCGTGACGTCGTGGATACCGTGACATCGTGACTTTGCATCGGCGACCATGGCAATGGTAATGGAATTATATTTGGACATCTGCCAGGAACCCTATTTTTGAATCACTCGCTTCAAGAAGGCGAGTGATTTTCGTTCAAAGATGAATAAATTACAAGTCAACGAAAATAACTCGTTTTCGAATGAAAATCACTCGCAATTATGAAGCGAGTGATTCAAAAATAGAGCTCCAGGGCCTCTATTTTTGAATCACTCGCGTCAACATGGCGTGTGATATTCAATGTTTAAAGTCGAATTTTGAAATGAAAACCAGTTGTAATCTACACAAAAAAGATTTGAAAAATCATTGCTCAGTTTTGTGAGTACTCACGTCTAGATTTTGAGTGCTTTCCGTTGATTTTTTTTTGTTGTTTATGTGGATATGGCGTGTGATTATCGTTCGAAAATGAGTTTTTTCTATGACTTTTAATTCATCTTCGAACGAAAATCACCATCTTGAAGCGAGTGACTCAAAAATAGAGCTCCAGAAGAGTTTGTTTAAACCGTAGCCGGAGCAATTTCCCCTATCTTTTAAAATATAATTTTACTAAGGAACTATGTCAGATTTTGCAGCCGACAAGATGCATTTTTTAACACATGGTTATCTAATATGCTCTTGTAGTAATTTTCAAAAACCCTGTCGATGAAGAAAAATGAAAATGTTATTATTAGTCTGTAATTGCTGATGGTCAGATTAATATTTACTTGATATGATTCATAATTTTTGGACTGGATCGAAAATATTATGGTCTAGATGATTTCGGAAACATTTGTTGCACTACCTTTGCTTGTGGTCTATTTTATTCGAAACTAGCGGGCCCAGCGAACTTTGTTTCGCCCCCAGCCCCGTCCCGCCCAGCCCCGTAATTCTAAATTTTAAACGGTTCCAGCGAACACTGTCACGCCCCGGTCCTGTTCCGCCCCAGCCCCGGCCCCGTCCAACGCGATAAAAAGTATCCTATGTCCTCTTCCTAGTTCTAAAATACCTTCCCAACAATTTTCAGCCAAATCAGTTCAGCCGTTCTTGTGTTATAAACAGTGCTCAGCTACCTCCCCACTGTTTCGCCCCGGCCCCGTCCCACCCCAGCCCCAGCCCCGTCTAACGGGATAAAACGTATTCTATGTCCTTTTCCTGGTTCTAAGATACCTTCCCACCAATTTTCAGTCATTTCAGTTCAGCCGTTCTTGAGTTATAAACAGTGTAAGTAACACGACTTTCTTTCAATAAAGATAATGGGTTTGCTGTTACTCTAGTAGACTAGACGTCAGTCTAATTTATTTTCACGATATCAAACCTAGAATTTCCAGGTTGTTGGGTTCAAAATCGATGTCACTAGACAAAGCTTTTGTATTTAAATACGCCGGCACCCATAGATAATCAACAGACACCAGTTTCACCTACATTTAGTTTATTACTCTATTGCCTTACGGTAAATCGTCTAATGATTTATTTACTAATGTTATCTTTACGATTATGATTCTAAGAACTTGAACATTACACATTAAGTGTCGACGCCTACGAGGTAAGAGATCAATGACTTAAAAAATAAGTACATTGGTCGGTAAACTTATTTATTTTACGTGTCTTTTTGTGTTTAATCGTTTACTGGATACTAAAAATCGAAATTGATATGAACGTTTTTTAGTAAAAAAAGAGAATTGATGTAAACTATGGGGCGCTATTTTTGAATCAGTCTCATCAATATGTCGTGCGATTTTCGATCGAAGATGAATTAAAAGTCAACGATAATCACACGAATTATTGACGTAAGTCACATTTGATATATTTTTTACAAATCCCTCCCTTGTGAATTTCAAGTGATTTTCATTCGAAAATTTCACTTTCATTAATGAATTTCAGTCCCCAACTTGATGCAATTGATTCAAAAATAGGGCCCCAGATATGTTAAATCAAACACTACTTAAGTTTCGGAGGAAAACTAAGTTTGATAATTGTGGATTAGTCAAAGATACATATGTATTTAGAACAATATTACGCTCAGAGTTTTTTTACCATCATGCTTCATAATTTCTGACAATACAACTGGCTCTGACTAACCCAATACAATACGAGGAAAATATTGTTTTATTTTGATAAAGCTTTAAACATAATTCGCTTTTGGGAACTCTAGAAATTCAGCCGGAAAGTCAGTTTATTATATGAGCTATCTTTTTTCAAATCCCCCCTGTGTGGATTTTATTAAACTCATTTCCATCCTGAAATTAGACTGTTATCAATGAATATCATACGCCACCTTGACGCTAGTGATTCAAATTGATTATTTTGTTGATTAATTGAGTTCATTTTTAATTGAAAATCGAATAAAATCTACACATGAATGATTTAAAAACATATAACTCGATTTTTTAAGTACTTGCGTCAATATTTCACGTGATTTTAATTCGATTGTCGAACGAGAATCACTCGTTATATTGACGCGAGTGATTCAAAAATAGGGTCCTTGTTATCTCCGAACCCGTATCCAAGATTGAGTGACAGTTATTCAAAACGAGTAGAATGACTTAAGATGTGTAGGCATGTATGACTCAGTCTAAATTTGTATGAGTCAGGTGACTGCAAATCATAAGGATGTGAAAGTCAAAGCCTTGTAAGTATGCAAAAATATTGGCCTGGTTTTTAATTTGTTTATAGAAAAGCCTGGGCGTTTTTTTGTGAACATTGCTATAGACATCAGGAGCCCTATTTTTGAATCACTCGCTTCAAGACGGCGAGTGATTTTCGTTCGAAGAAAGAAAAAAGTCAACGAAAATAACTCGTTATCTAACGAAAATCACTCGTAATATTGACGCAAGTGATTCAAAAATAGGGCCCTGGTATGATGAGTCATTAATGAAGACTACCAAAATTTATTTTTATTTCTTATGTTTGTTTGGTACCTTCTAATCTTTTAAATTAATTTTAGTTCCAAATGTCAATAGTAGCCTTTTCTATTGATTATTATTTATTTTACATGGCTTTAGTCTACTTGTGTATTTAAAAATAAAACTATGTTTGATGATAAAACCAAATCTATTCTGTTGGTATAATTTTTTGGCATACTTATATACATTTTTGTTTCACGCGTCTGGTTACATTTCATAAATGTCTGTCTTTTCGTAATTTTAACACTAAATCCATCATTCTATAAAATTCCGTCATGCATCGGAAGATAATTAATTAAGACTGAATCATAGACGTTACATAATCTATACATATAATAAAATTGTAGAGGTCGAATTTCTGTACAATAAAAGAAAATGCTTAAAACCGAGTCAGGGGGATGTAAGAAGTGCAGTAGCACTAATCTAGATTTTTTTCGAATTTCTTATTTCTCTGTTTGTCTGTCTGTTTGCTCGCGATAAACTCCGAAACGACTGGACCAATTTAAATGAAATTTTGAACAGTGGTAGCTTAAACCATCGAGAAACATTTAGGATACTTACAATGCCTGTAAACAAAAGTTTCCGTGCGATGTAAAAAATATTAAAAACAAACTTCAGTAGAACGAAACGCGCCAAGTGTCACTTATTCAACCATAGACCATTGTACACAGATACAAATAACTGATGACTAAAGTCATTGTCTAACAAATGTCAAGTCATTCAATCTATCAAAATAAAACAAAGTGAAACAAAGTATTGAATATACAATATTATTCATCTGTGATTGAAAGCATGGAAATTATGGAAAATTGCCTGTGTAAATAATAGGAGGAGCAACAACGCCACATGTGAAGGAGCCACAAGTGATATTTGACACTGATGTGTTGCAATGGTCTCTCCAGTATCACCTGTTGTTGCTTACCATCACCTGTATAATGTAACACCAAAGTTTTATTAACGGTATGTAGATATTACTTTTACAATTTTACCCACCAGTATGTTACCTACTGCTTTTCTTATTCATCTAAACTCTAATCATCCAAAAATTCAACTGGTAGGATTGCAGAATAATAAGTAAGAAGTGAAGCTCTTCTTCCAGAGAAAGAATTGAAGAGTTTCTTCCAGTTGAATTTGGAAAATCTACTCTCATACAGTTCATATTCAGATAATTCAGAAATTGAGGCAGACAATAAACAATATTTCTTATTCAGATCATAACCTTAGCCTCACAGTCTTTAGAAATGCCACCAATAGCTATCACGACAAAAACTTTGTTTCAGAGAACAAGGGGCAGCAATGTTGACCAAAACATTGTCAACATGTAAGGAAGGTTTTTGCATACCCCATGCCAAACCCACTACAATTGAACAAGAAGATTAACCAATTTTTACCACCTTTCAAGTGTCACACACATCACATACCTCTCCAAGATGCAGGGGAGTACAGACAGGAATGTGACTGTGGCATCTTCTATATCAGTGAATCAACAATTAGTATAGGCATGCAGATTAAAGAATACAAATAGCTGATTTATTTATATTTATTTATGTAACAAAGAACCACTTCATAATTATGTTTAGACCAACCTAAGCAACATCTCATACTGCAAGATCTCAAGACACAATAAGCTTTTTCTGGGTGGTTAGGAACGTCAATAGATATTAATGAGCGATGGTAGTTTCTTGGTCTACCTGTGACCACGGATGCTGATAATAATTAGAAACGTCAGGTCCTCTATTTCATTTTAAATAAATGTGTGGGATGTGAATCTGTAAAGTGTTTTAATGCAATGTGTAGTGTTTCCTCCATATTGGTTTGTATAAATTAAATGAAATTTTGGTACTTTATGGTACTTGCCAAAATATATATTTAGATCAATTCTTTCCACACAAGAAAGTAAAATGTTAGTAATAAATTAGTAGTTTTTTTTGTGGCAAAGTACTTAGTAGTTAAAAAGTAAAGTAACCATATAATCCTATCAGACAAAGGAACTCTTAATCAAAATACAAATTGTGAACGTTCAAATAATCAGTATGGTCATAATAATTGATCACCTTTGATGTACTACTTGCTTCTTACTGTTGTAATAATAAATATACTGATTTTGTTTCAAAATAAGTTTAATAAAGCTTACTCAGCATTCTATATCGCTCTTTAGTTTTAGTGAAGTAATACAGGGTGACTTGAAGATGGGTGCAAAGCTTGGAGGCGGAAGTAGTATAGTTGAACCATGGTTGTCTTAGACGAAGTCTCACTATTTTCTTAAATACTTATTATGTTTTTTTTATATAAAACCTAAACTTTTACAATTCAATTCATTGCTAACAATGGCCAATTTTAATGATAAGTGAGTACTAATATTTACTGTAATTAACTTATATAAATACTTTATATCTTGCGTACTTATAAGTACATTCTTAAGTATCTTATTTGTAAAATAAGCCTAAATAATTAAAAACTCTACCCAAAGTCACTATGCCACGCGGACGAAGTCGCGGGCACAGCTAGTTTATCATAATAATCATTAGTGAACATAGTTTACTGACCTGGAGCTCTAATTTTGAATCACTCGCGTCAAGATGGAGTGGGATATTCAACGTTTAAAGTCGAATTTTGGAATGAAAACCAGTTGTAATCTACATAAAAAGGTTTTGAAAAATCATTTCTGAATTTTGTGAGTACTCACGTCTAGATTTTGAGTGATTTCCGTTGATTTTTTATGTGTTTTAGAACGAAAATCACACGCCATATCCAAGCGAGTGATTCAAAAATAGGGGCCCTGAGAATATTAATGTAGCGTTACATCTTAAATTATTCATATCGTGTAAAAGATACGTTACTCAATGAATAGTTAACAAAACTTAAAAGCTGTTTAGTAAACTTTACTTTTTTTTTGTTAGCTCTTACTGTCCCACAGCTGGGCAAAAGCAAAACTTTACTATGTGTTTTAAAATTATATGTGTTTTACTTACGGCCTGTTTCACAATGTCTATGTGTCGATGGAGAATCAGGCCATTAGTTTATGACATGGTTAGTGTAGCATTGCCTTTATCATCGTCAAATAATCGGTTAGTTAGAGTTAGAGAATATAGCATTCAATTTTTTTTTTACGTTTGGTTAAAATGTTAAGACAAAATCGCTTCGCTAAGATAGCTTCATATTCAAAACAGAGAAGGATTTGATGGTAATAAAAACAGGTGAAAGTTGGAACAGACTCTGATATCTAACTAAGGAAAGCATTACTTTCGTCTTCAAAACTTTATGGGCTAACTCAAAAGGAATGTTGTTTTTAATCCGTGACTCAACACTCCTCATTCATTGAACTTTTTAAACTTTTCTTATTTCATCTAACTAAATTATAATTACTTAATTATTTACAGGGCCTCTATTTTTTAATCACTCGCTTGGATATAGCGTGTGATTTTCGTTCGAAAACACATTAAAAATCAACGGAAATCACTCAAAATCTAGACGTACTCAAAAAATTGAGCAATGATTTTTCGAATCCTTTTTATGAAGATTACAACTGGTTTTCATTCCAAAATTCGAATTTAATCATTGAATATCACTCGCCATCTTGACGCGTGTGATTCAAAAATAGGGCTCCTGACCTCTAATCATAGGGATCTCAGTGTTTTTTCCAATAGTTTTTATAATTAAAACTCCGAGTAAAGTAAACGTGCCTAACGCCTGCAGTATTTTACTCTTCTTGCTATAATGAATCACAAGGCGTTTTATTAAGTTGCTGTGTTTAAGCGTAATGTTGGTTATTTTAATTTCCTAGATAAAATAAATGTTTATAACGTATCTTAATAGGTAAACTTAGTAGGCTCGATAATCGTGTCTTCGAATCCCAAAAGGGCCCACTAAGAATTTGTACCAGATTGATTTTGAATGTAAGCGGTTACTTTGTAATTTGGTGCAATATTAAAATGATTGTATTTTTTTATCATAAATATAACGGACGACAGGCTTAACAGTGAGTGGGTTATCATCTCTATAGATTCCAATAGGGTAGATTTTTCGACGAAAATTACCTATAGACTTTAGTGCTGGTTATTTACAAACGCTGCTTAGTTTGGGGCTAGGCATTCGATTTTTGTGAAGTGAAGTAAGCATTTTAGGTATAAAGTGTGCCGTCCACGAAGGCGCGCGCCGTTCATATTTGATTGAGGAAAGCGCGGGGTGCGGGGTGTGTGGCAAATATATTTTTTTTAAATAATAAACATTAAATATTGATAATAAATATTATGTCAATGATAAAAAATATTGGCAAAAACTTGCACAAATGTACTATAAACGATTTGGACGAAAGGTGGCGTGCCTTCGTGGATGGCACTATCTGTAACGGCTAGCGTGTTACCAGTCTAAATGCCAAACGTAGGTACACCGATACGAAAAGATATATCGTGCCTACTTTTCTATATTTTGTCAAAAAGGGCTAATTCCGTGACAGTAAAGCACTAAAACATAAGAAAATCTTACCTTCAGATACGGTTGTGAGGTTTTCCGGCGCTTTCGTCACTCCATCCACAGTTGACCACGTCACCAATGGTGGGAACTCAGTAGAAACCACTGTCACAGCTGGCAAAGGAATGTCAGCTTCAGTAGCTGGTCTTAAAGTCTCTTTTTCAGTGACCGGTACAGTCGTTTCTTTATCCTGCTCTGTTGGTATCGTTTCTGACGTTTCTTGGATTGGATCTTCGATAGGTGATGATTCTGATGATGATGACGGTTCTGGAGGTGATACTGGTGATTCTGGGGACGATTCCGATGATGATGGTAGGTCTAACGTTGACTCTGATGATGATAATGGCAATTCGAGAGATGATTGTGATGAAGTTGATGGTGACGATTCAGTTGTTGTAGTTTTCTCTGTTAGTCTTTCAGTAATTTCTTCAGTTGACGAAGAAGTTAAAGTCTCTGTTACAGTTTCAGCCATTTCAGTGATTTCTGTTGGCGGAATCGTTGTTGGCTTTTCCGTAGTCGTTGTTGGCTTTTCGGTTGTTGTCGTCAACTTCTCCGTTGTGGTTGTTGTTGTCGGCGTAGTTGCTGTCGTTGTCGTCGTTGTTGTTGATGTAGTGGTAGTTGATGAAGTTGTTGTTGTGCTTGGTGCTGTTGTTGTTACTGGTTTTTCCTCAGACGAGGCTGTAGTGTTTATGTATGTGATAGAAGTGGTGATAGGTCTAGTAAATATGGGTCTTGTGCTGGTTGATTGGGGGATTATAGTTATGTTAAGCCTAGGGGGTGATGGTAGTGGTTTTTTTGTGGTAGTTCTCTTTGGTGGAGGCTTGTAAGGTGGTTTTCTTGTGATATTGAATATTAAAGGAGGTTTGGTTGGTCTAGGTTTGGTTGTGGTCGGAGAATATTGAGGTCTAGTGAAGTTTGTAGGTCTGTACGTCGGTCTAGGCTTATAAGTAGGCTTCACTGGTTTTCTAGTAACTGTAGGTTTTGGGGGTTTTCTTGTTGTCGTAATAACTGGCGTTGTTTGCTTTTCATCATCTATTGTTTCGGTTTTCGACACTTCTGTCGCTGGGTTGCTATCACCCGATACTGTTTGGAACGTTGACAGTTTTACTGATATTTCGGTGACTGGTTTCGTTGCTTGTGACTTCGTTGTTGATTCAACTGTTGTTGTGTTAATGTCGTTTCTATCTCCAATTGTAGTTAAAACATCAGATTCTGTTCTATCCTGCACCGTTTCCGCCTTATCTGTCGTTGTTCGTTCTGTTGTTGCTTTTTCAGTCGTAGTTTTTCTTGTAGGGAAGATATCTGGTATTTTACTGACTGTGCTGTGTACTTTATCTTCTGTTTGAGGATGGACGAAGTTAGCGCTGTCTATGCTATTGTCTTCTATGTTGTTTCCGATGATTTGTGGTAAGATGGTCTTGTCAGGGATCTGACAGCAGGATCCGAAGTAGAATCGGTCGATGCAGGTTCCTAGGTGGGTACCATTGGCTTTCAGGCAATCTATGGCAAACATACATAGGCCTTCCTGGCCCGTCCGTCTTGATATGCATGGTAAATGCCTTATATTTCTTGCTAGGGGGACTGGACCTGGAACAAATGGAAATGGGTGTTATTGTCTGTTGTATAGAATGAAAAATATTGTTGGACTGTAGCTATTGGGCGGAATTGGCATTATGAAGTCCCGCTATTCTGAAGAAAAAAAAAGGCATTTCCCCCGCTACTGCGTCCGCGCGTTTTGAGTTTGCTCCCTCCCCTCCGAAGGAAGCGTTATGTTTTATAGCCTAAAGCCTTTCCCGATAAATAAGCTATCCGATACAAAATATTTTTTTTAAATCGGTCCAGTAGTTCCTGAGATTAGCGCGTTCAAACAAACAAACAAACCGTTCAGCTTTATAATATTAAGTATAGATATTAATGAAGTACGCATAGGAACACTATTATTTCACACTAGCTTTTGCCCGCGACTTCATCCGCGTGGAATAGTGACTTCTTTCTCCCGTTTTTTACACATTTACCACTATATCTTTGCTCCTATTGGTCGCAGCGTGATGTTATATAGCCTATAGCCTTCCTCGATAACTGGACTATCCAACACAAAAAGAATTATTCAATTCGAACCAGTAGTTTCGGAGATTAGCGCGTTCAAACAAACAAACAAACAAACAAACAAACAAACAAACTCTTCAGCTTTATAATATTAGTATAGATAATTTTACTAAAGAGGTGAGGTGCTCGTAGCGCAGTGGTGGCAGCGCTTTGGTAGTAGATACCGAAGTTAAGCAACTTACGGCGCGGTCGGTGTTTGGATGGGTGACCATTCCGATCATATAAAGTGACGTATATCACGAGCATCTCCGTGCTTCGGAAGGCACGTTAAGCCGTTGGTCCCGGCTAATATCGATTGGGATTAGTCGTTAAGCCTAGTCAGAGGCCCTATGGGCGGCTTGATAAAATCTGACGGCAAGGTTGGTCGTTTGCCTTGCAAATACCCCTCCGCCAATCCGCACTGAGCCCGCGTGGTGGAGTATGGCTCATACTACCTCACATTTGAGGTAAGGCCTTTGCCCAGCAGTGGGATGCTTACAGGCTAAACTTACTTTTTTTTACTTTTACTAAAGAAAACAACAGCTACATAATAATAAAGATGTATGTATAAAAAAAGCCTGAGTGTTCTCGAAGCTTGTGCAGCGAATCTTGGTTTAGTCGGTGCCTCCCTAGAATTACTACTAATTAAAATAAAGAATTAAACTGAGCCCTATCTATGTATAACTACTAACTAGTATATGAAAAGGTACCTTGACACGTTTGGTGTAGTTGTTTGCGCTACTATGCCGGCGGTCGCGGGTTCGAATCCCGCAAGGGGCAAATGTTTATGTGATGAGAACGAACATTTGTACCTATGGATGTTTATGTGTATTTATTTAAGTATTTATAGGTGACGCCCCTGAATTTATATGTATTATTCTCCTACCGATTTTCGCGGCGGCCCCTCTCAGCAGAGACAGGAGGAGCTCTATTTTTGAATCACTCGCTTCAAAATGGCGAGTGATTTTCGTTCGAAGATGAATTTAAAAGTCAAAGGAAATAACTCGTTTTCAAACGAAAATCACTACCTTGAAGGAAGTGATTTTAAAATAGAGCTCCAGGAGCATTGAACTACTATTACTAGCGTATGGAACTGACATCACGAACAAATTTTGTGCTCCCTAAATTGATGGCCCGGTCATCAACTCTTAGTTCAAATCTTGATTCGAAATTTAAATTTTCAAAAAAAACGTCACAATCTTGTCGTCGTTTTTGCGACACATTTTTTGCTTGGCATAGCTTCTCTATACGTAGAAGTAACAACTCACTGTCCTGGGGCCCTATTTTCGAATCACTCGCTTGGATATGGCGTGTGATTTTCGTTCGAAAACACATGAAAAATCAACGGAAATCACTCAAAATCTAGACGTGAGTACTCATAAAATTGAGCAATGATTTTTCAAATCCTTTTTATGTAGATTACAACTGGTATGAGTACTCACGTCTAGATTTTGAGTGATTTCCGTTGATTTTTAATGTGTTTTCGAACGAAAATCACACGCCATATCCAAGCGAGTGATTCAAAAATAAGGGCCCAGTACGATTAAGATTGTCGTTATCAATACGATTATCGTTTTATGGTTACGAAATATATTTAATTTAGAATCCTTACTAAGGAATGCTTCGGATCCGCAAAACGATTATCGAATAGACGGATTTCGTTTTTCGTAGTAGGCCTTCAGGTACGTAGGAGTTTTTATAGTGCCGAGGGCCTCCATTTTTTAATCACTCGCTTCAAGAAGGCGAGTGATTTTCGTTCAAAGATTAATAAAAGTCAACAAAAATAACTCGTTTTCTAACAAAAATCACTCGCCATCACGAAGCGAGTCATTCACAAATCTAGCTTAAAATGTGTGCGCAACACACAACTGCACTCTCTATTCCTCCACTGTCATTGATTCGTAAAACACGGGGTTCGATTCCTCGTTTGCCACAGAGTCACGGCTGCTTTTTACAACTGCAATTTATATTATTAAGTTTGTATAGTGACAAAACACTATAAAAACAAAAATCAACTATGAAATTACTCGCTTTGTGTGATGTAGTAAATACTCATTTGATTGCAACGATAAAAATAACGTTACTTTAACAGTTTTGGCATTAGCTGAACCAGTACGGAAGCTATTCACCGTAAGCGGTTTTTAAAATACGAGCATTTTAAAAGTAAAATTTAAGCTTTGCGCTGGCAAACCGTGGGGTAAATGTATTCATTAAATATTTTACACCAAAATTACACCTTTACCTAAAAAGATAATGCTCTAGATATATAAATTTCACTCGCACTTGTACGTGCCCCCCCTCTATTTTCTAAACTAAGTGAGTATAAGTTTCGAAATAATAAACATGATGTAGACTCTTTACAAATACTTTCAACGAAAATTTGTTTGAACGAGATCGAACTTGTAGTTTTTGAGATATAGCACATTTTCAACTATCGCAAATATAACATTGTTTTAATACAAACATTGATGTTGCCACTTTTCGGGCGCAGAAAGTTTAATTGCCATTGACTCGAAAAGAAGAAGAAGAATACAAACACTATGAAAAACAAAGTTATATAATTTGCAGTCAACAAAATATTGTGGTATTTTGGCTAAGTGGAGGTAAAGTGGAAGTAAGTACATCCCTAATCTAAATTTACAGAAAGCATTGAAAGTGTAAGTGAAAATAATCAATTTACAACACAATACATAAAAGAGTCGTCGAAAGTGTAACTAATCGGCAATGTGTGCTTAAACATATTTCGAGTAGCCTAACTTGCAACTGTTTGAACGTTAAGTTTTATCAAGTACAAAATTAAAACTTTTGGACAGTCTCTTAGTGTATGTATACAAGATATAAAAAGTCGCAAGTACATACTAGTTATACAGGTAATCACTAAATAATGCGCCAGTCAACCCACCAATTTGTCTTAGTTTCGAAGTATGGGATGTCCTTCCTTGTGTTACGATTACCAGACAACGGTTATGACGACTCCCATAAAACTTGAATACATTTATATGTAAACTTACTTTGATAAATATACCGAATCAATGACAGTAGAGGAATAGAGAGTGCACTTGTGTGTTGCGCACACATCTAAAGCTCAATTTTTGATTCAAAAACGACTCGCTTCGTGATGGCAAGTGATTTTTGTTAGAAAACGAGTTATTTTTGTTAACTTTTAATTAATCTTTGAAAAAAATCACTCGCCTTCTTGAAGCGAGTGATTCAAAAATTGAGCCCCTCGGCACTATAAAAACTCCTACGTACCTGAAGGCCTACTACTACGAAAAACGAAATCCGTCTATTCGATAATCGTTTTGCGGATCCGAAGCATTCCTTAGTAAGGATTCTAAATTAAAAATATTTCGTAACCAAAAAACGATAATCGTATTGATAACGACAATCTTAATCGTACTGGAGCTCTATTTTAAAATCACTTGCTTCAAGATAGCGAGTAATTTTCGTTCGAAAACGAGTTATTTCCTTTGACTTTTAATTTATCTTCGAAGGAAAATCACTCGCCATTTTGAAGCGAGTGATTCAAAAATAGAGCTCCTCCTGTCTCTGTTGAGAGGGGCCGCCATTGCCGAAAATCGGTAGGAGAATAATACATATAAATTCAGGGGCGTCACCTATAAATACTTAAATAAATACACATAAACATCCATAGGTACAAATGTTCGTTCTCATCACATGAACATTTGCCTCTTGCGGGATTCGAACCCGCGAGCGCCAGCAATAGTAGCGCTAACAACTGCACCGAACGTGTCAAGGTTCCTTTTAATATACTAGTTAGTAATTACACATAGATAGGGCTTAGTTTAATTCTTTATTATTAGTAGTAAATCTAAGGGAGCACCGACTAAAACTATTTTCTCTCACTTTCCCCAATAAAATACCTACAAGATTAAGGCTTCCAAAACACTGAAGTTTTTCTTTATACATACATCTTTATTATTATGTAGCTGTTGTTTTCTTTATTAAAAATAAATAAAATTATATTATGTCTATGCGTACTTAATATTATAAAGTCGAAGAGTTTGTTTTTTTCTTGTTTGAACGCGCTAATCTCAGGAACCACTAGACCGATTTAAAAAAAAAAAAACTATCCGGTGAGAGCAATCTCGCAACATTGATGAGGTCACGCAGCCTACGCGTTAAAAGAAAGCACTTGCAAAATTCAACAGGCTTGTTAATGTGTCGGTGGCCGAGTGGTATAGGCATACGCCCGGATAGCGTAAGACACGGGGTTCGATTCCTCGTCCGTCACAGAGTCACGGTTGCTTTTTACAAGTGCAATTTATATTAGCGAGTAATTTTGTTACGTCCAAATATAAAAACAGTACTATGCAAGTATCAAAGAATTTAATGGGTATTCTATCTCCGGTCCAGTCAAGATGAACGCGTCCAAGAGATCTATTTTTCGATCTGCCCAGGTTGCTGATCGAATTATGGCTCATTTTCACCATCATAACTAATTCCTACTCAACCAGCGGTCGTGGTTCGAATCCCGCAAGGGGCAAATGTTTGTGTGATAAGCATGAACATTTGTACCTAAGTTTTACAACAACAGCAATGGGAGAGTCCCATGTCATAATCGTTGTCTGGTACTTCGTAACGCAAGGAAGAAAATTACTTACTTCGAAACCAGACAATTGGTGTGTTGTCAGGTGCATATTTTTATTTATTAACTTTTACTATATTTGTGACGGCTTTTTGACGTTAT
This sequence comes from Pyrausta aurata, assembly GCA_963584085.1. NCBI lineage: Eukaryota > Metazoa > Arthropoda > Insecta > Lepidoptera > Crambidae > Pyrausta > Pyrausta aurata. The sequence continues at coordinate 3,746,297 of OY757279.1, forward strand.
AGTAAACTAATATGATGCAACCGAGTCTTACGGCCTGTTTCCCAATGTCTTTATAAGTAACCAATAACGTTATCTGTCCATAACATGGTACGAAATGCTTATTTGTTGATGGTGATGGTGAAACAGGCATTTAGAAAATCTTCTATACTATATTCGTTGAGCAGTGCTTAGGGCGCGTTTCCATTATGTCGTGACGACAGATTATCGTGTCATTTAAAGTGTCATGGCTTATAAACAGGGCCGTCTTTTACCTATTAGAGGCCCTGGGCACATCAGGATAATGGGGCCCCATGACAATAGTGCTAAAGCACTTTTTTATTAGAATAGACAAAGAACGTAGATTTGCAAAGTCTTAAGGTTTATTTTTATTGTTTGCAACGAATATTCGGCGAGCTCCTTGACCGAATAGCCGAACATTCGGCCGGATTTTAGCGCTTTAGCTTTAGCGTTTGTCCGCGAATATCTCGCGTTTGACTGGACCGATTTTGATGCGGTTTTCAGTTAAGTATTTGTTAAATTAAGGAGAAGGTTTTAGTAACTAGTTCAACAGGTACATTATACTTTCAAAGCATTTTAGCCAAACCTTTATCAGAAGCTGCTAAGCTTGTCTGCGATATGGTTTCGGTGATTCACCAGTCACTAATTTTTTTATTCTTTTGTTATTGTTAGTAGTTTTTATTTTGTTATTGTTTGGTTGTTAAGTTAATGAGCAGTATTCTCCCATCGTTTTACAGCTCTCACTATGACGTTAGGGTCACTTTAGGATCATTTTTTTACGATATGGCGGAAAACCATAGACAAAGAAAAAAGTGCGTAATTAAATATTGTAAAATGCGCTAATAAGGGTACTTATTTTAGAGGCCCTGGGCACTTCACATCCTGGGATTTCTGAATGTTTACTACAGTGTGTGTATGAACTTTCTACTGCTCTTCTAACACTCAACATACTCATAAATTGATGGGGAGCTTAAAATTTACTTCAAGTTCAACAACACATTAATAATACGTAATCTCGGAGTCCTTTTTTTTTGTTTCGTATTCCCAAATTTCTGTCATCACGAGATTGATATTAAAAATTATTTTTTCCTTTCAGTTATTTTAGTCCTTTCAGTATTTTTCCTTTCGTCAGATCCACTAGGATGAGACCGTTTTGACATTTTGTATTATTATAATATTGTATTGATAGAAAATAATCACTTTAAAACTAAACGGGCAAAACACGATTTATCAGAGCGAGTATAATACTAATACTACTCCGGGTAGTTCACAAAGCACAGTCTCATAGTCAGACAGAAACAACTACAAACAAATGAATTTTTTTAGAGAGTCGTGATAATATTCCCACTAAAGATTGCAAGAGACAAAGCTACGACAATGTGTGAAATATGTAGGAAAATATTCTGTTTTACAAGCAAGAATCAAGAAGAATAATAAAAACGAACAAATTAACCTTAGTCGGTAAACATTTGTTAAGACAGATTTTCAGGCGAGAGTAGAGTAGGCAGTTATCAGTTTTCGTTTGGTAATAAAGTAGGGACTAGACTAGGGGGCCCCAACCATCGCGGGGCCCTGGGCATGTGCCCAGTGTGCCCAGTGGTAAAGAGGGGCCTGCTTATAAAATTTCAGTTGGAGATGTTCACATGCCTCTGATGACTTTTTACAGTCACTCACACAACATAATAATGTTGCATTTGTTTGCTTATAGTAAGAACAGCTAGGCTAAAGACGAAAGACGTCCAATTTCCAACAAATAACAACATTGGTCACGCTCACGATCAAGTGGGAACGCAAACTAACTTTTCGATTTTTAAACAGGCCCAAAATTTTATACATACTAAATAATATATCAACAAACACGTACCTTGTGAGTAATCCAAGTTTATAACCACCGGGCCAGCCGTGACAGAGTTCAAACTTAACAACACTTGCACCACGAGCAAAGCGAACGTGAAGTTCAGACACAACACCCTGAAGTTGCCTACGAGTCGCGCGAGACACCGCGGCCTGTCAATGTCAATCACTCTGACAGCTGTCACTGTTTTCGGAGGGCTGTACGGCCACGTGCTGAGTGGCGGGCCCATGGTGGTCGGTTTGTCACGCTAGGACTGTTGCATTTTTTTGGCGGGATGACTGTGCCTGTAACAAGAGATAGGGATCAATTAATAACAAAATCAGTAAAGGCAGCCAATCTCCACAGAGATAAGCCAAATGCGCAGGAAATAAGTATACCAACAGTATACCCGTGTCAACTTTTATTTTTACTAGCTATATCTATATATATAAAAAAAGAAAGTCGTGTTTGTTACAACACTTATAACTCGAGAATGGCTGGACCGATTGCCATGGTTTTTGATTTGTTGAATTTGTTTCCGTCCCGAATTGCAGAATATATCTTAAAAACAATGAAAACTCGAATAAAACGGGGCCGGGGCGGAACGTTGCTGGGGGCAAAACGAAGTTCGCTGGGACCGCAAGTTTTATATAAAGTAAATTCGTTATTGGCTGTAATTTCAGAATGTAACATTAGCTTATCTTATGTAATAAGAGCTGTGAATTTAATAGCAATAAAAAATACAGCGTGTGATCTGTAATAAAAAAACTGGGAACATAAAATTATGGGAACGCGCCCTTACAACTTCTGTCAGTCAATTTAAGCTTATTTCAAGAAATACTTATATTTTCATTAGCCAAACAATATTTATCTTCTGAACTGTCTTCCGTTTATATCCTCGTTGCAAACCGCATAAATTGTCACTGCAGTGGGCAATTAACTGCATGTCCCAGTCGACCCCAATAGCCCGGGAAGCGGTACAGACCGGTTACGACCGGTTCGACTCCCGGCCGGAGTCAAAGAACGGGCCGCTAAGCGTAGTGGAATAGATGCTGTATTTAAGTGGTAGTTTGCAATAGTATTTTTAAAGCTTAAGGGTATGTTTGGGTGAACGCTCTGGCCTTAGGAACTATTAGAGCCCTTGCCTGGGGCCCTATTTTTGAATCACTCGCTTCAAGATGGCGAGTGATTTACGTTCGAATACGAATTAAAAGTCAAGGAAAATAACTCGTTTTCGAACGAAAATCACTCGCCATATCCAAGCGAGTGATTCAAAAATAGCTCCCCTGGTCCATTTATCACAGCATCAGAGAAGAATGATTCAAAATGGGAGGATGGAGTCACGGGAAAAAGTATCATAACGTTTTTCCGTCACTTTTTTAAAATCAGTAGCTTAAACTAATTTATTTATTTAATCATTTATATCAGGCAACAAAAGCCCATATAATAGATACCTTAAAGACTAACATACTAAATAACAACATTAAAAGTATCAAAATGAATGTAATACTATTTTGCCGGCGTAGTGTTGCGCAACTTGGTATCCGTTAACGAAAGTTAAGTATTTAAGTTTATATTTTAGGATTTAATCACCTGAATGTGTATTTACTAGAGGCACATAATTAAAGTATATGAATATTTACTTAGAATATTATGTATTACTGTCATTAAAATGATTGGTAGCCACATCACAATTGTATAATTTGATAGTTCAACAAGTAATAACTATTAATAAACGTCTATGCAATTATTAATCATTGGTTTCAGTTAATCAATCAAAAGATAAATAAATAGAATGAGAACAATTATAAATATGAATTAAGCGTAATCAATCAAATATCAGATTCAGGTGCATTTAAAATAACTAATAATTTCTGAATAACTGATTGTATGATGAATTATTTGTAACTGACGCGTTGATGTCTTTTCAAGGTGAGTGAGTGAGTCTGTTTTTGCAAAGAAATAACGCATGATAAAGTTTTCAGGGAAAACTTGATTTGTAATGCTGATATAAATTCTCAAATAAAATATAAATTGTACATTTCCTTTAATCAAATTTGTAAATTCACTAATTTTGTGTGCAATAAAGAGTTATCTATCTATACATTCTCATATCAAACATTATGTATGTGTTCATAGCACGATTAACTCTTTTGTGGTCCTTATAAATTATAATTAACTTTAACATTTAACTTTATTTTAGAGATACATTGAAAAAAGTGTTCCTTTTCTATTTTAACAAATCGTTTTACATAACATAATATTCTCCTACCGATTTTCGGTAATGGCAGCCCGTCTTAACAAAGATAGGCCAGGAGCTCTTTTTTTGAATCACTCGCTTTGAGATGGCGAGTGATTTTCGTTCGACAACGAGTTAATTCGTTGAGTTTTAATTAATCTTCGACTTTTTCATCATTCATCTGCTAGCTCCAGATACGCAGGAGATATTATAGTGCCCAAATTTGTGCGCAATACACAGTGCACTCTCTGTTCCTTCACTCCATTGCTTCACTATTTTTGAATCACTCGCGTCAATATGGCGAGTGATATTCATTGAATAAAGTCAAATTTTGGAATGAAAACAAGTTGTAATGTACGCAGGAAGGATTTGAAAAATCATTGCTCAATTTCGTTTGTACTCACGTCTATATTTCGCGTGGTTTTCGTTGATTTTTTACTCGTTATCAAACGAAAATCACACGCCATATCCAAGCGAGTGATTCAAAAATAGGGCCCCTGGAACTTCTTGGGTAGCGAACTAGCCGTTACACTAAAAAGGCAGTAAAAATGTACGTTTTACTAAATTTTCGAAACTTATTGAAAATGAGATTTTGCTAATATTTTATGTTGAACGAGAATTAAAAGAAACCGCTATAATAATCTTAATCAGTCAGGTATCAAACGAATGCCGAGAGTCGCATAACAATGGAATTTTTATTGTGTCTCGTTTACACATACTTGACGAGTTAAAGAACGGTTGACTACCGGTGTCGACACGGAGTAGTGTTGTCCTTAAGCTATCGATAGTGTATATCGATACTGCAAACTCGGACAAAAAGTTGACCACTAATATCGATAGATGGTAGACGATTTTGATAGAAATTAGCGCACAGTTTCTGCACCATATAACTTTACTATCACGAATGTCAATTAACTTCTGAACTTCATGAGACAAATCAAGATTATGATAATATTTTATCCTGCACCCATTACATCTTTCAGCATGACCTACACCTACCTAGAGATCGCTTATACCGATAAGATCGCCTAAATTGTACATTTCCTTTAAACATTATTTGTAAACTAATGTTGTGTGCAATAAAGAGTTATCTATCTATCTATCTACACGTGTTAGTTACAACACCACTTATAACTCGAGAACGGGTGAACCAATTTTCATAATTTTTACTTTGTTGGATGGGAAACAAAGTTCGCCAGGACCACTAGTACATAAATAATATAATGATGTACAAAGCGAGCCTTAGTAACTGACTCGTTTTTATGACGGAGGGAACTGGGTAACTGAGTAAGTATAAAAATATGTACAATCGATACTTTATCGAAAGATGGAGCATCTCTAATCTTTCCTCAATATTGCGACTGGTCGCTACCGGAAACGGAATGTGGTTCAGGCGCCACTTAAGTTCCTAATTAATACCTTTTTATTATAAATTGTTGTTGAACGGTAAAATTCTGCTAAAAAACTGGTCGGATTTTTTTATGAAACATTCTGTTGTAGGAATTTGTAGCTTTATGGCGCTTTAATTGAAATACAATAAACTTTGCTCCCATACATACATGTTTTATTTGCTGTTTTCCAGAACCCTTCGTGCGTGAGACTGGGGGCCCTATTTTTGAATCACTCGCGTCAATATTACGAGTGGTTTTCGTTCGAAAACGAGTTTTTTATATGACTTTTAATTCATCTTCGAACGAAAATCGAATCACTCGCCATCTTCAAGCGAGTGATTCAAAAATAGGACTCCGGCTCGCCGCTTTTTTAACCCTTTAAACGATACACCCGTATATGCAAACCCGTTTATGAACGTCGTTTATGCACATCGTTTAAAGGGTTAAGCGTGACCTTATTTAGGTAAGTATAGTTAAAACAACTTAGGCTACATATGGTCTGATACATACATTTCTCTGATAACATCACAATATTAATGATATACCACCTAAGTGCTGTGCCATTGGCCTCATTGTCACTGCTACATTCTAATTTTTTTTAATGATATGCTACGGAAACAAAAGGCATTGATTACAGCTCTGTCTATTGGAAGTTTTTAGACAATTGTCAATAAACATCGTAACCATTGTACATTGACATCGTAAAATGTCGTAACCATTGTCTAAAAATATATTAATAAATTAAATATATTGAATATTATTCTAGGCTAGGGAGATAAATTTATCATTATAATGCACAGATTTTTGCCACTGATTAAACTCTCTGCATTACCAAGCGGTTGACTGGTAGAGAATTGTACAATTTAAATAAATGAATAATTTTTTTTAGAGATCATTGAGTTGTGGCCTATACCACTTGGCCATCGAAACATTGGCGAGCCCCTATTTTTGAATCACTCGCTTCAAAATGGCGAGTGATTTCCGTTCAAAGATGAATTAAAAGTCATATAAAAAACTCGTTTTCGAACGAAAGCCACTCGTAATACTGACGCGAGTGATTTAAAAATAGGGCCCCTGTTGAATTTTGCAAGTGCTTTCTTTTTAACGCGTAGGCTGCGTCACCTCATCAATGTTGCGAGATTGCTCTCTCAACACGAAGGAAATATTTGTAACAAATATTTAACAATCGGTGAATTAAGATGGAGGAAGCCAATTTTTTGTTTTGTCACTAAACAATCTTAATAATAAATATATATTACACTTGTAAAAAGCAACTGTCTGACAAGGAATCAATTTTGCAATCCTGTTGAGTTTTGCCAATGTGGTGGCCGAGTGGTATAGGCCCGGATAGCGTTAGTTACATGGTTCGATTCCTCATCGAACACCGATGCTTTTTACAACTGTAATTTATTATATTAAGTGTAGTGACAAAAAAATATAAAAACTAAAATAAATTAGCCGAATTTAGCTAGCTGATTCGTAGCTCAAAGCTATCCAAAACGCAGCAACGTAGCCAGCATCCTAGCCTCCTTGCCACAAGGAAACGGTTTCGCTTTTGAATATGAAGGTTTTATCAATGAATGTCTTAGTTTTAATTTTAAAAGAAAGAAAGAAAATGAAATAATTAATTTAGGACATCACAAACACACACACATATACAGTTGAACGAGATTTTTTTGGTCTTATAAATTTATAATTCAGTATGTACATATTTTTCATTGTTCGTTATTCTTTATAGACTTGCCTAACTTTAAGATAAGTACACACACAAAAAGTGAGACCGAAACCGAATTTATTATCAACCAAAATGGGCGTAACAAACCCAGACTCAAATGGATCAATAACCTAGTCTCAGCAAGGAATCAAACCTGCGACGAAGCAACTTTCTCGCTAACCTAACCCAAACTAACGGTCACACACTGACACACATTTCTATTACAATGTTAACGGACGGCTGAGACAATGCAAAACCGTCCTTAAGTGGTCAGTGATAAGGCGGTTGTAGTATGCTAATGTTTGTTTGTCTGTTCGTTAGGACATTTTTGAGCGAGACATGCGGTGGGATTTTGGACTTTATGGTTATGTTTTAAGAGTGTTTAGTGATAATAAATTATGGATAAGACTGTTGGCGATGTTGTATATAAGCGTTGAAAAAAAAACAGTAATTAATCTGCCTTATTTTAGAGAATTGAAATTTTTTAGTCGGTTATATCAAATATCGGCTATTGAGTACAACCTAGTCCTACTGACAGTTAAAACATCGATGAACTACACTTGTGGATGTTGCATTACGTGAATGGTGAAGAACAGCGAATTACTTTCATAGAATCAAATCTATACGTCTTTAATGTTATTATAAGGCTGAAGAGTTACCCACTTATTCATAATAACTCAAACGGTCTTTTTAACCAATTGTAGATACATTGTTTTGTCACTTCCTGTCAAATGATGACAGCGACAAGAAAGAATGAGACAAAACAGTGTAATAGCTAAAATAGGTATAAAAGACCGGATGAGTTATTATTATGAATAAGGGGGTTTGTTTGTATGTATGAAGGCGCGTTTATTAATTCTTATTGGTCGGCGCGACCAGTAAGTTGTTATTACTACGTATAGACAAGCTATGCTAAGCAAAAAATGTGAGGTTGTGACGCATTCCTTGAAATTTGAATTTCGATTATAAAACCATTTATATATACAGTACTAGTTGATGGCAAGTGGCGTCAATTCATGGAGCACGAAATTTGTTCGTGGTGTCAGTTCCATACACTAGTAATAGTAGCTAGTTCAATGGATGCGACCGTCGCGGTATGATCCTATCGAGAGTAAAAATAATTTAATCGATTGGAATATCAAATTGAAATGGTGTGGAAAGAGCAACGTCCCGTCTTTGTTTCCGGGGCTCGTCCAATTATTTAACAAAGGCTTTACAAACTGTCCCGATGGAATAGGGCTGGCTCGTACTTTAAGCCCCGCCCGCAAATAGCTTATGCGCCTGGAGGGCTATTGACGTATTCTCGTTGCTATTTTTTATTTTTTATCTATTTTAAAAAGATACTTAAATATAACAATAAACTTTTCATACTGAAGACGGATGAGAAGCGAACGCATGTAACAGAGATGAGAATGTTAAGATGGATGTGTGGTGTTACAAGAATGGACAAGATAAGGAATGAGTATATACGAGGAAGTCTGAAAGTGGCACCGGTAACTGAGAAGATGGTGGGTCATCGTCTGTCTTGGTACGGTCATGTAATGAGGAGGGAAGAAAGTCATGTAACTAAAAGAGTGATGAGTATGAATGGCTGGAAGGGAAGAGGCCGACCAAAGAAGAGATGGATGGACTGTGTTAAAAATGATATGAGTGTGAAAGGAGTGGATGATTCAGTGACGAGTGATAGAATAGTGTGGAAGCGCAAAACATACTGCGCCGACCCCAGATAACTGGGAACAAGGCAAGAGAATGATGATGATGATGATGACTTAAATATAACAATAAATAAAACATCTATCAATTTTTTTTAAGTTGCGAAAGCGTTTATGGGGTTATTAAATTGACAAGCAACTTGCGGGGCTTATAACTCCCCATTTTGTTTGCACAAAGCACATCCTCATTATCAGCTAAAGGACGTCCACTGCTGAACATAGGCCCCCACGGTTTTTCACCACACAGCGACCGGTTCTGTGCCAGTCAAACATTGTGGGTGGACTTCTCATTCTATTTATTTTATTTTATTGGTAACATAAACAGACATCCTACTTCTATTATAAAGGCAAAAGTTTGTAAGTATGGATGTATGGATGTATGGATGTTTGTTACTCTTTCACGTAAAAACTACTGAATGGATTTGAATGAAACTTTACCACAATATAGCTTATACATCAGAATAACATATAGGCTACAATTTTTGAGGTTTCTAATGTGAGGTCGTAAAAAAACTCATTTTTTGCGCTACTAGACGGGACGAACCTGAAGTCCACGCGAAAAAAGTCGCGGGCAAAAGCTAGTTAATCATATAAAAATAGTACAAAGGATTTAAAAAACTGAGAGAAACTGGACTAATGTCAAGAAGTTACACCTGTGCGCCTTCTTGTGCCTTTGATCGAACGGTCTCCAAGCAAGTACTTTTCTAGATCCAAGATATTATACAGTTTCTAAAATACGATCTTTCATATACTCTCTCTTCAATTAATTTCGTACCCTGGCATAATTGGCTTGGTTTCTTATTGAAACTTTAATATAATAGGAACGGCTTACATACATTTAATTATAACTTCTGAAATCGCCATCCCTGACTACAAAATGGTTTGATTCCCTCCCATGTGTTTCCGCACAAAATGGTGTTGAATCCAAATTACTCCTCATTTGCACACAATGTAAAGTTTAGGGGAGTACACTCAGCCGCATATCAAATTCAAATTAAAATTCAAAATCATTATTTCAATTTAGGTCATGAAATGACACTTATGAACGTGAAGTATACAGTGAAAAAAATAAAAATAAATGTGCCCTGAAAGGACCGAAACATGTCTCCTTATCTTTTGGGCCCTACCAGCGCTTCGAGACAGAGTACAGAAAATTAGGCAAGTGCTGAGAGGAAACGCCGGAACAAACTCAGTCACCACTAGTTGCCGTAAAATCAAAACCGGCAATTCGACAAGATTCTGTGGTATATTATTAAATAATTTTATATTATTTCCCATAATTCTTGTTATTCTATTGCTGCATTTCTGTAAATGCCCATTTTTAAATCAGACGAGCGAATGCTCATTCTATCCCCACTTCAGTAATTTTTTCTACTCAGAGCATTCGTTCGTTGTTTGATTGCGTTCTATAGAATATTCTAAGAACGCTCTCTCAAAATTTGGGGGGAAAACGCTGAAATCGAGCTTCTGTGAAGAACAAAAGAACAAGAAAGAATGTTCTTGCTCTAGCTCTAGTTCTTTGTTAGTTTAGTCTTAAGATACAGGTATTTGTAGCATGATTTTGAATTTGGATAGGTACAGGGGCCCTATTTATGAATCTCTTGGGATCTCTTGCTCAATATTTCCAGTGATTTTGGTTCGAAATACAAATTCATCTTTTTATTTTTAAATCACATGTCATATTCACGCGAGTGATTCAAAAAAAGGGCACCGGGAAATAACACTGTATAACTCACTCAAATAATAGAAACAAAATGACTTCATTAATATGATAACAAGGTCAGCAGCTGTTGATTCATGGTATGGCAGAGCTGTTTCAGCATTCGTTGATCAAAAACACGATCTCGATCACCAAAAGTTGATGAAGAACATAGCGATGAAAGTTTACTTTTGTCGTTTACATAATGAGGGCACAGATATTATAATACTAGTATATGGGCTACCATTTTCGTGCTCACTAGTTGGCGCCACTGTCGCGTGAGGTCCAGAATATAGCTTTTATGGTGTGTAATTTTTATGATGGAGAGATCAAAATCAAGTTTGCCATTAAATCTTAATATTATATTACATCGGGCATGCCGCAGTCCAGCTATGTTAGGAAAATGGGAGTTAGTACACAAGTTATTAAAGATTTAACATTTAATTTTTTAGTCCCCCTTTTGTAACACTCTCATTCATTCAGTATTTGCCATAATTAATAGGAATTATTGCTAAATATTCGAAATATTAATATAAATAGAAATAAACCCGCACATCTAACCCACAAACAGTGACATTTTACATTTCGGAGACCTCACGCTACACAAGCACCCTAAGCGGCGAATTCGTACGCGATAGCCCTCATTTATACCTCGGTAGTTCGACTTGTTTTTCTTCCTGATATCTAGAATAGCTATAGGCATCAAGGTCGCTAGAATGAAAGAGCAAGATTTATTTACAGTGAAATATGGCACCTCAAAAATAATTGAGGCGTACTGTACGTCTTAAAATGAGTTCAGCCCATGCGAATCACGATCGTCTGATATCACGGACCGCTTCTGAATGATTGGTAGGATTTTTTTGAAGTAATTGCAGTACAGACAGACATTTTGCCATCAGATTTGGGTGAATAATGCGTCATCATTGTACTCCTGCCATAGTAAATGTAATTAGGTATTGGTTTTACAATATTTTTAACACTTACAGTGTCATATTTTATTCTTAAAAGATGAAATATGAAACCAAAAATTGCGCACGGGCGGGATTCGAACCAGCATCTTTCTGGCAATCCGGGCCAACTGCTCTTCCAATTGAGCTACCGTGCTGTCGGTCCGACCGCGCGAAATTCTTGGTCTCATTGAATTAGGTATTGTTTTAAGACCTTAGTATAGTTCTAGGTGTGACGAGATTATGACAGGACAAGATTTATGATATAAAAAAATCGAATTTTCACCTGGCCCATTATGTGATGTAATAAATAGTTCCATTTTTTTTCGATACACGTCAAAGACTTATTTATAAGCTCACTGACCAAGTTAATACGTTTTTTATGATTTGGTTAAATTATACTAACTTAAAAAACCGGTTAAGTGCGTGTCGGACCCGCGCACTAAGGGTTCCGTGCCACCCTTAACTAAATTCAGGGTCCACTTACTTTCACTGAACGAAAACATCACAATTATTGCGACGGCAAAAATAACTTTGTTTTTCATAGTGTTTGTATGAAAGACAAAGTTATATTTGCGGTTGATAAAAATGTGCAATATCTCAAAAACTACTGGTTCGATCTCCTTCAAACCAATTTTCGTTGCAAGTTTTTGTTGAGATCTACATTATATATTTTTTTCAAAATTTTCACTTTCTTAGTTCAAAAGTTAGATGGGGGGGGGACGCCCATTTTACCACTTTGGAAGCGTCTATATCTCAAACTTTACACTTTTAGAAAAAATGGTTTTAGAAACCTCAACATCATTTTAAAAGACCTATCCATAGACACCCCACACGCATAGGTTTGAGTAAAAAAAAATTTTTAGGTTCTAGTTTCATGTATGGGAGCCCCCCCTTAAATATTATTTTTTCTTACTTTTTGTATCTGAATCGGTAAGCGGTGAACAAAATACACCTACCTACCAAGTTTCAGCTATGTGATGCTTATAGTTTCAGAATAAAGTGGCTGTGACATACGGACGGACAGACAGACAGACAGACAGACAGACAGACAGACAGACTTGACGAAACTATAAGGGTTCCGTTTTTTGCCATTCGGCTACGGAACCCTAAAAAATACATTTGTTTTGAGGGGAAGGAATCATTTGCTCAGTCCTCAGAAACCATTCATTTTTGATGTGGGTCCCTATTTTTGAATCACTCGCGTCAATATTACGAGTGATTTTCGTTCGAAAACGAATAAAAATCAACGAAAACCACACAAAATAGAGACGTGAGTACCTACTCAGAAAATTGAGCAATGATTTTTCAAATCTTTCCTGTGTACATTACAACTTGTTTTCATTCAAAAATTTGACTTTAATCAATGAATATCACGCTATCTTGACGCGAGTGATTCAAAAATAGACCTCGTGGTTACGGTAGGTCGTGAACCCATGATGTGATTACTCGTTATGGCTATATTATTACTTTGGGCCGTTTCATTGTACCGTTGTAATGATGCTAACCTCAATCGAATTTTATTGGGGAAATGTGCGACGCTTAAAATTCTTGAAATGTGACTTAACACACTTTTTTACAGAAGAGTCGAAAAATATAATAAACCTAATTCAAAGAACTAAGCGACAATTTTAAGGCGATAACTAGACTGGAGACCCTTTGACCAAAGGAGCAGCGTAGGACGTCCACCGACAACATGGACAGACGACCTTGTAAAGATCGCAGGATCGCACTGGATGCAGACCGCTCACAACCGGTCGTTGAGGAAAGCCGTGGGGGAGGCCTATGTTGATGGCCTGTGAAAAGTCAACTAGCCTATGATGATGATGATGATGAAGCGATAATTTGAATAGATCTTCGTCGGAGATTGATAGTACATAAAACGCATTGAACTACTATTCGTTCGTGGTGTCTGTTCCATGCGTCCAATATACACGTAGTGTGTATACACGTAGTGTGTGATATATACACGTAGTGTGTATACACGTAGTAATAACAACTCACGGTTCTGCACAGTACCTACTATTGTTTTATGATAAGGGAAACTTATGAAACAGACACTATTATCGGATAATTCTTACATAATACGTTGATTCTGCGGGTGTTATGTATGTGACCGCTGTATGGAATGTGAATGGTTTAGGCAGAACAGTGACAAAATATGCTGTTTAGTTTATTTTAATTCTGTTTAGCCTACATACTTCGCATTAACAAATTCGAATTTGCATCAGTATGCAATTTCAAATATGTAGGTACTAAGATTTATGCACAAAATCAGGTTCTAAGAGCAACGCGATATATTTTTTTATATGAATCTAAGCAGATATTTGACCTCGATCGCACTTACACGAATCTATTCTATACAAATATTACAAAGCTGAAGAGTTTGTGAACGCGCTAATCTCAGGAACTGCGGGTTCTATTTTGAAAATCTGTTTTATTTTGAAAGCTTATTTATCGACGAAGGCTCTGCTTTAAAGGGGGAAATGAAAGAAGGGAGTAAAATCAAAATGCGTGGTCGTTGTCGCGGCGAATTGCTAGTATATCTTTTATGGAATCTCGTGCAAAGCGGGTCCCGTGAGGTTAAACTGGATTTACAGGATATTCAAGCATTGAGATAACGAACGGCATTCAATTACATTTCTCCATGTAGAGTTTAGTTTATAATGATTCATGGGACCCTATTTTTGAATCACTCGCGTTGAGATGGCGTGTGAAATTTATTGAATAAAGGCCAATTTTCGAAAGAAAATTAGTTGTAATCCACACAGGAGGGATTTAAAAAAATAAGGCTCCATTTTGTAAGTACTCAAGTCTATACATATATATGTCACAAGATTTTCGTTGATTTTTAATGTGTTTTCGAACGAAAATCACACGCCATATTTAAGCAAGTGATTCAAAATAGACCAAATGTCTGAAATAAAATATTTGAATTTGAATTTGAATAAGTATAGTATAGTATAGTAAGGCTATACCTCTATATATAAGTTAGATAGATAGAAAATGCGTTATGCATTTGGCTAGGTGCATGTGGTGCATGGGACAGAAAATGCTACGGCCTGTTTCACAATGTCCTAATAAATTCCGGTTAGCGTTATCTGTTCAATACGTAATACAAAATTACGTTCCAGACATAGTAGTGGCAGTATTCGTTGATTAGTTTTTATTTGACGATGGTGAAGTATGCCCTTAAGGCTGCTGTCACCTACCTTCTAACAAAGTTCAAGTGCAGTTTTCTTCCCAAAAATGACTTAACTGACAACTTTTTTTGACTGATTTGTGTAGAAATAAGCTATCTACATAAGATGTAAGCTCTGAATTTTTGATTCAATCTTTAAAATGCCTGTAATTTGCAATCATAGAAGCCAAATTGACGGTTTTTCTGGTGCACTTTTCTAGATCAGTTGTTGACATCAGCTATCGAAATAACATAAACTTGAAGGGAATTACGTTCGTCTACAAGGTGTAGACTCTGTTTTTTTTATTTATTGCTCTGGTTATTCCAAATGAAGACAAAATTGAAACCATGTTTTGGCATAAAATACGCATCTAAAGGCAGGCGATTATCTCTGAGATACATTGCACTTATTGTGTGTTATTTGATAAAACAATGTTATAGAGGTTCCTATCTTTGACTTAGCATCTAAATTCTTGATTTTATCTTGTGCACTATATTCAAAATATCTTACTAAAGTAACCTATAAATTTGAGATTTGGAGCTGTCACGGACGTTCATCTTCGATCGAAGTTTGACAGACAGCGCCGAGCGCTCGGAGGGGAAGGGTGTGTCGCTCGTTGTCTTCGCTGCTAGTCTTTTATTTCGTGTATGATACTCATTCCAAATTTGAAAATATCACGCTTTGCACAAATTTTATACGGCGACCAATTCGCTTAGAGGCTTTATGCAACAGGCATAAAGCCACATAGTGCATTTGGATCGTCGATGGTCTCTAATTATAACAAAAAGTATTCGTTCTTTTATAAAGATTGTAGTTGTATTTAAATGATTAATAAATATTATGTAAACTTGCATATAAAGTAATCCTTATTAATACTATAAACAAGAAAGATTTGTATGTATGGCAACTATTTCAAGAGGTTCATGAGTTATTACGAAGATCTTTTACCATATACAATATGTATTTTTGAAACTTGATCCAACAAAATGTGCAGATACTAGGACCAAAATTATCGACAAATATAATTATAAATTGTCCATAAAATAAAATTGTGGTACATGATGAGCAAACTGTTTCTATCACCAAACAGTTTAATGACAATTTTAGACAAATACTAAATTAATTAGGCCAAGAATAAGCAATAGTACCAATTCTATTGCATATTATGTCAAGGGTTGCAAATAATAACCTTATATAAAATAAAGTAGTATCAGTAACACTACTTTATAGTTCAACAACGGTAGACCGATTTTTATGATATTTACTTTGTTGAATTGGTATTTACCTCTTACCCCTTAAGTTATTATGAAACGGAGCTGGGGCGCGCTGAGGCTGGATACGAAACAAAGTTTTCTGGGGCCACTAGTACTTACATTCATAAAAACTGGCAACGGGTAAAACGGACTCACGTTCCGTACGGGATAACTGAGTAATAATGAATGTACATTTTATGATATTGTGTGTCTGCTGGCGAATAGTTATTTTTTAACCGATTTCAAAAGAAGGAAGTTATCAATTAGATTGTATGTTTTTTTTGTATGTATATCATCCTCATATCTTAGTCATTTGTTGACAGATTAGATTTTTCTTAAAGAGTTTAACTTTAAATTGGTCCGATTGTGGCCAAATCCGGAACTTATGATGGGATCTTGGTGTAATCGAGGGAAACTCTTAAATCTAAAAGGCGCGTATAGTGTTTTTGTACTAGTATTTCAATGTTGACGTGTCTTTACGTCTGATAGTCACTATTTTGTAGAACTGAGCTGATAGTGGAACTCCTTAATGGTTAGGAGTTCAGTGATTATGACGCCGGAACTTATGTAAGGTACTTTGTAGCTTATTAAAGAGCAGAGTCAAAAGGTGAAACTCCCTCCCCTTGATTTTAATCACTAACAATTTGCAAATAAAATAACTTTTATAATAAAGTAAAAACCGACTTCAAAAACAAAATACACTAAAAAGTCCTTAATAAACTCTTGAAAGGACTCCATTCCAAGGACAAGGTTTGCCTAAAATGGAGTCTTTTCAAGGGTTTATTTAAGGATTTTTGGTGTCTTTTGTTTTTGAAGTCGGTTTTGTTGAAATAGTATGGCGGTGAAGTGATCATTAACCCAACAAAATTAAAGACAAATAAGGGCTTTTGTTTTTAGTATTTGACTTTGAGTAGTAAACATGTTGTGTTTATAAATTTTCTAACATCATTCGTGCTTTAGATTTTGAATAAGAATAAGCGGACGCCAAAAAGTAAAAGGACAGTCTTTCTTTATATGAACCGTATAGAGGCGTTATTTAGTTCTACAATCTTTGATACGTACTTGTACGAACGTACCATTGGCCATTGGCGTCAATTTCATACTGTGTGGGACTTGTTCATGGCATTAATTCCATACGCTAGTAACAGTCTTTCAATGGTTTAAACCTAAATAAATAGGGCAATATTTTGCTTAGTTAACATGACTTTTCTTTCTGGGTACTGATTGCACCAGTGACTTTCATAATCATCACCTAACTATAAACTTGTATAGTTATACGCTTGTTTTAGTAGATGCGTTTCATGGGATGTGTATGTAGTTAATATGAACCTGTATTCAAATTGTACGCAAATGCCGTGAAGTTCTATGGTTCTATTCAAGTCCACATTCATATAATATATCATTATTTAAAAAAATCTATGGATAAAATGATATGATACCGGTGTAAACCAAATAATTAAATAAAAATGATGTTATTTATCATCTGTTATACATTAAATACTTGAAATCTTAATCGAAACCTTCTTAACTACATTTTCTGAATGACAGCTATAGTAACTTGTCACATATTTCATATATCAAAATACAAATCATATCAAAGAACAGCGTCACACTAAAAAGTATTTATGTGTTAATAAATCCTCATAGCACCTAGTTGATATGACACGTGGTAGATCAAGCGCAGAACCAACGGCAGCATCCACCAATAAACCTTAGTCCCCGTTTCTCATGTAGTTCACATTAGTAAAAAAATACCTATTCTCAGAGTCACGATTTGGGTGAAGACATAAAGAGGCAGATAACCGATACCGACTGACTAGTGATGTGCCAAGTCATCTTTTTTTGATCTCGAAATATTTTAGAAATTCGTTACAAAAATCCAAATATGGACCGACTGATACTAGAATGTTTTTTAAAACACGATTCAAATCAGGACTTGAGTCGGAAGAATCTCTATAAAGCATTTCAATTCCATGAAATAGCCAACACGGAACATCATTGGTTAGTCGGTGCAGGTCGGTACGTGTTACCCGCCTCTATATGTCTTCACCCTTTGGATGCATTTTGTTTCTTTCCATGCTATAAATTTTTACGTTATTATAGCTGTACGTTTGTGTTTAAATCTGTGAATTTAGTTATTGAATTACCAAAAGGAAATTGTTCGCGAACGGAATTGACGCGAGCCCTGATTCCGAACTGTATTCGCGTAGGTATTTTAAATACAAAAAAACTGATATAACATTAATTTATCATATCGACCTTACATGATCATCATTTTCTATATTCATCATACGCATAGCCTACTACCTAGAGATAAAGTATCAAAATTGTTTGATTACAGTAAACATTTTTTTGTGTCCCGGACATATAAAATCGCACACACACATTGATAAATTCGGTAAAATCTGAGAATCTCCAGACTGTCATATCACTCTTAATGCTGTTTTATTTTTAATTATTATTATATAATGTAAGATATTTACTAGTTTGAAAGCAAAGCAAAAGTATTTTTTTTTGTGTGTGTCGGCTCTACTGTACTTAGCCGAAAAGCTTTTGCACTAAAAACTTTTTTGGTTGGGTTTCGCACTTAATTTAGCGCTCGTAATTTTTAGTTTAAAAATCGAACCCACTGATCAAGTTATCTTTTTTGATCGAACCTCGCTGAATCAAACTTAGGTTTTTTATCGTCGACGCTACAGGTCGCACGTCACTGGCCAGCAAAGAAAGTTACTGAATAAAATAAAGAGTAATAATAAGAAAGAGTGTCAGCCTTTCTTGGCTGTGACAGCTAAAATCGGTCAGCCGCGGACGCGGGTCGGATTCCGTACGGGACCGCGTTTCGATCATTTCACTGACCTACATTGTGCGCAACGGAACGCGCTGAGCAGATATGTAAACATTCGGAATTTAAACTTATTCTGTTTTTTGTGACCGTGTCACTACTTCAACGGATTTGCTTGAGCGGCTTAGAGTGTTTGTTAAGTTTTTTTAAAGTTATCTATCCGGTTTCATGTCACAGATTTGAATCTTCAAATAAAGATAACTGTTACATGACCATCAACTAATACTTTAATTATTCTAATTGAAAAAAAAAAACTTTTGTAAATGAGATAAAACGTAACAAATTCTAAATTATTTAAATAATTCTAAAGCTAATTTTGTTTGTCTTTTATTGGGGGTAATAACTTCTAATACTAAATCAGCTGTTAATTAAATAAAATGCCCTTCCCAAAGCTGTATCGCTATTTTCACTCCAAGCTATTCCTTCACCGAGCGTCAGAAAAAGTGATTTATACCATTAAAGGCGGTACTTTTAATGTAAGTACTAGTCCGGTCTATGCCTTACGAGTACGAGTGGCTCTATTTCTCGTGCGCCGGCGCAGTAGGAAGAGCAACAACCTATGATTGCAGGGCCGTTATCCCCGATCGTCTCGACACTGATAACTAAGGAAAAAACGGCAACTCTTTCAACTATCTTTGTAAAAGTGTAGCAAAGATATTAAAACTTTTTTGAACTTTGTTTCGTTGCATGCAATGATATTTAAAAAAAAGTAATTGAAAATAAGGTTTGATTTAAAAAGAAATAAAATATTCACCTGTTCAACTGGCACCAAGACGGTATTCTCTCACAATCACAGCGAACTCATTATCCACCGGCACTGGGGTTAACAGTTATTCGTACTAAAATCGGCGATTAACAACATAGATTACTCCGACCTTTTTTGTCCGTTAATTTTTCTTCAAATTCAGCGTCGACAGATAAAGAACCTTTTTTTGACGTTTGCTACAAGCGCGCGCTTTTGTATTTTTTTTTTTAATTTTGTAAGCAAGAAGGCGAAGGCAGCCTTGACCGCGAGCGTCCCCGGTCGCACTGAACGCCGACTGCAAGCAAGCCTGACTCGTTTAAGGCAGGCACCTAATTATTACTTTCCAACAGTTACTCTTTTCGCTTGGATGCACTGATTCCGGTCGCTTTTTTTTAAAGCTCCGGTATGCAAAGGAAAGCTTGTAGATAAGTTCGATAAGGAAGTGCGTTGACTCGAGGGCGAAGGAATTTAATTGCGATGCTTCTTTGTTCTGTTTTGGGTACGTTTATAGCTTTATTCTTTTTGCACTTGTTTACCTGGGCCCCGATTCTCACGTCAATCGAACCTTTTCCCTAAGGTAATTCGCTAACGAGTTTCACCGTTTTACCGAAAATAACAAGTATTACGAGTATATGTATGCACGTAAAAAAACTACCGCACGGAAGAAATTTAAATTCATATAAATCTTTTGACACTGGTAACGCAAAAACTGTGTTTTCTGAAAGAAAGGAAATTTGAATCGTGAACTTTGTACGAATGTCTTATCCACGAGAATTGGGCCCTGAAGCTTATATTGATTTTGCACATTCTATTATACAGAAAGTCCCCTAAGTAACTAGTCTAAACAAAATCCGTAGATGGATTAGGTCATGATCTTTCAGAATAGGCCCACATTGGTTAAGAAAAGTCTCAGAGATGTTCAATAATATATATTTTTTTCACAAAATTCGACTTACACAGGGTACAGTGTAAGTTTCATCAAAATCGGTCGAGCGAGTATGTGTATTACTTAAAACACCACCATGTAAACCTACCTCCTTTTCTCAGCAATCAGTTAGGTACATACAAGCAAACTTGAAAATGTAGGCAGCTTTCCATGTGTCCTTAATCACCATAATAATTGGAAATTGTTGTTTATTAACCCTTTGATCCCGACGTCCAGGAATTAAGCACGTTGATGGTGTTTTCTATTAGAAAACTAACGGTCCCGCGAGCTTAGTTTCGCCCCCGGCCACGC
Source organism: Pyrausta aurata (assembly GCA_963584085.1). NCBI lineage: Eukaryota > Metazoa > Arthropoda > Insecta > Lepidoptera > Crambidae > Pyrausta > Pyrausta aurata. The sequence continues at coordinate 3,767,089 of OY757279.1, forward strand.
CACCCGCCCCGTCTCCGTTAAATAGTTATTCTGTTATTCAAAGTAAAGACCATTCCAAAAAAGTAAAAATCATGAAAATCGGTCCACCTGTTCTCGAGTTAAAGTGTTGTAACTAACACGACTTTATTCAATCAATCAATCAATTTATCAAATATGAATATATATATTTACTATTAGAAGATACAAGACATGACTTGGTACTTGGACTTCGGAACATATGGAAAACGTTGTTAGAATGATAGATAGGGGTATATTATCTACATACTCTGCTGCAACCAGATGCAACATCCCAAGAAGAACAAAAGTTATAAAAGTTGATGATATGCGCAAATATCTTACTAGTGACGTTTGGTATCATCAGTTGTGTGTATTGGACTCACACCCGCTGATAAAATATTTTTCATCTCTCCTGTTCGGAAAATATAACTTTCCTGTGTAGATAGCCGGGTGGAAAATAGCTTATCCATCCCTAGGGTGGAAAGTAATTTAGTTTTAATTGACATGGCATAGAGTCAAGGCCTGCAGTCAAAGCTTGGACCAAAGATAATTGAGTCACATCATGTTATTAAAATAATAAACATTTTTGCTTAGCTATAAATTGAAAATCATATTGTGTAGGTATAATGTATAGTCGTTGATAAAAAAATATACAATTTCTAATTTTAATTCAATTAACAATTAAAATATTTGGCTGCCCGCCATAATGCCAAGATGTTTTTTTTAAATTTTATATTGTCACTGTCATTTCAAGAAGGATTCGTCCAAAGCCGTTAAACCTTTTATAAAAAAAAAGAAATTATTTTTGGATTCTGTTATTATCTGTGAAAAAAAATCGATCGATATTCTTTACAAAGATTTTAATTATTTGATATTTTCTTCTTATCTGTACTCTGTTTTCATGTATTCGTGCCGTTATTCTTTCTAATCGTGTTAGGTTTTGTTAGTACTGTAAATCAACTGTCATATTTTGTTCAAAACTTGAGTTTTCTTTTCTCGCTGAACTACATAACACCTCACCAAGACATCTACAACCACTTTTGTAAATTTAATGTTTTCCTCACAGTCGAAATGAAAAATAGTATGTTTAACTCGGGTAAAAGCACCCATTTCACTCTCAAATTATTGGCGCTCTCACTTCGTTCGAGCGCCAGAAACATCTCGAGTGAAATGGGTCGCTTTCTCCCCTTGTATAACAATCTACTATTACTGCTCACGAGATTGTTTAAGAGAAAAGATGAAAAGGGCTGATTACATAGTATTTTTACATGATGTGAATCTCGTTAGGTATGATCTATATTTGACCAAAATTAATTAATAGGATCTCATTAAATTTATATACGTATTGACAACATTTTGTTTTAATTAAGATGTTGAATGCTTACTGGTTTTTATTAGGGCTTTATTAAGACATAGGGTTCCCAATAAGGCCAAAGTGACATTTTGGTTATTTGTTTTTACAAAAGTGCGATTTTTGTTTCTAAAACAATTTTGTTTCATTCATTACAAAGTTTAATACATAAACATAAGTATTTCTAATTACCCGTGCATTTCTACTATAAACCTGCTAGTTAGGAGGCAAAAAAAATAAGGTAGGCTTTATTTGGTGACCTTACCTTACTTCTTTATTTAATTAAACTTAGCATTCTCTACCAGCCAACCAAAGGTCTACTTACTTGTACTTGCTTTATTTAAATACAAAAAACATAACTAACAAAAAAATAAAAAAGTTGTTTTTTTTTGCATTTTTTATCTGACAACTTGTTTTCTCGATAATCTTGGGTCTTGTTTGGCACATTTCGTTTGATCAAGTTTATATAATACGATAATGTAAGTATGCTAGTCTATAAGGTATTTGTACTTTGGGCCACGTGTAGCCTGATAATAAATGAATAATAATAGTCAGGCAGGGGCCATAGTCTTTCTATAAGGCCAGTTACCCAGTCCACCTATCAGTCCTATCACCTACATCCATAACTTAGTATTTTTTACCCATATCTTGCAATAGATCTACACGACCTGGAGCCCTATTTTTGAATCATTCGCTTCAAGATGGCGAGTGATTTTCGTTCGACGTAGTGTCAAAAGTCATAGAAAAAAAATCGTTTTCGAACGAAAATCACACGCCATATCCAAGCGAGTGATTCAAAAATAGGGGCCCTGGAGCCCTATTTTAGAATCACTCGTATTCAATGATTACTCACGTCTAGATTTTGAGTGATTTCCGTTGATTTTTTATGTTTTCGAACGAAAATCACACGCTATATCCAAGCGAGTGATTCAAAAATAGGGGCCCTGGGGGTTGTCCTTGGGTGCAATTGCATAGTGCATAAAGGGATAATCGTCGGCTCGTGTCACACTACACTTAGATCAATGTTGTCAAACGGGCCTCTGCGTGTTGGCTTCGGCCCCATGTACGCCTTCCAAAGGTCCGGGACCCTGTGGTCCCTAGATAGGAAAATGACCATAATAATAATAATACAAATTGTATTTATTCAACCTAATTAGAGGAATTATTATAAGCATGTTGGTGGCTACACATACATACAGGTTGTAACTAAACTTATTAATCTTATTATCTAAGTGTGCAGGTACCGTTCGGTGGCACAGGATGCTCTTAATCGCTGGCGAGCCGATCTGCGAATACACTCCCGTTAGGGGCCTGTTCAATAAAATTATATTTGTCAGGGTGCCCGCAAACGGAGTGTGAGCTTAACTAAAAGACTTGTGTCAAATAAAATAGGTTCTACTTAATAAGAGAAGCACGGCCTCATAAAATGCATATTCTAAAGGTTGCTTAAGTTACAAACACTTTGGTCACAGAATATACAATAGTACCTTTAGTTTTGGGCCACTCAGTGAGTTGTTATTACGTTTAGAAGCTTTTATTGCAAAAATTGTGTGGCAAATCGATAGCAAGATTGTGACGTATTCCTTGAAATTTGAATGGCGAATTTGAAACCGTTTGTATGCGTTGATGCCAAGTGGCGTCAAGTATTTCATACAAACACTATGAAAAACAAAAAATGTTGTCAAAAAATATTGTCATATTTTCGTTAGTCCACCTAACGAAAATATGACAAGTAAGTGGACCCCGAATCCGGTTTAGGGTGGCAGTTGGCACGGAACCCTCAGTGCGCGGGTCCGACTCGCACTTAACCGGTTTTTTTTAAAATTACCATCACCAGTTTTGTCTAACTGACGAGTTAACAGAACCCTGCCTAGTTTGCGGTCAGCCTCAGAGGACAAGATAAGTGTTTTAGCGCCGCTTTCACTCGGGAAAAACCAGCACGGCTGCCGGCAGAATTCTCATGAGTGTACACGTTATATATTCACATACGCAGCTACGTTCGGTCGAGGTGTCGCGCGCCTGACCACTTTTCAACGAAAATCGCTTGCACACACAACGTAAAAAATAACTTCAAGCAAAAGACGAAGTGAGGTGCAAGAGATTTTGGATCAGGTGGTTAGGTGCGAATGACCTTGACCGTTCTGTGATCAAGGACACATCCCTACTTCGTTGTATCGCTAGTACATTATATTATCTGTGCTAGTACTATATACATTCTGTGGTTGTATCACCGTAGCTCCATTTGCCCGAACTTCAAGAAAAAGTGTAATGTTAAGTAAAATTAAAGCAGGACAGTCATGATAAGGCATCGATAGATCAATTAATTATCTTAAGTAAGAAATGTGCGATACATAGTATTTAGATGTGCGTTATTTTATAAATAGGATAAAAAAACTAACAACTGCATAACATCTTCTTTAAAGGGGCAAAATGAGGTACCTAAGGTAAAACACCCAATTATCGACACTTTAACGTCGAGATTCGAGCATTTTTTAAATATCTGGTTTCTTTATGATAATACACGATTTTTTTAATGCACTAGGTAAAATTTTAGGGTTCATTCAATATTGTTTTAAAGTAAAAAGAAGTATAATACTAATAACTTAGGAAAAAAAACAAGATAGATTTAGGCACTTTTTAGCCTAGTTATCGACTGCAAAATTCCATACATCGACACCCAGTAATCGACATGTTCCAATTATCGTGATCTAGTAATCAACATGTTCTATTTATCGTCATCCAAATATCGACCTAATCCGTTTAGGATTCCCAAAAAAAAGTCTTATTCAGTCTTTTAATCATTTTAATTAGCTAAATAAACAAACAAAAGCATGTTGGCATGTGTAGATAGTGCCATCCACGACGGAGCGCCCACCACTCGTCCAAATCGTTTATAGTACATGTGTGCAAGCTTTTTTAACATTTGAATTGAATTTGGAACATCCTAATGACTTATGAATGACAAGCACACTACAAAAAATACACTCAAAGGGAAAGATGCTCTACTTAGATATAGTTTAAGTAGGTATGGTTACTACTAGACGAGTAATATATATTTTTTTAATTGCACCAGTAACATTTTTACTATTGACGTAAACGAAATACGTAAGAACATTTTATAACATTTAAAAAGTTTCTTTATAAGAGAACTATTGGTCCACCGGGACTTCATACTCGTGAATTGTTTTTTCTTCGTACACGTAGGTCCTAGCGAGACGTTTTATATCCTACCCCGAAAAAGTACATCCCGGTAATATTATAAGTACCACATGGCTTTTTTTATTTAAAATTGTTTATGGTGTTTAAGTTACCATTATTTATTTATTTATTTTTATTTAATCATTTTTTTCAGGCAACAAAGGCCCATACAATATATACCTTAAAGACTAACATAAATATTTAAATAAAAACACAAAAAAAACATTCAAATAATACACTATTTTGTCGGCGTAGTGTTCCGCAACTTGGTGTCAGGTAGCCGTCCACGAAACCGACGATATACGACACCCCTCGGCCAAAATTCTTCTTTTGTGAAGGTCGACAGCTGTTCGGTCGGAACCCTTACCACAAACGAATTGAAATTCGTATTATGACGAGATTCCAACCGTTCGACCCTCAGTGTGAACTTGGTCTTAATACGGATGTACTCCACAATCTCCTCGACCTTCGTAGAGTAATGCAGCCGGGACACGTACAGCAGCGTCACTGGTATCGCAGGACGAAGCAGGTGGTTCGGTCCAGTCGGTGCGGTGCCGCACTGGTTACGAGTGGAGGGCTTCCTTTTCTTCCTCTCAACCTTGGTAAAGCCCTCCTCATCACACTTATCGGCTTGTGATGCCAGCGTCTTAGGAGCAGTCATAAGATTGCTCTTTCCAGCGGCTGCTGCAGCATATGCACGTTATAATTCTTTAAGTAAATTTAATAATGACAGTAGATTAAACCAGGTTTATTTTTTAGTACAACACACTGGGTTTTCCTTGAAATTTTAAACATAATTTAAGTAGAGCCACTTTCGTGAAGAGTCTGAATTTTTGAATGACGGCCGGCATGCAACTGAAGCGCGTGTCACACCCCGCACCCCGCGCCTTCCTCAATCAAAAAAAGAGTGGGGGGCGCCTTCGTGGATGGGACTATCTATAATGCGTAGGTTGGTTGGTTTTGCTGTTGACAAATATGTTTTAGGGCCCATGGAACATTCAACTGGAGTCTTACCGGAAATCTTATCATGTAATTTAATTCTGGGTACACCAAACTTTTGTGCAGCAGTGGTAATTTTCTGACTGCTTCTTTTTATATAATTATTTTTAGGCGCCATACCTGCAAAAAATGTCGGACTAAATACTGGAACATGTAGACTAACGTATAGAATATCCAATCATCGACACAACGGCTGTCGGTCATTGGAACGTATAGGATATCCAATCATCGACACGGCTGTCGATCATTGGAAGCAGTTTGAATTTTTAAATAATAGACCTATAAATTGAGAGTGCTGAACAAGCTTAGCTTAATAACATTATAAAGTGCACAAAATTAAAAATAAAAACGTTTCGACATTTGTCGAAGATTGGAAAAACCAAAAAAAAATCTCCAATTTCCGACAGGCGTGTTTTGGCATATTAATATATCCACAAACTTTTAATGAAACTAAAAAAAGCTGTGAATGTATATCCTAATTGTATAGATAACTAACATTTTCGATAAAGCAAAACAGTCAAAAGTTATGGGCAATTAATCTTACTCACCTCCTTAGCGATGACACTAATAAAACTGGATTTCGTTGGAGATATGACCGCGGTCGATACATGTCATTACGCCATTTTGTAAAAAATGGCCGAATTTATGAAACGTTATCCGCAATGACATCTGGATAATCCTCGCGTCCATTGTTTATGCTTCAAATGCATTCAGAAATTAGAAACTACTGTTCTTTCTTTTGTTAACTTTTTTAATGTCGGACAATGGTGTCTGGTCGAAGATTGGGTGTTTTACCTTACAGCCGTTTTGTTGATAGGCTAGCTAAACAATGACAGTTAGTCATACAAAAAAACCGGCCAAGTGCAAGTCGGACTCGCGCACTAAGGGGTCCGTGCCAACTTTAACTAAATAAGGGATTCTTACTTCCACTTAGCCAAAATACCACAATATTTTGTTGACCGCAAATATAACTTTGTTTTTCTTAGTGTTTGTATGAAAAACAAAGTTATATTTGCGGTTGATAAAAATGTGCTAAATCTCAAAAACTGCTAGTTCGATTTCGCTCAAACCAATTTTCGTTGAAAGTTTATGTTAAGATCTAAATTACGTACTTTTTTAAAATTTTCACTTCCTTAGTTCAAAAGTTAGATGGGGGGAAGCCCATTTTACCACTTTGGAAGCGTCTATATCTCAAACGTTAGACTTAGAAAAATGGTTTTACGAACCTCAATGTCATTTTGAAAGACCTACTCATAGACACGTATAGGTTTGAGTAAAAAAAAATTTTTTCGTTTTAGTTTCATGTATGGGAGACCCCCCTATAATATCATTTTTTCAAATTTTTTGTACCTGAATCGGAAAGCGGTAAAGAAAGAGGATACACCTACCTACCAAGTTTCAGCGGAGTGATGATAATAGTTTCAGAATAAAGTGGCTGTGACATACGGACGGACAGACAGACAGACAGACAGACTTGACGAAACTATAAGGGTTCCGTTTTTTGCCATTCGGCTACGGAACCCTAAAAAGACCTAAGTTGTGAAGTTTTATGTACTCGTACATAAGAAAATCCACTAAATTTTCACAAAAACATTGCGCCTTTTGTTATGGTGTTTGCTATTGACGTTTTTTCTACATGTTATACTAAGTAATTGCTGTTAAGATTTATTCAGACTAACTTGAGTCAAATCAAATATCAATTGCTTGCAGTCGTAGTATACTTAATTCTGACTAAAATGCAATACCAGACTGCTGCAAATCCCAAAAGGATAGATATCTACAAGGTTTTACACTTCTTAAACAATTAATTAAACATTATTAAATTTGATCGCGTAGTTTGGTCCGTGATCTTACTACTACAACGCGGCAACGAAGCCAGTATCCTCTCCTCCTTGCCTTCGTTTTAGGTTTATTTATTAGAAAAGCGCTGATATTGACATTATTGTCTTTTCTTTCTGTTGTTTGTTTTCTGCTGAATATACCGAATTTTCATTAAGTTCTCGAACGAAAACTTAGTTGTCAAAATGTTATGCTTCTGTCAGTGTCACTGGCTGGCTGACACATGACATTGACATCACAAAAAATGACAGCTAAACAATTTAAAACAAACAAACGTAATCAGTTTCTTTTCGAAAAAAAATAAAAAAATATATGTAAATTGCTGCTAATGCTATAAATACAGCATAATAAATATAGATTACTTATATGGCGCTCTTGCATGAAGGATAAATAGAAATATCGTCACGTTAATAATAAACTATATTTTTTATACCCACGTGGTAAAAAACACGGTTAAAAGTGATTTATGTATGAAATTGATACTCTCAGTTCTCACAGCCTCTCATAACAATATTAAATCAACAAGTAAATTGATACGTGATACTCATGCGATATCACTCAAACATTTCATTGCTTGCCAAAGTTAATGCATGCTTAAAATAACCTAAAAATCTAATGATTATAAAATAGTTTTACACTATGGTTGGGGCTACAAGTACAACTGCAGCAAGGTAAGTATTTCAACGACGTATTGTTTGTTACTTAAATTAATTTATCATCTGAATTTCCAAAGAAATGTCAAACCATCTAAACCGTCTAAACTCAAAAGAAAGTGCTATTGGTTCACATATTTAGAACCCTATGTTTTACACTGTGAATTATTAAGATACAGTAGAAATTACTGTAGTGTACCGTAACAAATTATTTCTAATTTTCAAGTATGGATACGCAATCTCCAAAGAAAACATTGGCAACAAAACGTAAGAAGAAGACCAAATCACCTATAGAAAAAAAGGTTGCAAAATTTGAGGTAGTTTCTGAGCCTGTAGTGCCTATGGAGCAAAATGCTGGTAAGTACAAGTTAAAATAGAATAGCTTGGCTTCATCTTTAAAAAAAATTTAGATAACTAGTATTGCCCCTGATATTAGGTGACAATGCAGCCTATGGTGTCTGACTAGTGACAGCCTATATACTATTTTCTTGAAAACTTCCAAATTATTGTTGCTAGGTTAGGGAATACTACCAGCAACCAGCAGTGAATTCCACTCCCTAGCCATATACTGAAATTGTTAATCGCATATTGTTTGTAACTCTACCTTACTATAACAATGCATCTATTTTAGCTAATGTAATGAAAATAAGATGGTGCAACTGACACCCTCTATTTATTATAATTTATATGTAATTTATTTCTTGCTTACAGTAGAGAAAGCTCCTACGAAACATAATGCCGGTAAGTGCAGTTTGTACCTTAAGTAAAATATATAAAGTAAACTATGTTTAAATCAAATTAAATTGAGTCTATTGGAGAAAGTATGTATTTTTTTTTGTATGTTTATCATGCAATCAGTCTTACTGACTATATGTATAACAATTAATTTCTGAAACAATAACATTCCATTGTTATGTATTTGTAAACGGCACGTTTTGTTACCTAGAACATTACAAACAGTATTTTAGGTCAACATTGAGGTTCTTTATTTGTCATTACAGGAGTACAGAAAACTCAATGCCCAAAGGTGATGTTTGAAGGCCTGTTAATGAAAGATATTGTTGAAAAATATCCTATACTTAGGAATGAGGAGTTGGTGCAACGATTCCTTAAAGTGCCTATAAATAACAATCAAAAAGGTAACTAAAACTTTCTTCATATATTTATACTACATGAGTTTGTGACTGAATAGTTTATAAAAAATAAAATCTTAAAAAAACTAATTGAGTAGCTTAAAATAACATATTTGTCTTCTACACTTAGAAGAAAGAAATTCATTTAAAGTTGGTGTACAATCATGGTCTATGCAAATCCTACACCGATTTCAAATAAATTCGTAGTTTATTAGAAGCATAGAGCATTTAACTCGTCAAGTATGTGTGAATGAGACACAATAGAAATTCCATTGTTATGAGACTCCCGGGAGTCGTTTGATACCCGACTGATTAAGTCAGTTTTGAAGTTGGTAAAAAATGAGTTATAAAGAATTAAAAGTTTTGAGGTAGTATGGCCTTTGCCCAGCAGTGGGATGCTTACTATAAATAAAAGTTTTGTATTTACAACTCACTTGTGGTATTAAGTTTCATTTAGTTTCAAATTCCTAGAAAGTGTTTTAATTATATTTCTAATAATAAATTCCAGGAAGAATAAGACAGCTGCTAAGAGATAACCTAAAAGGCTCGTCAGAATGTATTCTACCAGAAGTAATACATGAACGTATTCAAGCTATACTTCAAGGCTCAAAAGACTTGAACGATACAGACTTACGGAAAATCCGTATTCTATATAACATGTTGAAAACTGCCTTGAGCAATGAGAAGATTTTATTAGAGAAAAAATTGACAGAAAAAAAGGTATCAGACGATAAAAAGGTGAATTGTAAAGAGAAGAGTGAAGTAAAGAAAGTGGTGACTAAAGAAAAAAAAGAAAAAAGCCCACAAAAAGAGCAGTTAGTGAAGAAAGTTAAAGGACAAAAGAGATATGTTGTGTTCCTTGGTAACCTACCTTTGGATATTGATAAGGAAAAGGTAATATTTTGTCAATACAATTATATTTTACCTTTAAAAAATTAAAGTGGTAGAATTCTTAGAGAACTATTAATAACATTAGATTTTTAAAATAAAATAGGCACATAAAGGACACGGTCGTAAATTGCCCCAGAGTCGTTTAATGTTTGATTAAAGAAAAGCATTAAGAGACTTGACTATATCGTTTTGCAAAAAATATATTGAATTTTTAATACAATATTGTTAATTTACTTTGCTTTTATCTAGCGGCATATAAATCTACAAAAGTAATAGGACAACTATTGAATACAATTTCCTGTCCCCAACAATTGTTGTTTGGCAGAAAATAGCGGTTTCGAGTACTTATAAGCAAACTGACGACCGCTTAACGAAATGGCATATTGTGTCATACTGTGTCATGTGGCAGTTAGTTAAATAAGTAAGCGCTCGCAATCGCTATTTTAAGAAGGAAGATGACGTTTGCCTCCCATCTGTACTAACCTTAAAACCTACCAACCTCTTCCTAAAACTTGAAAAAAAAAACTGTGACAAGGAACTTCTTTTCGTTGGCTATTGTTTGCGTCATCGTAATTTTCACGCGTCACGCACCCTAGCGGGGCAGTTTTTTATGTTTGAGTTTTGGTGGCCTAGATTGCGGGTTTTCGACACAGATGGCGCTATGATCTAGAAAGACCTGTGCAAGAGATGGACCCCACACAATTTATTTCGTTTTATGTAAAAACCCCGCTATTTACGGCTTATATTACTTTATATTATTTTAAAAGGCGAAGAAACGAACCCATAAAATTAGTTTTGGTCGTGACGCATGGATTTTTACTTTTGGGGCAAGCAATGTATGGCGGGTCGACCGTTTCCTTTAATCACAACCTAAATTTTAAATGAATTACTTACATAAATAAAATACTTTTTATATAAATTACTTACCAGAAAAAATATACTACCGCTAATAATTTTAAGATGTATGTATACTCAGAAATATAAATAATTTCATTTTCTTCACAGATAATGGCGCATTTCTCGGAGATGAGCTCACAGATCGTTGACATCCGGATACCTAAAGCGAAGGAAGCTAGAAAGAGCGCCATAGCCTACGTTGAACTTAAAAATGAGCCCACATACGAGGTAATTATCATTCAGATCAGGCAATCTCTTAATTTTGTTTATCGGATCCGAAAGATATTTATTATGGAATGCTTACTACGAAATGCTTCGGATCCGCAAAACGATTATCGTATTGACGGCTTTCGTTTTTCGTAGTAGGCCTTCAGGTACGGGGCACAGGTATTCCCTTAGGCCTAGTATGAGGTAGGAATGGTATTCCTACCTTGGTACCTACCTTGGTACCTAACTTGTTACCTACCTTGGTACCTACCTTGGTACCTACCTTGGTACCCACCTTGGTACCTACCTTGGTACCCACCTTGGTACCTACCTTGGTAGGGAACCAAGGTAGTTATGGGGCTCGATTCCCCAAACACAATCTCTTTTACTACCTACTTATAAACGAAGAGGTATGAGGATAGCACTGACATTCCCTTTGGCCTAGTTACGAGATAAATATGGGGTTCGATTCCCTACAGGTATACTTTTTGGCCTAAGTACGAGGCAGGTTAAATCCACACACGAAATATCTCAACATCTTGTTCTCTAATAAAGAAAAGAGAATAGAATACTAAGAAAAGAAAAACATGTCGACGACGAATCCGACAAAGTTTAAATGATTTAAAAGTAGTAAAAACGGTTCACCCGTTCTCAAGTTATTAGTGGTGTAACTAACACGACATGAATATAGAAGAGAAGAGAAGAAGAAAATGTGAAAAACGCTAGAACATGATAATTTTTTTACCTTTTTACAGTTGGCGTTATCGAAACACCACTCAATGCTGGGCAACCGAAGGATTAATGTTTTATATTCAACACAAAAAAACAGCAAAATTAGCAAAGCAGAAGCCAAGGTAAATAATGCTCACTGCTGTGTATTTTAAACTGAAAAATATCAATGACTAGCGGTATCCCGCGACTACGTTCGCGCGTTGTTTTTTTTTTATTCTTAAATTTTTAAGAGAGTTTTCCCCACACGGGAATGTCACCCTCGAAAAGTCGAAAATTAGTTACATACATTATCTACTAAGAGCAGATTTTACTAATCTATATAGCATTTTGGCCATCTCGGATAAAGGGAAAGCCAAAATGCTATTACACCATCCCACTTCGAATAAAACCTGAGAAACAAATAAAAAATGATTTCTCTCAGCCTGATTCCTCACACACTCCATCATCACATGAACTACGTCTTCAATAACACCACATTCTGTGCAATTAGGTTGTCTACGCGCACAAGATGCGACGTAGAACCACCTTAATTTATTTCGTAGCCAGGTAGCTTTAGTAGATGCATTTGTGTATTTGTAGAGTAGTTTTGTTTGTAGCTTTACTTATGTTGTAAAATCACCTCATACATCATACGATCATGCTCATCCTTTGATTAAAGTAAAATAGCGGAAGATACGGCATGTCATACTAATTGTCAGCTAAAAAATGGCACTACTCACTACTACATACAAGATGACCCACACAGCTGTTTAACTTTACGCTACTGACGACAGAGACAAACCCATTTCTTACGACGGTAGTGCGAGCGAAACAAACGCGCGCTTCGAGATGTCTCTTGTCACGTTGACGTCTCCTTGCAATAAGAATCAAGAAGCGTTAGCAGACAAATCGGAGTGAAATAGTGTACCATGTATTTTGTGAAAATTAATAAATTACTTATTATTATTACTTTACTTTTTTGAAATGTTGAACGATGTTTGGCGTGAGTAGGGTTACCAAAAATAAAACAAAATATAAGTTTATTTTTAAATATTTATTGTTAAAACATGATTTCCTTCCAATGAATGATTTCCAAGTTTAATTTATTTTGTAATGAATAACTACTTGGCCCGCTGCAGTTTCCATGATGAGTAGATGGCGCTGACGTCGCGCAACGATGTATCCGTAAGAGACCTGCAATTATACATATTAGGTGCGAGTGAATTTAAAAAAGCTTCACAATAATACAGTCATTTTTGTAACAAACTTGAGTAGATAATTATTTTATTGTTTACATTATTGAAGTTGAATACCATTTTACAATAAAGAAGCAACAATCAATACCTGATATTAAAAAAAAGTTAAATTATATAAATTTATTATGATAGACATTTTATGCTAACGGTACCGCGTAAACAAAATCTCAACAAGCAGCACATGTTGCGTTATGTGTCATCAATCATCATCATACCTAACTGGTCGCACATCAATGAATCGTATATTTCTATCTCGCCCTAAAAATGGCCGTCAAAAAAAAGACTGAATTTACAAATAAATTTAGAAATTAAAGTTTTCGTGTACTTACCAGTGAAATGTGATTCCATGCGATTAGTTTTTTCCTTTTAGAATGGTTTGGGCAACGTATGAAATCATACGAAGGCATTTTGGTTACGTTTAACCCGAAAAAATAATTATTTTCACCTCACGTCACACGTCTCACATATGTCATCCGCGCACGCAATCCCGATTGCAACTGGAGGCAATTAGGCGACGGGGGCCTGATTTTAGCGGTCCACGATCGAGTGGCGCGTCACCTATCTTCCGCTATTTTACTTTAATCAAAGTGCTCATCCAATCACAGCTCTCCTTCCACCTAGTTTACCTTGAAGGCCCAGTGGTGGGACTCTCTGTTTATTATTATTTGTGTCTATTATAATTTACTTTAAGGTCTAAATTGTTAACTTCTGTAAGTACAGTAGCCAAAGCTTGTATTCTCTATACGACACTTCACATTTGGTCGCTGTCGCCTTAGCACTGTCCCTTGTAAATTAAATATAAGATTTAACTCATTAAATGAGGAATATTTAAAGTCAAATTAGCTTTATTTCCTCCCTTTGTTCGAATAGCGAACAAGGTGATTCAACTTTTTTCATTAGGAAACCGAAGTTGTTTAATGGGATGTGTCCGGAACGCAGTCTGAGAGCAGTAATAACTGTATGCCTGCTCATATCGGTCATGTCGAATCAAGGTATTCTAAATGTTAATTGGATTGTTTTATACCAAATTCCTTTAGTCCGTGATCTTTCATTCAAGATTCCCTGCACCACTCTTTAACAGTACTGAGGGATTCTGTAAAATACGGTATGCAGTCAAATTCAACGCCACTGACCATTGCTTCTTTTGCTAGCTTGTCTGCTTGTTCGTTTCCTGCTAGACCGATATGTGCAGGCACCCATTGTAATGTAACAGACTTGTTGTCTTCAGCGAACTGTAGAATAGAATCTATTATAGATTAAGCTATCGGTGTACCTCGAAAACTCGAGGTACACCGAGCTAAGTGTTGGAGAGCGCGCGTTATGATTTTACTTACTTTCTTCCCGTTGTGGCTTGATGTTAGCCTTATATAGCCTTCCCTATAAATAAGCTATCTAATACAAAAAAAAATAGACTTTAACCACATCTGACATCAGGTGCGATCGAGGTCAAATATCTCCTTAGCCATTAAATTAATAAAAATATAATCCGACCATTAGCTCCTGAGATTAGCGCGTTCAAACTTACAAATTCTTTAGCTTTTTTGAATAGAATAGAATAATAGATAGAATTTCTGATTTCCATATAAACACAAGTGCATTTAGCTACAAACTTTGGGATCAGAGTAATGTATGTGATTGGTGTCCAATATCTATTTATTCGCGTCACTTTCTTAGCAACGTTCGATTTGTTGTCGTCACGATACATTATATTATGTTCACTTAAAGTGATTCATGTCATCTCTTGGGCCGAATTATTGTATGAAAATCCATTTCGGCCCATTTGGTGTAAAAACAGGCTATTTTTTTCCCATAGTGAATAATCTACTATTATTTCTTCCAGAGCAAGTCGGCTAAACTAGTAGCGCTTCAAAAGTCTGGCAAGCTGATAGGCAGCACGCCAGCTGTCAAGAAACGCAGCCATCGCCGCGCTATACTGAAGAAAGCTAGGGCTAAAGAGAATAAAGAGATAACTGGATAAAATTAATTGCACTTGAAAAAATTTGGCAGGGAATCGAATCTGTGTTCATCGGCAACCGGGTGAAAGCCTAAAGCACTCGGCCTTCCAGACGTTTTGTTTGCAAAGTGGTTTTTTATGGTCAACAACTTATTCAAGTGCAATTTATGGTTGTTTGACAGTGAAGCGTGAACTATTTAAATAAATTAACTAAAATAGTCAGTAATTATGTAAAAAAATAGTAAATTTATGTTAAATTATATTTTATGTAGTTTTATTTGTATATCGCTTTACTTGATGTTTTATTTGATACCTGAAAAACATTATTACTTCATTGAGACCTCGCCTACGCTGTGTTTGTATCCGCGCCGCCCGCACCCCTCACGCACCGCGCTATCGCCTCCCCGCGCACCCCTCCGCCCCGCTGCACAGTGGAGGAAAATCGCAATCCAGCATCACTTTATTCCATAATGCATTAAATAGAGAATTTAGGTAATAAAAAGTGTCAATTGGTGTTCTGTTGAAATAAAATTACACAAACAATTAATAAAGATAATATTTTGATTACTTAATTTGAAGAAATTAATGTGTAAGTAATAATTTTTATTTAACATTAATCACTAACGACACTTTTGTTCCCATTTAGGGTGGGTTCAGAGAGCAATTCTAGAACATCAGACTCAGGAGGAAACTGTTTTGTCTTCAGTACATACCTTAACACGTTCCGGGCCAGTGAACGCCTACATATAAGCTAAGATGTTTCGGCCCTTTCAGGGCACATTTATTTATATTTTTTCCACTGTATTTTGACGTTCATAAGTGTCATTTCATGACCTAAATTGAAATAAAGATTTTGAATTTGAATACAGGCATGAAAACAATAAAACATCTATTTTGTCTGGAATAGTGTGCTATTATGAAATCTGAAGTCCATTAAATAGATCACTATTTGTGTCAACTCGTGATGTTTTTCGCGAAAAAAGCTCTCTATATCTTCTATTATCTTTATTTCTGGCCTCTTGCTCTTCTTTCGATAGTTGACCAATTGGCAAAATTCAAAATGCTTTGACGTCTCGTCTATAAATTAAACTTTATGGACACTAACTGGCATCTTATACCACCAATATACCCTAAGATACAGGACTCTGGTTTCCTTCGCATAGCTTTTGAAAGAATCTAAGTCGATTGTAAAACCAGACCCTAGAGCTTCTAAAATGATGTGAAATCTCATTATGAGTTTTAAATGTACTCGATTACATTCATTCGCATTTGAAATTTCTTCAGGGCCAGTGGATGTTAATAGACTTTGAATTTTACGCTTTTTAGTTTTATCACAACATTAAATAAATCTTTTTTGCGGTTCTCCTGGTTTATGGCTAGATATTGACGAGACTTCATGTAAAACACTATCTGACCAAAACATTTAACCAAGTGATATTCCTATTTAAAAAACGTTGGTGATATCTACCGCTTGCTTCCCATCTTTTCCCAAATTAGCTACATAATTTGCCTAAAAATCTCTTAATTTCCTTACTAGCATCTTCAGAAATCTCAACACCAGGATAATTTCCCTTTATACAAGCAAAAGCAGCATCCACCCGCTCATTTTTTAAGTTAGCAATCCAAATATCGAAAATTTGTTTTTTCGAAATTTCGACGATCATTCTGAAAATCGAAAAAAAATGTATGGGTGCTGCAAAATGTCGCAAAGCCTATCAACTTTACTTTAATGTCAAGACTCTAAGCTAAAAATGAGTGTTAACAAAATAACGGGGCAATACAGGGCTTTTTAAATAAACGAAATTTTACTAACAAACTTTCTCTAAAAAATTCTTTTTTTACGTCTGGGTTCAAATATTGTTATATAATCAGATTTTTATTCTTACTTCTAAAAAATGCACTTAAACTTACCTCAAAGGTGAACACAATCCAATAAAAATATAAACAGTGATTTATTTTAAACTAGTTAGTAATTGTAAGAACAATTGTCGCTTTGATAATTTTGCTTGAAATGTAAGTAAACAACACGACGAAGATTATCTACCCGCTTATTTTTTTTATTTATTTTTTCGAGCTACCTACGTGAATTTCTAATATGCAGTAGTAACAAGTAGGTTCTTAGGTACATGTAGGCTATACTATTCCGGCACATTATAGAAGTTGACATTTTGAATAAAATCCTGCTAGATTGTGATTTTCCTACACTGTGCGCTGGCGAAGTCCAATGAAGCGGTTTGCAATTATATTTGTCTCTTTCGGATGCAACTGTTGCGGTACCAACCACAGTTGTTTATAATATCCATAACTAAAGACGTGCTACTACTCAAATCAAAGCAAAGTTATTTGAAACATACCGGTGTCGAAACTGTTAAAATAAGTATGATCAGGTATACGATTCTGTGTTGCTGAGTTTATAAACATCCATGATTAGTTAATTAAACTGATCACGAAATGGTACCTACAAACTTACGTGCATCTTGTGGGATTCGAACCCATATCTCCTCTATTCATACTGCATTGTAGAAAGAGCGATTTTTGCCTGCGCACTTAGACTATTTTGTCCGATGCAGGAATTGAATCTGCGTCATTCGATTATCTAACTACTGGTTTATAACAAATTAGGCTCGCACTATGATGTATCCAATTATTTACATATAGCTATTTCCTATTTGGAGAGATTTAAGGACTAATATTGATTAAATAATTCAGTACCTATTTTTGTGACTTACCTTAAAGTGGTAATAAAACACTGCTTCCAAGCTGAAATCAAGTCCTGAGCCTTTCAGTACTTTAGCAGTTGTATTTCTTCTGTTCCATAAAACTTTGTTTTAGTTTGCCCCTACATTTAATGTGATTTCCTACCTTCAAATGTCACGTGAATTTGCTTCTACGAGATTCGAACCCATATTCTAGGTACTGCATAGTAGAATTAGCGATAAAACACATAACATATAGGCAGAGATGTACAAAATGGTTTAAAAAATGCATTTAAATGCAAAATGCAAAATGCTTTTCGGATTTACTATTTCAAATGCAAAATACTAAATAGTTTTCCTTTTTGTATTTCAAATGCTAAATGCAAAATAGGTAATTTCAAAATAAAATACCTTTTTTTGAGAAATAGTGACTGTCTAATAAAATGGCACCTTCCTTTTGCATGGCATTTTTGTTATATTTATCAGTACGTGTTACAATAAATTCTGTTATGTTTATAATAATAATGAACCACTTCACCAGCACCATCAAACAATCAATCCGTGAATCGAATCCGAGTAATCAGGAGCACGGTTTTGACCGATGCCGCCATCGTGTTAGTGGGATGTCTGCCTTGGTACCTTGACGCCATGGTTCTCGCTGCAGTCTACTAGTGGCGAGGAGACCAATGGCTCAAGGGCAACGACCTGCAGCGCGTGAGATCGAGACGGTGAAGCTTCACATAGAAGAGACGGCTCTAGAAGTGTGGTTGAGGAGAGTGGCCGTTAATCATGCAAGGCGCCGGTCTCTCGAGGCAATTCACCCTGTCCTAAAAGATTGGATGAGGCGCCAGCACGGTCGCCTGACGTATAGACTGACCCAGGTACTGACAGGCCACGGATGTTTTGGTGCCTTCTTGTGCTGAATTGGCCGAGAAGAGACGATTAAGTATCATTAAGTATCACCACTGCTGATGAGAATACAGCGCAACACACCCTCGAGATATGCCCGGCTTGGGCGAGGGAGCACGAAGTTCTCGTCACGGCAGTTGGGTGAGACCAGTCCTTACGAGGTGGTTATCGTCCAAATGGTAGATAAGGAGGAGGCCTGGCAAGCGGTGCGAACCTTCTGCGAAGATGTAATCCTACAGGAATCCTAAAGGAAGCCGCGGAGAGGGAGCGAGAGGCTTCGGCTGACGCCCCATTTTTCCGCCACCGATGTACCAGCCAGCGCAGGAGGGCCTATGACCACCATGCAAACCTCCTCGGCGGGCCTCGGACGACTGACACGGTGGTGTCAGTTGTTCACTAAGGGAGGCTCGATGCGGTGATGCGATGCGTTCCACGCACCGTTGACAGCAATAAGCTAGGGTGACCTCTTTCCCCTGCGGAAGAATGTTCAGGGTTCATGCCAAGTAGCGTAAACTGTCAGTTCTTGCCTCACGGTGTTCACTCGTACCATTAACGAGAGAACACCGTCAGGTTTTAGTGGGTAGGCAGGCTACGAAGTCTGGAGTCCCATATAAACCCCAACTGTCCCCGCGGTTGTTGGGTATGCAAACCTGCACTTCCTGACGAATAAAAAGGATGGGGATTGGACTCTAACAAAAATTTCTCCTTCCTTTCAAACTGAATGTAACGGAAACAGGCCTTTATCGAAACGTGATGTTAGCAAACTCATAATCATTTAAAAATACCTATTCAACGATAGCCCACACGATGGGTTTTGCAAGATAAAAAACATTACTTGTATGAGAGGTACTCCAAAATAAATTATTTTACCACTTTAGTGGAGAAATTAAAATTCTTACCCGTGCCAAATACCAGTTTTCTAGCATCTCAGGTCCCTGCGCTGAACTGCGGACAGACGGAAAGACGGACATGGCAAAACTTTAAGGGTTCCTTGTTGGACTCAAAATAATCCATTCCAAAACCAAACTCATGATGGTGGACCGTTTCAACGCTCTACAAATGTCAGGTGCGCTTACGCGACATTGAAGAAGACCGACCGAATTCACATTGATGCCTTCGAAAAATGGTGCTGGCGGAGGGTGCTGGGGATTCCTTGGACTGCATTCCGCACAAGCGATTCCATCCTTCAAGAGCTCGGTATAAAGATCAGGCTCTCTACCACCTGCCTTCGTAGAATCCTGGAATTATTTGGCCACATTGCGGGAAAAGACGGACACAAGTTACCGGCAAGATAGATGGCAAAAGACCGAGAGGACGCAGCCCAACAAAATGGTCCGACCAGATTCGCACTGCACTGTCTGGCACTGTCTACCGCATGCTAATCTCCACGTTGTTCTCCATGACGCCAAGGACCGGAACAGATGGAAGACCACTATTAGAAGCAAACTCATAAAGGGGTGTCACGATCTTCAGCAATGAGGAGCACGATGCAAGGAGGTGTTGAACTATGGAACCCTAAAAATGGGTGCGCATGGATAGCAGACGCCTCTATCGGTCAAGGCAATACAAGCGTCATTCTTTCTTTTCATTTTGTTTGACTGGTAATGTTGGCTAAACTTAATCACAAAGTATTTTGCATTTTAAAATGAACATTCAAAATGCAAAATACGTGTCAAAAGGTATTTCAAATAAAATACAAAATGGTTTTTAATAAAAGGTATTTAAATGCAAAATACAAAATAGGTATTTTGCATTTTGTATTTGCATTTTAAATAGAAGTATTTCAAATAAGTCACATCTCTGCATATAGGTAAAAGCTGAAACTATTAACCGTTATAAAGTAAGAACTCTAGTGCTTCGATCAGTGCCCTCAGAGCTTCAACCTGGTTCCTCACGCCGTAGGAGGTCTGAGACCATTTGTGGGCACCTCGAAAGCGGAACTCGGGCCGAGGAACTCGGACGCAGAGTATGTACTGTACCGCGGTACTGTACAGCGCCGCCCTTGCCTAGCCCGGGCAGCGCTCGGACACTCAAGCCAGCCGACCAAGTCGGAACACTCTGGTCCGGAACCTCGGGTCACGGAACGGAGACCGAGGAGCTTGCACAGTGGGTGTCCAGAGCCTTCAGTTTAGCGCTCGGAACTGGTATTGGGACGTTGGACTCTGAACGTAGATCGAGAGTTCTTACTGGTTGGCAAGGAATGCAGTTGCAGTTGGAATGTGATGTATACTTTTGAGCAACATCAAAAATGTGTTAGAATAACTTGAAACCTAAATTATAGATTTTGTCTAGGCGTTAGACTTGGTTGTCCGATGCAGGAATTGAACCTGCGTCATTAGATTACATAACTACTGGTTCTCAATGTATTATTATGTTTATATCAAAAGAGTCTCGCACTATGATGTATCCAATTATTTACAATAGCTAATCTTATTTGGAGAGATTTTTAGTTTTAATAATTCAGTACCTTTTATTGTGACTACTGAATTTGTGACTTACCTTAAACTGGTGATGAAAAACTGCATTCAAGCTGACATCCATGTTCTGCACCTTTCAGTACTGTAGCAGTTGTCTGTCTTCTATTCCAAAGTTTCTAACAGCTCAGGGCTGCTGGCTAGCTTCCCTATATTTAAAATGATTTCTTACCTACAAATGTCACGTGAATTTACTTCTACGGGATTCGAACCCATGTTGAAGGTAATGCATAGTAGAATTAGCGATAAAACACATAATAATATAGGTAAGCGTTGAATCTATAAACCATTATGAAGTAAGAACCCTAGTTCTTTGATCAGTGACCTCAAACCTTCGACCTGGCTCCTCACCCCTTAGAACGTCTGAGACCATTTGTGGGCACCTCGAAAGCGGAACTCGGCCCGAGGAACTCGGACGCAGAGTACGTACTGTACTGCGGTACTGTACAGCGCCGCCCTTGCCTAGCCCGGGCAGCGCTCGGACACTCAAGCCAGCCGACCAAGTCGGAACACTCTGGTCCGGAACCTCGGGTCACGGAACGGAGACCGAGGAGCTCGCACAGTGGGTCTCCAGAGCCTTCAGTTTAGCGCTCGGAACTGGTCTTGGGGTGTTGGACTCTGAACGTAGATCGAGAGTTCCTACTGGTTGGCAAGAAATGGAGGGTAGCTATTAGATTTTTATCGTTGCAGTAATTTAAATCTTGTTTGTAGTGATGTGTCTTACCTTAGACTGGTGATGAAACACTGCTTTAAGCTGACATCCAAGTCCTGCGCCGTTCAGTACTGTAGCATTTGTCTTTCGTCTATTTCATAGCACTTTTAAACAATTTAGGACCGCTTTGGCTAGCTATCTTACATTTAATATCATTTTCTACCTACAAATGTCACGTGAATTGGTTCCTACGGGATTTGAACCCATATTGTAGGCACTGCATGCAAAGTAGTATTAGCGAAATACATGATAATGTAGGTTGCTATAATCATTAAGAAGTAAGAACCCTAGATCTTCGATCAGTGCTCTCAGAGCTTCAACATGGCTCCTCACGCCGTAGGAGGTCTGAGACCATTTGTGGGCACCTCGAAAGCGGAACTCGGCCCGAGGAACTCAGACGCAGAGTATGTACTGTACCGCGGTACTGTACAGCGCCGCCCTTGCCTAGCCCGGGCAGCGCTCGGACACTCAAGCCAGCCGACCAAGTCGGAACACTCTGGTCACGGAACCTCAGGTCACGGAACGGAGACCGAGGAGCTCGCACAGTGGGCCTCCAGAACCTACTGTTTAGCGCTCGGAACTGGTCTTGGGGCGTTGGACTCTGAACGTAGATCGAGAGTTCTTACTGGGAGGAGTTATTTACTACGTAAAGAATGAAGGGTGCTTAGCTAACAGATTTTCAATATTGCATTGTACATACTTTTTATCAATAAACATGTTAGTACCTAGAAGTACGAGTATATTAACTTGCAATTCCAAAGAATATTTGCCTAGCTGCATGAAATATAGTTTCTCTGATGCAGGAATTGAACCAACATCTTTTGAATTTTGTCTACTGGTGCCGACGTATTAATGTCTATTAAAAAATAGATCACTATAATAACGTTTTACCAATTTAATCAGTCAGGTATCAAACGAATGCCGAGAGTCGCATAACAATGGAATTTTTATTGTGTCTCGTTTACGCATACTTGACGAGTTAATACTAAAATTCACATACTGGCACTTGTAGAAAAAAATATTTCAACGAATGAGACTGACCTGAATCATGGCATCCAAACTTGCTAGGCTTGATAACAATCTCTTCAGTACCGTGGTAGTTCTTTATTTTAATAACACTGCACTTTCACCATTGTAAAACGTAACTTTACACCAAATGATAGCCTAACTACCTTCATGTAAGAAAATCACAATAGCGACCGGTCTGTCGCTAACAAAGAACGAAACACGAGTGAGGCGGCTATTGCCGTTGAAAAATTTAATAATAAAATCCACCCTACATACATTTTGCAATTGTAAGATATTTTGTTTACCTACTTAATATTTAATTTTAACCTAAAATATTTTTAACTGCCACACTACGCGGAGAATTAATAAGTTTTTTTTAAAGAATTTCCCGCCATTTTGTTGATTTTTTTCTAGCCTATACGGCTTGACTGTGCATTATAGTGTGCCAGCCAGCCAGCTACAAAACTGAATGAAAAGAGGTTGGAAGTATTTTATGATGGCACGGGTTTTTTTTGTTTAAAAAGAATCTTGCATTATTTTGTAAGGTAAAAAAAAGTAAATTATCGTTACTTTATTTCTAAAATCGCTAAATCTACTAAATCGCTAGAACTAAGTAAACGTAGGATTGGGAATGGTGGTAGAAATATGGAAATTTATTCCGATGAGTTTGCTGGAATTCTCATTTTTTAGACTTTTAATCTAAGTATTCAGTCAAACTTACAAGATAATGTTGATAAATTCCAATCTTCATATTAGGTAAAGTCTGACTAATAAAAGCTGACCACAGAAAAGAGCGACAATTTAAAAAAAAAAGTTTACTTTTTATTTCATAGATTAAAATACTTTAAATACATAAGAGAAAATTGCACAATATGGTTAAATATAATTTGTATGTAAAAAGGGATAAAAATTGTACACATCGAGATTTTTTTAATTCTCTTGGGGTTGTTAGAATAAGTAATGTTTTTTTTATTGTTTAAGAAAAAACATCTTGATGTGATCTGCAGGAGCTCAGCCCCCTTACTCTGGACACCAATACCGATCCAATGAATATAGCCATCCCTGTCACATGCATACACGGCCTGGTATGAGTGACAGGGATGGCTATAATCATTGGATCGGGTTTTGTGTCCAGAGTAAGGGGGCTGTTTTTGAATCACTCGCGTCAATATTCTGAGTGATTTCCGTTCGAAAATCAATTAAAAATTATCGAAAACCACGTGATATGATAACACGAGTACCTACCTACTTACAAAATCGAGCTACCTATCTTTTGTTATCGCTCTTGTGTGAATGTTGTCCGGTTATCATTCGAAAATCAAACATTAATCAACAAAAACCACTCTACTAATAGTCCCCCTTACCGATTTCGACTACGGTGTCATAACGACTAACCGACTGCGCGGGACATATTAAAGTGCACAAGTGTGTGTGCAAACACAGGTGCACTCTCTATTCCTTTCACTCTCAAAGCCCAATGGGACAGCAATCTGACACGACCGGAGAGAGATCAGGCGCAGGACCAACGGCTTTACGTGCTTTCCGAGGCACGGGGGTGAAACACCGCCAACTTCCACACTCCGGGCTTCCCTGAGAATTTCAGAACAGAAAAACCCAGGTACATATTTTTGGCCCGACCCGGGAAATGAACCCGGGACCTCTGGCGCAACCGTCGCTTTAAATGCGACCATCTAACCACTCCGCCACCGATGTAGTTACCACTCTACTACTAGTCTACTAAAAAGTTATTATAATTTCCTTTCACCACGGAACCCCAAAAAGTAAGTTATCGTTGTATGTACTATGTATTTTGCATATACACTCGAGTGCAAGCATTACACACATATTTGAGCATAAAGAATGTTAGCATTGAACTGTCACACAAAGGCCGCACGATTCGCTGGTCGATTGATTACCTACTCTCAATTTCGATGGCATTTTAGAGATCCGTACCGTTAACGTGAGTAGTAGTATTATATCGACGGTTCCCGGGCTATTTGTATGAAGCGACATTTTGGGCGAAATTGACTTATATACATATTTGGAATCAGCGAATTTTTCCGCGTCGTTTGAGCTGGGTTTGGTGACGATCTGGGCACTTTTTTATCGCTCAATACAATCGCATTTTCGGGGCCTATTTTGCACTGCGATGTATGTACCGACACAAAATTTTGACAAATTTAGGAACTGTGTACTTAAGCTCACTATGAAATACCAGAGAGTTATTTAAACCCTCTTTCCTGGATCAACAATTTACAGACAATGTACGTTAAACCAATTAGCCTCACCTTATAAATATTTTGAAATGTCGCTTCATATATTTAGCTTTACTTTATAAATACATAAGGTTGTCGCATAATACAATTAGCTTAACCCTACAAATACATAGTAAAGTCGCTTCATACAATGAGCTTTACCTTAAAAATATTATCTGCTTATTTCAGAAAACTTAATTACTCAGGCACGATTAGGAACAAATAAGTAAAAATGAAATCGGCGCTTAAACAAAATAGGCTATACACCACGAAAATGTATGGTATATGACATTTTAATCATTAGGTCAGGTATGAAATGAACAACTCTTCAATTTCATGCATTTAGCCTGGAGCTATTATTTTCAGTACTAGGCGGTTAAGTCATTTAGCCTGGAGCAAGAATAAATAAACCTAGGCGGATAAGTCATATAGCCAGGAACAACAAATACTTATCCTAGGCGGTTAAATCATTTGGCCTGGAATAAAAAAAAATAAAAAAAAGGATCACTTTGTATTAAACGACATGTATCTTTGTTAATAATAGGAATATCAGAAAAAGACCTAATCAGATTATGCAGAATATGTAACGTAATCAATAAATATCTTTTTTTTTCAAATTTTAACAAATTGCGGAAGTTATGTTTTTTTTTCAAAAATCAAAACTTTAAACAGCCTTGGTGTAAAGTTTACAAAATGTCGCTTAATACAAATAGCCCGGGAACCGTCGATATTATCTGTGCCATGAGTTTACGCCGGTTTTACTCGCCTGCGACGATGTAACTTTTTGTATGGGAAATTTTAGTTTTGCAAGTGACCGCTAGGGGCGCTGTGCAATTTTACATAGACTTTTTTTACGTAGTCGCTAGCGAGTAAAACCGTCGTAAACTCATGTTAACGGTACCGTAGTCACTGCCGAATGCTGTTTAGTTTATCTAACACCAATTTGTAATACATGATATTCATGAACGGACGACAGCACGTCAAGTTATACACTGCGGTATGTTATGCTGTTGGAATAAGGGCTATTTTTCAACAAACTGTACTGTGTTAGTTGACTATGTTAATAAGCTGATTACTTCGTATGCAAAGTTCTTTGGTACGTCTGAGTAAAGTGGGATATGCTTCCACTTTTACCCCCTTTCATAATTTTTTTTGTCAATCGTCCTAAAAATAGAATATAATTTGTATAGATCTAGGTATGTCATATTACTATATCTTTATTACATAAAAAAAGACATGCATCATAAAAAAAAAACTTAAAACCTATTATAAAACAAAGTAAGACAGGGAGATGTTGAAACTGTTTACAGCGGCGTTGTTTGTTTTTTTTTGTTTTTTATATCTTTATTGAAATAATGATAATAAAATACATACAGCGGCATTGGAAGACGCTTTCAAGCCCCTGGAATGGGAAGGGGGAACATTGTATAATTTTTGAACGGAACCCTGTATGAAAAGTTCAGTAAATTGCAAACCTGTTACACTTTTTTGCAAGCAACTTTATTAATTACTTGACTGACTTATGTCCTCTATTTGAATGGTTGTTGATTGATTTTAATTACCAATTAGTTCGTAAAACTTGAATCAGACTAATTACCATAGAAGTGATACCTTAAACGATGTCATTTCAATTTTTAAAACTAAGTTTCAAGAGCTTTTTTTTAAAAGCCTAATGATCTACGCCACTTCGTCAAACACAGTTCTATCATTTTAGTTCAAGAGTCTTATGAAGAATATTAGAGAATAATACTTTTAAAAATCATGAAAATCGACCAAGCTATTGATTGAAACTATTGAATTGTGAGTTATACAATGGGCAGACATAACGCCTTAGTTGAGGGATGTGATGATCTTCAAAGTCTTCATTAAAGAATAATACTTTTCATAATCATGAAAATCGACCAAGCTATTGATTGAAACTTTATTGAACTTTAAACATAACTGTGAGACAATTGGCGGACTTAACGCCTTTTAAGGGATTCTCTTCACAAGCCGCTTAGGAACCGCGAAAGTTTCATTAAAGTACTAGTAGTATTATATTATCTGTGATTAATTAAAGTAAGTAAAGTAAAGTTAGACTGTAACGTCCCACTGCCGGGCAAATGATTTAGGTGCCTTGGTTTTGTTTTTGAATAGTTGAATAGGATTTTGTCAAATCTATTGAAATAGATTTATCTAGGTATCTTGTTTCTTAAGCGTGCTGAGATTTAAAAATCACGATTTTGATAAACGTAGCTTAGACGTACCAAGGTTTTTGATTAGGAAGTTATTTGTCGAGGTCAAGGATGGCGCCTACATTCTTAATGGTAAAAAGGATTTCAAATATATTTTATATTTCTTCTGTGTACCATTTGTAGGTTTTACTGTAAAAGCCAGCTGAAACAAACGCACGTACAAGTTTAAAAAAACATACAGTCAGTAATATGTATGTACATAAGTTTATATATGAAAATGTAGATAATAGGAAAATTGTTAGTCTGAAAGTTTAGAAGTTTTAATTACTAAAAAAAACATAGTTTAATAGAAAACTGATGATGCGACCTAATAGTACTTTTTATTTGTTCCTTATAAGTACGTTAATCATCGATTTTTAAAGTGTTAGTTTGTACACCATAATTTGTTACGTTTTATAGTGTATCTTAATTACTCAGCTAATTAATACATGTGTAGGAAGATATAAGATAAGTGGTCAGCCCGTCTGTCTGTTGGTCATATCAGTTTATGGGCAGCGGCCGCGGGCAAGGCTCTGGCGACCTCGCGTGCGAAAAACGATACTTTGTTGTGGAGCGCTTTATGCAGTATGTGTGTGTGAAAGCTAAGGTTTGTTTCTTTTTTTTATGTAGATAGCTAGACAATTGGCCATGATCGCACAATGTGGTCTAAGACAGTCCTTGTCTGATTAGCAACAGCCAATTCACGAAGGAATACCACTTATTTATTGACAAATATTTTATCTCTCAATCATGACAATTACACACCATAAAATAAATAAATAAAATAAATAAATAAAATTGTTTCTTAATAAAACAAAGGTAGTTTTGGTAACAAAGAGGACTTAAACTTAAAGACTTATTATAGTATTTGTCTGAACTAGGTTGGACCTGTGTTTCAGACTGTAAAAGAGCTATGTTAACTAAGAAAAATTACAATAAAGTGACTGAGAGAATGCAAACAATCTTGACAAATTAAACCTATTAGCCTACCTACTGGATGATAACAAACAGGTCTTCAGTCTCATCATATGACAGTTTTTTAAGATACTGATCTACCTCTAACTTACAGTTATGGGAATTAAGTTTGTATAATGGTTTTACAATATTTTTAACACTCACAGTGTCATATTTTATTCTTAAAAGATGAAATATGAAACCAAAAATTGCGCACAGGCGGGATTCGAACCAGCATCTTTCTGGCAATCCGGGCCAACTGCTCTTCCAATTGAGCTACCGTGCTGTCGGTCCGACCGCGCGAAATTCTTGGTCTCATTGATACGTCATTGCGTGACGTTAGCGCCATCTACCCGTCTGTTTATTTTTGCAGCAATTTTTGGTTTCATATTTCATCTTTTAAGTTTGTATAAGTTTAACATACCGTTTAATCGATTATATAATAATGGACCAATGAAACTAAAGAACCTATTTGTAAAAGTGAATTTCGAAGTCCATTGTGGAGTGCAGACTTTATCCATCCTTCTTTTGTTAATTACGTCAGCATTATAATGGAGCAGTGCGTGTTGTTTTAATATGGTGTGCTGGATGAAAAGCTGACGCACAGTAAGCACTTTGCAGAATTTAAATAGCAATTCCGTTCGATATAAAAAAGGTAGGGAATTGGCTACTTTTAAAATAGCTCTTTGGGCACGCTCCAGAGGTATTAAAACAGTTTTAGGTGCTCCACCCCAGGATGTAATACAGTACTGCATTATGGATTGACCTAGGGCTTGATATACTTGCGTAATAAGTTTTTTATCCGCGATTGATCGTAATTTTTTAAAAATGTATATCAATTTACGCACCCTAAGAGCTAAATTATGTATGTGTGGTCTAAAAGAAAGGGTTTCATCGAGAGTAACTCCTAATTATTTTATTGTGCAAGTGCTGACAATAGAGGGACAGCTACATAAAGTGTTGATTTTAGGGTCATGACATTGGTGTGCATGCAACGTATGTGCGTTATTTTTGTGTGTTCGGCGCATGCTAAATCGTATGAATTTGGTCTTGTCGACGTTTAATGTTAGTAAGTTGCAGCGGAACCAGTAATTAACAGCATTAAATCCTTTTTGTGCGTTTTCATACAGATCGTTATCAGTTTTCCCCGTGAAAATTAGTGCAGTATCGTCGGCGTAAGATATTATTTTGCCATGTTCTAGATTTAAATTACACAAGTCATTTATATACACGAGAAACAGAGTAGGCCCCAGGATGCTGCCTTGAGGAACACCGAAGCCAGAACTTCTTTGCTCCTCACTCACTATTTTATCAATTCTTACACATTGGCTCCGGTCGCTTAGGTAGTCAGAGAAAAGATTTAACTGAGTTCCTCTTACACCCAGTGCTTCCAGTTTTTGTAAAAGTATTGGAATGGATATTGTATCGAAAGCCTTTGCTAAGTCAACGAATATTCCTAAGGTTTTATTTCCTTCGCCGAGTTCTTTCGTGGCGTATTCCGTTAGGCTATGTACTGCGTCCGCCGTCGACAGTTTTGATCTGAAGCCGAATTGCGCTGGAGAGAAAAACTTGTGTTTTTCGATAAAGTTTACTAACCTAATATTTATTATTTTTTCCAAGATTTTAGATATTGAGGGAAGCAATGATATTGGCCTGTAGTTGGTGACCAAGTCTTTGCTTCCGTTTTTATGAATTGGGATAACCACCGCTTTCTTGAGACATTTAGGGAACACCCCTTCAGACAGGCAGATATTGAAAATATGTGTTAAAGGTGGAACTAAGATTTGCTTGAATCGTTTGAGTATCTTATTGCTAATGTTATCCCATCCAGCGGCACAATTATCTTTCAGTTTCGAAATAATTTGGCATACTTCCTCTTCATCTGTATCTAATAGAGCAAAACTATGTGGACAATGATGGAGGGATATCGAGTGTTGGTGGGTTTGTTTACTAATTTGTTCAGCAAGAGTCTTACCTACGTTAGCGAAAAAGCTATTTACATTGTTGGCTGATAAGTGCGGGGAAGAGTGCGAAAGTAACAAATTCGAACTTGATTCACGCTGTTTTGTCATAAAAGTTACGGTTTTAATATGTTTCCAAAGAAGTTTGCTGTTGTTACGAGCTTTATTTAGTTCGTTTTTCTCATAGGTAGATTTCAATTTCTTTAACAAGTCGTTACAAAAGTTTCTGTATCGCTTGTAGGTGGTTTGAAGAATTGCATTATCTGGATATTTTCTGACTTTCAGGTGAAGTTTATCCCTATGTCGTATACAACGGATAAGGCCAGGTGTAATCCAGGGCCTTATATTACGATTTTTATTATTTAGTGTTATTTCTGTTGAATTACGTGTGATTGCTTCTTGCACGTTTGTAATGACATACATTAGTGACTCATTTGCGTCAGCGGTTTTGTAAACTAGGTTAAAGTCAATGTTGCATAAATCACGTTCGAGTTTGTTTATGTTTAGTTTGGATTTAGTCACGATGCGTTTTTGCTTATGCAGAGTTAAATCAAGGGTTAGTAGGACAGCGTGGTGGTCAGTTATTGTTGAGTTAGTCACAAGTGTTAAGTAAGGAAGGCTAGATTTAACCATCATATGATCGAGGCATGACCCAGATTGGAACGTAGTCATTGTATGCCCTGGGTGAAGCCCGTGGGATGAGCATAGGCTTAGGTAATCTTGAATTCCTTCACTGTCATAATGTTGCCCTTCGGGCCTAATATCTATATTGATATCCCCTGTTAAAATTATGTTTTTAAATGAACTTAATGTTTTTAGGGTACTATTTAAAGACTCATAAAATAGGTCAAAGTTTTTTGTGGAAGGAGATCTATAAATTGCTATAACGGCCGTGTTTGTGCCAATTTTAATAATTAAGCTATTGCAGTCCTCTAAATTTGCCTCTACTACTGTTGCGCTTACAGTGTCTTTAACAAAGACTACAACGCCGTCATTTTGGTGGTGGTGAATTGAAGTATGATACATATTATACCCTGCGATTCCTGGAATGATGTCAGTTCTGTTAGGTAACCTACATTCCGTTAGTACCATAATATCACAATCAAAGTTAAGTCGTTGTAGAAAAATATTAAAACCATCAATGTTCTTAAATATACTCCGAATGTTTTGAGTTAATACGGTTAGTGAGTTTTGGTGTGTGGAGAGATATTGTTTGCAGTTTTCAACATCGCACAATTTAGACTTCGAAACAAAAAAATTATCTAGCTCATTTAAAACAATTGTATCCATTTGGATATGTAAAGGTTGTCTGATTAAGGTCTAGATTACAAACAAATTTAGTGGCGCTCTTAGGCGCCAGCATAATCTACAGAGTTAATATACCTTGATTCGGCGGCTTTTCTTGCAGGGCATTCAGCGTCCCCTGTTTTATGGACGTGGGGCTTCTTAAAACGCAGACAAGTCGCACATTTTGGTGGTTCAGCCTTCATTGCACAGTCCTTCATTTCGTGCCCTAGCTCCCCACAATGACCACAGGTGCTGGTTTCCTGTCGACACGTCTTTGCTGCATGACCATACTGCTGGCATTTGAAGCATCGTGTGACTAAAGTGAAGTCTCTTACGGGGCACGAGGACCAGTTGATGAAGATGCGATCGTTCGGGATTAGGGCTTTACGAATTTGGGCGGAAACTTGAACGACATAATTGCAGGTCTCGGCTTCTTTCTTTCCTGATTTGTGGCTCAGTTTAACCTTCGACAGAAATGACTCGAGTGTCATACTAGGTATCTTTTCGGCTAAATTTTGCTTATACATGCAGTTAAAGAATTCCGTCTCTTGCATGGAGGAAGGGACACCGAGTATTATTATTCTGGGCTGGCGTTTGAGTGTCTCGTCAACAGTGAGGCCAGAGGTCTTTAATTGGGCAGAGAGCTTTAGCTTCTCAATGTCGTCCTTTGAATCGGTGCTGATGATCACACCGCCGTGCCTTGTCTTACGCAGACCTCTCACGTGTAACTGCATTTGATCTGGTTTAATGATCTTTTGTACCAAAGCTTTTGTGTCGTCGCTCGACTTTAATTTGTCGCTAGGGTATATAGCAATAGAGCTGAATTTTGCAGGCTGGATGTAGTTATCTGTGCTCTTCTTGACGACGTCCGCGAAGGAAATAGATTTGCTGGCGGGATCAGATGAATTGTCAAAACGTGTTGTGAGTTCTTCGATTTTTTTCGACAGGTCCTGTTTCTCTTTCAGGGCTTGAAGGTCGTGGTGGGCAGTGATGGCTTTTTGTTTGAGTGACTGGTACAGAATGGCTAAATGGGAGGTGCCGTGCGAAACTTTTCTGCACGTGTTGTTGATTTTAAGCTTCTGCTCGGAGTTAAGCTTTCCATCCGCTGCAATGTTGCATATCTCGTTCAGGCAACTTTCTATGCTTATTAACCAGTTCTGTATTTCTGAAGTACTTACTATTTCAAGAGGGGTTTCATCCTCCTGCTGGGTGGGTGGCTGGCGAGCAGGCGTAGCTGGAGGGCTGCGCTGCGTTAGCCCACTTCGGTTAAATGCACTTTCTGGTTTGCCTGCCATTATTAGTTGGTAGAAAAGAGGGTCGTACAACACATTGTCACCATTTACAGTGAGTGACACAGATTCCACTTAAAGTAATCTAGGGCACACTTGTTTGCACATTTATTGTCAATTTTTAAATTATTTCAGACGGCACGTCCGATCGCACTGACTTTCAATAAGATGTCTGAAAGCTATATTCATGACCTCACGCGACAGTGGCGCCAACTAGTGAGCACGAAAACGGTTGCCCCCATTACGAATATTGCAGCCGTTGATTTACGCATTCAACAGATAGCTAGTGTATTACTAATTTCATAGGTGAAGTGCGATAAACCGCTTCATTGAGACTTCGCCTGCGGGGCCGCGGGGCGCGGGGGGAGGCGAGAGCGCGGTGCGGGCGAGTGTATCCGTCGCACACGTGTGAGGGTTCACGCAACTCGCTGCCTCCCCGCGCACCCCTGTGCCCCGCAGGCGAGGTCTCATTTTCGCGGTCTACTTATCTGATATTGCAAGCATGACACGGTGAATGGCGCCTTAGAACATATTTTGCATTAGCACATCTCGCATAACCCCGTCCGCGGATCAATATCGATCGTCTTAATTCGTTTAGGATTAGTGCGCGATCAAGCCCGGCTTCGATTCGCGCGTGCGCTTTTAATTATTTATTTATTTATTTTAATAGTTTTTTTTGTTAAACTAAAGTTTTGGTAACTTAAGTTAGTCATTTGTTGAAAAGTTGTGTTGTTAGTTTTGCATAATGTTGAAGAGTATTGTTGTGTTTTTGATGGGTATGTACTTTTTAATAAACAGCATTTTTTTTTGCGCCAGACAACACACCTATTGTCTGGTTTCGTGGTAAGGAATTTTCTTCCCTGTGTTACAAAGTACCAGACAACGATTATGACGGGGCGTCTCCCATAACATCCATTAATTGAAAATTAATTGTTGTCAGATTTTCTGTTTTTTTTTTAACTAAAGAAATCTAATAAAAAGGACAACCAGTAATTTGTTTTACTTTCACTTTTAGTGAATAAAATGTTCTCCCACAAATACTTTATCTAGAAGAAATCACTTGATAGGGATAAGACCACCTAAAATAAGACACTTTCTGCATAAGCTGCATTGTGATTTTTTAAACTAGTAACTTCTTGTGAAATAAGTTAAAATCGAATACTTATTTCTGGGGGCGTATTGAGATCTTGCTTTAATCCGTTCAATCAATTTGCAGGCAGATAAATTCCCACTAAACTAGTTGAGTAGCCAAAATTAAAAGTATCGTGTTAGTGCTATCCCAGGCTAATCTGTTGAGTGGATTATACGAAACTACAAAACGAAATTGCTAATCTGTTCAAATGCAGAGCTGTTTAACTGTCGAAGCAACATCGCAATACGCACCCAGTGGGTGTGTGCACGGTGCGCACGGTGGCAATATCGCATCATATTATTCTTAACATTTTAAATTCTACGAAGTATATTTTATACGCAAAGCCTTCTATTTTACTTGCAACCTAAAGAATGGGCTGATATTATATTTTGTTTTTTTTTTAGTGTTTTGTCGCTATACAAACTTAATTATAAATTACACTTGTAAATCGGATATTGTGAGAGCAAAAAAAAAAAATCTCGCAACATTGATGAGGCGACGCAGCCTACGCGTTAAAGAAAGCACTTGCACAATTAAACAGGTTTGCCAATGTGTCGGTGGCCGAGTGGTATGGTCATGCGCCCGGATAGCGTAGAACACAGGGTTCGATTCCTTGTCTCACACATTTGGTTTATACCATTGCAATTTATATAAGGTCACCTCGTTCTAAGTGATAATATTTAAAGGGCTGATTCAGCACAATAAATAAATCATTTTTTGTAGAAAACACTTTGGGGTTTTATCCCCTAGTTTTTAAGAAAATTGAAGACTAAGGTAATTATTTTTTTCCGATTTTATTTTTTAATTAATTAAGGTTAAGCTTAAAGAAAAAGACGGTTTGGGCATCGTAATGAGAGAAGCGAAGCCGATGAAGTAGATAACTTTTTAAATTGACAGGGTGCTGTTTTGAAAAAAATGATATTATCTTTGCTAAAGACAATAATAAAAATGAAGTCTCGATTTTCCAAAAAATAATGATTGTGTCTTGTTTCTATGGTGAATACAAAGACACTGTTAAAATATTATCACTTAAAACGATTTGACCTTATATAATTGAGGCTTATATTTACTTAATTGTTTTTACTTATTACCCAAGCCCTACTCACAGGTGTCTCAGCAGCACTTACCCAGCTGCCCATAGACTACTACCACGACCTGCACCTCCCCCACGACCCCCCTCTGCACCCCGTCTTCGAGCACCCCCCGCAGACTCAGTTCAGATGTGAGGGGAGGGGGAGGGGGTACTATGCTGACGTGGATTCAGGGTGTCAGGTATGTGTTCTATCTTTTTTAAATATATATAACTCAAAGGTGACTGACTGACTGACATAGTGATCTATCAACGCACAGCATAAACCACTGGACAGTTCGGGCTGAAATTTGGCATGCAGGTAGATGTTATGATGTAAGCATCTGCTAAGAAAGGATTTTTCAAAATTACATCTCGGGGATGAAACAGGGGTTGAAAATTTGTATGGAACTTCTTATTCCGTGATTGGATTCACTTGAAAATTTGTACATAGGTTTCTTAAATGATGCGAGTTAGCACCACGAAAACTTTTTTCAGAATTTCACCTCTAAGGGGGTGAAACGAGGGTTTTAAGCTTGTCTGGATACATGAGTGGCGCTTTGCGAGAGCTGTAGCCAATGTTAAAAGGGTTCCATTGATTAGTAAAGCAGCATAGAAGAGCATAGATGATTATTTCAATTGCCTACCTGTTGTCATTATTGATATCGAGCAAAAAAGGCAAAAAACCGCATTTGTTGTATGGGATAGTATTGATGTCCCCCTTAAATATTTATTTCATATTGTTTTTAGTATTTGATGTTATGGCGGCAACAAAAACACATAATTTGTGAAAATGATATCTTGCTATCGTGGTTCTTGAGATAGAGACTGGTGACAGGCAGACGGACAGACAGACAGCAAAGTCTTAGTAATAGGGTTTACCCTTTTTTACCCTAACCCTAAAACTAAACTGTATCAGACACGAAATGGACGACCGCGGGTGTGCGAGCGGGGAAGCGGGAGGAACGTTTTAAAGCGACGGCTGCGCCAGAGGTCCCGGGTTCGATTCCTGTGTCGGGCCAAAAATATGTACCTGAATTTTCTGTTCAGAAATTCTCAGGGAAGCCCGGAGTTTGGAAGTTGGCGGTGTTTCACCCCCGTGCCTAGAAAAGCACGTAAAACCGTTGCTCCTGCGCCTGATCTCTCTCCGGTCGTGTCAGATTACTGTCCCATCGGGCTATGAGAGTGAAAGGAATAGAGAATGCACCTGTGTTTGCGCACACACTTGTGCACTATAATATGTCCCGCGCAGTCGGTTAGACTGGCTACCGTAGTCGAAATCAACTAGGGGGACTATTATTATTATTATACAACTAAATTGATCAAGGGCTTTAATTTCAGGCTTACCATTTCTGCTGGCGACAGCGGCTGGTCAGCACAGAGCTCTGCGCAAACGGCACTCTCTTCAATGAGCAGTTTCAGGTTATATAGCTTTACTAAGTTTAGCCTTAAGGTTTTTTCACACTGCAATGTAGCATACCATGGCCGTGCTAGGAACGAGTCAGGCAAAAAAAAAATGTATTGTAAACTATGACACCTTGCCCACTAGACCGTTCCGTCACCGACCAACACCGTCGCGTGCCATAAACTCTTGGGCCCCTATTTTTGATTCATTCGCTTCAAGATGGCGAGTGATTTTCGTTCGATGTAGTGTCAAAAGTCATAGAAAAAAAATCGTTTTCGAACGAAAATCACTCGCCATATCCAAGCGAGTGATTCAAAAATAGGGGGCTTAATCCTTTAAAGGAAAGGAATCCATTTTAGGCGAACAATTTATTTTTGGAGCCATCACTTTGAGCATCTCAAGCATAAATGGATTAATATCCTTTAAAGGGACAAGAGTTTATTTAAGACTTTTTAGCGCATTTTGGTTTTGAAGACGGTTTTTACTTTTTTATAAAAGTTATTTTTTTTTTAATTTTTAGTGATTATAGGCGGAAAGGGATGGGGTTGCAACTTATGACTCTGTTTTTTATGAAGCATATGAAGAGTTTTGTTCGTGTTGTCAGTTCTATCCGCTAGTAATAGTATTTTATGATTAAATTTTCTTATTTTCTAATGTTCTAGGTCTGCGACCACTTCTACAATGTCCGCTGTGGATCTCCGTTCGAAGATTTATAAATGCAAAATCTTTAGTTACATGTATTAAAATAGTACAATTAATAGTGATATGAGTATCATAATTAATTTATTTATAAAAATACAAAATTGACTTAAATCATACAAGTAGAAAATTGTTTTTGACAGTTATTTATAATTAAATCACAGATATATCTCGATTTCATAAACTTCAATGTTTTTAATTTTAAACTTTGGAAACAATAAGTAAAATATACATTGTACGAATTTTCTTGAATTTTTCTTTATAGCGACAGTGTATAAAAATGCAATTGATCTTACAATAATCTATATGTACAAGTTTTTTCCTTATACGTAGGTATATTTTACTTGTGTGTGAATACGATAAGACGTTCTAACGTTTGCTACATAATTAATTAATTATAGTGCCAAAAATATAATTATCAGGAACACCAGGTGCCCCATTTTTGAATCACTCGCTTCAAGATGGCGAGTGATTTTTGTTCGAAATCGAATTATTTTCGTCGACGTTTAATTCATCTTCGAACGAAAATCACTCGCCATCTTGAAGCGAGTAATTCAAAAATAGAGCTTACGATATAGTTACATGAGTAAATGCATTCAATGTTTATTGTTGACTATTGAAAACAACTTACAAGTATATTAAATAAAAATTAACTCCGTGTTGCATACTTTGGCCAGAATTTGGTCAAGCATAGCTTTATAACTCACGGATCGAAAGGCCACATTCGTGATGTGCATCTGTGAGTATTTAATTCTTTACATCTTTAGCTTGAGAGTACTTTACATTTTAAAATGCCAGGGGTCCTATTTTTGAATCAATCGCCTCAATATGGCTTGTGATATTCATTGATTAATGACCGATTCTCGTATGAAAATATGTTTGACTCCACACGGAGTGTTTAAAAAAAGCTAGCTCAATTTTGTAAGTACTTACGTGGATATTTTGCGTGATTACCGTTAATCTTTAATTCGTTTTCGAATGAAAATCACACGCCATATTCACGCGAGTGATTCAAAATAGGGCCCCTCAAATTATTTTAAGATTCCTTCCAAATAATAACAATTTCAGGATCTCTTCAAAAAATATCAACTTAAGCCTGCGAGTTGATAATGCGCTGGGACCTTGTCAAATTGATAATTTCGAAATATAATTTCGCAACTAAAAACAATCCTTACTATTGTCATTAAGATAAGAGACATTTATTATTGTCACCTAGCGCTCCCCGCGGTTTCGTTCGCACGCGTTTTGATTTTACTCCCTTCCTTCCCGTCTTGGCGTGATGTGTAGTCTATATAGCCTTTCCCGATAAATAAGCTATCTAATACATTTTTTTTTAAATCGGACCAGGAGCTCTATTTTTGAATCACTCGCGTCAAGATGGCGTGTGATATTCAATGTTTAAAGTCAAATTTTGGAATGAAAACTAGTTGTTATGTACATAAAAAAGATTTGAAAAATTGTTGCTTAATTTTTTGAATACTCTTGTCTATATTTCACGTGGTTTTCGTTGATTTTTTCGTTCGTTTGTTCATTCGTTGTCGAACGAAAATCACACGCCATATCCAAGCGAGTGATTCAAAAATAGGACCCCAGTTGTACCTGAGATTAGCTCGTTCAAAACAAACAAACTTTCCAGCTTGATAATATTAGCATAGATAAGATCGCTAGGCGCATTAGCAATTTGCTGGTCTTATACTTCATCCGAACTACCAAGTTTGCCAGGTAAGATGTTTCCAACCCAAGAACTTTATAACCTAAAAACTGCCAAACCACACATCAAAACTGTCAAAGACCCAGCAACTCTGTTCCCAGCACCTGGTTTGGTCTTATCATCGTCAATTTCATTCTCTTTGGTGATCCGTTCGATCTCGTCCAAGATTCTCTTCTCTTCCATTGCTAAGATGGCGGCGTCGTTTATGGTCTCCATAAGGGGGTAGTTGGTGTACTGGGACTCTGGTAATCGAAGGTGGAGTTTCCCGTTCTGGACGGAGTAGTGGCTGCGTTTGCCGATGCGGCTCGCTAGAATACAGATGATGGAAAATATGATGTAAAACAAAACTAAGGAAGAATAACTGGTTTTACCGAAATACAAAATAAATAATAGAATATAAATTGCACTTGTAAAAAGCAACTGTGAACCTGTGACAGACGAGGAATTGAAACCCGTGTTTTGCGTGACATCATCAATGTTTTGAGATTGCTGTAAAAATATTTTCCTTCGGATATTGTGAGAGCAATCTCACAACATTGATGATGTCACGCAGTCTACGCGTTAAAAAGCGCTTGCAAAATTCAACAGGCTTGTTAATGTGACGGTGGCCGAGTGGTATAGGCATACGCCAGGATTGCGTAAGACACGGGGTTCAATTCTTCGTCTGTCACAGGTTCACAGTTGCTTTTTACAAGTGCAACTTATATTATTAAGTTGGTATGGTGACAAAACACTATAAAAACAAAAATAAACTAAAAATAATAGAAATATCGTAAAATGTATATCTGTAAAGGTGGTTTAAAATCATTAGTAATAGGATGAGAGCATTTTTTGAATAAGATAATTTGAATTTTAATAGAGTAATACTAAGCAAAAATACCTAAAAGTCAATTCTCAAGTTAAGCAGACCTTTATTGAGAGATAATACATAAAAAGTGGCTGATATTGGAGATTAATTGAAGCGGTTCCTCCAGTTACCATAAGACCTGTCAAACATGACAAATTCCTCCCGCTACCCCTCGCACAACCGCGTTCGTCCTTTTCGTGTCAATAAAGTTAATTTTTGCAAACTTTTTTTTACCGCGCAGTGACAGTGACAGGTCCATTCTTACGATTAACCAGGTAGTACTTTACGACCTAGAGCCCTATTTTTGAATTACTCGCTTCAAGGTGGCGAGTGATTTTCGTTCGAAGATGACTCAAAAGTCAAAGGAAATTACTCGTTGTCGAACGAGAATCACTCGCCATTTCGAAACGAGTGATTCAAAAATTGGGTTCCTAGGCATAAAGCTACCTCTTGTTAAGTTCCGGCTGTTGGGATCACTTACCATCAGGCAAATTCAACGACTTCAACGCTTCAGTCATGACGGGATCGTCTTTCAGTTGGTTGTATCGGTC
The DNA here is from genome assembly GCA_963584085.1 of Pyrausta aurata. Classification (NCBI taxonomy): domain Eukaryota; kingdom Metazoa; phylum Arthropoda; class Insecta; order Lepidoptera; family Crambidae; genus Pyrausta; species Pyrausta aurata. Next base: position 3,807,347 of record OY757279.1, read on the forward strand.
TTCAAAGTCGACGTATGCATCCGTCTCTTTCTCGCAGTTGCCCCTGAAGTCGTCGGTGTCGATACTCCACACCATGAGACCGCCTAGGCCGTAGTCATTGGCTGTTCTGGAAGAGCAAGATTCAGATATAAGAGATAAACTGAGACATTTAAGTACAAGCTTCATTGGTAACTGAAACCACAGAAAACATAAGGACAGTTTTGCATGGCAGTCCAGTGGCCTTACTCTGGACACAAAACCCGATAAGCCCTGTGAGTGTAATAAAGAGATAAGAATGCGCTGTCGCAGTCCCACGTTTTACTGCCGCAGAGGAAACGTGTGTTTAATACTACTAGTACCGGGGTGACCTAGTAGTAGCTTTGCTCGGTATTTTATTTTAAAAAAGTAATCTTATTGATTATATTGATTAGTTGTATAACATAGACTTAAGTAAGAATGTTGTAATTTTTATTTTATTGGAGTCCTAATTCAATATTTTGTATGCTATCTTTATATGGCTGAAAAAGATGAACTTAATACTTAATGATTCGATCTAAACTGTAACCTTTTTCATAAGCAAATAAATTTCTTTCTTTCTTTCTTAAAATGTTTGAGATCCATCAAGGTTTCAAACCCATGCGTCCGAGTTTCGGAACCGCGTGTCTTTACCCAACTGAACTATCGGAACATTGATATTGAGAGCGAAATTTATCTTCGTATTCAAATGATTTTGTAGCGGACTTTCAGTGCATGAAAACACGGTCATAACATATAATAAAATCTATACATATAAAAGAAAGTCGTGTTAGTTACACCACTAACACGACTACTCAAGTTACTTAAGTTACAGTTACTCAAGAACGGCTGAACCGATTTAGATGAAAATTGGCAGGGAGGTAGTTTAGAGCCAGGAAAAGGACATAGGATACTTTTTATCCCGTTAGACGGGGCCGGGGCTGGGGTGGGATGGGGCCGGGGCGAAACGGTGGGGAGGTAGCTTAGAACCAGGAGAAGGACATAGGATCCTTTTTATCCCGTTAAACGGGGCCGGGGCTGGGGCGGGACGGGGCCGAGGCGAAACAAATTTCGCTGGGACCGCTAGTCATTTTCTAAAAATGAAACCTAGCTAGATAAATTTTTTGCCTTGAAAAAATATACAAAATTTCATGAAAATCGTTGGAGCCGATTCCGAGATTTAGAATAAATTCCCAAACAAGAATTGCTCGTTTAAAATATAGGAATAAAGTATAGGTATAGGATAGCTACTAACTTGACTTTGATAGCAATAGACCTCGCGCTGTCATACGAGATGACCCGCTCGCCGTCCCTCAAGTAAGGCGTGGAGGATTGGTCGTGCCAGTGACGAGTCCATTTGGATGAGGAGTTCGACACTTCTGCACAGATCTGAGGGTAGAAGAATATTAACATAGTTTAATATTAACAATTGAGCCGCTCTCAGAAAGCTATTTTGTCGATTTAAATTTTGATAGAAATGCATAGGAAAATTTACAAAGTCGGGAAGTTTGAAATTATTTCCATTTATTTTGTGTCAAAATTGAAAACTTTAGAATAACATTCTACGGTCACCTCGTTTTAGGTGATAATATTTTAAGGGCTGATTCAGCACAATAAAAAAATATTTTTTTGTAGAAAACACTATGGGGTTTTATCCGCTTGTTTTTGAGAAAACAGTAGACTAAGATAATTATTTTTTTTAGATTTTATTTTTTTATTAGTTAAGGTTAAGCTTAGAGAAAAAGAACGTTTGGGCATTGAATCGAGAGAGGCGAACTCGATAAAGTAGATAACTTTTTAATTTGTCAGAGTGCTGATTTGAAAAAAAATATTGTTCTTGCTAAAGAAAATAATATAAATGAAATCTCGATTTTCCAAAAAAAAAATATGAATGTCTTCTGTTTCTATGATGTTTACAAAGACACTGTTAAAATATTATCACTTAAAATGATTTGACCTTATAAAAGCGGCTTAACTATAATGTAAAAGGTATTTCATGAACATTCAAAATGTTTTCGTTGAACAAATAATAATTCGATAATATAACTAAACTAGGTTGAAATGCAATAGCAAGAGATGTGTGGTTTATTGTGACTGAACAATCTAGTGAAAGTCGATTAGCGTGGCTTGCACTGACCTAGTTATTTGCGTGAAAGTAACAGACACTTAGGTTACGGCTTTCTTACAGAATGGTATTGACACAGCTTAAAAATACTATGGGCATGTAGTATTTTTTTCGGGAACTTTGAGTAAATTTCCCAAAGTTATGTGCGTAGCGGAGTACGGAATACTGAAGTGCTGCGAAGGGCCAATGTAGGTGGCATTGAGTCGTATCTTATGCGGCGTCAGCTTCGGTGGTGCGGACATGTGACGCGTATGACGGAGGAAAGAATAGCTAAGCGCATCTTTTACTCAGAACTTGAGGAAGGCAAGCGGAAGCATGGCGGACAACTCCTCAGGTACAAAGATGTGCTGAAGCGACACATGAAGAAGTGTGACATCAATCCTTCGATGTGGGAGCAGCAGGCTGCCAGACGGCTGGAGTGGAGAGCGCTAGTTGAATCTAGCGTCAAAGTTTTTGAAAACCGGAGGCTCCCTGAGCTGGATGCTAGACGCGACGAGCTGAAAGCCCGACCACCTGCGGCTATCAGCTATAATTATGTAAACGGAGTGCTCTCATGCCCGTATTGTTGCGAGGATTATTGCAAACAAAATTGGCTACATAAGCCACATGCGAGCACATCAACGGCAAAACCGGAGTTGAATACAGTCGCCGTGGCCGAAATCGGCCGGGATTACATCACGCCGACTCTAAATGAAAATACATTATTTGAAGCTTTTGTTGAGTTTGTAAAAGCGGTAAACTTTTGCAAATTATTTTTTGCTTGATATTTAGTTTTTACCAGTGGTACATGTAGATATCTTCTTCTAGAATGTACTAGCGGACCCAGCGAACTTTGTTTCGCCCCCAGCCCCGTCCCGCCTCGGCCCCGACTCGCCTAGTCTCGTAATTATAAAAGTTAAGCGGTCCTAGTGAAAATTGTTTCGCCCCGTCCGGATTTACATTTAATGTATCCTATGTCCTCCTGCTCCTGGTTCTAAGCTACCTACCCACCGTTTTGCCACGGCCCCATTCCACCCCAGCCCCGGCCCCGTCTAAGGGGTATGGATGGTTCTAAACTACCTCCCCACCGTTTCGCCCCGGTCCCATCCCAACCCAGCCCCGGCCCCGTCTCACAAAATTCATGAGAATCGGTCAAGCCGTTTCGGAGGAGTACGGGAACGAGCATTTATTTATAAGATTATTCATAAAAAATGCATTATAAGCCACTGCTCTCAAACTCTGCTGGTCAAGCTATCTGTCACTTCATAATCGGCCTTCTATGATCAGATGACATATAAGCTAATGTTTTTACCTCATTATACCCCATAAAGCCGGCCTCCCCAGTATAAGGGCCTTTAAACCCGGCGGCCTGCGCAGGAGTCTTTCCAAACTCGACATCGCTGACGCCAGCCTCCTTCAGTAGGAATGTACGACCGTACATTGGCAGGCCAAGGACTAGTTTGTACGGGCTCACTCCGTGGTCGATCATGTATTTAATTGTGAACTCCTGGAACAAAAAGAAAGAAGTAGGTATTATTTATTTTATTTAAAAACTTTATTGCACAAAATCATGGTATACAAAGGTGGCCTTAAAAGCATTCTCTGCCAGTCATATTATTGATGGTACTTACCACGTACTTACATATCTATATTAATACAAAGTACTAATAATATTTATAAAGCTGAAGAATCCTCAATCGTTTCTGCCTCACCCAATGGTTGACTGGTAGATAATGCATTAAGCATTAAGTCCGCCATTTGTACTTTCTTTTGTCTGTGCAATAAATATATTTAAAAAAAAATCGTTTGATTGTTTTAACGCATTAATATTAGGAGCTACTGAACAAATCAAACAAAAAAAATATATGTTTGATAGCTTATTTAACGAGGAAGGTTTTGAGCTATTTAAGCATCACGTCGCAATGGGGGGGGGAGGGAGGGGAGTTAAGTCAAAACGCGCAGACGGTACCGCGAAAGAGCGCTAGTTTTATATAATTTTAAAATACCTTTGTGCAGCAGTGAACAACCTGTGGCTGATTCGATTTTAATATATTCTTATGCAATAGCTCAAACTAAACTGTACCCTAATCACGAACATTTGACGTATTCGTCACGTAATCGTAGCGAGTTTACGTCAGTCGGCAGAACGAAGCACTCCGTGTCGTGTAGTAAGCACGAAAGCATTACTGCAGAGGACGTTAAACTAAACGTAAATAAATTGCACGTCCAGAAACAAGTTAAACGATCTACTTAATTAAAATTATTGAAATATGTTAATAAGATATGAAAAATTATTTTGATTTTACTTCATCTCATGGGTTTTTTCAATGTATGTGTGAGTAAATCAATTCGAGTCAATCAGTTCAAGTTATTCAAGTGTCAAATTTTAGTTTGTTTAACGTCCGATAGAGGCGCTGTCATCTACTCATACAAATGATTACGTTTCTATATGAATACATTGACGCAATTATTCGTGATCAGGGTACTGATGTCTATGTTTGAACTATAGAGTATTCTAATTGAGCAGTATGTCTACAGTGCTATATGGATCTCTGTTAGCTAAGCAGGTCGCATGCAGCTCATAGGCAATGGATTATATCCCACCGCTGGGCAAAGGCCTCATCTCATGCCTCAAGTATGAGGTGGAATGAGCAATACTCCACCACGAGGGCTTAGTGTGGAATGGTGGAAAGCAAGCGACCAACCTTGATGTCAGATTTTCATCAAGCCTATAAGGCATTTGACTAGGCTTAACGACTAATATCAACCGGTGTTAGCCGGAACCAACTGCATTACATGCCTTCCGAAGCACTGATATACTCTTGATATACTGCACTATGGTCAGAATGGTCACCCATCAAAACATGACCACGCCGTAGGTTAATTTATTTCGGTTTCACTACCACTTCGCTACGAGCACCTCGTTTCCATTTACTGGCTACTATAAAATGACCCTGAGAATCAGTAGTAGTGAGAATCAGAGTATGCTCAAGTAGCAATGGGCAGGGCATATAGTGCGAAGAACTGATGGCCGTTGGGGCAGACAAGTTCTAGACTGAAGACCCTTCGACCAAAGGCGAAGCGTAGGACGTCCACCGACAAGATGGACAGACAACCTTGTGAAGATCGCAGGATCACACTGGATGCAGACCGCTTGTGATCAGTTGATGTGGAAAACTGTGGGGAATGGGTAAGGCCTATGTCCAGCAGTGAACGTCCATTGGCTGATAATGATGATGATAAAAAGGAATAGAATCTTACCAAACTAAGCACGTCTTCCTCGTGGGAACCTCTTAAAGGCGCATTGGCTCCAACAGTCCCGTCCCAAGTTCCATGGTAGTCGTAGCACATCATATGGAGTAAATCTAAGTAACGGCTCAGCTTAGGTAGGTCATAGGCCGCGTCCATTGTGTCTTTGCCTGCTCCGAGCGCTGCTGTGAGAATGTAGCCACGAGGCTTGAACGCTTCGCTTAGCTCCTGGAAGAATTGATAGAAGATTTATATTCATAAATAATAGCAGCATGAACATAGCTGACCGTCCTGTTTGAAAATATTCTACATTCTTTTATCTGAATAGAAAAGATCTTACAATACAATACAATATAAAGTCCATTCATCTTTGCTAGTCCAACATTGTAAACAATCTTGACATTCCTTTTTAGAGAAAATATTCTTTTTAAAACAAGATGAACATAAAACTTACAACATACTCGTACATAGCTTATTCATCGTTCAACACTGAGATGTTTATAATTAAATAGTAACATTTATTTACTGATATTTAAAAGTAACAAAAACGATCTTTGTTTATTAAATAACTAGCAAAAATGAATGGATTTAACGAATGTTTGCGCAACTTGACTCCAATGTTTTACCTATGTTTGTTACGAGTGAAATATTACCCAGGGTTCCTGAGTAAGTCTGGATTCAGGATGTAGATGAATAAATACTGCGTTATGAGGTTGACTGATATCTGAAAGATGATTTTTGGTGTTTAACAGGATACAGAGATGCATACCTTTACAAGCGCCACGTAGTTAGCTTTGTCCTCTGGTCTGCCATCTCTACGAGCTGGGTACTCCCAGTCAAGGTCGAGACCATCGAATTTGTATTGACTGCAAACGAAGACAATAGAAATTTTAATATCAAAATCCAATCACAGTATAAAGCTGGCTCGTTCCTGAAAAGATAAGTATATTACTTTGATTAAAGTAAAATAGCGCTATTTTACTTTAATCAAAGGTATATTAGAATAGTTAGATATGGGATTGCTACCATGTAGCTTATTATTTATGAGCTTCCGATATTTCGGCACTGTTGCAAGCGCCATGATCACGGAGTAACTGAAGGTACATGGTAGCAATCCCGTATCTAATTATTCTAATGTTAGTGACCATGAAAGTTTAAAACAATATAAGATAAGCATAGCTATCCAACGCGGCATCGCAGCCAGCAACATCGCCTACTTGTCTCAAGAAGAGGGTTCCATTTTTGAATAAGTAGGTTTTTATTAGTTTAGATTTTTATGATTTTACGCAAGTTTTTCGTCTAATAAATTATGTATCACAGGATCTTCTCTCATTGACTGTAAAAGTTCTTTAGGAAATAAAGTCGACTGCATCTGCTGACTAATCACTGTTACAATTTTTGACACTCGTTATAATGTCATGTAATGAGAGCTTATCTTGGGCAACCTTCCGGGCGCTGGCCAGTGGGGCGCCCAAGATATCGCTGGAAGGATGAAGTCGCCAAAGACCTGAAAGAGCTAGAAGTGTCCGACTGGTCAGATTTGGCACAGAATAGGGAAGAATGACGCACTTTAATGTCGGAGGCCGAGATCCACTTGGGGTCGCTGAGCCAGCGAAGTAAGTAAGTATGATAATGTCAACGGTACGTCGAATTCTCTTCGACAGCAAATGAGTCTATGAACCACGTTGATTTGCTAAAGAGATATTTGCATCACGTCAACGCCATGTAAATGGAACGTCGACGGCATATTGACGGCACGGCAGCATTGATGGCATATTGACGGCAGCCTTCGACAAACTCGATCGAAATCCTATACATCACATCGACGGCAGTAAGTGACTTACTCTAGGAACACCATGACGCTGTCAATGAACTTCTGGCGGGTCTCCCTAGTGGCAGCCATAGTGGAGTACTTGGCGGAGCCCTCGTTCCAGCCGCCGATGGCGATGGTGACCTTCAGGTGAGGGTAGTTCTTCTTCAGCCCCACGATGCGTTTGTAGCCAGCTTTGCCGTAGTCCACTTCGAGGTCTTGCCAGGGGTCTATGGATATAAAGGTTATGGGTATTGTTTTTTCTTTCGGTCTTTAGTTACTTAGCGGGACTGCTTCGATTGCAGATTTTGACTACGTTGGTGTAGCGGTTAGCTCGCTGGTTGCTACCCAAGAGGTTCCGGGTTTGAATCCCGCATCGGGCCGAAATTAGTTTCAGAGTTTTTCTGTCTCGGAAATACGCGGAAATAGCGGGGAGTCAAACAGTTGGTGGTGATGACACTCCCGTGCCTCGGAAAGTACGCAAAGCCGTTGGTCCTGCGCCTGATCCAAAAAAATAAAGTACTTCTATTTCACACATTCGTGTAGTGCTGTCCCACGCTGCTCTGCCAACTCGATAATACGAAATCGAAATACGAATTTTCTAATCCGTTCAAAAGCAGAACTGCTTAACTGTCAAAGCTACATCGCCATCCACACCCATAACAAATTCTGTGTATCTTGCTAGTGAATGATAACTTAATTATTTCACTTACCTAAACTCTTAATAGTTCCCTTATCAGCATCTAAGCCAGCGAAAGAATACACCAGATGAGTGCACAGGGCTGGTTCCAGGTTCTCAATGGTGAAGGCTCCATTACCAGGCCTGTAGGCTGCCCAGGAGGCTACGTAGCACACGACAGCCTTGTCGTGCATTGGGCCTGGAATAGATAAGGTTTTGAGGTTTTAACCAAAGTAGCCGATGGTATTTAATAAGAGTAAAGCGATGCGCATATTCCCAAGGAAATATAACCCGAAGACTTTTAAAGTCAGAGTCTATAATATGGAGCGAGCTCACCCAGAAGAAACCTGTACCCTAATCACGAAAAACTATCGAATACGTGAGCGTATCGAGAAATGACAATTCGTATGGAAATTGGACTAGCGCCCCTGGCGGTGCGTAAAGAAATCACTTTTTTAATTTGATATTTACGATACGTTTGCGTTCCATAGTTTTTTGTGCTCAGGGCACAGGTTTCTTTTGGGTGAGCTCGCTCCATATATCGACTCTGTTAAAGCCCGCAAGCGGGTCTCGTCTAGAGTCAAGAGCATTTCTTGCATTGCATATTTCGAATAAATAAATAAGTCAAAATCTGTATAAAGTTCATATCAATAATTTTAGATGTGTATGATTTGCAATAAGAGAAAAAATTTTATAGGTTGTTATAGTTTTTAATCGCATTTCTACTCAACATGTACATTTGCGTACAGCCCACAAATTACGCATTCTAGTGACTGTTTTCGGAAAAACAAAAGACAGTTAAATATTTACAGGAATCGGACCATGACAGTGACAACTGTATCCATGTGTAATTGGGCTAATGTTAGTGTATGCGACCTACTTGCTAAAATATTTGACTGTGTCATTTAGCCCTAAATGATGTAGCAATTTTAAGTAAACGATATTTTGATTACTTTTCCACTTTTGGAGGAAAGTGTCTCAGTGGTGAACTCTAAATATCTTAATCTTGAACTATATCTGTGGAAGAACTTTTACACTTACACAAACCACTGAACAGATTTTGAGGATTTTCGGTGTAAATATACCTTTAGGACACTTTCTAATACCTACCACAAATCAAAAACGTGTCGGACTAGCGCACTGGGTTCCATGCCAACTTTAATTGAATTAAGAGTCCACTTACTTCCACTAAGCCAAAATATCACAACAGTTTTTGACAGCAAAAATAATTTAGTTTGTATGAATGACAAAGTTATATTTGCGGTAATTGAAAACGTGCTATAGTTTCAAAACTACCAGTGCAATCTCGTTCAAACTAATTTTCTTTGTAATTTTTTGTTAAGATGTGTATAAGTATTTCTTTCTTTTTATGAATTTGTAAATATTCTATGTGATGTGCAAAAAAGAATTATCTTATCTTATCTCATATTATGTTTTATTTTTCATAATTTTCACTTACTTAGTTAAAAGTTAGAGTCATTTTACCACTTTGGAAGCGTCTATCTTTCAAAGTCTGACTTTAAGCTAAAATAAATATATAAAAATGGGCCTTAGTGCATGACCTATGTCACTTCCCAGGTGACACTATCTCCTCTACGTAACATTTCAAATCGTTTAATGACATTCCTCAAATTGATTAACATAACAGTAGTATCTATCAGTGATCTAAAACAATGACTCGGTACAGTTATACACGCGAATTATCCTCAATTTCACTAGCTTTTAAAACTATTGTTATAAAGGTCAATTTAAGTTGACAAAGTGATTTTTTACGGTCGGGAACGTTGTCGCACTGTGTGGGTTTGTAATTACTTATTGTATGGGTATTTGGGTTACCTTGTACCGGTAAAAAAGTAGTAAGAAGTAAGTATTAAGAGGATCGTTTGCGCGCAAGCTTCCATAAAAAAAGAGAACACGTTTTCCACCCCTTAAAC